>JARDVY010000007.1:1335000-2585000 GCA_029030555.1 Ornithoptera alexandrae | reverse complement strand
GTGAGTTACTAAGAGCAACAGTATAACGAAGATCCAGAGATATCCAGTTGATGAATACAATTATATACTCCGTAAAGACTTGTTGACCAAAGGCCATATACATTAAGATGTACGATCCTTATAAGGATTTGCGTTATGATAAACGATAGCGTGATCTATTGTTCATAGTGGCGCCATCAGTTGAGTTGTTAGAAAACTTCTTGTTACAATATCTAATAATACTTATTGAAATTTACGTATAAATACTTCTATATTATATAGGGTGGCGCAAAAGTAATCCTCCTATCAGAAAATGCTATAAATTTTGCCTTGATGTAAAAAAATTAAAAGACCAAATAAAAATAATCCACAAGAAGCATCAAAGCTTTTCATATTTTTTTTTAAATTACAGCCAAAAAACATCGGAAGGTTATTTTTACGCCACCTTCGGCTTCTAGGCAAAATTTATAGCATTTTCTGATAGGAGGATTACTTTTGCGCCACCCTATATATTATTATATGTTTGCTGAAGGTAGATCTCTGTCGCCGAAGACCTTCCAGGTGCAAACATTACGTTTATCCGTTTGAAGGGCCTTGTGGCTGTTGGGGTAACGATACTTAACATCTTATGTTTAAAGGCGACTACCACAATGTGACGCTGTGTATATTATTCTATATAACCCCACGTTATTATGGGTGTACAGCTTACCATCAAACGAATGTCCCGCTTGTGTGGTTGAATAAAAAAATCACAGGAAACATAAAGTACTAAACCATTTTATTCTTGCCGAGAATTGAGGAGGCTATTGATAAGTTTATTTATGTATTCATTTCAATCTTTAGAGAAAGATACATCAGAATGAATGCCTAGATAGCTTTCTCTGTCAGTCACCTCTAGGCGACAGAGGAGATAATAAAGGCAAGTATAACAATGAAAAATTACTCACAAAAAAATGGGTAAAAAATACGATTTATTACTCGAAAACAACTTGCGTATTCCAACCCGCTCGTATAATTGTTACATGAGCTTAAAAAATTAATTAAGGATACAAAGGCCATAACATCTTTAGAGCTCCGAAGCTAAATTACCCGCTTTGACGAAAACACAACAAAAAGCAAAAGGCATTATGTTTAATGCGGCCTCTGAAAGGACCTCTATTTATTTTTTAACGCTGAACAATTCTCATTAAGTAGAGCCAGTATATATTATCCCTGAACAAATAAACGTAATAAAAGATTATTTACATATACAACAGTATATTACATTACCATTACATACATTATACATTATCATATCCTTTATTATTATTTATATATTAATGTATGTTTGTATCAATACATCATCATCAGCCGATAGACGTCCACTGCTAGATATATGCCTTCTCCAAAGATCTCTACATCAATCGGTCTCACGTTGCTCGTATCCAATGTGTTCCTGCGATTCTCACCAGATGGTCGGTCCACCTTGTGAGAGGCCTTCCAACACTACGTCTACGCGAGCGCCACTCGAGGACTTTACTGCCCCATCAGCTGTCGATCCTTCGAGCAATGTGCCTTGCTTAGCAATCTTTTGGGCTATATTGGTGACCTTAGTTCTGCGGTTTTCCACATTTCTGATTCGATCGCACAGAGAAAGTCCGAGCATAGCCCTCTTCATTGCTCTTTAGGTGACTTTGAGGCTTTTTATAAGGCCGATAGTAAGGGGCCACGTCTCGGTTCCCTATGTCAACACTGACAACACGCACGAGTTGAATACTTTTGTCTTTAGACACTGTGGTATCGGAGACGAAAATAATGCTGAGTAGCCTCTCGAACGGATCACCTATCAAAAATTTTAGATGATAGAGAAGTGATGTTTAATCCAAGATCCTTTGTATTTTAAATAGCAGTTATAAACAATAAACACCTGTTATTTGTGTTTCTATTAATATAGATATTATAATTAGAAATACTTACTGACAATAAGTATTCTAATTATAATCTAAGACAGGATAAAATCTAGATAGGTACCACCGCGAAAAGCATCTTTATCTCCAGATAGTAATATGCTAATATTATTGTGTTTAGGTTTAATAACTATTAACTAACTACAGTAACTGCTGTAGCTATCCAATACACTAAAGTGCATTTGATATTCAACGTTATAGGTGACTATATCACAAGAGAGCAAAACGTTCTGCAGTGTTCATTATCCTAACTGGGAGCCTTACTATTAAGGGTAGGCGTATCATATGTTTTAAAGGATAAAAAGAAGACTTAATACTATTCGTAATTAACATATTAATTACCGAAGATAAGAAATTAGATGATAAGTGATTTGTATAGATAGTCCCTAACCCAAATCAAGCAGGAGGTATGCTTTAAAAAAAAAACATATTAATTACCGCTATATTATTGTAGTCAGACGTAAACATTTTTTTTATTCATACAACAAAACTAGCAGGACATTTACTTGACGATAAGTGATACGCCTGTCCATAACAACATGGCGCTAGTTATAATGATTTATACTGTACCTCATTGCCCTCGTCGCCAGACAAAAGATGTCGAATCTCATTACCCTTCATTACACTAAATGCAACGCCCTTGAAACCGTAACACAGTAATGTTTGCAAACTGCTGTTGTTGCTGTGGGCTGCAACAAGCGCTACGATGGTACCTACCTAAATAGTCTCCGGCGTCGCCCAAGGTTCCTGGAGTTCTGCAAAATTGTGCTAGCGGACGCTATAAAGAGAAATAGCAAATAAGGTTAAGTAAATAATTGAAAGTAAATGTATAAATAAATAAATTGAATGAAAATAAGTTAATTTAATGTAAAGTAATGGATAAGTATTCAAACGTTAAAGTAATAAAAAGGAAAGGAAAGCTGTAACAAGGAAGAAGAAACAAGAGAAGAAGAAGGAGAAAGACAAATGCAAACGGATGATTGTTACAGGGCACAACAAGGCGACGGTCTTCACGAGCGGGAGGTATGGAAGAAGGAATTGGGATGGAGTATGAGTGAGAACAAAAGTATGGACGATAAGTATGGTAAGACAGATAAAGTAAGTAAGAAGAGTATGTAGGAAATCAATGTATAATTATAAATAGATGATAAGTGATTGAATAGATAGGCCCTGGACCCAAACTACGCAGGGAACGCTTTAAAAAAAAAAATATAGTCTCCGGCAATAGAGACCTAACAACAGCAAAGTTTATCTTTAGCTAGATTAAATTCATGGCTTATTTAAATAGGTAATACGTAAGTCATAAACCCCTGGATTGTTCAACCGCACAAATACCGGTCTCATGCTTTTCCACTTCAGTGCAGGAATTCATTTTATTGCTGCACTTAAAGCAGTATTGCAAATTCAACAAACGACCACATTGTGATTCCAAACGTAATTCTTCTGTCTGTGCTTGCGTTATCAGACGCATTCTTGCACGCTGGGTATTTAATTAAAATCTATCTACTACCATAAATTACCTCTGTGGTACAGTGGCTAACCGCTTGCATTGACCGGAAGTCCCTGATACAAATCTGTAGCCATGATTGTGTCGAAACTAGCGGGTTAGTTACCAGATTTATTTGTACTACTGGCGCTATAAGCATTGCTGTGTTCCATCTGTCAACATTTGAGACAGGTAACTTATACATCCATAGTTACATTGTCACTTAAAACCCTGTGAAATTTAAATAATAATATGCATATAAAATATATACTTTTATATATATAATTTTCTAAAAACTATTTCGACTGACTCGAGTAAAAGTTTTTATTTAGAGTTTACTTAAGTATCTTAGTTTTTATTTAAGTATCTCTAAGTACAAAGTTTTACTATAAACAAAAAACATAATTCTTAAAAAAACATCTTAATTAGTAAACTTAGAAATTCCATCTTTATGTTCGCCAAATTTAAATTACTTTTAAACTACATCATCAAATAACATAATCTTAAAGTAGAAAGCTTTATAAAATATTTAAAAGTTTTCGTTTATGTGTAAATACCAGAAGCCGTAAAGGTCCAAGTTCGCACACAACACTATCGGCATTAACTTACGCTATGAACACAACGGACGGAAGTTTCCTGGAGAGCCAACGTTAAAGTACATCATGGCTGAGCTTATTTAACTTCAAGCGTCGTTACCTCGGCGTATATCTCGTCGATGGCCTCTCAGTTCCTCTCTACGGGCTCCAACTGCTCGTGTCTCGACTTCAGTTATTAACATTTCTTGTGCTATATTTCCTAACTTCACTCTTCGCTTAACAACGGTAATAAGTTCCAACGACCTTACTTTTTAAATTACCTACTTCATGTTTTAACCCTTCATCATCATCATCGACTGATAGATCTTCGCTGCTTAACACAGTATACCCGCAAAGATTTCTACATTTATCCGTCCTGCGCTACCGACATTTTCAGTTACTCGTGAGTTTCTTTAGATCGTCAGACCATCAGCTGGGGATTCTCCCAACGCCAGTATAAAACATGATATGATTTTTACTTCTGTGTATTATTTTTACTTTTGATTAATTTGCAAAATGCTTGTGCGTGGGAAACCGTATCAAAGATATAAAAAACATTAACCATCATCAGTCATTCTTTGTCCATTGGCCTTCGCAAACGTCTTACATTATACTTCTTATCCACCCAGTACCTAAGTCCGGGAGTACAATACGACGATTCATTATCATCATTAGCCAATGGTGTACTGACGTAGGCCTAACCAAAGATCTCCACACTTATCACTCCTGCGTTCCAATTCAGAAGTTACGACCTTCACCAAATGGGCGTCAGCCTTATGGAGGGCTTGTTACCTTGCATCTACTATTCGTGAACCTTGCCCCATCGGCCGTCAATCTTTCGAGCAATGTACTCTTGCCCTGTCATTGCCTCTTAAATCTACCAATTCTTTTACAGCGAATATTAATAATTATTATATAATGTTAATAATTAATTTTTTTTTCTTGAGTAACCACTTGGGCATCAAGTTATTCATCATTGTAAACTAAATCTATCAAGAGCGGTGTGATCAAGTTGGTATGATGAATGGACCGCCGCCCGACCGAGTTGCTGCGCATTTAATTGCTTTTTGCTGCAGGTGGAAACTTCTCATGAAAATTGGAAAACCGCCGCACCAACATGTTGATGGATTGGTGCCCACTCTGTTGATTGGCGGTCGACTGTTTTTTTTTTCAGCCGTCAGCTGTAACGTTACAGACGATGTTGTAATTGTCGCTTTTGTTTTATTCGAATGTTTGAATTCAAATTTCCGGTCGATACGTTTTTGTTTAGCGAGTTTTTACATCCGTTTGTTGGCACTCGGAATTCTTTTTTGAAATACTGCTTTATAAACATTTCATTTAGTTCAAAGGATGCTAAGTTTTTTTTGCTACGTAAGAAAAACATCTAAAATGTGAGCGAGAGAGAGAATTGACTGAGATAATTTTATATCAACGTTATTATCATTTCAGCGCAAGGTATTTATTTTAACTTATAAAATAAAATACAGTTTTTCCTACAAATAAAGAAATAATATTTTCCGAATAAGAGATAAAGAAATAAAAAAAAGGATTAAATTGACAACTGCACATAGTTCACTTACTTTTTCCTTCAGTTCCATATCATTTTTATTTTCAACATAAGACCGTTGAAAAATGTGATTGTGTGCAGAATGTTTTTTAGTTTTTACTTGATAATACAAATATAGGTTTAAATTACGTTAACATAACTAATAAAACAGTTTTAACCAGATGAAAGGAAATATTTATAAACCTTTAAATATTTGAAGCATGCGCGGCTCTCGGCGAGCGTGTAAAATCTGTTTCATAGTACTTAAGAGCCTGAACGTTGCGGCAGCCCTGAACAAAGGCAATGGGCACTTTTAATAAATTATTCTGCAGCAGCCACTTGCAGGCTTGCAGGGTAACCCGGCGTGTTTTCGGTACCGTGACCGTTTATCCCAGTCTGTCTATTCAATGGATCTGCTACGTTAGCGAAATTTTTAGTTCGACACATTTCTATATGTTTTCAAAAGTGGCAAAATTACTTCATAATACACCCTGGTATATTTATTCATATGTATTATATACTTTATGTAGTAGACTTCTTTAAAAGGTTGTGATAAAGTTTTTCCAGAACCTGATTCACGTTTTGGCATTACAAGCGTCCATGAGATACATACACTGCAATATCATACTAGTCGTGTTTGTTTACCATCATAGTGGTATATATAAATTACTAGTTATTATTCAATTCTACATCAGTTTATTAAACATATAAACATTAATACATATCGATTTAAATGAAACTTATTGACAGAAAATTGGACAGGAAGAAATCGTAAAACAAGTTGAGTGTCTGATCCCGATCAGATACTCAATCATCTCTTAGCATCGGTTGTTAATTCTACAAAAGATACCTTTGTGCGGTCAATCCAGGTTATATGGTATTTCTATAAAATCCCTAGTCCATAGCCATTACACAGCTCTCTAGATGTTAAAGAAAATTTATACATCATGTTTGCAAAGCTCTTGGTCATTTTGATTTCTTCACTATGCATTCGTTTAAAAATGTTTGGAAGCTGAAGATCAATCTGATTCGAACCTTCTCCTCTTATACACATAAAGCTTGATGGCCAATCAAATTGAGCTATGACGACTTATTAAGATAAAAAATATTTAACAATATTTAAAAAGTAATAACACATCGATTACGTTCAGTCTAAAGTATCTCCTGGTCGAGAAACAATTGGTGCTGAATAATAACTTGAATGGTATTAATTAACATAAAATAGTTTGCCAAATGGTATTTTTATAGAGGGTACCCCATTCATCTAACGATGGATTTGGACGATCAGCCGTCTGATGATCCTTTTTACAAACTACACAAGTATTCATTTAATTGTACTACTCGTTACCGATATTAATAATTAGAATTTGTATATAAAAATGATAATGCAAATTTTCCTTAATAAGCCTTGTCTCATTTTATATACAATATTTATTGCTATATAATATTATTGTTGTATACCATAAATCAAATTATATGTTGTGAAATTGATGAAATTATATGAAATTCCTTCCTTCATACAAAAAACAATACAAAATGAAAGCGTTGTTTTTTTTTATTTGGGACTTGGAGCAATATATAGTTATAAATAAGACTATAACTAGATTATTATTCATCATTAATATAAATAAATGAATTACAATATAAAGTTATATCTGTTACATATATTTTTTTTCTTAAATACTGTAGATAGTATGTGAGAAGAACTTAGTTCATATATACTTTAAACTTCACATTTGCTTTCACAAAAAAGAAACATCGAAGTTTTATAGAATGAATCCATTAATTAAGCAAATTCTGTGAGAAGACTACATATTACTCACTGTAAAATGGTTCTTCTTCTCTTTCACTGAGCTTCATCATTATCATCATCAGCCGACAGACGTCCACATGGGCCTCCTCTAAATATCTCGGCATGGATCGGTCCAGCGCTGCAAGCATTCAGCTGCTTCCCGCGACCTTCACCAGGTCATCGGACCACGTAGTGGAACGCATGCTAACACTACGTCTTCCGGTACGCGATCGCCATTCGAGGACCTTGCTGCTTCATCGGCTGATAGTCTTTCGAGCGATGTGTCCTGCCCATTGCCCCTTAAAATTAGCAATCTTTTGGATTATATTGGTGTCCTTAGTTCTGCGGATCTCCTCGTTTCTGATTCGATGACGCAGGGAAACCTCTTTCCATTGACCTTGTCAACGCTATTATTAGTATTTGTGAATGCATGTATTTATATTTATATAATATATATATTCATTAGTCTTACTAAAAGTATATGTAATATTTATATTCCTCTTCGTTGATATATATATATATATATATATTGTATAAATTTAATATTATATATTCTGACGCGGGACGATCGATGTGGAGATCTTTCAGGGAGGGAAACCTATGTCAAGCAGTGGACGTTTATCGGCTGATGATGTCAGCAAACTGCACCGTTTACTTTTTGTCTCTGACAAAGTACACATTTTTTTTATTCTTAAGAGCGCTTACAAAATTTTAAAAATAAATGAATAATGAATTACTGTGCTACTATCTTCTATCTTACTCTGAAGTATCAGCCTATAAAGTGATTCGGCGACTTCGTTACTTGGCGAAATCACCTCGGCTCCCGTCCCACCTGCTCCCAATGATAATACCACCTGCGAAGGAAATCGTTAAAAATTTTACAAGTGATTCCTTACGACGCCACGTTACAGCTTTTATACCGTCGCGGTCTCTTCAATTCAAACACGAGTTTGATAAAGCTGAAGAGTTATGAATAAAAATAAAACTAATGTTGTTATATTCTTTTTTTATTTGATAAAGCTTTAAAGTTAATTAGACACCATTTCAGTAATACGCCTACCCATAACAGTAGCTTGCGATTTAAGATGTTAAACAATACACCTTGCTCTTTCCTTAAAACAAAAAATGTTGATAAAAAATCTTGTATCTTGTATTTTCACAAAATTTCCTTATGTTTACGCACTACAGTTTGGCGACAGAAATAGCCGCTGTCTGATACGGCTATGCGGAGATGGTCTCCGACGAAAATTACCACCTGCAAACTATAGATATCATTTATGTACGTTAATCAATTACCTCTGAACAATTTTTGAAAGCTCAATCACGACAAAAAGAAACATCGTGAGGAAATCGTATATAATCGTATAAAATAAACACTAAGAAACCATAAACACCGGTAATAAACTGCTACATGTGAATCGGTTAAGGTGGGTAGTTTGTTAATATTTAAACGCGCCCGTCGCTATGCGCCGTCTCGGTCATTTATCGCCCGACCGCCTCGCGATACGGACGTCTTATGATGCCTCCGTAAACGTTTATTACTACGAAACTAAACTAATAGATTACGGGATTAAGGTAAGAGAACAAAATAAATATGTTAAATACAGAATTTCCTGTTAAATTATCACGTTTAAATGTTTTTCAAAAAACCAAAATTTAATACACAAATTATAACAATTTTCAACATTACAGTTTTAAATAAATCTTGATACGACAGACACTTAACTCATACTTAACCCTTTATATTAAACTAGTAAAATAGCAATCGACACGATCATTCTGAATATCTGTATAATAATTGTAATAATAACAAACATATAAAGTTAAATAATGTATTAAATGTAACAATACTGTTTAACGCTAATACAGAATATTCTCAACACGTAATTTAACGGTTTAAATGCTCCCTGCTAACCCACTAAGCTGAAACTTTGCATCTTTAAAATAGTTAGCTATTTCGATCGTTGTTCATAATCTTATTCCACCCCGGGGAACAACACCACGCTAGAAATCCTTTTTTAAGCTCCTGTGTACGGATTTTAAAATGTTTCTACTACCTGATTTATGTCGCAATCGTCTGTAATTTATGGAGCTTTATTACTAAACTATAAATAAGATTTACAGAAATTGTATTGCTTTTCGTATATGTTTTTTACAAATGTGTCATTGAATATACTTAGCTGATGGAAAAGCAATTTTATTTTACGCATCTACATAGCTTCGTTATATAACCTCAACGTTAATCAAGATAAGAGATCTGACCTTAGTCAAACACCAGTAGTAGGTTTCCTTGAAGACAGCGTAGGCTTTTCTTATTCTGAGATATTTAAAGGATGAGATAATGAGAATATACTTAACCCTATTAAATTGGTAATGAACCAAGGCAAGAGTTCAGACAAGACAAAACATAAAAATTACCAAAATTTTATGTTATAGCTGTTAAAGCCGAAACTCCTATAATACTTATTCAATCTTAAAACTTTAAGTCAGTAATCATTATCTACTCTTAGGGGGAACACTCGCAAAGGTATGTTGATGTTGAAGCGTCCAAAGCCGCACCAATTTAGTTTCGGTCCGCTAAGACACCCCGCTCGTTATTTACGTGTGAAGGGACCGAGTCAAAGTCTCAAGTCCAGTGGAAAATTCGACGAGTCACTGCTTCAATCTCCGGACGCGATGCAGAAAATTAGAAGGGATTTCGTCTTCACAGCCGCGCGTCGGTCCGTTCGTTTAGAAATATTTTCAATAATATTCCTTTATGCCACATTCGGCTTTGCATTCAGTAGTGTGGAATACGACATTTCAATCTAACATTTCTCAAAGCATGAAGGAAGATCCAGAAATATGGTGGAAATATTTGAAAAATTATTTCAATCGCTTTATAAAATTCGTTTCTTTATTCCAGTTCTTTGTTTTAGTAACGATACTATTAGAATAATGAACAACTTAACCTATATTTGTTGGCGCCTAGTTTCTTGTACTTTTTAATTGTATTACTTAACTTATTAGGTAAAGATATAAGAACAAATATGTCAAAAAAAGCAATTGTGAAAGCTGCTTATTCATTTAAAGTAATTAAGAATTTGGGTAATATGATAATTCTGTGAAAGGTGAGATGTCCGAAACTAAATGATATTTCTATTTATACCATCGCGGTCAGAAAGACTAACTTCTACTCGTAACCTTACTGTTATCGTAAATTCTTTCAAGATATCTTGATATTGAATAGATTGTGATAACTTATCTGAATCACGTTTAGTCTGTTTTATAGCTTTGTCCTTTTCAATCCAATATCCTTGTAGACGAGCTATAAACGAGCGGTAAAAACATCACACATAAAGTAATGCTTTCCAAATGTCGATTCTCTCATAAACACCCCGATCCGGGCGTTTACGGAACAAATGTGATATAATATTGACGACCTCCATGTGACACTCTGACCCGAATGTATCTGTCGTATTATTGAGTTATAAATATATCAGCAAGGACGCCATGCTGAACAGAGCCTCCTCGTATCTATCCGGGGGAAATGAGTCGAGTGCTTTGAGGGCTCTAGATATTTGGATGTGTACACTTTGAATAGACTCCATGGTTTTTTATGGACCCTTAATAATGTACTTCGAAAGTGACGTACACAGATGAAAATAACCTAAAAATCTAAAAAGAATCCATCATCAATGTTCCTGAATACAAATGCTATTGACTCCACTAAGAATTTGTGGCCTCTTTTTAAATATCTGATTTTGTCAACGCGTAATGCTTCTTATTATTATTTACAGACTGAAACATATTTTATAAAAAAAATTATTAAATATTCTAACAAAAAAATTCTAATAAATAAGAAAAGTAGATTTATTTTCGATTTAAGTTAACAGTCTCTTTAAAACCTGTTGAACAAAAGATCTTTGATTAAATTCATGAATACCTTTTAACTTGAACAAACCAAATAATTTTGTTAGGGATTTGAATAGAGAAATTCTTTCTCCGTTAATTTTTCAATAAAATTGTGGTCACCCTATTCCAGCATTAAGTCGATTTACTGGTGATATGTGACCCCGACGCCTGACGATACACCATAGTTGTGTAAGTGTCGTAAACATGCTGCAGGCGATGGCCTCGCAGCCTAACGGAATATTTGGCGATCTTACGCCGAGGGCGATTTAATTAAACGCGAATTGTTGAACTCGAAATTAAATTGAATTGGTTAAGTTACTGAATATCTTATCTTCTTCAGTGATCCGGAGAACCACTCGCGATGAACCCATTGTACCGTTTGTCAAATTTCAGTAGCCTCTGTGACGGAGGCTAACTTGGAGGGCCTTGATTCAAGTTCAGGTTCATACTTCAATTTGGATGATAAGAAACTTTACTAACTCGTCTATCTACCTACCTTTCCCCTATTGGAAAACGTAATAATTGTGTTTGTTTACTGTCAACATATAAGAGAAGGAGTATTCTGGAACAGGTTCATCTTTACCACATTTCAAATAAATTATGTTTAAACTGTAAAGTCCTTTAAGTATTATTAATTAGATGTCATTATCTTACAAGTTTATTTAGGACTAATATCATAGATAAAATTTTAATTAGTTTAAAGAAAGTAATATATAATGTTATATATAATTATGTATGCACCGCATTTATGTATGTATATGAATGTACGCGTAATATTTATATGTGATTAAATTTCTAGACATAGATTTCTTTATGATAATAAAAGAAAAGTTTTTAATAGAAAGCAACAATAAATTCAACAATATCCCGGCAACAAACTAACAACATATTAAACAAGAGAAAAGATAAAGTTTCCATTGAATTTCAAAGCTTTACCTTTGTTTGATTTATAACGTCGCTTATTTCTTCGACGTCGGAGCGCTGCAGTCGGTTTCCTGGATCAGGTTTGTTTGTGCATTCGTTAGTACTTCTCATAATACTTGTTTGATGAAAGTATTTGTATACTTCATTTACTGCAACACAATATTACGAGAAACAATATACAATTGAATAAAACTAAATTTTATCTGTTTTATAAGGTTTATTTAAGTCTATTACCGCGACGATGGCGTTTAACATTTTGTTTAAGTAGCATTTGAACAAGTTTGTTATAAGTTATACACTAATGATGGTAAGTTAATAAATATTGGTGGTACATAATCTGAAGAGTTTAAAGAATATCTCCATGTAAACGATTTACTAGATTTATTGTTAGAATAATGGTAACCATTGCTACTATAGAAACTTTCTGTTAACTCGTCATCCTTTTCACTTTCTCTTTATCAATTTTTTCTTTTTTTACTATCAAATAAAAACTGTACTATATAACAGTTAATAAAGAATAAATTCATGTTATTTCTATGTAAATAAAAACCTTTAATTTTATAATGTACATTTCCATCAATAGTTAACACGGATTTCTATGAACCAGTTAATAATAATCACATAATTAACTAGAAATTTAAACTAAGAGAATATATGCCTAATTGAATACAGGATTTTGTAGCCATGTATGTAATATTTAATTCTTCGCGAACTCATAGAACAATGGATCTTGATTCCGTAGCTGGTCCCTAGGAGGCTGTCTCTACATGTCTATCCTGAAATTAAACTTTGCGCATAAAGCGCTGGAAGCGTTTCGTTAAAGGAATTTTCATTTCCATATTAATCGAATATTTCCCCATGTCGATGGCGAAGTACATAAAATATTTTGTATTAGATCCTTTACTTTATTACTTAAAGAAACTATAATGAATGAGATTAAAAAGAAATCTAATTTGGCTCTTATGTCTAAAGTTGTCAAATCATCACACACTATTTTAAATAATAGTGTTCTCACACTCAAAACGTTGTGTAAATTGTCTGTAAATAAAAATTTATATTTTATCCATCATCATCATCAGCCGATAAACGTCCAGTGCTGGACATAGATAGGCCTTTCCCAAACATCTCCACATCGATCGGTCACGAGTTATCTATGCTAATGAATATATAACTAACATTGTTTCGATATAATTCGATAAAAAAATTAATAAAACTGATTTTATAGAAAAATATAGACAGAAACTCTCGCAAACCCGCATTGGGCCAGCGTGGTGGAAAATGGCTCTAATCCCCCCATATACGATTCCCTAAATACGACAGTACCTAGTGGCCAGCGATACCGGAGGCCATGCTGACTGTATGTGGAGATCTTCGGGGGGGGGGGGGGAGGCCTATGTCCAACAGTGAACGTCTACCGACTGATGATGATAGAGAGAAGACGTTTAACCAAAAAATTACTGGTGGTAGTTCGCTGTTGCCGGCGACCGTTTAGATAAGTACCACAGGAGCGTCTATTTCTACCGCCAAATAGTAGTGTGTAAGCATTACTGTGTTCCGGTTTGAAGGGAGCTGTAGCTTGTGTAATTACTGAAGTAACGAGACTCAACACGTTAAGTCTCAGGCGACGAGCGTAATGTAGTGCAGTGTATATCCTTACCTTAACTAGCGCCACGTTGTTATGGGCAGGCGTAACGTACCATCTGGTGAACGTTCCGCTCGTCTCGTTGCTTTAATAAATTAAAAAAAAAAATCAAGAGTATAAATGATAGGGCTACGTATAGCAAATGCAATAATTTGTTTAATTTTGGTTACTGCAGTAATTTTACTGTCCACTTCTTCACTAAAATTCCATCACGCGTGTCAATATAATTCCCGATTATGCTGATGAGGACAGAACGGAATTCGGTTAATGGTCCATAATGAGACAGTAAGCGTATTATACAATCGAATTACTCGGTGATAATAATCGCTATTATTAATAAATTATGCGTACGTATAACAGTTATGTTATAACCGTTATGTTCCTTTAACTATCCCCGTGATCCAGCAAGTAAACGCCTTCATAGGAACATTGAAAAACTTGGGTTCTTTATCAAGGTGCCGGTCTCTGCTGCCGGAGACCGTCCAGGTAGACACTACCACAACTCCTAATTCACCAGCCAAACTACAGGGTACAAATATTACAGTGTTAATGTGTGTTTTGAAAGGCGTTGTAATTAGTGAAATTACAGGAGGTAACGAGATTAAACTTTTTATCTCTCAAGACGACAAGGAAAATGCGATGCTGTGTATATCATCCTAACAAGCGCCACTAGGGCATGGGTATCACTTACAATTAATACATCACGCCCGTTTATTTGCTTTGTCAAATAAAAAAAAATTTTAAAGGAGTTCAGATGATGGTAAAGTTCTAACCTTTTGTATAGATACCGCCATCATATTATATATGTTTGTATTAACTGTTATATTAAAACTTTGTAGTAACTAGATAATTTTTTATTTATATTATTTTTAATTATTGTATAAAAAAAATATTTTTTTAAGTGTATTAAGTACTTATTTTCTTAATTTGCTTACTATCTTAAATAAAATATTTCATCTCACGCTTAAATCTATGTATATGTATAAGTGAGATATCCAGAGATTTTATTGACTCATCACGAGATTTGCGAAACTATCAGTGATAAACACTCGGAAGTTGGTAGAGATATTGCGTCTGCCATTTAGAGGTCAGCTAAGGATGGGTTTTACGAAATTCCTTTCCCAAAGGGAGTTAATTGCCGAGGGAGAGAGGGGGTTCTATATTACAGCTAACAAAGCGCACGATGAACAACTAGTTACTAATATATGTACAATGACGCAATAACCCAACAAAATATTGTGTAATTAAAATAAATAAATACTATATTTACAATAAATGCCGTTTATAACTTACAACTGTCTATTTTGCAAAGATTAAACTGAAAAAATATACAGCAACGTAATACAATTTTTAACTAGGATATAAAGATTTCTTTCCCCGGAAACGGCGACTATAAACAAGAAATAAAGCATTGACGAAAGCGCTTTCGCGCCTGATGAAATAAACCTTTCAAATACAATCTAATTCCTGCCTCAACATGTGTACGTATATCGGCGTTACATTTGCATGTAGCGACCGCCCTTTTCACGAACGCCACTGCCACCCCATCCCTTTCAAACCGCACGAATACTCTCTCTCTTACATAACAATAATGCCTTTTCTACAGCCTCCCTGATAAATAGCGGAGATATATGTGTATCTGTACAAATGTACAAAATGCGTATGCCACGTGGTTCAATAAACTAGGACGTTGAGTACAGCGCCACCTCTTGGGTGGAGTAGGAAACGTTTCGGGTTTTCCGAAATTTTTAAATATTCCTGTTGAGCGGAGCTCTTGCATTTAAGTTTCAAATTAGTATCTACAGATGGCGTGACACTAACAGTTTTGTTTGTTTCAGCTGTCGGAGCTCGAACAGCGGGTTCTGGAAGCCGAGGGCAGAGCGGAGGAAGCAGAGGACAAGGTAACATTTGTACTCTACAATACAGCACAGTATTAGTAATATTTTTTATTTTAATACTAAATAATTTTCATCAGCCTATATATCTTCATACTGTTATACTGGTGATAAGCCTCTATTAACGGAGACCGTCTAGGTAGGTATCATACAGAATCTATTCCGCCAAACGGCAATTTGCCAACATTACTGTGTACTGGTGTGGAGAACGTTGTAGCTGGTGAAATTACTGGGGTTAATAAGACAGAATGTGGTGCTGTGCATATACGAAGTTGCGCCACGTTATTATGGATGTGTATCGTAACTTTACATATAATGCACAGTATATATTTATATATGTAATACATGATGACAGATATACGTATTATTATTAAATATCATCTCACATCTCACGATCAATCAAAACCTCCACATCACTGTCCAAAAACAGAGAACAGCTCAAAGTTGTGCAAGTCATTGACGAGAGCAAAAACTTTTGAATGATATGATTTATTCATCTCCAGACCTTCGGCTTTGTTTAGAAATATTTCTTGCACCCTTTTCATATTGTATGTGTGCTTTTATTGTCTAAACATTTTGATTTATTATATTTTTACCACCACAACAGCTTTATTTGCATTCAAACAATATCAAGTTATGATAATGATACTAAACTAGGCCAATATTATCATTCAACTTATTAGATAGTAAAAAATTGGATCTGATAATCATACTCTTTGTTATACAAACATGAGAGTGAGAGTACATAGAACAAATAACAGAAATATATATTTTGTATATAAATAAATATTATTTAAACAGTTTACTCATTAACAGTTACGAGAAAACGATAAAATCGTATTGTTGAAACCAGAATTCGGTGATAAAGCTGTCAGCGTTTTAATTGATAAACATCGAAGCGCGATCAATTAATTAATTTCCAATGTTAATTACAGAGGGCTAACCGATTGCTTAGCAACAGGGGATCCTAGTTCCCAGTTCGATTCCACGGCTACATGTTGCAGTGTATAATTGCTAGGGTTTACGGGAACTAACGTAAATTTAACTAGTCGCCATAATAATTGCATGCAAAAGTTTAACTTTAACGTCATAAAAAATTATTCTACCGCCATAATTATAAGTACCACCGCAGTGCCTATTTCTGCCACCAATCAGTGGTGTACAAACATTACTGTGTTCCGGTTTGAAGGGCGTTGTAGCTAGTGAAATTGCTGAGGTAACGAGACATCTTGTCTCAAGACGATGAGTACAATTTGGTGCTGTGTATACCATCCTAAATAGCGGCAGGTGTATCATTACCATCAGGTGAAAGTCCCGCTCGTCAAGTTCCTTCGTAGAACAAGAATTTTTTTTATTTATATATTCTAGCTGTTTCTTTTTGCTGGTCGTAACACCCCCACAACTTGATTTGGAGAAGGAATTTCGTAAAATCTGTTCTTAGTTGACCTCTAAATGACAGAAGCAGTACCTCTACCAAATATTGCGTGATTACATCCAATAGTTGGAGATGTCGTGATGAGTCAATCTCTTATGTACGTAAATTTTCTATGTTGTACTGTAAATGTTTATTATTTAGCTGCACGGGACCGATCGATGAGAAGATCTTTGGGAGAGGCGTATGTCCAGCAGTGGACGTCTATCGACTGATGATGATATATAAATATGTATTTATGGGTCCAACGGACTTTCATAGATGCTAAGACGTGGGGAGATGCGGACCACTACGTTTCCCCACGTACTAGATTGACTGGTAGACTATGCCTATAGAGGACATCAAGTCATCATATTGTAACCTATTTTTAGGTGTTTTAGTACAAGTAGTTAAAAGGAAGCTAACATAAATCTTCTTTTGTATATTGAACGTTTCTTAACTAACACATCAAAGAGTTGTTCCATATCAATCGGCATCACCGCAGCTTTAACTTGTCAAGTTAGAACCTCGTAAGGGGGAGCCTTATTGTGGCACATTTGTTAAAGTACAAGTAAAAAGCGAGGGAATACTGAGCTAGTGTACTGCTATAGGGTGGGCGTACAGTCAGCAAATCAGATATGTAGTGTAACAAATTCTGATAACTGCAACTAAATGAATACAAACATTTACTGTTATGGATTTCTTTTATTCCACGAAGTGATGAGACAAGCGAGACGTTCACCTGATGGTAAGTGTTACGCCTGTCCATTACGTAGTGCTTCTTAAGGCACATACACAGCATCACATTGTACTCGTCGTTTTGAGACATAAAATGTTAAATCTTGTTGTTCCAGTAATTTCACTAGCTACAACACCCTTTAAACCAGGACACAGTAAAGTTTACATAGTACTGAACAGTATCTGGCAAAACAGACGAAGTCCAGTACTAGGAGAGACCAGACCTATAATGATATATACTCGTATATATATTTAGGAATTTAGGAATACTTTTAATCTTTTGTATTATATTTGCTGACGGTACGATACAGCGAGAGTACAGTGCACACAATTGCACAGGGCGGATCCTCGCCGGGGAGACCGTTTATTGATTTTAAGTATTGCAGAAGTATGACTCACCCGTTTGCACTGTGCAAAATGGATGTTTGAGCATCCATTGTTCGATAGGAATTATAAAGACTTTCTAGAAAAGAGGAAAAATTATTTTACTAATCTTTTGCTACTTTCTGATGGTAGGTCACTGTTTTATTTTTCATTCCTATCTGACATTTGTGGGCCGGGATTCGTTACTTTATCTATAATTAATTTTTTTTTTTGCTTTCGTTGTCATTCTCTCCTTCCTTCCTCTTCTTCTTTTATGCCATTCTCGTCTTACGTTCTTAGTTCTCTCATCTAATCTCCATGCTGTTTCCTTCATGCACACTTCCCTTATCTCTATTGCTAGTGATATACATTGTACTGTTTTTATTTTTTCATATTTGTTTCTAGTCTCTCCTACATTTGTTGTTTACTTTTGCTTATGTACTTCTCTATTACGTTTTACTTTCTTTTATAGTTTTTGTGATAAAATAGGCCTCCGTTGCCGGGGACCGTCTACATAGGTACCACCGCAGCTCCTATTGCAGCCGACAAATAATACTGTGCAAACATTACTGGGTTCCGCTCTGAAATTACTAGAATAATAAGACAACATCTTATGTGTCAAAGCCTCGAGCACAGTGATGCAGTGTATATTATCTAGCTACCGCCACATCGATATAAACACCAGCTAATCGGAGATATCTTACCGCTTCGTGATATAAAAAAGATCCATAGTATTGTGATTTGTATCGTTTCTATTGTGAGAGAAAGTCCTGAGTCCCAGCCGTGGGAACTTTAAGAGAGCCGTTTATGTTTTATTTTAATATATACCATCGCGGCACCTTTTCTACAATCAGATATTAGCATGCAAATATTGCTGTGTTCTGACTATAATAATGCTATAATCACGTAGAATAAAAGGATTGTACATCTTGTGTTTCAAAACGATAAATATGATACTGTATAGATATCCTAAGAGCCTAATTGTTAACATTAGTTTGTTACTTAATACTAGATGAATGCTCATTTCGATTATCGACATATCGCCTATTATATTAAATTTTTATATCTAATAGATTTAATATATTCTTGAGTTTTATTAACATAAGGGCCTGAGGGTCACAACCTAGATACCATTAAAATCAAGCTTGCTTACTGCTTATCATGTAACACAATCGATGACATAATAACCCGGACCCAACCGATGTTTGTTCGCAGCCCTTCCACCCTAATCTCGCACGCAGATAAAAAAAATATCATTATCAAGCGAATGTAAACTTTATATCGTTGAATTAATAAAAACTACTTTCATTAAAATAAATAATCTGCCCTTGTACGATTTTTTTACGTCGAAATCTGGCGCTGGCAACAATGGAGAAGTCACCCCAAGCGGCCGCCCTTACGCGCATGCGCGCTGACGGCTCCAACTTCAAAGCAATACGCCAAGCCGCCGTCCGCGGGAACTTCACACTGTATATACATAACAAATTGCCTCATGTTATTTTAATTGTAATGTTATAAAACGAAACATCCTCGAAATCCGTCTGTAAACGTAAAACGTTCGCGCTACGATTTAATCTCGTTTAGTATTTAGCTTCATACTTAGAGGCTTGCGACTCGTGTAAAGAACGCTAGAAATAAACGTGAATCAATAGAACCTCTATTAATTATTTGTGTTAAACGCTAAAGAAACGCTTTCGTATTAATCTATACTAATCTAGAAAGGACCTAGAAAAGATAACGAATTTTTTTTTTATTGATCCTTCCAAAGTGTAACATAGTTTGTTTTGTATAATACATACCGAGCGTACGCGATCTTAGGACTTGTGTCAGTGTTGATATGTCGAAACCGAATAGTCTGAAGGCACACAGATTGAGCGCTGAATTCGCTGAGAAAAGAGCACTCTCCATGAAGAAGACTGATCCAACGAACACATAGCAATCACCAGTAAGTAATAATTTAAATTCATCTTAAATTTGCTTCTAAAAAACACTGCCTCGAGGTTAAGGCTTCACAACTACAAGTGTCCACATTTCATAGCATTTGGATTATCTTATTCTTTCTTTTCCTCTTTCGTCTTTTAAAACATATTGGATATTATTTTTATTTAATTTTATAATTCGTATCAGTTTTAACCTTAATGTTGTATACATTTGAAAAATTTTATACGCGTAATATATTATATTATTGGTTGGGGATGTCAAAAACTATTTTTCTACTTTAGGTGTACCCCATTACACTGCATACCCCATAACCGGAACTGCGGTTCTAAATTCTCTTTCTTTGAAATTATAGTGCATTTAAGTTATTCTGAATTAACACCATGTCAGTAGAAGTATCCACAACTGTTATTAATATTAATTAAAAAAAACTGATACTAAATAAAATTATGACATGACTCTATAGCTGTTCATTTATACTAGTGCCATCGCAGGTGCCTACGTACGTCTGTCATCAATTTTTGACATCGAGCAAGTAGTATACAACCTCCGCTATGTTTCGGTTTTAAATTACTTTATAAATAATCAATTTACTTAAATAAATAAACTTAACATGTTATGCCCAAAGAGATAAGCGCAATGTGATTCTGTGTAAACATCCTTTCATTAACCTCATACATAACTTTTACACTACATGAACATCCAGCTCGTCGCGTACCCTCATTACATTGATATACAACTTTATCTACTTCAGTAAAGGATGAGTTGGTATAGAAATTATTTTATTTAAACACTTTGGTAATATGTATAAATACAAAAAACTTACAAATTAACTTTACAGTAAAATTTAAATTACTCACGATACAAATTTCCTTTAAGTCGACATTTTCAATGTTTTACATTATATTCGACGTCTGCTTTCCAAAACATTGTTTTTTAAGTAATTCCCCATGATAGTGAGAGAGAGTGTGTGAATGAAACTCATGTAATTAATATTATTTTTAATAAGTAATTAAAGTTAAGAAATAATCTTTATGTTCTTAGTTGTAATTTATAAACAGTATGCGAACCTCAACTAATATTATTATTAATTTGATGTACCACGAGACTATAACTTACAGTACTGGTACTTCGAATGGGAACATTTCAAACCAGACCATACCTTCGGAGGTTCAAAAGGTTTATCGCAGTAACAATCGCCATGGTGTATGGTGTTATATGGGAATACAGCTGTTCGCCTCACGCACGCGCATTATTTTCCCGCTATGTTTGACAACATTGTCAAAGTATAAGTTACACACTGTACTTTAACACGATTTTCTAGTACAAGACAACCGTCGGTCATTAAGTTTCCCGTGATGCCAGCTACAAGTTATTTCGTAACATCTTTACACTATAATCTTTGGGAGAGGCCTATGTCCAGCAGTGGACGTCTATCGGCCGATATTGATGATGGTTTATATACCAGAATACATCTATTAACAAAATATAACTTTTATGTATTTAAACATATATGTAAGGAGGATGTACGTGCGTATGTGCATTCCTATTCCTTTTTTTTGTTGCGAAATCCTGCATTGGATACCCTTCTGCTGTGGGGGCAACAGAAGCGTTATGCCGGACTCTTACCGGCTAAAACCTCTTGGTGTACCTCTCAACGCTCCTCTCAACAGGTTCCCGCCTTGTCGTGGCGGAGGGGCTTTAAAGCCGTGGCTAGATCGCCCACGGTGAAGCGAAGAGGAAGCTACCCGGCCGGCCCGGGGTGTAGGGCCGGCCCGAGGCGGCCGCTCCAAGTTAGAGGTCCAGGGCGCCGTGAGCTCACCTCAGATGCGTGTCGGTGGGCTGCATGGGCGGTTTTATACTACCCTTTGCCGCCGACGTGAAGACACGGAGGGAGAGTACCTTCTGCGACTAAGCGCTCCGTTGATGCGGCGGGGGTGGGGCGCGGGAGAAGAGGAGTGTCGGTATTGCGATTCGCCGCTCTCCCTATCCATTCTCCGCCGTCGTATAACGAGTGGCGGTGGAGCCCAAGACCGGATCCGCCGCAGGGAGTCGAGAGTGTTTTCTCTTGGCTCCCATGGCCTCTGAGTGATGGATTCGAGGGAATCCGTTACTCAAATGACTAAGAGGCCGAGGAGGGGTCGCGCTGTGTGTTCCGGCGTGCCCTCACAGGGGTGGAAAAGACTGTTTTCTTCCCTCCCTCTCGAGGTGGGGGCTGTGTGGCCGGCGCTGGCGGGGTTGCGGATGTGTACAGAAGCGTTCCCGTGACCCTGCTATAAAGCGACGAGGAGGAATATCGTGGGGGTTTTAGTCTATGCAAATCCGACATAACCTGTCCTTGCCCCCTTGAGAACGGGTATGCGCAGGCATTTCCCCCACGTTAAAAAAAAACCTCTCAACGCTTTTAGCCGAAACCATGGGAACGCTTTCGCACACAACCAGGACATGCGTATGCCTAGGCGTATGTGCAATTTTTATTTGTCATTGCGGAAGTACTGAAAATTTAAGACAGTTAACTTATATAAACATTATAATAATTAACTAACATGCTAGAGAATAAAGAGAAAGACATAATTTAAAGTTAAGATTTACAATAGATAGCTCCTACGAGAAGAAAAACACATATTTAGGACAGCATAGATTTATGAGGAGAAGAGTACTCGTAATTGAAATATTTTAGTAAAGGTTACAGGAAAGAAAAGAGATTGGAAGCACTGATCTACAACAAAAAAAAATGAGAGGGAATCCTGAGAGGAGAAGAAAAATTTTGAATTAATATAAATATATAGGAAATTGATTACATACAAGCAAAACATATCTAATTATATTCTGGGACCGAATTCAAACTCTCTTTTATACTAAAAAAAGAATCTTTCGTAAAATGTATATATTCTGATGCAAACCCTTTTAATATAGGGTGGCGCAAAAGTAATCCTGCTATCAGAAAATGCTATAAATTTTGCGTTGATGTAAAAAAATTAAAAGACCAAATAAAAATAATCCACAAGAAGAATCAAAATTTTTCATATTTTTTTTTTAAATTACAGCCAAATAACATCGGAAGGTTATTTTTGCGCCACCTTGTATACAAGGTATACTATTTCAAATGTGTTTAGTAAAAAATGCAAGTTATCTTCTATTTTACATCTTTCATCAAATGAAGATGTTGTACTTCTTTTATATAATGTATTTCTTTTATATGTATTATCTTCAATGGACGTGCACAGAGATTTTGGGCATGGTATACAAACCACGCCATAAATCTCTGCGCTTATCTATACTTAAACATAAACTTAATCAATTTAGTACCAATTTATCAATAGTCAAAGTATAGTTGTGTACTTTTTCAGAAACTTGAGAGTTTATAACTTACACAGGTTCAGGAAGCTAGGGTACGCAGTGCTTATTTGCCTGTATGGAGTGGTCGCCGCTCATATCTTTAAGGGAAGAGTGATTATACTTCCAGACTAGTGCGCTTTACCACCAAAGACTACCTGTAAGTCTGTACAGTTAAAAAAAATATAGCCAAGATATAAAAAGATATAAAAGATAGCCAAGATTTTTTTTACAAAATGATGCTCTTTTAGAGATTCTAAGCTATTGCTATACAAATATTCCTAGTTCGATGGATTGACATGACAGCTAGAATATTGTGGACAAGCGCACTTCACCTCAATCTCATAATCACTTAAGACCAAGTGAAATTAACGTCGAATGTTAGTCTATCGTAGATAAAAAAATTATTTTTATTCATGCCGTATAATTTTATATTTAAACAATGATACGTATCCGACACGATTGTTCTGTAGCGGCTAATTCTTGATCCAGTAACAATGTTCCCAGTGTTATTCCATACGTGTAGCGTAAACTACAAATCGATGTAGCTCTCGTGGATACCCTGAAGTGAGTCACGGAGTGCAGTAACCCCAGCGAGACAGATGGCCGTCTCGATCGCGTGACCGATCAGTCGCCCGATCGGTTTACTTTAACAACCATCAGACCAAACCTGCTACCGATTGTACCAGACGGATTGTTTTATTATACTATGTAAACAAATATATATTCCGGAAGTAATCTACAGACAATTATAATTTATGGTATATAAATGAAAGTAAAGCAAAGAAGTAGCTTCTCAATCCATAGCGTGTTTTCTAAAACTAATCATATCCTTTTACAGAATAGCTTAGTTTAAAGGTTTAAATAGAGATTGTCTCAGAAATATAGCTTGTTAGTGATAGGTCTCTACAAGAGACCGTCTAGGTAGCCATCACCATCGCCATGTAGTCTCGGGTTGTTCTAAGGACTAAACTAGAGTTAGCTCTGCCTGTCATTGAAGGAGTCTAAAAAAACCTACGGATTCGCAGGCTTTGAAGTAGGTAGCTTTATTTGTTTCGTGGTATAACGAGGGTACTGATGGAGAGGTACGAGGAAGCACCTGTGTATTTTCTAGGTGATCCCAGGGCTCCCCAAACGCACCATCAATGAGGTTTTCATGGATACAAATGTGGGTACAAACCCTGGAGCAGAGAATTTTTGTAAAGATTTGCCCCTGACTCAAAAAATAAGGTAGCTATCACCTCAACACCCATTTCTGCAGCTAAACAGTAGTGTGCAAATATGACTGTGATCCGGTATAGAGGGTGCTGTACCTAATGGAAATAGTGCGATAACGTGATACACATAGACGAGGAAAGACAGAAGAAAGAGTATAATAAAACTAAGTTCTATTTTTGCCATTACAGCATTGTTGTGTGGCTGCTAGAGTATTCTAGACCGCCACTGTAGTCTTAATCCAGGATTTCGTTAGCTCATTATATGTAAAATAGTTGCACTTACATTATAATCCCTGGTGATTTACTGGTGGTAGTTTTCTTGTGCCGGAAACCGTTTAGAACGGTAACACCGTAGCGTTATTCTGTCGCCAAACAGTAGTGTGCAAACATTACTATGTTCTGGTTTGTGGGGAGTTCTACTCTTAGCTATTGAAATTACTGAGGCAACGAGACATAATATCCTGTCTTAAAGCGAAGAGCGTAATGTGGTGCAGTTTATAACATCCTACCTAGGGCGACATTGTCATGGCCAGGTGTATCACTCCCATCAGATGGACGTCACGCTCGTGTCGTCTGTTCGTCGAATAAAAAAAAATCGTATAGTAACTGCATTAAATCTGAAATCGTCGCTTTGTTAGACTTTGACTATATAATGCAGTTCGACTTGACTCTGATGTTATTAATCTTATGGATAAACTCTTCTAGGTGTGAGGATAGCGTCATCATACCTGCAATACGGCATGCTGCATTGGCGACAAACCAAATATAAACATAGATAATGCGGTACGATTTTTTGGCACGACTTAAAATTTCTCTTAATTGTTACTTAACTTATTAGCAATAAATCTCTTAACAATTATGCAGCAAATAATTCTCCCGTTCTTCTACGATTTCCTGCTATATAAAAGTTTAGTAATTATGGCGATTTATGAACAGTCTTCATTTCAATGTATTATTAACTTCGGTAAATTATTACTAAGCTTTACTTCTGGGGTGCGAGGGTTCCCCCACAACAACTCATGGCATTCAAGCCAACATCACCTGCTCGTGATGCACCCTGTTAATCAACGAACAAGGCTTGGTCTCCCACCAACCCACATAGGGCCAGCATGGGGGGAAGTGGCCCAAAATTCCACCACATGAATCTCTACCCGCTGTTGGAATCTTTGGGATAGCCCTATGTCCAGCAGTCAACGTCTATCAGCTGATGAGCAAGCGTATCACTTATTATCAGGTGAACGTCTCGTCGCTTATATTATAATAAAAAAAAATCGCTCTCAGACAACAGAAACCTACAACCAGTACATAGTATCTCTAGATTTATCTACATTTTAAAGCTTCTCCATGACAAGTATTATTTGAAATAATTTCCTTAAGTTATCCATTTGGATGAATCACTCCAAGTCCTGGGAAAACCAGCAAACGTGGCCATTAAGTACGCAACGGGCTTCCATATCGACATACGAAAATAGTTCTAAGTTATTAATGCGACGCCCTGGTGGGTGGTTCACATTTTCGTGTCTTTCTTTTAAAGAATCTTCTTGTATTATTTGTAAGGCATTATATAAAGAAAATTACGAAAAAAAATTTAACCTGACAACAAGCTGCATAACCTTTTCTCTTTTGTCCGATCCATAGAAATTTTAGTTTTAAATAAATATATAAATTTTAATGATTGTACTTAATATATAAATAGAAGCTGCAATTCAAAAAGAACCAAAAGTAATCTATCATCATAATATAATGACTCTAATAATTATTATAATCTATAAAAACTTACAATCGCTTAACAACCTTGTACTGTAACATAATTTTATTGACCCTACACGTCTAGTACTCTGGTATCTTTAAGTTCTAGTTTCCGTTTAGGGGGTGCTTTAGTAATTTAAACAGATTTGAAAATTCCTTTATTACCTCCCTAGTACTCTCTAAGTTTCCTACTACACTGCGGTGTGTTTACAACAAGAACAGATCCAATTCCATTAACTAAGTTCCGAACAATGTCTCCAGGATAGTCATGTTACAATGGTACTTGTTCCGATGGAAGGTCTCCAATCCAACAAATTTGTATACAGCGATAGTACAGTTCCGAATATAAATATCTTAGACAAGTAAGCGTTGTCACTAGCAACACTTTTTTTTAATCAATTAAACGACGATATGAGCGGGACGTTCACCTAAAAGAAAGTGACACGCCTGCCCGTTTCAACCTGGCGGTAACTATTTAGTATGATACTCTGCTCCACATTCCGCTCGTCGCCTGAGACATAAGATGTTGAGGCTTGTTACCCCAGTAATTACACTAGTTACAGCGCCTTTCAATCTGGAACACAGTAATGTTTGCACACTTTTTCACTTCATTTCTTCCGCCGCGGAAGTAGACCCTGCGGTGGTACCTACCTAGACGGTCTGTGGAAACAGAGACCTAGCACCAGTAGATTAATCTGTGGAACCCAAGATAGATAGGAAGGTATTGCTGAAAACGTTTAATACAGCTTTTATACAATCGTGCTGGTAGGCAAAGCCACTCGGGAACCGCTCACTGAGCTAAGTATGTAAGCGGCGCTTACGAGTGCTCTTTACTTTATGATGCGTGTAATGATATAACTTGGTCCTTTCCGATGTAACTTATGAATAAGTTTACACGCAAACAGAAATCACATTAAGAACCTATTTCTTTTAATTATTTGACTTTTTGCAAAATATCGTCATCGTCATTATCAGCCGATAGACGTCCACTGCTGGACATAGGTGTATACAGCAAAGGATCCCCAGATTGCACGGTCTCGCGCTGCCTGCATGGGCATTGTGGGCCGCCGTTTGTGGTGGTTCATATGTGGGGATCCAGGCTACTTCTCACCACGATGGCCCAATGAGGAGTGTACTTAGTCCATTCTTCTATTAATATCGCAGGAGTTTTAAATCCTATTGTAGATATATACGTAGTGTTAATATTCCCTAGTGGGTTCATATTGCCGGAGAGCATCTGGGTAGATGACAAGTGTAATCTCAATTCCTACCCTTAAACAACAGTCTACGTTTATAGGATGCTGGAGTTGTGAATTATGGTGGAATCAGTTTTAATATTTCCAGCTTCAAAGCGACGAGCATTGTAGTGCAGTGTATAACATCCTAACTAGTTTCACGTTGTTATGAGCTTATGACTTCATTATCATCAAGCGATAGAGGTCCTCCTCTCCCAAAGATTCCCACATCGGGTAAGGATTCATATGGTGGGATTTGCACCATTTCCCAACACGCTGTCCCAACGCGGGTTGATAGGAACCACAGCCTCGTTGGTTGATTAACAGAGTGCACCACGAGCAGGAGAGTTTCTCTTAGATCCCGTGAGTTTTTGTGCGGGAACCCTTACACCCATTATGACTTACCATCACATAAAAGGCCTCTTCGTCTTCTCCAGTATAAAATAATTGAAGACTACTCTACCTTTTTGAAAAGCTTTAGACTTTAAGGTTTAATATATTAAAAAATTATATATTAATTTTTTTTGTTGTACACGTCTAATGTCTCCAGAGACTTTTTTATTTCATAGTTCGGCGCTTGACTACAAACCTACTCCCTACTACGGTTAGGGATATAGTGTTGTCATTTCTAGAACTTTCTATACTTTCAATATAGATTTCGGAATATAAAAGCAACGCCTTAAATAAATCCATAATTCATGCGCTGGCTGGTGACGCATTACACATTTCCATACATTCCCGAACATAAAACCTGCGAGGCTATTGGCTACAGATGCCGTCGTAATAAATTTTATATATATTGTACGAGCGGGATGTTCACCTGATGGTAAGTGATACTCCTGCCCGTAACAATGTGGCGTTAGTTAATTAACATTATATATACTGGATCACATCGTGTTCGTCACCTGAGACATAAGATTTTGAGTCTTCTATCTATCCTAGTAACTATCTATAGCGCCCTTCAAACTGGAACACAGTAATGTTTGCAAAGTACTGTTTAACACCCAGATGGTCTCCGGCACCTTCATCTACCACTTTTTTATATGAGATTATTTTTTTTATTTAATTTTGTATCATAACCATAGTTTTTATTTCATACCCATAAAAATGTCAATTTTAGTCTTTGTTTTTTTGGGACCTTAATTTATGATTATTTTTTTATTATTATTTCTTTGATTCATCAAATACATACAATTATTACACGAGAGCAGACATGCAGATGAAAGTTACCAACAAGAAAGAGATACTCTCTATTGTTCACAGATATATAGGGTGGTGCAAAAATAACCTTATAAAAAGTACCTTATAACACAGGTAATAAGGTACTTTTTATAAGGTTATTATTGCGCCACCCTATAGATGATAAAAAATATTTTGTCTATATTCAGTTTTCTTAGATTTTAATATTTTTATATATAAGTTATATATTGTTGAATAATACCCATAACTAAAATATAAACTAAGAACAACTAGCTATAGTTGTTATGTACGAACATGTTGCATATTAAAGTAATATTAAGAAGGATACTAAAACGATCATATTTTGTGAAATGTGAGAGTGATAGCCAGAGGGGTTGGATAACATCCTGCAACCACCCACAATTCACTAGTGTAACTTGGTAATCAAACCAAATAGTCTATGCCGAGGTGACAGTAAAAATTAAATGGAATAGACATTTTACGTAAAAATTTAAAAATAATGTAAAATATGAATAAAAACTATATTATGTACTGTATAATTTGATTTATTAGTTAAATTAAAGCCAATAGTTTCAGGACTGCTCCTCTCATCAGGTGCAGGAAATCACGTTTGAAATTGTCACAGGAAACGTTACACCGGCCCCGCTTCCTTCTTATTAATACAACTTATCTATATTCGTCGGCCGTCTATCCGTCCGTCGCCGATCCTAACGTAATTACTTCACAACAAGATACTTCTATCATAGATTAGGTGAGAAGAAAATTACAGGTTTCATAATTATAAATAAAACTATGGAAATAGTTATTATTATAAATACGAACCTAAGTACAATCGGTTACGATAATGACGATGATAATGATTGAATTCATTAAACATCTCACATCGTTGTTAATTGTGGAATTTGGTAAGGAATAACAGGTATTTTTATTAACGAAATTAACATTAAGTAATCACGATCAGGTTCGGATGCTGAGGATTGAATCAAGCTTTCAATAGACGTGGATACATAAACATCAGTCAATGGCAATTTTTTTGTTAATACGAATATAAATGACAACCGCAAAGTAGTACAGATCCTGTTTG
Organism: Ornithoptera alexandrae; assembly: GCA_029030555.1. Classification (NCBI taxonomy): domain Eukaryota; kingdom Metazoa; phylum Arthropoda; class Insecta; order Lepidoptera; family Papilionidae; genus Ornithoptera; species Ornithoptera alexandrae. Next base: position 2,555,050 of record JARDVY010000007.1, on the reverse strand, counting down.
ACGTGTTAACACGACGAATGTAGTAGACTGATTAATACTTCCTTCAGATAGTACGTATATTGAATGTGGGCAGATTAAGAAAGATCTACTTTTAAAGCTTCGGCGAAGCCCTATCTCCAGCTGTGGACATTCCGGTTGATAATGTGACGATCACGACACTACGACAATGTTGAGATCGTTATTAATAGCATTCAAAACTATAACATCCATAGCATATTAACAGCCGGTGTAGAAATTATGTTGAATTCTAGCAGCGCTAAAGAAATAATGTTGATTGGATGTAAGGAGTGCAGTGTTAAAAAGTTTGTATGACAATGGTAGTCCGTGTTATTGGCCAGTTGCCAGACCGTGGTTCCCGCTCATTTTGCTCTGGCGTCGCTAAGGGTGCGCCTTAAGTGACGAACGATTTGTTGCTACCGACCGTTTCAATTTATTTTCCGTCGTCGTATTTTACGATTCCAGGGCTGATTGCAATACACAATTTTATTGGTATATAAAGTTAAAGAAAATGTATTGATGCTTAATTTTTTAAAGCCTATATTTATGAAATTTTGTAATGGATAAATTGTCACTGTACTTTTAAATGAAAAGTAAGGTCATACCTTTCATTTTTGTATTGGTAACATAGTAGACAAATAACCTTGATTGCCCCATTTATATGAAGGCTCAGTCCCAGTTGTGGAAACATTATGAGTTTGTTCAGATTATGAATAAATTTTTTGTTTACTGTCGTAATTACTTTCATTACATTGAGAATGAAATTTGAATATTGTGCAGGTCTAATTTCTTTCATTATTTTTAACTATATTTGAGGTATTTTAACTCTAAGATCTAGTTAAAGAGGTGAATTAGTGGGAACTCTTGTTGGTATTCGAACTTACTATTAAGTATTGAACAATAAATATTTACGTGCATACAGTACAATCAGCTTGATTTTTAAAAGTATTTTTCTAAACAACAAGACAGGAAATAAACGTTCATCCGGTCGCATAAGGAGTTGCAAAATTCGAAGTTTATACAGTGCTTTATTGTGCTTATTGCCGAAAGTTTTGTTCCACTAATTTTACTATCTATAGAGTCCTTCAACGACTAAGGATTGCATACAGCAGCTTTGTACTAAAAATATAAACTCATACTTATAATATCTGCATGTCTGCTTTACACACCCTATCCACAAGCCGTGCTACCAGCAACAAATTATCATCCTTATTTTATCACCAATTCTATATTAACTTCATTTCCATGAAACCAATTCGTATTCTCACTGTGATCCATTAACTTCCTACATTACATTCCTACGTCTTGCAATCATCAAAGCAAACATTCGTACCTTTGCATATCCTGGTTAAATTCAAATGCAGTAACATTTCATAATGAATAGCATTTGTCAAAGAAGCAAATAAAATACTAGAAATCTAATAAGACATATATTTTATATGATAAATTCATAATACTGTGCTTTGACCAGTCATAAGGAAGTTACAGTCATTAATATCAATAAAGACAATTTCACTAAGCATAGTTTAATAAAATATTAAAAGTGATTTATGGTTATCCTAAATCGTGTTTAGTGAAATTTCCTCTTAAGAGCACTATAAATACAGCTGCCGTTTTCTATTTCTTTTTAACAAGCTATGTTCATAATATATAATAATTTACAGTACAGAAATAGTGTCATATATTTGTGATCCTTGGGTTTGTAATAAATAACCATTAGTCTAATAAATTGTGAAGGAGACATCACAAAGAAACGAAAAATAGTCAAGCACAACAGATTACGTGGATTTGTGATGTTCACCAAAACATAATTAGCCGATTCCCAATAGTGGGAACACTTTAATTTTATTATTCTAATACATATTTTCTATTCGTATTTCTATATGAGAAACGATAAAACACATTTAATCGATAAATAGGTTATAATATCGCACAGTATTGAACCTCTTGATTTTAGGAGATATTTTGCCTCCTTATGTATGTTCCACCGTATCTATAACGGGATGTCTTCTGATGAACTGTTAGTCATGATGCCCACCGCCACATTTCATAATCGCACCGTTCGCCATCGGCAGGGAATTCTACCTCATACCCTTGAACCGCAATGGTCACGTACGGTCAGGTTCCAGAGATGTTTTCTACCGAGAACACTCAAATTGTGGGACGAGTTGCCTGTCGAGGTTTTCGCTAAGAGCTACAATATGAAGTTCCTCAAAAAGGGCGTGAAAAGGTTTCTGCAGGGTCGGCAACAGATGTCCCCCAGTGATACCTCTGGTGGTCATAGGCTGCGGTTACCGCTCAACATTAGGCGGGCTGCAAGCCTGTTTGCTACCTAAGTGGTACAAAAAAAAAATTATGCCACAAGTAGTTGCGTGTGTTCTCTTCATATAATGATCATTAATTATTTATTTATTGATTAGGTCTACAATCAATTGTTTGCATATCCTAAAAACTGGAGCTGCAACCAAGCACAGATATCCAAGAAACATTCTAATAGGAACCCATTTATCATACTATAGTATATCTATTACTCAACTACCTGTACTACTTGCATAGCTATTGTTTTAGATGACGATTTGACGTTCATAAAGCATCCTTAGATTTTAATACAATGAATCTACCGTAAATAGAGAACTCTTGTTTGTACTCTTATCCAGCTTTGAATGTAGTTTTTCAATCAAGATCTAGAGAGACTTCGCCCTGTACCTCACAATCCGAAAGATCCTCATGTCCCCGCTAACGTTTACAAATACCCACTCGGCCATAAACTGTGAGTAAACTCAATGCGGCCGATGAGCAGCTTCGCTCGTAAAGAGCAAACTTCACCATAAACGAGCCTGCTCTAAACCGGCTCGACGCCTGTTTATCCTTCACAGTTTAGTGGTGATTTAACTCAAGTTCCCGCTGTATTATTTACGATTGGTGGGTGTGGTTGTAGAAGATCAATAATCTCCAACAGCTCCTCGTATTACGGCGGTGTACATTAGTCATGTCTATATATTGTTTTATTTATTATAATATAAATCATGTTTAACAATTATAACTAAATTATTTCATATTGATAATGACACAATTATATTATTTATACAATATAAATTTCATCATCATCATTCCAAACGCTGACCATCCACTGCTGGACATAGGTCTCTTGTAATGTGTTCCACAAACCACGGTCTTGCGCTATTTGAATCCAGTGACTCCCAGCGTTGTTTTTATGGCCTCTGCCCAGCCAATCTCCTCATCTGCCAACGTCACCTGTCCGTGATGCATCCTGTAGATTGACCAACAAGGCTCTGGCGATCGATTAATGGCGGTATAACCATTCATCACTGACTGAATTACTACGGACCGTAATCGAGCAGCAGTGATATCGGTGCGATAGTCAGCACTGCGATCACCAACCTGCCTGCCGAGCGTGGTGATTATCGGCAAAATCCTTATATGTAATATGAATTTAATCATTTTTATTTACAAAGTAAAGTCTTCCCTTTGTTATGTACGAAATAGAGCAAGACCTTCATCTGATGGTGCGGAATGATAAATACTGCACCGAAAATGGGGTTAATGACTCCAGAGATAAGATATTAATATGTAATAATAAGATGTGTCGTCAGTCGTTACACCAGTAATTCCACTAGCAATGGCGCCCTTCAGACCGAAACACAGTAATATTTGCGAATTACTCTGGCGGCAGAAATAATGCACCCCCAACCACCAGTTAAAACGAAAATTTCTTTATTATCGTCGGTTAAAAACAAACTTCCATATACACCTAGGGAAACTAGCAATGATTCAACTTTCCACTCCTAATTATAATCGGCACTAAAAACCCGTCATAACGCCGAGGGTTACCCCGAAGAGGGGTCGTATGATGAGTAATGTTCGTTAGTGCTAATTTCAAACACGAGTTAAATTTCAAACGTGACGACGTTATTTACACGTATGACCGATGAGAAGGTTGATTTGTTTATGCTAAATAATTTCTAACAAGTTTATTTTGTCATTAGAGAAATTATTTTAGCTAAATTGGTAAAGGATCTTTCTTATTAACGCAATGGATTTAATTATAATTGTACAGGGTGGCGCAAAAGTAATCCTCCTATCAGAAAATGCTATAAATTTTGCCTTGATGTATACAAGGTATACAAGGTGGCGCAAAAATAACCTTCTGATGTTTTTTGGCTGTAATTTAAAAAAAAATTAAAAACTTTGATTCTTCTTATGGATTATTTTTATTTGGTCTTTTAATTTTTTTACATCAAGGCAAAATTTATAGCATTTTCTGATAGGAGGATTACTTTTGCGCCATCCTGTATTTAAACCTATTTGGCAAAGCTGTTAAATACTTTAAAAATAAAAATTGTCTCACCCTTACAGTAACTTTTTTTAAAAAATGTCTAGTTTTTGTCCTTTCTATGGACGCGATTCATAAAATAGTATTTTTTATTTTACTAAGCGGCGAGACAAACCGGACGTTCACCTAATGTAATACATCTGTGATCATCATCATCATTAGAATCTTCAATCTGAAGTTTAGCGATCAGATTGAGAAAACCAATTTGATCCTCAGCTATTCTTTTTAACTGATGGTATTTAAACCCGGTCCATTTCTTTATGTCATCAAACCATTTCTTGCGCTACCTACCAGGTGCACGTTTTCCAGGAATTTTGCCCTCCAGGATCAACTTTGGGAACTCATAACAGGATCCTCTTTGAAGGTGTCCGAAAAATGCAACCTTTCTTTACATGACGGTTGTTATCAGCCTGCGTTTGCAGTTCCCTCTCTCAAGGACTAGCATTGGAGACAAACTGCTTCTACGTGATCTTAAGCATGTGCGCTTACTCTACTCATAATAACGTGACGCTAGTTAGGATGTTATACACTGCATCATGTTGTGCTCATCATCAGCCGACAGATGTCAACTGTTGAACATAGGCCTCCTTAATAGAATTCCATATCGATCGGTCTTGCGTTGCCCGCAACCAGCTATTTCCCGCGACCTTCACCAGATCGTGGGGCCACCTAGTGGGAGGCCCGTCTACACTGAGTCTTTCAGTGTGCGGTCGCCATTCGAGGACCTTGTTGCCCTGTAGACCGTCTTTCCTTCGAGCGATGTGTCCTGCCCATTGCCACTTGAGCTTAACAATCTTTTGGACCATATCGGTATCCTTAATTTAAAGTAATTATTAGTATTAATATTATTTCCTTATACTGAGCTATTTTAGGCTTTATCACTAAAAATGAACCATACGAAAATACTTCTTAAATTTTGTTTTTATTTATATGTATATTAAAGCTTCATCCCCTCACAACTTACATATGAAATAAATATAAGGTTACAAAATTTTTTTAAGTGGTACGAAATAAGAAATTTTACTTTATATTAGTAGTAGGACGACAAAAGGCATAATTAAAAAAAAATTTCTTCATTAAAAATCCAAAGCGATTACCGATTTTTACGGAGTCCTTATGGTTCCGATATTATGGTTATCAAACTGAAAAAAGAAACTAATAATCCATAATAATATTCTATATCTATTGAACGGAGTTTAAACTAAATATTAACTTGGTTAGACTTGGTTAGGTTATTGTCTACGCCTAGACGGCGCCGCTAAAGCCGTGACTGAATTCAGGGTTGAAACTTTACAGTTGTTAAAAATCTACTAAGTAATTATTTATCTTAAGGATATTGTTACATTGATGATGTTTGTAATGATAATAGTAATGTTTACTTTAAATCAAAATTTCCTAAGTGGCTGAACGCTTCAATCTACTATTATAATAACTTATAGGCGATTGGACTCTCACTTCGAATCGCGGCATGTACCGATGACTTTAATATTTAAGTTATGTATATTTGTGAACTTTTGTTACAACAGCGAAATACAAATGGTGAAGTACAACATCGTGAGGAAACCGGCACATGACTTAGAATTTATTCTAAGGTGTGTGTGAAGTCACCAATCCGCATTGGGCCCGCGTGGTGACTATGGCCCCACCGCCCTCATATTGAGGGTATGCCTGTGCCTCAGTAGTGAGGACGTAAATTGGTTGTTATGGATTAGACTCTGTTGACAGCGTCCGTCTTTGTAGGTAGTACAGGATACCTACCAACGCCCATTACAGAAGCCATGGTGGCGGATTCGGGGGGTAATCTGTCACCAAATATAAAAAGCCTCGAGGTAGTGCGTGCGGTACTTTCGCCAAACACTTGTACAAGGGTGGAGAGCAGTAGCTCCACCTCGAGATATGGTCTTATCAAAGCGTCTCGCTGTCGGAACCACGGTTGTGTGCGAAAGCGTTCCCGTGGTACCGGCGTGAGAGAAACCGTGGGGTTTTAAACGGTAAGAGTCCGGCATAATTCTTCTGTTACCCCGACAGAAGAAGGGTATCCAATGCAGAATTTCTCCACAGAACAAAAAAAGGGTAGGTACCACTGCAGCTCCTATTTCTTGCAAACATTACTGTGTTCCGATTTGAAAGGCGCTATAGCTAGTGAAATTACTCGGGTAACAGGATCTAACATCTTGTCTCAAAGCGGCGAGGGCATTGTCATGCTTTACTGTATATCATCTTAACCAGCGCCACGTTGTTATGGGCAAGTACCATTTATCATCAGGTGAACGTCTCGCTCGTCTTGTCGCTTCGTCGAATGAAAAAAAAGAATGAGTTAGAAAAAATAGACATTTTATTACAAGACTCACAATTTTAGAGTATAAGGGTTTATTTTTATAACATATAAAAATCTGTTTTAAAAATCGATATGTATGACCGATAATTCAACATGGTCATAATGATATTGGTCTATATCCAACAGTGGATGTCTATCGGCTGATGATGATCATGATGATGATAATATTTTAACTGTAATTAAATTAGAAACCTTGTTGAACACGTTATTATTAATTTTTTTAGCTTTACAGCTTGCTAGCCCTTACCACCGAGCACACCATAAAAAAGTACATCCAGCCGTCGTGTGACGTTATGGTGTCTTTCGTCAGAACAGTTATCGGCAGTCGTAGCCTTATGGCTTATATAAATATACATAATTGTAGTATAAAAACATAAATCATACAGAAAATTAATTATCTTTAGTTGTTAAAGTATCATCTAAGGTACACACAGTTCCGATTTCTACCAAACAGTATTGTGCAAATTTTACTGTAATCCGATTTAAAGGGTCATAGTAGCTGATAAATTTACTAAAGTAACGAGACCTAACATCTTGTGACAAAGCTCTCACATGCAAATTTATTCGCTGAATTTTTCATATGCACACCGCTGTTTGAAGGGGATAACGTTGGAGATAAAAGGAAAATACCCTGTAAGCAGAACTTCGTAAGCAGATCACAGCTTGTGTATATTATACTTAGTTTTTAAAGCATTTTACAGTACCGTTTATAATTCCGCTTTAACATACTATTTTAATGGAAAAATGTATTATCTGCCTTCGTAACTAAAAAATCGTGAAACTGCATTTAGTAATGACATGACACATTCGAACCCGTTCTGCATATAACAAACCTTAAAGTGCGAATCTGTCATAATTTTTTTGGATTCCGGATTTCAAAATATGATGATCAAGACGTCAATCACAACGCGCCATCTTCAGCCTCATTGTCATTTAACATCATATGACATTAAGGTTGTTATTGCAAGTAAAAATCTGTTGAACATCTTCCACCGCCGTAAAGCAATAGACATGGTTAAATTACTTAGCAGTAAAAAGTCCTCTTTATTTGTTCAAAATCTGTGATTATGCATTTATTACATTTGATTTTCAAAATTCAGAATATTATCAACAAATATTTGCAAGGATTTTATGGCGACAATGTTGCGATAGTCCATCAGACTAATGGTCAAATATTTCACGGTCTTCTGCCCTCTAGAAGCAAATGCATCCCCAATACAGCTCTCATCGCGATGCCCCGTGGCCATGCATGATAATAGCTTTTAACACAAGTGAATAAGATTGCAAACTGCTCAGCAATACAACCTTGTGACTCACTGAGGCAATATACAATATGTTGAGCAGCTCTTTCTATTGGGGTTCATTTTAACTCGCTAATCGATATCTACCCCAAATATTGTAATCAGACAAGGGAAAACTTTGTAAAATAGGTCGCTCCCGATCAAATGCCGTTAGAAAGTATTGATAAATTTATGTGGGCAAGTACTTTAGTTATTTATATTATTTAAACTATTCAGCTTGAACAGACGTGAGAAAACTATACAATAGATATAGATAAACATAATGGCGGACATGACGTCTAGAGGCGTTCTTGTCCTGTCAACCTTTTGAAGTGTCATAAGGAACAAATAATTACTTATATATTAAAATTAACAATTGTTGTAAAATCTCGAATATATTTTGTGTGGATTATATATGTAAATAAAACATTCCAATCTAGTATCTTAATTTTTGCTAAATGCTATAGATTATTTCAAAACATATAACGCTATACATATACAATGTGTAGCAATACTATCGATAGTATTTTTTTCTGTGATTTCAACTGTATTATAAATCCTTAAATCATCCAAAGATCCAAGGTAATAAATTTAATCAATTTATAAACGTAAACTATGCTGAAGAACATGATCGAGATCATATTATCTTTTAACTAGAATTTATTTGTTACTTACATAAAAGACGACTTTAGATATTTTAGATTATCTTTTTGTACATATACATATATATATATATATATATATATGTGTGTACATGATTTAAAGATAACACTTGATTTGCTAGTAAATTGCTCGTGTAATCTGAGAAAGATAGAACCTACTCAAGTCTCATAAAGTTCGATCCATATTCAATAAAACAAAGCCAGTCCATCACAATACATATAGGAACGGGTCAGTGCGACCGGGATCCATTATCCTCTTCACCATTGATGGAATTCTTCCAGAATATTCATTCTGGATCTATTCCAATATGAAATCGAATACGTTATTACTAGCTTCCTACCGAGCCATTTTCGTATTTATCTGAATAAAATACTTTTTTTTGCTTTCTCTCGATTGGGAAGTATATGAATTCATGACTATTGTGGAATGTAATATTGTGTCTACAAGATTTAGGAATAAATGAACGATCAGATATTGATACCAACCCTCGGCATACATGATAATTCATATACAAGATCATATTTCAAAAATTATTTTAAATATACTTTATACTGCTTGGCTTTTATATTTTTTTTTATTTAATATCAGTGTTAGAAAAAAACAATCCGTTTATTAGCTGTTTCCCGTTCGCTTTGCACCCGTAATATAAAGTTATACTTGAAATTTGTCTGAAATATTCCTCGCTGACTTTGTATAGCAACCGTTACTATAGTAACCTAATAAATAACACCATATGAAAATATTTATAAAAGTTAATTAGAAATAAAATGATGATGGATCTATGAATTAGAAAAAATAAAAAATGGTCATATTCCCATGTTATATTATTGTTCACTAGTTTTTACGTGATTGACGAACCAAGGAAACACATTTTTATTATATTTATAAATATATATATATACATTATTTGTATATCAGTAAATAATTACTATACTATGTTCGTGATAGGTCTCTTTTACCAGATACCGTTTTGTTACGTACTACCAAAGCACCCTTTTCTGCCACCATCAGTAGTGTGCAAATATTGCTGTGTTCTAGTTTGAAGGGCGCTTTGGCTACAGTTAGTGAAATTACTGGGGTAACAATAATTAACTTTGTCTCAAAACAACGGGAACATAGCGGTAAAGTATTTGTCAACTGAATTTGTTATGAGTGGTCATATCATTTACTATCCCGAAATCGAATCACATTCTTTACAAAAGACGCGGATAAACGTCACACCACTACCACCACCACCATCAGCCGATAGACGTCTACTGCTGGAAATAGGCCTCCCCCAAAGATCCCCACATCGATCGTACCTGTGCCGCTGCGACCAGGGCTCCACGTGTGTAGCGTTTCATATGAGTGAATTTGAGCCTCTTCCCACCACGCTGGCCCAATGCGGGTTGGTGAGACAAAAGCAGTTAAATTACATAATAACATGTAAACTAAACCTAAGATATCATTTAAAAATATATATGTAACGTAACTATTTTAATAAAAAAAACCGATAACCGTTTCCTAGGTATAGAATATTCCCATGCAAAGTTAGTAATAAAGGTAACTTGACCAAGAAGCCGTTAAGGAGGAACTGGAGCTGGCTCCGCATTATCCGGGTTCGTAAAACGTAATGGTTTTAGATTAAACAGCACAAATGTTGCTGCTGTATAACCTTTTTTTTTTTCATTGAACTCTTTACTTTAATTTTATATAAAGCAAAATGTTCGGTATAGTACTAAATATACTTCTTGTACTGATTATTTCATTCTCTTATAATTTAAAGCTGCAAATTTGCTGGTTGTATGTCTTTATTGACGGAGACCATCTAGGTGAATACCACTGCAGCTCATGTCTGTCGCCTAACAGTAGTGGAATTACTGATATGACGAGACTCAATATCTTATGCCTCAGGCGATGAATCCAATGTGGTGCAGTGTATATCATCCTAAATACCTACTAACGAAAACATTTATTTTGGTATACATCTGAATTTGACTATTGTACACTATAATAATAACAGAAATACATTAAAGTATTTTATAGTCTGGGATATTTCAGTCGTGAGAGTGAGGCTTGCGTTCAAGATAAAGTTCCGGGACTGTCTAAAAATTTATTATAAAATAGATTCTATGATGACCTTTACAAGGAGAAACGCAAGATAAGGTCACCATAACAATAAAATCTGATAAATAATGACTGTATTGCCAGGGGTCCCGCAAAACAACCCAAGGGACCCAAGCTAACACATGCTCGTGGTGCACCCTGCTAATCAACAATGAGGCCCTGGCTTCCACCTACCCGCATTGGGCCTGCGTGGTGAGAAAAGTCCCAAATTCCCTCAATATGAACCTCTATAGACGACGACTTATAGTGCCTGGCGGTTTTGCAAGCAGCACAGGATCAATCGATGTGGATATCTTTGGGGTCCAGCTGTGGACGTCCAGCGGCTAATGATGATTGCCAGATAATCAAATTTTTTATTGTTATGTAACAAAATATTCATACCCATACGTGAAATTTGTTTTTCACATTCCCGTCGTAATTTTACGATATAAAAAAATTGTTTTCGGGAGAAAAGTCTGAGAAAGTAAATCACTACATCCAAGTTAGGGTATAAAGTTGTCTTGAGTTAGTACTGCCGTGTATTTTAATGGCGGATCCAGCCTTGGCGGAGAGTGTCCTCGAGCTGTATTTTGGACCAACTCCAAGATGCGTCACGATCATACATCACAAGTTGTACATACTCGTATATACCAGCGCTGGACGACGCGACGGTCCGCAATAAAACTGAGAATGTCTAACGTCTGCCTGATATATCTATTTACCCTTTTTCTAAATAAAATTTTGGTTATACCTTATATGTTTGCTGCCTCCGGATTGTCGTTTAGCTTGCTGTTCTCTTCTTTCTTTACATTTTTAATAGAAACAAGGCATACCAAGAAAGATATTAAGTATATGTCAAATGATGTACTCTATTACAGTAGTCCCTTCCTGCTAATTGATATTATTCATATCACGTAAATGAAATAACTTCGTGTTTCATTTACAATAACATCGATATATGTTTATTTAGCTCATTCGCGATGTACCGTAAGTAAATCATGCTGAAACATATGTATAGATTTCGAAATTATATTTTCATTGCACGTTATGAACGACGGGGTGTTCAAAATGACGATTTACATACATAATTCACAATTTACATAAATACGCAAGGTATACTGAAGCGACTAAACCGTTTCAACGTTCAGTACGGCTTACTTGTTATATGAATATTAATGTTTTTTACGTCAAACGTTATTAACTTTACACGACTGTAAACAATCTTATGGTGGCTGCTTCTATAAATGACAGACCTTTTAATATACTTCTAGGACTCGGAGACTTCCCTTACAAGAATAGAATTAAAGAAATTTATCCATCGTATTAACCAACTGCTAATTGATTTATGTTACATGTTCAAGAAAGCTATTGTTCTTCGACCATGGAAGGTTTCCTTAACCAGAAGCATAAACTTGTACGTCCTGTTGGTTCCAACTATAAATAGTTCTAAACTACTATTGCTATGTAAAGAAATTCAAAGTTTGAAGAAATTCATTAATAAATTACTTGTAACGATCATTTACGTTGCAAGCATCTGAATATGGTCTATGACCTATAGGGTAACTTTTGGGGACGTCTATACTCAGCATTTTTTGTTGACCGTATTGTTTAAACTCTGTCACTAGGAATTGGATTATGAACTTCAATCAATGTGAAGGGCAGAAACTTGACGCGATAATCAAGAAAAATAATTTTGACTAATTTTGAACTGATATACAAAAAATTTCCATAAAATTTTCACACAACAATTTTTACTATAAATTTATAAATTTCACAATACCTTTATTATAAATATATTACTGATCGATAAATAAAAGAAAGTAGTTACTTAGACGTTTGATGTTCTATAGCAAGCGTGGTATACCCACAACGATACAGACGATTGCGTCACGCTATTATCAGGACAATCTTAGCGACTTCCTCTACAAAGGCTTGATATCTTTCGAAGGTTTCCCCACCGATACCAAAAAAAGACGTATGGACTGCCGGCGGCTGTTTACTATGACGAATGGAGAATGGAAGTGAGAACTTAGGTTACTTGAAATAATGACAGTTCTTTGTTTGAGTGCCGCAGAAACTATTTTAAGTGCAAATGCATTCTTTCTTAATGCAGCTCGGTTTACCGAGCGAGCGGAAATGGAAATGGGACGGAATTTTTCATTAAAACTGAGCTGAATAGTACTCTAAACAAAATGAGCATAGCGGGACACTGAATTCATTAAGGGATTATGAAGTTTTTGTTGTCTTTATTTATTATATAAAGTTTTAATGAAACTTCCTGTTTGATGACAATGATTATAATTACCTCATAATTTTGCATCTTAAGCTTTTCGAATTTACACATATATAAGAGATTTCCGCCTTCGAAAAGACAAGCGCAAAGTTCACCTGATGGTAAATGACACGCCTGCCCATAACAACAAGTAGCTAGTTAAAATCTTATATACTGCACAATAATGCGCTCGAGATATAAGATGTAAAATCTCGTTACCTCAGTAATTACACTAGTTCAGCGCCGTTTAATCTGGAACACTCTAATGTTTGCACAGTACTGTTTGTTGGCTACAATAGGCGCTGCAGTGGTACCTACCTAGACTGTCTTCCACGACAGAGACCTACCACTAGTAAATGTCCTTCATCTTTAATTATATGTCAAAGTGTATTTAAAACTAATATAGATGTTTCGCGAAAAAGTAACATCAGACTTCATAAATTTGATTAAATCTGTTTTCATATTACAAATACACTTAAATTTTACTTATTTGCACAAATATTTGAGTGTTTGATTATGTGTGATGTTTTTAGTAGATCTATAACTCCAGCGTTCCCCTGATCCTCAAGGCGGGCCGTGATCGTATCACACTCGGCAAGGATAAAAATAAACAAGTTGGCTGTGGCATATTAAAAGCACTATGTAAATATCGATCCATAGTAACCACCGCACGTCCTGCACTCGGTTACCACACTTCCCTTTGAGTGATAGACAGAACTTTTTCAGCGAACCGACGAGGTACACCTTTATATTATTTAAAACCGATATTTTATATATTTTTAGAGATATAACGTACTTACTAGGTCTCCTTACTGGTGGTAAGTCCCTGTTGCTGGATATCGTCTAGATTGGTACCGCAACAGCACCTACTTCTGCAATCAAACATTGGTGTGCAAACATTACTGTGTTCCGGTTCGGAGGGCGTTGTAGCTAATGTAGTTGCTGAGATAACGAGACTTAACATCTTAAGTCTCAGGCGGTGAGCATACTGTGATGCAGTATGTATTATTATAACTAATGCCACATTGCTATAGGCATGCATACTCTCACTTACTATTATGTGATCGTCCCGCTCGTCTCGTCTCATAATTGAAAAAAAAAAAAAAAACAAATACTCTCTTACCTTACTTTATGTAGTAATTGAAATTGTTTAACTAGAACTGCTTGCACTCATTTTGTAATGAACCGAACCTGCTCTGAGTCTTCCAAGGTTTTGATCAGCAGAGTTTAAACTTATTATTAGACGGTTCAAAAGTACATAAAATTAATTTATATTAAATTTTGTTATTAATTAAACTTTGATTATATTTTCTTTAAATTGTTAAATAGATATGACTTTAGTATTAAATGACTGACGATCAATACTGATTGTAAACAGATGATAAACTATTTTCGGGTATCATATTATTTTTTTTATTATTATTGCTAATGTACTTCCTTAGGAATAAGGGAAAATCCATTCTTGCTCCTAACACGTGGTAGCCGTAGTCCTGTAGGATATCGTCGCCAGTGTTAGTCCGTTTCCGCGCGGCGAACGCGTACGTCGTTTCCCTTGTTCAAAGTTTCAAGTTTTAACCGTTGTTTAAAAAATACTGTGGGTTCTGTTCACTTTTAGTAATAAAAAAAAAGTTATAAATAGAGAAAGAGAAGTTAAACTTATTGTGAAAACTTTTCTCTATGTGCTTTATAAATATTCGAATTGCTAAAGAATAAAATCAGTGATGTATTAATTTTCTTCTACACACATATCAAAAGATCGTCTTATACAGTTTTTTCTTTAATAAACACTTGAAAAAGGATTTAATATATAATGAAATGATATTATATGTTATATAATACATTTTTTAAATAACTCGAGTAATGTATAGTATAGTATGACAATAAAAAAATTGCACACCCAATTATTAAACTAAGTTTATGCTTTAAACCAAATATAGAGAATAGTTAATAAAATAATTAATAACAAGTGTTTTAGTCATCAAATCATTAGATAAATAATCATTGTTAATGTTCAGCACGGTTTGTAACGGAAACAGTTTTAATAAATTTTTTTTATTCAAATAAGCGACGAGACGAACGGGGCGTACGCCTGATGGTAAGTGATATTCTTGCCCATAACAATGTGGCGCTAGTAAGGATAAAACTGCACCACATTGCGCTCGTCGCATCAAACACAAGATTGTTGAATCTCGTTACCCCAGTAATTACACTAGCTATAACTCTCTTCAAACCGGAACACAATAATGTTTGCACAGTATTGTTTGTCGGCAGCAACAGGCGCTGCGTGATACTTAGTCGGTCTCCGGCAACAGAGACCTGCCAATACATTTGTTTCTATAAAAATTATGGGCTTATGTTAAAAGTAATACAAAAATATTTTTTTTTTTAAAAAAACGAATATATAATACCTTAAGCTCTATTAAGTAAATTTTTTATATATATGTGCTTTAAGTATCTTAGATCGATAAAAAAAACTGTATTGTATTTCCTAGGTTATGTTCATACTCTTGACCTGTAGTCTCGACCTATTAAGAATAGGTCTAAGGTAAGTCCTGTCTGTCTTAGAAGAAGAATAAAAAAGTTTTCTGGTTTGTGGGCTTTGAAGGAGGTGGCCCTTATTGTCCACTAAGCGAGCCCGGGATGGAAGACATGTACGAGGTAGTCTAGTGCTTGTCGTACCAAAAGGAGGGTACCCAGAAGGGCTACAGCACTTCCTGGGAGATGCTGTACGCGTAGAACCGGGCGGCAACGCTGTCTTCCGTAGAAGATTCCGCGGTCTCCCGCAACGCACTGAGAGTAGACCACCGAGGTAAAAATCCCACATAGCCTTATCTTCACTATAGAAGCAGGGTATCGTTTTAGAAGACGTCCTCGATAACAAAAAAAAGGTTATGTTAATAATTAGTTAATTTTTTCCTTTACGTATTATAATCGATCGAATTATTTACTTCAGCGATCATATCTGTGAGATTTCCACCTAGGTATAGATTCATCACATCTCTGTAACCATAAGGTCTGAAATCTTAAAAATTGGAGAGAATATTCCTTATGCCGAGTATAGGTCAGCTAAGAATGGATTATACAATATTCCTTCCCCAAAATGAGTTACGGGGGTGTTATAGCCAGCAAAATGGGCGGGGAACAGCAATTTGATTAAAGTTCCATTGTAATTTTTTTTTTATTCTGCACCTACAGGTTACCACATTTTACTACGTGGGAACCAAGTCCTGTAGACTGTTTTATTTCTTTATCTTATTAACGAATAAACGGTGTTAATTATAGGATATAAACATTACTTCCTTCATTCAGGAGAATTACTACGGTAATGGATTTTTATATTTTATGTACCAAGGTGAAGAGCTTGATATCGTAAAACATTCTAACTAGCGTCGCATTGTTAAGGGCTGACGTTTTAATTACCACCCTGATCTGATCCTCCTCCCCATCTGATCTTTAAGATACCGTTTCTACTGGTGGTAGGTCTCTGTTGATAGAGACCGTCTAGATAGGTGCCTATTTCTACCGCCAAACAGTAGTATGCAAACATTACCGTGTTACGGTTCGAAGGGTGTTGTAAGTAATGTAATTACTGTGGTAACGAGTCTCAAAATCTCATGTGTCAAGGCTACGAACACAATGTATTGCTGTATATATCATTTCAATATATATCATTTCATTTAGTTCATAGATATTCATATACAGGATGGCGCAAAAGTAATCCTCCTATCAGAAAATGCTATAAATTTTGCCTTGATGTAAAAAAATTAAAAGACCAAATAAAAATAATCTTCCGATATCCTTGTATACAAGGTGGCGTAAAAATAACCTACCGATGTTTTTTGGCTGTAATTTAAAAAAAAAATGAAAAACTTTGATTCTTCTTGTGGATTATTTTTATTTGGTCTTTTAATTTTTTACATCAAGGCAAATATTATAGCATTTTCTGATAGGAGGATTACTTTTGCGCCATCCTGTTTCAGTCTAACGTTCACGTTGTTGTGGGCAGGCGTATCACTTACCATCAGGTGAACATCATCCCATCCCCACCCTGATTTAAATAAAATTAGAAAAGCAAAGCAGTTTTCACTTTTACTATTATTTATTCTTCTAATGATCAATGTTCACATAAATTTAGGTGTTTACCGTAATGCCGTACCTGACGTGACCAGCAACGTGAGCTTTACAGGCGTTAATTTATTACGTGTAGGTCAAATAGCCGGGCGGTGGGGTAGCTATCTTGGAAACAGTTAATTATAATTCGAAACGAAATGATTGTGAAGATTGCACATTACACACTTAATATTACGTGTTAACAAAAGCAATAGAATAAAAATATTAATATAACATTCTCACTACCGTAACTTAAAGTCACCTCTCACAGAGATATAAAAATATAAATCAATGATTAAAATATACATAAGAACAGTTGTATATTTATTTATCAGTATGTTATAAATTATTTTTTTTTTTTTTGTTCTACTATACGACGAGACGAACGGGACGTTCACCTGATAGGAAGTGACTCTTGTGCTCATAACACCGTGACTAGCTAGTATGGTATACACAGTATCACATTGTATTCGTCGCCTTGAAACTTTAGATGTACAGTCACGTTGCCATAGTAATTACATTAGCCACAGCGCCCCTCAAACCGGAACACATTAATGTGTGCAAAGTAGTTTGTCGGCTGCATTAAGCACTGCAGTGATACCTATCTAGACGGTATCCAGCAACAAAGACCTACCACCAGTAAATTTACTTTGAAAAGTTCACATTTCAAATTAATATTTATACCATGTTTTCGTTTTTACGAAAATGTCCAATACATTTGCCAAGGGGAAGCCCTCTCTCGGAATTGGCTCGCATTCGATACTGAAGGACTTGCCGTCGAACCTTTTAGGTCAACAAGTTGGCCCCTTGACGGCTTGAAAGGCATCTCATTAAAAGACTCATGGGGAGCAGAGTGGAGTGGCGCAGCAGGACACTGCAAAAGAGCTGCAAAAAACTTCGACCCTTTGGCTAAGTTAGTTTCTTTAATTTCGGTGTGTACAGATATGTATGTGGATTACATTACATCACTTTATCAGCCGCTTGACGCCCACTGCTGAGCATAGGCTTCTGTCAAGGATTTCCACTTCTATAAGATCTCCTATTTCTTTCTGTATGATGTAATATTTTATGGCTAATATATCGGAATCAAAACTTGGTTGGTTTTTTTTGTCATTTTACTTGATTAATGGTTGACGAGAGGTGAGGTAGCAGAAGAAAGGATAAGGCATACTTTACTCTTGTTTTGCTATGTAATAAGAGTCTTTTTTTATTAATGTAATTTTTTTTAGTAAGTTACGAATTTAAGACGAATTTTTAGTAAGTTTTGTTTTTACCCACACTTGATTTCAACTGCACATAAAGTTAAGAGATATAGATTCTAAAGATGACGAATACATAATTTACATCTCCACCCTTAATAATCTTCATGATTAGCCGATAGACGTCCGCTGCTGGACATAGGCCTCCCCCAAAGATCTCCACATCGATCGATCCTGCGCTGTCTGTATCCAGCAGCATCCCGCGAGCTTATAGCCAGTGTACTCCGGTACTAGGGATAATTTATAGGGGTTCATGTGGTAGGAAATGGGGAGTAGTGCGTAAACAAAATTAATTGTAACTCCTTTGATTACAAGTTATCATAAACATTATGCTATAACATTTATCAGGAAAGAGTTTTAGTGTTAAGCAACAATTAACCTATAAAGGTTGCCTACGATAAATCATTATTAATATTGCCAATTGTTAATCTGTAGTCAATATATAATTTTTTAGGTAATATTTGTATTTACTGTATACTAATAACTTTATTCTTATATTCTCTCTAACTTTTACGACTTACCAAGTGACAAATCGAGTCTGACCATTTTTTGTCTTTATAAAAATACTATACTAGCTGATCTCCGCCCACTTCGCTAGCCCTAATATAAAATTAGACTTGAAATTTTTCTGAAATATTCCTTGAGAGCATCTGCAGTCGTAAATGACTCTACAGCAACCGTTACTATAGCAACCGCATAAATAGTCCATAAAAGTTAATTATAACTAAAATGATGAAAGGTCTAAAAAATAAAGTCTTTATAGACTAGGTTATCCATCTACAAAGCATTTCGCGTCGAATGCTCATGTTCCCTTGTCGATATATTCACTAGTTTTCACATGATTGGCGAACAAACAAAACTCCTCTCTATATATATATATATTTGTTCTTTATCAAAATTTAGTATGATAAATATTGACTACACAATATAAACAGTGAAAAGGAGATCGTTTGCTGTAGGGTTTCCGACATTAATTTCGGTGAAAAGTAATTATTTTCTCCGGTTCATTTGATGAAAACGGAAACCCTTTTTCATTTGGTACAGTTATTGTTATAAATATTATTCTTACGTCGCTGAAAATATAGGTCGTGGTGGATACAGCATCGCGAGAAACGTACAGTACTTTTGGAATGAGCACCGTATTGTCATAATGCGGGAAAAAACATCAGCTGAATAAAAATTTCGGAGCTGTGTTATCATTTATAGCTGTATTCAAATTTTACAGTAAATAAACCCCAAAATATCACATTTTTTTTAGTCTCAGTATTTCATACACACACAATTGATATGCATTGTTATTATATTCTGAACTATTAATACATATACTAAATTTAAGTATTATATATAGATGAATGATAGAAGTATTATATATATATAGATATATAAGAAATAGTAGACCGTTTTATCATCATCATCATTAGGTCCATTTCCAAACTGAAGTTTGTCGATCAGATTGAGAAAACCAATTCGGTTCTAACCTATTCTTTTTAACTGATGGTATTTAAACCCGGTACACTCTATTATTTTGAGGGTTTTATAATATAGTAAAACTAGCTGACCAGGACCTTACCTCGGTAAAAGCAATATTCGTACCAACTCTCAAGTCTAGGCTCTATGGTTCCCATATACCATGATGAGACTATATAGGTCTACTGGTAGTGTAGGTAGGTACCACCGCAGCGCCTATTTCTGCCGCCAAACATTACTGTGTTCCGGTTTGTAGGGCGTTTCGCTAGAGAAATTATTATAGTAACGAGACTTAACGTCTTATGTCTCAAGGCGATGAATGCAATGTGGTGCTGTGTATATCATCCTAACTATCGCCACGTTATCATGGGCAGGTGAATCACTTACCATCAGGCAAGTCTCTTGCTCGTTTCGTTGCTTCGAGGAATAAAATATAGAAATCTCTTATATATATGTATGTATACAGATTAGTAAATATGGATGTGAATCAGCATCAGTATAAATAATTATGTTTCTGGTTATTCATCATCATCACCATAATAAATTACTGTCAACTTACGCCCCGCCAAACGTTTTTCAACGCCCCATATTCGATGCCATTTATATTGAAATATTAATATTAGTAATAAATTTAATAAATCTATAAATCATTTAAAACACGCATTGTTATTATATACGTAAAAATCTATTGACCTGTGTAGACATCCATGATTGTTAAAAATTATTTTGTTATCTCGCTCTAAGTTCCCATCCTATTTTAAATCTCAGTATCCTATTTCAGTAAGAGAAAAGCCGTTATAAATTTTTAATTATCATATTTTTTTTAGGTAATTTTGATAATATTTCTTATTTTGGCTAGATGGATCACGACTATAAAAAAAAATGTTAAATCAGTAATTCATTTTCATTGATCAACAAAATTATAAAAACAATTCAAACAGGACAAGGGAACCTAGAGAATATACAGGGTGGCGCAAAAGTAATCCTCCTATCAGAAAATTCTATAAATTTTGCCTTGATGTAAAAAAATTAAAAGACCAAATAAAAATAATCCACAAGAAGAATCAAAGTTTTTCATATTTTTTTTTAAATTACAGCCACTTGTATACAAGGTGGCGCAAAAATAACCTTCCTAAGTTTTTGGCTGTAATTTAAAAAAAAATATGAAAAACTTTGATTCTTCTTGTGGATTATTTTTATTTGGTCTTTTAATTTTTTTACATCAAGGCAAAATTTATAGAATTTTCTGATAGGAGGATTACTTTTACTCCACCCTATATAAGCAACACTCTAACTCAGAAAAAAAGTACCGGATGTCTATCACACGAGACATTTCCAGTTGCAATTCAAGTTAAAAACTTCTTTGATCTATTTTAAGTGGCAAATGGTGCACGTCACTTGTAAACATTTAGATTGATCGCACTGGCTTTAAGTTAACAAACAAACACGAATAAAAAGCCCTAGAAAACCTATAAACGGAACCCGTTGTACATTTTGTTTGTGATACGTTACGTCTATGTTGTAATTTGACCTGTTTTTCCTTACGTTTGCAGCGAGTAAAAAGTTTTAATTACGTTTTAATACTCTATTCAGCCTACATGGGGATCCCTTAATATCTTCTGTTGTGTAACGAAGTATTGGTACAAAATATTGTTATGAAGAGACTCCTTTCATAATGAATATCATTACCTTTAAAATCTAAATAATGTCTAATTATAGGGTAATTTCCATTGATAAATAATTTCATTATAATCATTACTATCCTTTGTTGTATCTTTTTAGCAAAAACATTATAAAAACGATAAACGGTTATGCTACATGTAGTAGTACTAACAGATATAACCTTATAAGATCAGAGATTAAAAGAGAAAATTTTCCTTAATTATTCTGTATGTATACATAACGATGGTTATGTATACATACAGAACCATTATGACTTCATACAAAGAAATTTTTTTTCTTCAACGAAGCGACGCGACGAGCGGGATGATCACATGATGAAGTGATCCGCCTGCCTGCCTATAACAACGTGGGGCTAATCAAGATAGTATACACAGCACCACGTGCTCATCGCCTCGACATATGAGATGATCAGTCTCGTTACCCAAGTAATAACACTAGGTCCAGCGTCAGACCGAAACACAGTAATGTTCACGTATTGTTTTGTGGGAGAAATAAGAGCTGCGATAATATAATAGGCTTAACTATTAGTTCCCTTTCAGCAAACCTTAGCTTTAACTTGAACCTTACGTTAGTAATAATAAATTATACGAATACATATAAAAATAAGACAAAATGTGAGATATAGTTCAGTTCGTTGACCGCTTTATTAATTATTAAAGCAGAATGGTGGAAACATAGATAAGTTTTTATTATCCTCTACTACTGAGAGCTAAAAAAGGACGTCTATTCTAATAAATTTAACGCGGCTTGTCCGTAAGAGTGCGAGCTTTGAATTATAAATAGCGGCGCTGAATATGGCTATCTATAATTTATAACTTCCGCTCAGTGCATTCGGATATTAACAGATCGTTGCCAGCAAAATAAGTAAAGAAACATCTAACTTAATATTTTATTACCGTTGGTAGTCAACAGTTTAATTAGGACGAACTTGATAATACAGTAACTTTGTCTTATACTTACCTTCTCACCCAATACTCGAGATTGTATTTAAGTATTCATTACAGAATGTTTAAGAGTTGTTTTTACTAACTTAAAACTTGTAGAAGTAAAGTTATAGGTTTATTTTTGGTATGCAATATGTATTATAATAATTATGAACTATTTAATATAGTATTTTTAATTTTCTATTGATGTGATAATGGCTGCTAATTATTTCATGCACTTAAATAGCTCTTTGTTAGTCAGATTTCTATTAGAAAGTTTTTAATATGATTTATTTAGCTAATAAGTTAATTTATATATCATATTTTCGTACAGTTAATATTAATTTAAACAGTTAATATTAATTTAAAGAGTTAAATACCATTCAGTGAACAGATTTGAAATTGTCTAATAATTCAGTAAAATTAGCGTATGGTAATGTTATAACGTTTGTTTGCGAAATTATATATTATAATTAACATTATCATCTATAGTAATTCAGTTAATGATATTAATGATACACTGAATATATTCCAATAATTGACATAATTTGCTGCGAAACTTTTGATAACAAAAGCTTTTGTCATTAAAATTTGATATTACGATCAAATTTATTACCTGTGTTGGTTTATTAAATAATTGTTGTGGATATGATCTAAAGGTACTAATTATGTATTTTTTTAATTCTACGGAGCGACGAGACGAGCAAGACGTTCACTTGATGGTAACACGCCCGCTCATAACATCGTGGTACTAGTTAGGATGTTATACACTGCAGTACATTATACTCGTCGCCTTGAAACATATGATATTAGATCTCGTTACCCAAGTTATTTCACTAACTACAGCGCCGTTCAAACCTGAACACAGTAATTTTTCCACAATACTTTTTGGCGGTTCCTTGACAGTCTCCAGCAACAGAGACAAACCACTAGTGTTTAAAATAAGATAATGTGTGTTATATTTAGAATAAGTCTATCGGGTGCGTGAAAGAAACCTTCAAATTTAATATTATAACTTAATCCTGTCCGTACCGTACATTTCTCTCAGTCATCGAGTGAGCCTATTGCTTATTTTTCTTCACGAGCTAAGTGTTGCCAGATTTAGAAAGCTCCTGACATCCGCGCCGTCAGCCCTCTCCGTGTCGTGACTCAGGCAAATTACGGCATTTGTGATTAATGATGTCTATTCCTGAATCATTCACTCGTCGCTTCATCCCTCTTTGTTTACAATTTGCATTATTTACTTGTTATTCCTTAACAAACTGTTTTTAATTCATGTATAAATGTATGACTGCGTTAGTCATAGTCTTTTTGTGATGACTAGCGACTATTATTTCAAACTACCGTAGTTGTAAATGTGTATTTATAAACTAAAAATTAAGAGTATCTAATGAGGCATGATTCTAAGCTAATATTTAGGTTTTCAATAACTTTATTAACTTCATAAAACCAATATAATTAAATCGATTTTCCGTTCGATTTTATATTTTATTATAACAAATATTAGAAACTATATAACTTCAAAACATTAAAAACTCTAAATTTTTGTAATATAAAGTAACAAAGAAATGTAATAATAACACATTTTCATGAAAAATGGAATTGAATAGGAACTTAAAAAATAAATTATCAATAGTTACAATAAATACTATTTTCTCTCTCTAGCAACTTTAGGGTTGAAATTATTTTTAAGGGCAACTTTGAGATAAACTTTTCGGAACTATAATAGAATCATTAGAACCTGCCCTAGAACTATTTACATAGTTAAGAAAAAAATAACATAATAATGAGTTTATTTATTTAAAAACTTTGTTTGTACACAAAAAAAATGTACAAAAAGGCGGATTTAATACCTGATGACATTTTCACAGTTAACCCTAGGATTGAGCGGAGAGCAAAGTAAGGGTGCAGTATCTTGCAAGTGTAAAAAGATAGATACGTGTTCTAAATGTATTATTAAATTATAAATAAGTACTGTAATAATAAGTATTATATATGCTGTCATGAGACCAAGATATGAAAGAGATTAGGACGTTTTATACAGACGTATGTGTAGACATAAAGTTTAATACGTAAAGGAACGAAAAATATGCATATCAATTTAGTAACCTCCATATTTTGTCGGTTAAAAAGAGAATGATAATATTATATTTTTACCTCAGGTACTGATAGAGTTGCTTAGAATTATTTAATATATTTTATATAGTTTAGACTCATATGTACTACATAGTGTATGTGGTAAAAACAATAGTGTGTAAGCGATAAAACAGTGTTTGGACAAAGTCGTGGTGTGAAAGGAGGGGAGAAAAACAATTAGTGTGAGTTCATTCAAAATAGTGATACGTGAAGCCAACAGAATGCTTATTACGAAACTCTACGCGGACTTAAGTAAGTAGACACTAATAGCAAGAATGTTAAACAACTACTCAATTTTTTCCACAGCTGGGCACAACTTTTTTTAAATACGCCAAAAAGCTATAAAAAGGGAATTTATATTTTTTTAACACAAATTTTTAATAAATAAAAAAAAAATCAAATAAATAAATTGAGAACAATATTAATAAATTAACATCCGAAATTAAAATCTCGTGGTTTATTCAATTTTTATTTATCTCCTTTGAGTTAAATAATAAAATGGACTAAATAATGATTAAAAACGAAGTTCAGTGTTGTTATAAGATGAAGCCGTACAAACTTAAGTAGTTTGGGTGTAAGAAACCTTTGAGTAATCCACTTAATTCCAGTTGATTATTAAGTACGAAATACTAAATTACACCTATCATTTAAGTTAGTTCAGATTGTTCATCCCAAATGTTTGTTACTAAATATATATTTTATGAAATATTAGCAGTTTACATTTTTAGATGTTCAAACAGAACTGTAATTCGAAATTAATAAAAAGAAACAACATTTCTATAATGAAAAGAAAAAAATATTATGTTTGTGTAATGCAATTTATGTAAATTGTGAGCCACCGGAATTGTATTAAAAATCTTTAAATGTCTTTGACGAAAAGCATATTAATTTATTTATTTAGATACTACACTACACGGATTTTCTTCGAGACACTGTTATCTAAAACTGATATGTAGTGAGTGGTCGGCAGTTAATGATTTTTTTTTCACCACGCCGGTTCTTCTGTCTAAATTAAATTATAGTTGCAATAAGTCGTATTTCATTAATGTTTTAACAACCTTACAATATACTTAAACTAATTATTTTATTGTTGTACAAAAAAATATAATACATACATGACCCCAGTAACGATCCAGGAGCGTCTGTGTACTATGCAAGCGGATAGCCGCAAAAGCTTGAAAAGTTACAAGAAAAAAAAATTAACAGCCTTTTTAAGAAAAAGTAACGAATATCGAATTTGACTTTTTAAATAGGAATCGGAGTAAATATCTTTGAACAAAATAAACATTAACCTGAATAAAACTATTTCTTTATTTTATTGTTCAGTACTCATTACTCTGATTATTATTGTTTTAAATACATGATTTTTTTAAAAACAATTACATAGTTAATAAAGATTTATTTATTAAATATGTAATGTACATATATTAATCAACACGGTATGATATAGCAATATAATACAGGCAAACAGTATGCTAGACAGTAGAGGTACTGCGGTTAGCCGAGGTTTGAAACTTGTCACCGCAATGCGCTGATTCGTATCTAAATGTAGCAATATATTGCAAGTGGATGTAATTCTTGTGGTCGTGTCTTAGTTGCGAGTGCTGTTATATTGTTACAAATTCTCATTTATCATACATCGAATACATTGTAGGACAGTGTAACAACAAACAGTAATATTTTTTTATTAGAAAGATCTTCACCTCATCTTGATACGCCCATTACAATGAGCTCATTAAGATGAACAACACTACACCATATTACGCTCATCGCTTTAACATACAAGATATTAAGTTACCCCAATTCCATTAGCTGCACATATTAGCACATTACTATTTAGTGGTATAAATAGAAGACGTAGTGGTATCGAGAGACCACCAGTAGAATCCTAAGTATACTCAATAAATTATTGATTTTTTAGATATATAAGTATGCTTATCAATATTATTAAGTTACACAATTTTTAACAAATTTTCTATCTGTCATTTCAGGTCCGCGCCATGGAGCAGCGGCTCTGCGAGTGGCCCGCTGGTGCTGAAGGAGCACCTAGAGCCATCTCGCGATTAGAAGGGCAAATAGAGGAACAGGTATTATTTTAACAATTACCTCAAATTACCAATTTTTTTATTATAAAAAAAAATACTTTTATTTTAAATAAACACAACGTAAAAATATAAATGATGAGACAAAATAATATTATTTATCTGTGTCTATATGTCGTTTCGTAATAACGGCAATGAAAAAGCATCATGACCGATTTAACGATGTCAGAGCTTCAATAAAACGTCATAAAAATAACGTCATTATGACGTATTTAACTGTTTATGTATACATGATTTCGATAAATATGTATTAAAAGTTTAGTTTTTTAGTATGAATTGATTATATTATTATATTTCATAATCAAAACTACTATGAAGTGCAACACTGTGTTGTTAAACAAAGTATGTAAAGAAAGCATATAAAATGCAGGTAAAGCAGCAACAGCAATTTTTGAATTTTATAAACAATAGTTAATTTTTGGATTAACATATTACATGAAATATTAATTTAAAATAAAATAATTGACGTTTATTCTGTAAATATCATATTGCTTAGTCAGTCAACTTGCGTTACAGTAATAAAAAAGATTACAGGTATCCAAAAAATATAAAAATTTTTAGTTATCTTGTCTATAAATTATTTTGTTAAATATTGCAACGTTTATTTAAAAAATATTTGCAAATTACACGGTTTTAAATAATAAGCTTAAGTTTTATCCAACATATTTAAATAAGAATTAATATTTATTTATCTCATAAATAGTTTCATTGTTGTTAATATGATGAAGCACCTCAGTATTAGATCAGATTAGATTAGGCTGTCTGCCTGTTTGCCACATTCATGGTATAATAAAAATTGTACTAGACAATAATGGTTCGGGCAGATACAGTAAAATACGCTTAAAACTTAGCATATGCCTTTATTTTCATTTCACTTAGTTTGTAAAAGGTCTCTCTCTCTGAGCAGTTTTGTTATGTCCTGCCTTTCTATGTAAATAAAAATAATAACTTTTAAAGTTCATGAATGATGAATGTACAATTACTTTTAACAACAATATGCTGGAGTAATGATGTATATAATGAAACTCATTTGTTTTTACTATATATAGAATTAATCTTTAGTTTTACTCTCTGTACAATAATTATCCTTATTAGACAGTTGTTATTCTTTATTGCATTGGGAATCTTATTAGAGTATAATGATAATAAGATTCAGTGTTTTTAATGTTTTAGTTGTAGTAATAAATTCCTGACTTTAGTATTTTAAAAATTCATTATTTACTGTTCAACAATGGGAATAAATTTGACTGTTAATGTTAATATTTCAAAAATCACAATTTGTTGTCCGGTCAAGTTGAAATACATATTTTTATAGAAGCAGCTGCGACTCCAAGACGCGAAACAGGTGGAAGCAAAGGCCGCTCGAATTAAAGAGTGGGTGACAAATAAACTCCGGGAGCTGGAACAGCAGAATCAGCTGTTAAGGGAGCAAAACGACCGCTGCAATCAACAGTTGGAGCTCCTACGGAACCATATTGCTGCACAAGGGAGCAGAAATTGTGCTGTAAGCTATGTTTTACATTGATTTATTATGAAGATATTGTATAAACTTTTTATATTCTTACGAAGATCAAAAATTCTTTATTTAGTGTCATATGCAAGCTTTTTACCCATTTAATAAATGCATCATTTGAGTCTGTTATAATTCAGAAAATATATAAATTAACAGAATCATTACACTTGAAACTGATGCTATAAAACAATCTTTACTCTTTGCAATATATATGTGATGTAAATGCAGATTAAAAGAGATATTTCAATCATACAGTAAATACATTACTTATGTGTAATAATAAACCCTATATAGGCAAATGTGATTGTATAAAACATTAACTCCCCAGTTCCTACCGACTCGTGCGAGTCTTTCCCTTGAAGTGAGGACAGAGGAAGGTTCCAGAACTTCCTCGAGTCTCTTAGCCGCAAACAGACGTCGTTCAGAAAGCCTCGAAGGGCCACAGGTAGTGGTTGGAAGTATTGGTGTTGCGAGTAGGATGCTAGATGTTATTTTGTTGCCAATAAATTTTCATATTTATTCGTTGATGTGTATTCACTGCACCTGTTATTGTCTCTTTTTGCAAATGCTATATATCTCTTCACCTTTCTTTATAAAATCACAATTTTATTTCTTGTTCTTTTTAGTTTCTTAATGATTATGATTTTCATACATTTTAGAACAATCAAATTTCCACCAAAGAAATAAATTTTATGTTCTTTGGTTGGTGGTTTTTTTCTAACCTGTCTGGCTATCTGCCATTCTTTATTGTATTTTACCGCCATAACAGCATCGCTGTCTACCGGTTAACCATATATGAGACTAGAGTATTCTGAGAAAGCGCCTGCCAACATCCAGAGCTTCGTTGTCACTGAACACTGTTTGAAATTGAGGGCAAGTGTTCATCCATTGTAGAAAAAAAAAGGAAAGATAGATTGAATACTTACCAAAAAATTTATTTTTGGTTATACATATCATTTGACTTTGTCGTTATACTAGTTGAGACATTCGTCTTAAGTAATATTTCATTGTATAATTTTTTGTTAATACATCACCACACTAAATTTCTCTTAATCTACTTCAATCACATAATTCTTTTGCTCTTTTAAGTTTTTTCTTTATTGTTTTGCCCATTTTAGCTTCCATTAAATACATCGGAGCCACACTACAGCACGCCGGCGCGACACAGGCGCAACCTCTCAATTGGTGCTACCAACTTGATGCAAAGCACCGGCAGCGTTGCGAACCAAGCTACTCTCAACGCTATGAACCGGACTATGGATGAAAGGACGACTGCTAGTTTACTCGCTGACGATTTAGCTGTAAGTTTTTTATCAGTTAAAATATGCTCAGTAGACTCTGCCTCTCATATATTGATGGAGACAGTATTGTGGAAACAAAAGGCAGCTCAACAACAACTTTTATTAGAAAGCTATATTAAAACAATCCATCTCAAGCGAGACATCTCTTATTGTTGCCAATCAAACAAAGTATGTTCTATATATTTGACATATTTTATAGACAAGGTTAATATTTCATATACACATGCTCTAACATATATTGACAGTCGGAACCAACCAGTGCTTTTAGGTGTAGCAGCAAAATTTACAATAAATGTCATAGCAAACCAGCAGTATTGGAAACAATCCTTCCACCAATCAAACTCCAGATGTGACCTTGGAATCTAACCACAGTTTCTTGTTCATCTGCTTTGTCGCTTACATCTTCATTCATAATAAATAAACTTGCTTTATATACTTGATTGCCCTGAATGCTTTATATGTACATATTGTTAACTTATTCCCCTATAACATAGAGCGGGTGTTTTTTTTTTGAAGGTGATCACCGAGGAGGTTTTAGAGGGTAAAAATCTTCACATAACTCTGACTTCCCACCAGAAAGCAGAGTATATTTTCCAAGATTTCCTCACCGAAACAAAAAAAAAAATTATCAATGTTACCGTTGTCCTGTTATAAATTAAAATTTTATTACACTAAAATATAGGATAGAAACAGTTCAGACATAAATGCTCAACAGTTTATGTAAACATAAATCGCTGGTTTTTTACAGGCAGCCGTTGAAAATTTGGTAGTATTGCCAACAACACCCAACACTTCGACAGATGGTGATACAACACACGACTACGCCGAAATTTATACACCAAGTAGAGGTCTGTATTTTTTTTTAATATTTACTCTATAAATTTTTATGAATGTTCGACACACGATTTTCAATAATATGAACGACTAGTAAATTTACTGGTAGTAGTTATCTGTTGCGGGAGACCGTTCAGGTAGGTACCACTGCAACGTTTACTACTGACGCCAAACAGCAGCGTGCTAGCACTGTAGCTAGTAAAATTATTGGTTAACGACACTTAACATCTTATTGTCTCACGATGATGGGCACAATGTTATACAGTATATATCATTTTAATTAGAGCTATGTTATGAGCGGGCGGGTGTACCCCCACCCTCCCTACCATCATTTATACCATATTTCGACATCGTTTCGTCAAAAAAAAAAGAAAATGTAAAAACTTATTGAACAATGCTAAATAAAACATAATTATTTTACAGAAAGGACACCAGCGTGGCAGGGCCCCGTCAACGTAGTTGTCCAGGGCAACAGTCGTGGTGGTTCATCGACGGGTGAAAGTTCCACGTCAGATAACCCACGACCTCCCACGCCGCCACTGCACCGATTTCCTAGCTGGGAAGCCAAAATATATCAGGTACGACGTATAATTGATAACCTTTTGTACTATAATATAATAATTGCTGTTAAAATTGTTAACTTTTATATTTGTCTTAAGGTGGCTGATGACGGACTGCAACAATCGGTGGAAGAGGAACTGAGTCCACCGCCCTGTCCTCGGCCAATGCACGAGTCCACCAGCTATCAAGATCTATCGGTACCAGTATACGCCACAGTTAAGGGAGTGAGTAGTAAATTCACCTTTACTTTATAAAATCAGTTCAGATTCAAAGATAAATTGGACACAATGGACTTGAAGGAGTTTATTTTATTTATTATTTATTTATCCTTTATTGTACACCAGTTACAAGATATGGAATACATTATATATATACATAAATGAACAATGGGTAGTTTTATTGACCAAAAAGCGATTTCTTCCAGAAAACC
Organism: Ornithoptera alexandrae; assembly: GCA_029030555.1. NCBI lineage: Eukaryota > Metazoa > Arthropoda > Insecta > Lepidoptera > Papilionidae > Ornithoptera > Ornithoptera alexandrae. Next base: position 2,523,742 of record JARDVY010000007.1, on the reverse strand, counting down.
CATTTCGGGGGTTGTGCTTATAAAATTGTCTATATTAATAAATAATAATACACTGCCCTCTTAGTGAGCGCTCGACTTGGATTCAAGGTTTTCTTTTGTAAAGGATGAATTGGAACCATTTCTAATAAAACTTTTGCTTCTTTGAACTTGTAATTTTTCAGACCAATTTATTGTAAACTCTATGAGACTCGACACCAGCCTCTACTGCTTTATAAACTATGCTATTATAAGGCGTGTCCTTATTTATTTATTTTAATTAGTGAATGTTAAATAATTTGTTACAAATTTATAAGGAAATCAATTTCTTGCAGCGTGCCAGCCAAATAAGATCGATGCCTTTTACTGGAGACTCATCTGACGACTCCTCGGACGGCGAGGAATCTATGGGTGTTACCGTACAGAACACTCCCCAACACAACCCTTATGGTAAAAAATCAATACAGGTGTTAAGGTTTTCATTAAGGCTACATTTTCAGTTAAACTACAATTAATCTATATTATTTAGTGTATAATAGGAAAACAAAACAACTTCAACTGCTTCTGATTAAATTTAGTAATGCAGAGATTTCTGTTTCAATTGCTTTTCCAAATATGGACTTTGGTGGTAATGGTTTTACCATCCCAACAGGACTACATACCATCCTCAAATTGTAAATCTTTTGCTATAATAGCATTACTGTATTTAGGCCCTCATTATCACTTTAACACCATGTGAAATTTATGTAAACTTTATCCCATTTGGTTACAAGAAAAATTAAAACTATTTCCATTGAATTTTTCCCCAGTTATTCTTAGCCAGATATGTATAAATATCATAATCAGCTTGTGGTCTAGGCGATCCTCAGTTTTTCTACATATGCCCCATCTGTACGCAACAATGAAAATAACAGAAACTTAATTATTATTTATTATTATTGTTTTTCACGTTACTGCATCTTTCGTTTATGGGAGAAGTAGGTGTATGTAAAGATGTGCACATATATAAATATTCGAAAATACAAACTACTATCGTAATCTCAACAGGTGGTCACTCATCAAACCAGATTCCTATTAACAATGTGAATATGACTAGCATTCTGCCGGCCTCCATACAGCAGACGAGCCATGGGCTGCTGTTAACTAACACCAATGGACAGTGCAGCTCGTCAGACACTAGCCTGAGTGCAAGCAGCCCTTCGAAAAGTGTTAAGACTAGTTCTAGTTTAAGCCCAGCTAAGAGGTCTAGTAGTGGGTCGCCTAGCAAGCAGAGTAAAACAAGAGGTTAGTTATTATTGCTGTAACTCTACTGCAAAGAATTTAACTTTTTAAAAAATATTTATTATATGTTCCTGTTGCTCGGTCTTAAAGTCTTCTATAACCAGGAAGAAAAAATGCATTTGTCGAGGAACAAACATTCTAAAATTAATAAGATAACTCGAAGATTGTATGTCTGATATGGCAGTAAAATCGTTGAGTGAAAACTATGTAATGGACCCACTGATTAAACATAGATTACCAGTGCAACTAGTCTGATGCCTCCCTACATCCAACAAATTTCTGCGATCTTCATTAGGTCATTGGTCCACCTCTGACCAGTCTATTTCACTCTTATTCAGACACATCGTTTGAGTCGGGGATGTCGGACGATTACGCTATTCCGCCGGACGCGGGATCATGCGAAGGCGCTTGCCGCACTCCCGCTGGCAGCGGAACTGTCCCCCAGGGTGCTGTGCCACCCGGCGCCCCCGTACCTTTGAACACAGGCGCCGCAGGGAGCTCGAGCGGACTGGCAGGGGCTGACTCGCCTCGCAGGCACGATGCACTGGAGAAGAGCGGACATCTGGCTAAGCTGGGAGGGAAATTAAAGACTTGGCGGAAGAGATGGTGAGTTTATTCTCTACAATTTTATAAAGTGCTTTCTCATATTAATGTTCAACAAAGCCCTCCTTTGCAGGGCTTTATTATTCCATTCTTTAAACTCAAAAGTAGATAGCGTTATAGTTAACGATCTTTAACCTACAGATTAGTTAATAGAAAAGTATTATTTAATTAAACAATATTCAAACTACGAGTTTTCCAAGCATTTTAAGTAATATCTCAATGTCAATTGCATGTTTAAAATTAATAACTTTATTTTCAGGTTTGTCCTTAAAAACGGCACTTTATCTTATTGGAAGTCTCAGTCAGAAGTGAATCGAAAGCCACAAGGTCAAATTGGGCTCGGGGAGGCATGCAAGATATCGCGCAACGAGGGCGCCGCCACGTTTGAGATTTTCACAGGGAGCCGAACTTACTACCTCACTGCTGATAGCATTGCTACAATGGAAGACTGGATTAGGGTTTTGCAAGTAAGCAAATCTTTAATACAAGTAGTATAAATATTCAATATTTTAACTATATTCCTCTCCTATTTCTGCTTTAAGATCTTCTATTTCATTCTATTAAGTTTTTAGATTGGAAATAAAAAATCTTTAAAACACTCATACATTATCGAAAAACTGGTTTTCAAGAAAAATGTTAAATTTTTTATTGCATTGCAGAATGTCCAAAGAAGAAACGCCACAAAGTTACTGCTCAGCAAAGAAGACAACAAGCCAACCATCCAAGGATGGTTGACGAAGGTCAAAAACGGTCACGCTAAGAAGAGTTGGTGCGTGCTCATCGGGAAAATGTTTCTTTACTTTAAATCTCCAGCCGATCAGGTATTGAACATTATCGTCGATGCGAAAATTATCAAGTTCTTTATATAATAGACAAGCGAGACATTCACTTAGTGTTAAGTGATATACTTTGCCATAACAATGTTTTACAAGTATGTGTCAGTTGCCAGAGACTATTAGATAACAGCAGCACCTATTTTTGCCACCAAACAGCAATATGTAAACAATACTGTTTTCCAGTTAAAAGGCATTTATTGATTAGAATTACTTGAGTAATAAAAATATCTTAACATCTTATATCCCACAACACAATTTATATCAATTGAATACAAATTCAATCTCTTCATCACAGAATCCAACCGGGCAGATCAACATGCGGGATGCCCGCGTGGAGGATGTGGAGCACACCTCGGACTCCGACTCTGAGGAGAAGAATGACGACGCGCGCAGCCACCTCACCGTCGCAATCTACCCGCAGCACCAGGTAACTGCGGTCAGTCAAAACTTTGTATATCTCTATTTGTACTGTCCAGTGTGATATAGCAGTAGTACTAATAACATATCTTCTATTGTACTGTCTGCTGTAAAGTAGCTGTAGTATTAGTACAGTGGCATAAACGACACCAACAAGTAATCTGTTAGCCATTTTCCGTTTTTGATTACCTTCATGATGTAGTGGCTAACCGCTTGCCCAGTAATACGGAGATCCCCTGTTCGATTCCGTAAGATACTGGCTGTGCTAAGGCTGTTAATATTTAACAGCCAGACTATTGTAGACAAGTGTTTTAAGATCCTCGACTTCATTGTCACTTAACATCATGAGATCAAGTGTTAGCACATTGTACATGAAAAATATCAATAAATTACTTTAGTTTGTTACTATTTTTGTGAGTATGTTTTGTATTGTATAATGTACACTAGCTTAATTAATCAGATAAGTTAATGCTTTACTATGATCCCAACTGAGAAGACGAGATGAGGACAAGAGCAAAATGTTCACCAAATGATTAGTGATATGCATGCAAATTACAATGTAGAGCTGGATAAATTAATATACAATAAGTACTTTATTTTAAGATAAGATGCTAAGTCTCAAGCATCGTAATGAACGTTAGCATAAACCCACATCAAACCGGAACACAGTAAAATTTTCACTACAGCTGCAGCTGAAATAAGTGCTTCTTAAGTGTCCTATGGTCAGCAAAACTGATGCTTATTTCCACATTTGGGCTTGCCTTATGCAAGCATACAAAGTAATGTATCATGAATTAAGACCATTAACTCTGTTTTTTTAATCTGTATGCAAGGGTAAAATATTTAGAGTATGCATTTAAAATAATTATTATTGATATATGAATGTGGATTATACCAATGTTTGGTTAAGCATCAATTATTAATATTAGTGGTGATTTTATACACCCATAGGGACCCACCTATCTTTTGTTCGAGAGCAAGGGTGATAAGGACGCGTGGCTGTACCAGCTGACGGTGGTGAGCGGAGGCGGGCTCAGCCAAGGCACGCACTTCGAGCACCTGGTGCACAAGCTGATGGAGACCGATGGTGACCCCAGTGAGTTAACGCCTTTACTACATGAGATTTAAAAAAAAATTCATTATAGAATTTCTCCTCCCCTATTTGCACCTAAGTTCGCCGAATTGTAAACTACAACTAGGCTCCTTGCGACCGCTCGCTTCTGGCTTATTGCACTCACTAACTCATGCCAAGCGTGATAAGTATGGAAAATACCCTTTTTCAAAACGGCTGTGATTAATAGACACCTATAATTTGAAATGATGCTAATTATAAAAGTCTTGCGCTTTCTCATAACATTGAGATGAATTACGATGTTTACACTGAACTACGTTGTTCTTTTTTAATATGTGGCGCTAGTAATGTTTGAACAATGCTCGTACTTATCGTAAGGATAAAAAAATAATGTTTTATTTTAAACAATTACAGATTGCGTGTTATGGCGACATCCGACGTTGTTATATTCGAAAGAGAACATTTCCGCGCCGCTGACTTCACTCAACTCGGAGGCACTACAAGCTGAAGCCTTGAAACTATTTAAAGTATGTTTTCATTTTCAAAGACGAAGCGATAAGACGAGAAAGACGTCCACCTGGTAGTAAAAGATATAACTAGCGCCATAATACACACTAGATAAGATGATGTACATGGGCTAACACTTGATCTTAAAATACATGGTTTTGAGTGACAATAGAGCTGTGAATAGTAAACGCGCTTGTTTATGGGTGTTGACGTACTCATTTGATAGTGAGTGTATTTTTTTTCTGTACGTTTCAGTGCGTGCAGCTTTTCATGTCGGTGGCGGTAGAACAGGCGGGCATCGACTACCACGTGGTGCTCGCGCAGAACGCGCTGCAGCAGTGTCTCGAGGTGGGCGAGCTGCAGGCGGAGCTCGCCGCGTGCCTCGCCAAGCAGACCGCGCCGCACACGCACACCAAGCACGGCGTGCAGGTAACGCGCGCCGCCGCCACTGTTAAGCCTAAGCTTAAGAGCGTAAGTTGTTTTGTGTCTTTCGCACGCACCAGGGGAAATGCGCTTTTTTATTCATCTTAATGCAAATGAAGACGATGATGAGATTTAAAAAGAAGCATACGAACATTTGATTAATTCTGTTACAAAAATTACACAGACGTAATTTATTAAAAAAAAAAATCTGTAATTATTAAACAATTTTGAATACTATAATTTCTAATGTTATCTATTTTAAAAATTTGTATATTTTAAGGTTTTGTCTCAATCTGAACTGGGATAACGTTATTATATTGTTTCATTTATTATATATTATAAACATATCTATAGTACAATAATCAATTTACCATAGCAAACTTCCTTATTTCTGATCAACAACATCTCACTTGAATTCCTGAAACGAAATTATGGTTCATTTAAATTAAATCTCATTAACACAAATTTCTTATAAACCCGTGATAACCCAGTATGTAAATTTAACTTTTGTTGCCATATGACATTCTGCGACCATCACTTGACCAAAGAGAGAGGTGGATATATGGCCATAACTCTACTTATAATAGAAGGCCCCAAACTCCATCATTGGTAACAGTAATTTAATAATACGCATTTAATGCTTATTTAACGGAATAATAAAGCGCAGTTCTCAGAATAACCAATCGAATGCTCCTGTGCTCATATGCCATGATTACATGTAATATACTACCAGCAGTATGTCATCTATAGATAAGACACTAATATATACATTTACCCTGTTAATATATGTTATATATGAGCACAGGAGCTATTATGTGGTTTAATTTGCTATTATAAACTGTGATAAGTTTCTCACATTGTTACTATTCACAGAAATCAAAATCTTGTACCAAAGCGACGAGCACAATGTGGTTGTAGTCTTTATCATCCTGACTAACGTCATAACAATGGGCGTATTAATTACCATCAGGTGAACATCCCACTCGTCTCGTCGCTTCATGGAATATAAAACAAATATTTAAACGTCATGGCTTTTAAAGTTGCTAGTTTTTTTTTATATGCACCAATGAAGTAACTTTAAAAGCCTATACTTAATATTAAGTTTTAATCAGATTTCATGTTTGAAAGTTATCAAGTTACGGAGAACTCACTTATAACATTATAGGTTATATTTTTTTATCTATGATGGGCTAACACTTGACCTAAAGGTCAAATAGTGTCAAACATGCGACTCTTCAATTGAACTATGGACCTCTGTGTTACAAGGCAAGTGGTTAACCCGTATGCTGCGGAAAGAATGATTAGAACAGAAATTTTAATTCATATTTATTTTCAATTTTTGTCTTTGGATATAAACGTAAAGAAAGTGAGAAAAAAATATAATAAACCACATAACATTTTTAAATTTGAAATTAGAATCTTTTTTCAAATTACTTCTAATTTATTTAGTTTTTTTTTTTAATTTTAAGTATATGTTTTTTATTATATTATTGTGTAAACCGTAACATCTATGAAGTAACAGAAATATGAAATCTGATTATAAATGTATAAATATATAGTTTACAAATTCTTGAAACACGCTTTATACTCTGCCTCCGCGTAAGCGGTGCTTCGATGCTTTTCTCATATGCCATTCATCATCACTCAAGTGTTGGTTTATTTATACAATCACTTCAGTAGAGGAACACTAGTAACAGCAAGATGTAAACAGTCTGGCTTTTTCGCAATTTTTCAGTATACCACTATTACTAATCGTTACAAAAATATTTATTACAATCGCTTAAAGATGTATTGTAGGCGTTTAAAGAATATACACTAACAGCCATTGATCTTTAAGTTTTCATAACGACGCTTCGTGTGCGGCTGGGCATTAAAGTACAATTATGGCTTTTGTCGCGTGATTGATCAATTTGGAATTTCATAAAGTAAATTAACATTATATTGGCGTTTGAAATTGTTAACAAAAACCATAGACATTTGTTTGCATAAAATAATTGGCAGAGTCGCAATTTTCCAATTTGGTCGTTATGTTCTGGCAACATTAACGATCGAACTGTTAAATAACTATCAAGCTTGATACGACCATGTGTAAAATTAGAATAGAAACTATGTAAAAATGTTGCTACAACTATACAGCGCAGAAGTCGCTGATTTATTCCAACTTGATCGTTTTGTTCTGGCAACATTAGTGATGAAATATAAATGGATAATTTTAATTTCAAAATAAACGAAATCTAGTTTGACACGTTCATACTTTGATAAAAAAAAAAATATGTAAAAATGTTGCCACAACGAACAAGTGCGGTTTTGTTGTAATTCGTCGCAAACTCAAATGGAATGTTGGTGTAAATTTTTCCTCGGATTTTTTTTTTTTCATATTTCTTGAATCTTTTTTTTATCCAAGAATGTCTGACCCTTGCCCCATAGTTATAGGGAATGAAACTTTTATTTTCCATTTACATATCATTCATAATCTCATAGCTAGATTCCTTGCACTGTTAGTTACCCCCTTTTTATTGACGGTTGATGTTGCTAGATTTTTATATTCTTAACATAATACTCAATATGATATCCTTTCTTTATAAGGTAAGTCTTTGGAATTTAGGTATGTTAATATTGTATAGCTGCATATATCTGGTATTATTATTGTTAATGTACATTTTGTCATTAATATGTCCATAGCAATATTTATAAACTAAAAATAACTTAAACCTGTCGATAAGTATTGCATAGTAATAACAATTACATTATCTTATTACCGCATTACATTTGTCACCGTAAGCTACAAGATCATTTGTCCCAACGATACTCAGTGTAGTTAACTTCGAAAACAAAATCATTTTTGTATCCTATAGAGTTTTTTCAAGAAAAGAGTAGATAGGGTTTTAATAAGGACTAGTGCCACAGCATATCACATCACCACTTAACACCAGATGGGATTTTGGTTATAAACTAACCTTTTGCTGCCATTTAAGAGTTTTAAAATCATTACTTTGGATTTTATCAACTATCCAAATATAAAATTTGATCAGTAAATTAATCTAGAGATAAAATATGGACTACCAATTACTACTTCTTTACTATGCAGTAGCTATCTCTTTGTAGGTTTCATGTTAAGGTCATCATACGCCTCCTCGCTTGGCGTCTAAAGTAGGACCTAAAGGGCACCTAGAGTATCTTTGACAACAGACCTACGACCAGCAGACATTATAACATTTATTATGTATTATAACTAATGTTTTATATTATCAATTCCTAAGGTAACTCTTGAGTTAAATAACCGGTAAATTTATATTTAAGAATACAAGATATATATATTGCAGTTATACATTATATCATTGCACACTATATTGTATAATAGTATCATATTGTAAATAGCCTTGTAAAGGAAATAGAAATTGGTGAAAGATATGAACGAAGAAATACATATCTAACGTAGCACTAAAAAGCATTGGCATATTTAGCACTGCCACTAACTTGCAAAACATCCATTCTTCACCAATCAATATTCAAGGAACCTTCCTTTCAATTAGATAGTATTCCAAATTTGATTGTCCTTAGAAACTAAAAAGTTAAAATTTTCTTAAGTACATCTTAATTTTTTATAAATCGATTTAAGACGTACTCAGTGCTCAAAATTCTCGTAAAATAACATTTTGCTGAAGAAAACATCAATTCCAATACAGTTGGTAAGGGATCTCAATAGTCTATCTCCCTCGCCCGCAATCTACCCTCTGTCCCTCTCCCCCGCCATCGAGAATCCGAACACCAACATTTCATTTGCGCAGCAACTGCTGCTGTGCGCGACTCAGTCGCTGTTCACTTGCGACACGGGCGCGTCGTCGGTCGGCGGCGACGGCAAGAGCGGCGACCTGCAGCCCAACGCGGCGGGCTCGCCTAGCTCTATACAGGTAATGCCGGTTCCCTGGAGACCCCCACCCAACCCTTCGATCTACAGCAGTGATAGATATAAGTACCCATAAACAAAACTTATTCTATATTTATATACTCCATCCGGATAAAAGTGGGTAAAAAGTTACTGACCAAGGTATCACGTTATCAGTATGTTATATTTTATATAGTTCTATAATACCATTTTAAGCTAAGTAGTGTTACCATCAAATATACAACCAACAAAGAAGAAATAATAGTAATTTCTTTTTATTTCAGAAATTCGTAAATATGGATAAGTGACAAATGTATTGAAACTACAGTTAAAAAATTAAGCTTTATAATCAATTGAAGTTTAATTAACAATTTATTGCACTGAAAATCAGTGGTCTTGTGAGTCAATTCTGTTCATCTTCTCGTGCTTATATAATTCATTGAAATTTTGCATACACCCTCCGCAACTCTCTTTAGGAAAGGAATTTTGTAAAATCCATTTTTAGCTTAAATCTAAATGGCAGAAGCAATACCTTTACCAAATTTTGAGTCTGCGTCTAATAGTTCTGGTGATCTCGTGATGAGTCAATGAATCACTATATCTTCTATGTATACACATAAATAAAAGAATTTCTTACATACTTTTTGTAGTAAACCGCGTTTGGAACTTTTTTCATGATCGATATTGAATTTAATTATAATCATATAAAGTTCTAGTCACTCCAACAGCGGGTTTTTGGTTCTTGATCTGTAATCTAGTTTTATTATCGATCGAAAGTAACATCCACCACACAGTCTCAAGTCTCAATGGTGCGCTGTGATGTAAAATTTAAAACAAATCAGAAACACGAATCTGTATAAATAAAAAATCGTGTAAAATATTTGAGAACGCTAATATCATAACCATTGGCTAATTGTTCACCATAATCGTCGATTATATATGTTTATTCATGGAGAACGTTTTCATTATGTCCATTAACATAATGTACTACTAGATGACGCTGAAGCGTATAAAGTTATACGGTGAACCAATTCCAATAATGGTTTGTATTAAAAAAAATCCTTAAGAAGATTGCCAGATTAATCTAATCTCTTTGAAATATAGCTAAAAAAAATTTGATAATCTTAAAACCGTTGTCAACATTAATCAGCTGAAATCAATATGATAATGATTGAAAGTGTATGAACATATTTTGAATTGTTAGAAGTTTTCGCACAGCACAGATGACTACTTATGTATCAAAGTATTATTTATTTATATTAATTTAAAAAATTTCGAAAGCCTCCGAATTCTTTGATTTTAAACTGTCATATGAGAAAGGTAAATAAAAAAAATATATTTTAATTTAGCATTAATGTAAATTCTAATGAATCTTACAATAATTGCTACTCTCCGTAACGTCATATTTAGACAAAAATAGTATATCCAAATCAACTTTTATGCAATGTAAGCAAAATGCTAAGCTCAGACATTCACTATGACACATTTCAGGCACCACTACTCTCCGTGGATTGCAAAAGTAATCCGCCCACCTACAGTTTTGTGCAAGGCTGGCAGTTATTGGCGCTGGCTGTAAGCCTCTTCGTGCCCAGGAACAACAGGCTCCTGTGGTACTTGAAGCTACACCTCAGCAGGCACGCCGACTCAAAGTATGTCTAATGTTATCTATTGACAAATTTCTCTCAATCTATGTTTTTTATTATTTTACAATGTACGGTTTTTTTTTTGGTTACCATTCTGTAAAGAAAGAACTCGATTTTCTTACTTTTCAATTAAAACGCCCTTCGAGTCCAAAACACATTTCCTATTGTTAGTTGGCAGAGTTGCAACTGTATCATGATAGTCAATTAGTAAATTTTGAATAATTTTAGTTCCTAATTTTAGAACGGAGTGTGGGAAGTATGCGGCGTACTGTTCGCGTGCGTTAGAACGTACAATACGCAACGGTGGGAGAGAAGCGAAGCCATCCAGGATGGAAGTCCTTTCCATCCTGCTGAAAAACCCTTACCACCACTGTCTACCGCACGCGATACCGGTTCATATGCTCAATAACACTTACCAGGTAAGCAAGTTTTTTTTATTAAATCAAGTTGTCGTTTTTGTCTAGCTTATTTAGAATAATAAAAAAATTCCTCTGTATACCAAATATTGTATATAAAACCCCAAATTAAGTATTTAAATACAATCTAGGTGATAAGTTTCGACGGGTCGACAACCGTTGAAGAGTTCCTGACAACTCTCAGTACAGAGCTCGGCTGCAGGGAATCCGCCGCGTCAGGCTTCGCTCTATTTAGTGACGACCCCATAGAGAAAGATCTAGAACACCACATCAAACCGGACAAAAAGGTAAGAACAGTGAGGCTTTCCAAGATCTACTACGAAACACACCAGCATGTACTAGGGAAAAGCAAGGCTTTGCTTCTTCCACAATTATCAGATCACTTAGCGTTTGCCATTCTTCTTGGGCTAAGTCTATTGAGTAAGATGGGCCGATATCCTCAGGATTATAAAGTCGAAGAACTTATTTCACCTTTAACAACATACTAACTTAATATTTATTAAGATGATAACTGTCAACAAAATATTCGCACTATGACCAAATTATAATCACTCCTACTTATAAATAGCCCACTTAGTGTTACCTATCGACCTGGAAGAAGAGAGTCAGGGTTATTAATTCGCCATGCTGGCTAAGTGTGTATTTATTTACTTAATATTTCTTTCATTACAGCTGTGTGATGTGATATCGAAATGGGAAACGGCGCTGAGGGAGAAAGGCTCCGGGAAGTTCGAGAACTCGCGTGTAATCAGGCTGACGTACAGGAACCGGTTGTACTTCAAAAACTCAGTGCGTACGGAGACCGATAAGGAGCGGCTCCTGCTCTGCTACCAAGTTAATCACCAAGGTCAGTTGATAGCTTTGAAACAATACTAATGTTAAAAATATTAAATTTCATGATAGTTATTATGTTGGAACTCAGTGAAAGCAGCACAGGATCCATTTACGTGAAGATCTTTAAAAGCCCTTGGAGTTCTATTTACTGCAGAAGCCCTCCATCGGCTAATTTTGAATTTAGAGATGAACAGTATACATACTTCCATCATGTATTACACACGTCCTCATCAATCATTTTCACCACATAAACTTGTCTTCTCCAAGGTGCTCTTTACAGGCACTCAGTCTCTGTTGTGCAGCTGTAAGGAGTATTAATGTTTTACGTTACAAAGCGTCGAGCTCAATGTGGTGTTGTGTACATCATCCTATTTAACCTCATATTATTATGAATGACAAAACACAGCGGAAGTTGCTATGAGAACTAATTCATTGTTCAGTCGTGGCGGGGCGTTTTCCGGTGACACGCGAGCTAGCCGCCGAGCTGGGCGCGCTGATGGCACAGCTGGATATGGGCGACTACGCGCCCACCAACACGCAACACAACCAGCCGCTTGCGCACAGGTTCTACCCGTACCGCTACCGTGCCGGACTCAGCAACGAGGAATTGCGGTAATCTGACACTTGTTTCTAGTAACTAACAAATTAATGTGCCATATAAATTACTATATATTTAAAGAATTTTCTTATCCGTTTCCGGAGTCTCATATTGTAATTCTGCCATCATACCAGCATTGCTGTGTTTTGGTGGTCAAAATTGAAAGCCAAAGAACACCGGGCGAACACGTTTCCCATCCTCGGCTCCATCGTCACGTAACATCGTATCAAATTAAGGTCAAATATTACCAAGAAAAATAAAGACATTTCTATTTATTTTTTGGAATCAGGGATGTGGAAGAGAAACTTAGGTCAAAATGGATTGCTCTCAAGGGCCGAAGTACGGCAGACTGCGTTCGTATCTACCTCAACTGCACGAGGAAGTGGCCTTTCTTCGGTGCGACACTCTTCCAGGCTAGAGTAAGTTAAAAAACCTATGTTTAGTACCATTAGGGCTGTTACTAGGCTTACGGATTCGAACTAACTGGTGAACATCAACGGTTCTGTTATCCAAAGAGATTATGAGGTAGCTATAATAATTACTTCTATCAGATCAAGCAGCCGGACCTCTCGCTGGTGTGGCTGGCGGTATCGGAGGATGGAGTGACGGTCCTAGAGCTCGCTTCCATGAGTGTCATTGGCAGATACGCTCTCAACTCCATAGGCCTGTTCGGTGGACTGCAGGTATGTACATGACGGCACGCGTCCGTCAGCAGACATATGACTAACTGTGGAGTATGTATATACTGGCATACAAGAAGTAGTAACATACATGTTATAAAAATGGAGTTGATAAACATGTTTTATAAAAAAATATTGTATTTTGTAAAATAGTAAAAATGTATTTCAACTTTAATATAAATAAAACAATTTAAACAGTTTCAGTGAAACCTGAAATTCCGATATATACTCTGTTATCGACATATTAAAACTTTACATAATGATGGTAACTAAAAATTTTAATTAATTAATGTATTTCATGAAAAACGAAGGTTAAGTTTGTATAACAGGAAATATATATATTTATTTTTTCAAATATAACAAAAGAAAAGTTCTCAATTCTGTAACAGGAGGTAATGTAATCGAATTACAACCTTTGCGGATTGATCATGAATCGGCAAGGCAGATTAAAAGAACACGCAAAAGATATTCATAAAGACAGAGCATTAATCAAAAACACAAGAGATTTTTTTTTTGTTAATAACAAAAGCAGGATGTTCACCTGGTGATGAACTATACACCCGCTCATATCAATGTGGCGCTATCTAGGCTATCTATACTACTTTGTTCGTCGCCATTAGATGTAAAAATTTTGAAGTATATGTAATCATTATTAGGATGACCTGATGATGCTGATCGACGCGGACGACGCGTCGAGTCCCGTGCACAAGATGCTGATCAGCCTAAACAAACCAAAGGTGAGCTATTTACGGGAAATAACTTTTATACACTAATACAACCGCTTTAAGTATTCCAGACAATAATTAGCAGGCTGTTTACAAAAATACATTTTATTTATATTACGAAGCAACGACAGGACACTCACCTGATAATAAGTGATACGCTCGTCGAAAATAATGAAGCTAGATAAAATTATGTACATTGCACCGTATTGTGCTCGTCGTTATGAGATACAACATGCCGTTAGAAATTTCACTAGCTACAGGGTGGCGCAAAAGTAATTCTCCTATCAGAAAATGCTATAAATTTTGCGATTGGCCCCTAATGACAATCAACTGTGGCGGTGGCCATTTACATGACATCATATTCTGGACTTGATGTAAAAAAATTAAAAGACCAAATAAAAATAATCCACAAGAAGAATCAAAGTTTTTCTTTTTTTTTAAATTACAGCCAAAAACATCGGAAGGTTATTTTTGCGCCACCTTGTATAACACTTTAAACCGGAACAAAGTGATGTTTGAACAGTACTGTCTGTTGATTACAATAGGAGCTGCTGTGGTACCTACCTAGATGGTCTTCGGCTAGAAAGATCTACCACCAGAAAAAATGATGAAATTGTGTATTTATTAAATTCCAGATGGTTGAACTAACGCACCTCATAGCGGATTACAAAAACGCACTCCTCCGGTCTGGCGGCACCGGCACCCCACAGATGAACTCCCTCACACGCAACGGAAGCCACCGCTCAATCCGCAAGCCGACCTCGACCTTGCCGCATTCAAGCCCATCCACGCTACCGCACACCCATCACTTGAGCCAATCACATCACACCCACCACACAACGGGACATAACACCTTGAACTCTCACGCCACCACGATGACTTTAGGCTCGGACAGGAACGCGACACTGACCCTCAGCTCCCACACGTCGACATTCAACCAACACATAGAAGCGAGGGTCCTGTCACACGGCCAACCAGACATACTGAAGTCGACACCTGATCACCACAGGAGCGAGAAGAAACGAAGCCACACCCAAGATAGCGGCGTCGCGTGATTTTAAGTGATTAACTATATTTACGTGTGAATAGGTTATAAAGCGCAACAGACTGTATCTAGGTAGTTGCTGTGAAGGTTTTCGGGTATATGTGGTCATTTAGATGGTCTTTTAGAGTTACTAAGGTCTGTACTTGTGAACTTTGAACATACCTCATATTTTGTAGAGACTAACGATTCAGCCTTTTGTATGATTGGCTTGTATGATTTGTATGGTTTTATTGTACGATATATATATACCTGCCTAGTTTTTGACGGTAGCTAACTTAGTGCTCGCTTAGATGATGATGATGATGTGAAAGGTGGTAATTTTTTTTTTCCTATTTTATTTTTACAGTTTACACGCCGACTTAGGTATTTGTAGCATGTACAGGTTGATATTTTGTTTAGTGACAAGGGAATTATTTAAATGAAAAAAAAAAACCTCGCTATTGATGACATCGGTGTTGCTGCATTCGTAACGTTTTTTGTAATTTTTTTTTTTTACAGAACTGTCACTAGAAATATCAGCGTGTGCACATATTGTGCAGGGTAAATAAATGCTATGTAGGGAAACGAAAAACGGACGCGGTAGAGTAATGTGAACTATTTAAAAAAAAAAGTAGGCGTTTTGAAGCTTTACACATTAGAGGGAAGGCGGAAATGTGACGTCACCGATCATCATTTCCGACTCGAGTAGAATTTATTACATATAATAAATGATATTTAACTTCGGACCGCATTTTTAAAGCATTGTTGTTAAATCATCTTAAATTAATCTTAATTTGTTCTAGTATTTAATTTAATATACATTCAACTATTATATATCAATAGCTTTATTAGACAGTAATTTCTTTTAATAATTATTAAATAACAACAATGCCTTTTAAGACAATTAAGTCGACCTTCCAACGAAAATTTTTAATAAGAGCACAGTCCAACGAATCTCAAGTTGTTTTTGGCATAGAATTATTTTTTAGTACCGGGTTGAAAGTCTTAGGACAGATACCCTGTCTTTAAGGGGAAGGTATGGTTATGGAGATTCACCCAATAAAATTCACTCGGTGATCGTTCACAGCATTTGAAGTAGAACGGGATATCCAGTCAGAAAACAATTAACTATATGCATACATGATTCAATCAAAGTATCGCTCGATCATTATTAAAAAAAAATATGAATCTCATACTGTATCAATTAAACTCATAGTTTCCAACAACATAATTAGCTGATAGATGTCTACTATTGGACGTTGATCCTGCGCTGTATGCACCTAATGGTTTCCCGACGACGTTCACCAGATCGTCGGAACACCATATGAAGGGAATGAATTTCTTATTCAAAATTATTTTAAGATTTGTTGTAAGTAAAAACGATGATAAAAGCGTGGATCGAATATAAGCACAAGGTTAGAGGAGGGAGAAACGATATTGTCTCTCACGCGCACTCTTGCGAACGTTCGACAAGGGTGCAATAAGCGCAATGTTATTGGAGAAGATAACGATATCGTCGTTATCTTTCACTCTTCCGAACGTTCGCAACGGTTGCAATGAGCTGAATGTTAGAAGGAGATGCAACGACATCATCCCTCTCGCTTACTTTTAGCCGCGGATGCAATACGCATGGTACATGTAGGAACGTATACACATTCCACGGAAGCCTACTTATATGTATAACAAATTTCAAGCGTTTCGTACATTATACTACTGAAATATTTATATTCATAGCCTGCGGGGTATAGTTTCCTGACATTTCGATGTTTCATACGCGATAAAACTTTACGTACTATACCTTATAATATTCTAGTCTTACAAATTGTATAGAATCTCGGAACCGCGTTAAAAAGCATATACATATATACATATATACCATTCTATGTTATATACATCAAAGACATGTGTTACCAGCTTGCGATGTATAAATTATTGCATTATATAAATATTCAGCTTCGTATAATTTATTTATGGCAATGTTTCATGGGGATGTAATATTTTTTTATCAGATACTTTTGTTTTTATAAATATGAGCATATGAAGCAATTAATGCTAATTGTATAGCGATTGTAAACTGCGCATATGTAGAGGGTAGTAATCCAACGGACCCCGTCCGTGCGGAGACATTTTGAACAAGCCGCTTCCGTTGCCAATTTGTTCCGGCTATCAAGCAATTATAAACCTTATATCTATCAATGCAAAAACAACTGTTTTAAAATGTATAGTTGAGAGTTTTCCATTAATTTTATATTTTTATAGCAGTATTAACCGGGTTACCGTATAGATACATGAGACACAGGAGTGTGCAAACATTACCTTGGTCCCATTTGAAGGAAACTGTAGCTGGTGGAATTATCGGGGCAAAGAAACTTGATATCTTATGTCTCGAGGTGATGAGCACAATGTGGTGTAGTGTACGTGATCCTTCTGAGCTGTAAGGTCTATAATTGCATGACCGTACTCATGTTAACTGTTAGTGAAAAAATGTAATTTGAATCGCACTCTTTGCATAAACACTTCCTGTTGATATAATTGTGTAGACTATAGTGTATATTTTACATTTGTATTGATGATTTTTTTTTTTTAATACTATGCTAATAATCGTTTATAATGTAAATTGAATCTGTAATTTATTGCTACATTTGTTTTGTTTTAATTTCGTATTTTTTTTTTATGACGTATCTATTATTTATAAGTTTGTTGACTGGCCTAAAGGTGTAATTCGTTCGGCCTAAATTTTTTCGATAGTTTTACTTTATTATGATTTTTACAAAATTCCGATTTAATGACACGAAATAAACATGTATTAATACGACGTTTTCTCTTTTGTTTCACCACGCCCTCTGGTCTTTTTGAATAATAAACAGCTCACTAATTGGTTTTCTACGAGGGCTTCGAGGCTTTCCTTTTAAAGGAGCAAGTCAACGTCATTACCCAAAAGCTGTTTTGGGTAATGACGTATCAGTTTCCTTATACGTATCAGTAGCTTTTCGAATATGTACAATATTTCGGATGAATGGCCTTGACTCTCCGGGTGAGAGAAGGTTCAGTCTCCTTATAACCTTTTCCCTCTCTGGAAGCTTATCTTCAAGCCAATCCGATTCCACATTGTTTTCAATTTTCTCAACATAACAATGTGCGACATTAAGCATAAGTGATTACCCGCTAAGCTATTAATTACGTACATAACCTCCACTACTACACAATGCCCTTGTCTGTCTCAAACAATTGTGAATTTGACCATACAGCGATCAAATGTGTGACATGTAAACGTCAAAATTGTTTTTTTAAATTCCTTATCAGCCCCTATAACAAACGAAAGTAAACTAAATGCATATATTACTACTAACATTTGCAATTAAATTAAATATTTAAATTGAATCGATACAATATCACATATGTTACCGAAGTATGAGGACATGTATTACATACACAATTAAAAAAAAAACAGTTATGTTAATGCGAAATAATATAATGTTTCATTTAATACCTGTTCTCAAATAATAAAGATGATGTAACTTTTTATTTGTTATCAGGTTTCGCTTAACTACCACTGAATAGTGTTTATTACACTCTTTTCTGTTTAAATATTTTTATTAATAAGTATTCTCGCTATCATGTTTATTTAAGGAAGCTTTTTTATCTTCAATGGCCGAACTATGACCCCAATTTTATATAGACATGATCAGATCGTGGATGGTGAAGCGTGCTCGTACAAAACACTTCGGCTCTCATGCCTTGACAGCCGGAACAGGACAATGCTGTTACGACAACAAATTTACAATATGAAGGTAAAGAGAGGCTAAATACATGATTTCAGAAAAACCTCATCACTAACCAAATAACACAAAATCTGACCGCTTAATATAACCAAGGACGCAGTGTTATACAGCAAGCGCTTAACCATTGGACGACGGAGATAGTAAAAATTGTTTAATTACATGTTAATAATGTTTCACTTCTGATAGGTTTCTGTCGCCGGAGGCACAGATAGCATCGCAGCGTCTATTTCTGCCGCCAAACACTACTGTGCAAACATTCCTGTTTGAATTAGCTGTAGCTAGTGAAACTACTGAGGTAACGAGACTACGTCTAATGACTCATTGCAACGAGCAAAATGTGCTGATGTGTATTGATATGTCTATAACATCGTGGCGCTAGTTAGAATGATTCCTAACTAGCGCCACTTTGTTACCATTTACTATCAGGTGAACGTCTCGTTCGTCTCGTCACTTCGTAGAATAAAAAAAACATAAAGATCGACAACAGATTGAATTGAATAAATAATACTCTACTTAAGACTCTTGGTAAAACCTCTTTTGGTGAATGAAAACATTATACTAAAGACACAAGATTTTCTAAAAAATTGCCATTTTAATTTTCATTGCTTAAGTATTTTAAACAGCTTTAAGCTATATAAAGTATATTTTGAGCTACAATACATTTCTAATAGTACTTCGGCCTATTTAGATCTTTGTAGCTAGTATGAAATAGTACTACAAAATGAAATTATCACAATTAAAGTAGTTAATGAATTAATTAAGCAACAATAATGTATTTTAGGTTAACATTTTCGTTAAATTCTTATCAATCAAATTGTCTTGACGCTGAACTTATCTTGAAGAAATTTATAGAAAGGTTACAAAATTAATAACTTTACAACTTTACTTAGATTACGACTTGCGGCTGAAGAATCTTACAACTTTAGAACAGTGGGAGAAAGGGCGAAATCTTATAGAAACGACGATTGTTGCTCTAAATAATATTTACAGTAGAAACTGTAATAGTCATCTAAGAGGACACAATTTAAAGCTATCTTGATTTTAAAGTGCAAGTAATATATGAGAGAATAAGAGATGAAAGACTCTTATAAGAGTAAAATAAGAGATGTAGAATATCCTTCATATAGTACTCATGTATGTGTGTAGATACTCGTATATCTATGTACGTATAGATGTTTAATAATATAGTTTTAGTCAATTATTAAATTACCACCTCACCGAAGATTGGCTGGTAGAGAATGAGAAAAGATATTAAGCCCACCTTTTGTATACCTCGCTGTAATGTTATTCAATAAAGAGAAAAGAAAATAATTGACGTCAATACTTTGATGCTAACCGGATTGTGGAGTGGTGGAATAGTCTACCAGAACACGCTATTGTCACGCATTCGGTTAACGCATTCAAACACCGACTCGATAATTACTTGAAAAGCAACAACACAAATAAAAATTTAATACTGATTAAATGCTTGTAGCTGCTAGTGTAAAATTAAAAAATAATCAAGTAACACTTATAGCAACGTGTTACTAATTGTAGAAACACTACTATCAGCGTTTGTTTATTCTTTTGAATTTTAAACATGATCTTGCTTCTACGTCAATAAAAATGTAACATACAAAAACATTGTATTTTAAAAAAAAACTGTTAATAATTTCACTAATACTAATAGTTATCTATTAAAAAAACTATTAGTATTAGTTCATTGCTGCATTCAATGCTGCAAGCGCAGTATGCTGGTAAAGATCGAAAAGAAGATGCAAATTTTCCGTGAATTTTATTCTTTCTCATTCGGCAGAGCAGTAATAATATTGCTTACACTGAGGTGCACACTGCTTACATTGATACACCAGTGAGGTTTACACGTAATACAACGTGTGCGGAGAGTGATTTCCAATTTATTGGCAGTACAACTACATGACTGAAATCATCTCTTTTTCCACAGTTTTCCACCGGTGACTTCTCCGTGCCCATTGGTAGAGTATTAGTGTTCCACAAAAACTGACATGACAACACAGTGGACTTATTTGTTGTATCATTGTATGTACTTCAACTAATCATATTTTATGTTCAATTTTAATGCAGATGATTTCTAAAACTCACATTAATTCTTTACTAGACTCAAAATAACAACTACATTTTGTGTTTACATATTTCATCATTTATTTATTTATTTATATATATATATTTATATACTAAAGCTAATTCTGAATCTTAGGTCAGAAAGCGGAGTAGACAATTTGAAGCCATGCGATTATCTTAGCCAGCGATATATAGTAATGGCAAGTGTCCAAACAAGAAGCAGTATTTCAAAGAGAAAGTAATAACTTACTATCAAGTAAAGTCAACGGTAACGTCAACGGTTATAAACATAACGTTTTACAATCTGAATGTACGAGATAAAAGGATTATGTGTTTACCTGTTTGTGTGTGCGCATAATTTCGACATATCTGCCTGCATAGTTTGTTCTCCTTGAGTGAGCATTGTTTAAATAAGAATTGCATAATACTTGAAACTTATTTTTTTAACGTACATTATAATCAATTCTTATGAAAAAAAATGTTTCTCAACATTTAGTAACACCAAGCGACCAGAACAAATTAAATGGAGGTTTTTTTATGATCAGTTGGAATGTAAACTTAAATAAATCTACATAACTATATAATATATATATATATATATATATATATATATATATATATATAAATAAGTGTTGTTTGTACGCCAATCACGCGAAAACTAGTAAACGTATGGACGCGGGAACATTCGACGCGGTTATTTTGTGAATTTCATAGATCCTTCATCATTTTATTTCTATTTCACATTTATGAACATATTCATTTGGTATAATTTTTTCGGTTGCTATAGAAAGTCATTTGTGGTTTAATTTTATATTATCGCAAATGGTACGGGGAACAACTAGTACAATATAATTATTGTTTAGCATAGAATCATTATTCTTTCTTGATTATTGTAGATTTCTGTAGTACGTTACAAATTGTTTAGTACTGTTGTCCTTAGCAATAATATCGCAAATGTTGTACACACCTTAAATAAGCAAGTGCATCAGAATTTGTTATTAATTATAAATTATAATATAATACTGTAAATATTTAAATGCATGTGCAAATGCTGGTAGGTCTCTATTGCCAAAAACCGTTTAGGTAGGTTCTTACTGTGTTCCAGAGTGAAGGGCGCCGTAGCTCCAGTGTAATTATTGGAGTACCGAGATTCAACAACTTATGTCTTAAAGGGACGACCACAATGTGGTGCAGTATATAATATATCATGCTAACTATGTGAGCGTATCATACGTTATTATGAGCTTGCGTATCTACCATCAGGTGAACATCCCGCTCGTCCCTTTGCTTGATATATTTTCTAATCTATAAATTATATAAAAAAAATTGTTCCTTAATTAGTAAACAATAAATTATAGAATTTAATTAGTTATAAATATTACGCATTGGTATAGGATATTTATAATTTTTGCAGTTTGCTTAATACAAATTAAATTTGAATAAATATTTGCTTACATTATTCAGGGTTCCGCTCAAGGGCCGAGAATAGAAGAGAAATATAAAGTTATACAACAAATGAACAAAATATCTCTGTTCCTATAATATATTTATTTATTTGTTTTTAGGTCTACAATCAACATTATTACATTTACTAAAATATACAAAGAATTTTTTTTTTGTTCGTCTGTATCTGGACCAGTTTGATCGACTAACACCGGTTTATAGCTTAATATTTAAGACGTAACACGCACTAGCTGAAAGAGTCGTAGGAAATCCTTTACATAACGCACTGAATGTGTTAAATAGATTTTGAAGAGAAGAAATTTTTTTTAATTTTATATCTCTGTGCAGTCCCGCTAATCTCGTTGCTATTATTGATGCAGCAACGTTTGGTTCCTTACTATTTCATTCTGTGAAACATAAATTTAACATAATTTGTTTTTTTTTTATGTTATAATCGAACCATAAGATTTTGCTACTCCTACAATACTCCGTGAATATTTCTCTTAGGACGTCCACCTGCATTATTTGCACTATGTTGAACGCATTACTCTTATTTATATATTTCATCTGACCCGCAAACACAATTTTAACTACCGAGTAATAAATAGAAAAGCAGTAGAACACCTACCGAGTTCAATTAGTTATTTAATACAACTGTCTGCAATTTAAATAAATTATTGGGAACCCTAAAACTTTACAAATATGCTAGGCGAGTTGGAACAACTCACGACACGCGCGCTCGTGTCTCTCAGTACTGATTATAAATCGCTCGGTGGCGCAAGAGGGATAATTTAGAGTTGTAAAATTATTTTAATAACTTAACTACTTCGATTAACTTAAAAACAATACAATTTAAAACTAACAAAATAATGTCTTGTGTTGAATTCACTGTGAATGGAGTAAAATGTACAGGTTTGTTTATATTTTTTTATTATACAACGGTTAATTCGTAATAAACTTTCGATTTTATATGGTGATAAGTGACAATGACTCCTGTATGGTACGTGTGCTTGCTCACTCTGAGACTCATATACGTAGGTTTAAAACATGAGCGGTAGCCAGCCAAACTGGTTATACGTAGAAGATGTCCAGAGTTCATTGACTCATCACGAAATCTCCGAAATTATTACACGTAAACGTTAAAAATTTGGTAGAGATGTTGCTTCTGCCATTTAGAGGTCAGCTAAGAATGAATTTTACAACATATCTTCCTCAAAGGAAATTGCAGGGTTGTTAATAACGGAGAGGGGTCTAGAGAGAAGGCGAGGGTTGCCACCAAGCCAGGAAGTATTTCCGACACATTTCAAATCTAATTCTAAATACAAAGGAAGCGGGGAACAGCTTGTTAGTTATACTTCGATTTTTCTGTAAGTCTAAATTAGCAGTTTTCTCAAAGTTATATTCAATTGTTTATTTCAAAAGGGTAGAATTTTTTTCCTTTACAGTTTTTTTCGAAAACTAAAATTCTTTCAGTTAACTTTAACAAATTTCAGTTAACTTAAAATATTTAACCGGAACTTCTGTGGCCGAAAAAGAAATTTTACTTTAATAAGGTTCATTGACGTTTGATTTTTATATCAATACGTAAATCCATGTTATGTTTGTTAAATTTTAAAAGTATAACGCACCTTTTTTATTTAATCATACTCTTTAAATAAATACATAAAATACTAATACGTTATCATTGTGTTCATAACGAGAAATAACAAAATGTGAGTCTTTAAGTTCGGTTATTGTCGTGTTTAATAAAAAGACAATGGTCTTAAAAAAATTATTTCGTGTTCGCGTTAGGTATCTTATCATGTTCAGTTAGACCTTTGTCGCCCTAACAACTATGACGACCTCATTGGGGCGTTACTGTTGTAATTTCAAGGAATTTCATCTAATTTAAATATATAATTAACACTACTTAATTTAACACGAGTAGCTTATCAGAATGGAATATGTCTATGTTTGCACACGACTCCAAGCGCGCAGGGTAATGTGTTAGCTGTCTTAAGACGGCAATTGACTAAAAACTATTTCACACGTTAAATGAAAATTATATATATATATATATATATATATATATTCTGCTGTGAAGCTGGGATAGTTCGATTTGAAAGGTAGTCGTACGTTCCATATATACCGAAGAGATGATATTGTGCTTCCCGGATCTTCGTTCGCATATACCTTATATCATCGTTCAGGTCTCCTCACCCCATACTGGAAGTGAACCTAAATTTTTATTTATAGAAGTAACACTCTTCCGCACTAAACTCATTGTTGCAGTGTTTTACAGTACCTGTCTGACCATAGACTATTTCTCCGACTTGGATCTTATAGAAAAATTTTCCCCTCTGTATCATCATACAATTATTATGGGTGATTTCAATACTTGTCTATTAAAAAATAATAATAGGGCTTCTAAACTTATATCCACTATCTCATTGTGTCATTGCTTGCATTTGTCACCAAGCATTGTAGTTTTTAATTATTTAGTGCACCACTATCCTATCTTTGCTCTTAGTTCACGTCTTCCTTTCCAATGGGTTGTCTGGAAGAAACAGCTTCTTGAGCAATAAGACCGCCCATTTTACATATATGTATATATATAACGTATTCCATATCTTGTATCTGGTGTATAATAAATGATAAATAAATAAAATAAAAGACCTCTATAGTCTTGAGGACACAGGCTTAAGAATACATACAGCCAGTCTACCCGAGATGATAAATAATGAATCAGTTGGGAGTAATTTCATAAATTATTGTATAAAAATATGTAAGATAGTAAACAATAGAGATCAGGATAAGTAAATGTTACTTTATACATATGTACACAATAATATTCTGTGTATATTTGTGAGTATGAGATAAACAAATACCGTAAGTATAGATAGTGCAAAATAAATAGAAATTTTTTTGTGAATAAATGTTTTATATAAAAATTATATATCACATATATATCCGGTAGTGAAGGTCTATTAATCGGATTTGTGAGGTGTTTTGTGAAGATCGTCTATCTCTTTCCTACGAGGACCTGGACGCAAGATGATATGTAATTATAGCTGCTGCCATGGTCACAAAGGCTTCACTTGAAATATATAATTTGATATATGTCGCATTGTTAAACGGTGTTATGTTAAAATTTGTTTAAAAAACCAAATTAAATTAACGTAAAATTATACAATTCGCCTTGAACAAAAGAAATCTTTATTCTACAAAAATTGTGGATAATTTTGAAACAATGCAATCGGCGAATGGCCTCAAGTAAAATTACACTAACATCGTTACTTTATACGCGTGCAGTATATGCACCTGGCGGGCCTGTCTTTATTTAACTTTATATAACTGACTACCTGTTCCCCGTCTGCTGTGCTGGCCGTTATTATTATTGTATGCAGTAAGTATTTACGTATTTATACTGAAGGTACGATAAAATTTGGTTCTAATATGTCTAATATCCATAGCGTACAAATAATCTGTTTATAGCGGGTATAAATAGTATAAATAGTATAATTTTAGTGTCGTACATAATTTATGCGCAAACGGATAATATAACGTAGTCCTGTTAATTATAGACAAATATTTATATATTTTTTACTCTTTAATGGACTAACATCGGCATATTTGCAATATGAGGATCGTAGCTGGCTTATCTGACCACGACCACGACCACGACCACGACCACGACCACGACCACGACCACGACCACGACCGCGACCACGACCACGACCACGACCACGACGACGACGACAACGATAACAACAACAACAAAGACCACTGCGTCATGCAAGAAATTACTATAAGTACAAAGAATTACTACAATGAATAATTGTTAGACCTCATATTTTTAAATCTTGTTCTAATTTGTTATCTGTTCTAAGGGAGTAAATATTTAGAAAATTGGTATCTTTTTATCTACTATGAGCGAACAAATTGGCATCAATAATATGCGCGCACGCAGGATCCTCTCACTGCTGGAACACATTAATTATAATGCGATATTGTCGATATAATAGTGGTGTAGGTCAGATCATCATCATCATCATTAGGTGATAGACGTCCACTGCTTGACATAGGCCTCCCCTAAAAATCTTCACATCGATCCCGTTGCTCAAAATATTTAAAATTGTGGTTAGATAGATTTGATACATTTCGAAATTATAAAACAAGAGATTAGCCGCTTCGCCACGAAATCAGTTAAATCATCCGTAACAATGACAATTAGTCAAGATGATTACACTCTTACAATGTGCTCGTCCTCTGCGCATAAGATGATAATTATAATTACCCCGGTAATTTCACGAATTATCAAAAGTGTTTTACAAATTAATCCAGTTATAGAATTGTCAGTTAAAATATCTAAATTAGATCACAAGACATATTAAATCAATAGACTCAAGGTTACGGCCTTACGCCATAGAAAGCAATCTTTTCACTATTGTTATACAAATATTTCTACACAATATTTCTATACAATTATCACTTGTGTAATTATAGAACTGACTTGTTAAACATTCTCATCTTAGCATTAATTCTACATTTTACAAATAGAAAACTTAGTAATAATTTTTTATAGAAAATTCATGATATATTCTCTCATTAATATTTTAGTGACCGTGTAATATTTTATTTCACGTTACAAAGATGGAATAAAAATTTATTGAAACTCAAATAAAAAGAAGTAGTATTAAATTGGCGTACAAACAGAAACGCCGGAAAATATAAATTGCCCCCCATCCTGACAGTGTTTTTAAAATTATATAACGACCTGCACCTCAAAGTAAAGTTAATTTTGCAATAATACAATTTAAGTAACAGGTGGTGCGTACGAACACAAGGTAATTAAATAAAATCATAATAATATTTTTTTTATGTTATTATGTTTTAATCCAGTATAAGCATCAATCGTATTTGCAAGTCGTCATCTGGGCGATCTGGTAAAAGCATTTTATAATACCAGGACCAGAAAACAGGATTCAAATACTTTCAAGTATTTTCAATACTCCGTATGGATAACTGTAAATAAGGTCTTATTTTAATACCATTACCATACAAATAAAATTTGTGTATAAATATATTGTATGTACGTGCATTAATACTGTTTTCAATATTATTAATGTTCATATAATATGTCAACAAATATATTCCCTTACTTTGTGTTGATTTCTAATAAGGCTACTGTATTATTTATGTTCTATTCTTGTATTAGCTGTATGTCTTCGGAAAATAGTTAAAATAGAATATAATATCTAACCGTACGAAACAAAAACGCCTTGTACACTGCGCGCTAGTTTAGTGACTGCAACAAACACTACAAACATAACAAAGACTATGCAATGTATTAAAACACATTTTTATTTAAAAAGTGCTATGCATTAACTGATAAACACAGGTTCAAGTTGCAGCTGAGAACATACTAGTTCAAAAATAACATTTCTTCGTAATTTTAACACAACTAGCCAAAATCGCGAAAAATGTTTGTTGTAATTTTTATTTTTTATATTATACAGATACTAGCTGTTCCCCGCCTGCTTCGCTGGCCTTAATATATAATTAGACTTGAAATTTATTTCAAATATTCCCTGAGAGCAATCGCAACCGGAAATGACTTTCTATTGCAACCGTTACTATAGTAACCGCATAATTAATTTGAAAATAAATTGTTTATAATAGTTAATTAGATATAAAATGATAAATGAACTATGAAATTAAAAAAATAAATAGCCTATTTGATGCAAATCACTCTGCGTCGAATGCTCATGTTCCGTCGATACGTTCACTAGTTTCCACGTGATTGGCGAACAAACAAAACCGATTATCATTATATATATAGGACATATTTCTCATATATTAGATTAATAACAATTTGGTCTTAATTATTTTCTTTTTTAAAATATGTTTTACGCTTTTATCCCCTCCAATATGTCAGTAAGAGTAAAATCCGGTTCAGCCGTCCCAAAGGGCATATGAATTAATTAGAAAACTATTATTTATGTAAATATAAAACATTCTAATTTTATTCATATGTATGGATATTTTAACAAGGTTAAATTTATTATTACCTTGTAGTTGGACGCAACCTGCATAATGTGAGATTTATAAAATTATTCATATACAGTTTTCATGTAATTGGCGAACCAAGAAAACCCATTGCCATTATGTATATAGAAGATATAAATAGATTACAGTTAGGTACGCTTTGTGACTTAAGTTACAATATAACCAATAATTTATGTTCAGTGAACGAATCCTTGCCTCGGGAGACGACATTGAACGCATACCTGCGTTACCACCTGGCATTGCCGGGCACTAAGCAGATGTGCAAACAGGGCAGCTGCGGTGCTTGTATAGTGGTTGTACGGACCGCCCGAGCCACAAGCGGCGTGGTGGAGACCTTTTCAATCAACTCCGTATGTATATTAGTTCAGGGTTCACAGTTGACGTGAAAGTTATTGATTTTAGCTTCCAAATTCTTTCTTCCAACAAAGACTGCACTAATCTCTGGATATCTTAATGGAGAGTTAAAAAAATCTGCATAAAATTAAAGATACATCCATATTAATTACAACATAATGATGACAGTATATTCTTTAAGACTACAGACTTGCGAAAAGTCTACAAATTGTTACACTTACGTAAATATAAGTGATACACGGTGTAGAGAAACAGCCGTAAAGAAAATCACAATATTTTGAACAAAAATACCTTTTATGATTTAAAAAAATAATTGGAAAAAGGTGGCACATCAAGATCTGTCTAGTAATTCTATTAACTCTGAATTCGACTTACTGTTTTCTAAGGCTGGACAAAATGCAACGACAATACAGACGACAGATTACATGAATACAAAGCATCTATTAGTTAACCATTTAGTCTTAACATCAATTAAAAATCAAATAGTCTTAATGTTTTATGACTTTCAGTGCATGGTGCTAGTGTTCTCCTGCCACAGATGGGACATCATAACGATCGAGGACATCGGGAACCGGCTGAAGGGATACAGCGAGGAGCAGCGCAGAATCGCTTTGTACAACGGCAGCCAATGTGGATACTGCACCACCAGCTGGGTTATGCAACTCTTCAGGTATGCATCTATATACTTCTATATTTTATAGAGTTGCACCGCACACTCCACCGCTGTCATGCCTTCCGTAATTTTTAACTTTTCTTGACACAATTTCGAATAGACAGTCAATTGCTCAACAGGCGTGGTTTCCGTAGCTAAATAGTCATGACCGTCTGCTTGTGACAGACGGTCCCGAGTATTAGTAAGAGAAATATAAAGAGAGCTTTTAATTTATACACTACTTTCTCTAACATTTAATATTTTTTGATCGAATTCCTTCAACAGCCTACGCGATAAACACCTTACCATGAAAGAAATGGAGAATTCGTTCGGTAGCAATACTTGCCGCTGTACTGGATACAGACCTATTTTGGACACGGTAAAGTCATTCGCCGTAAACGCAAGCCCTGACCTTTGCGCAAGAATCAAAGATATAGAAGACGTATATCCTTGCAAAAAGACCAATAAATGCGAAAGAAAATGTTCTGTCAGTAGTGAAGACAATGATTGGTGCATAATCGATAATTTGAAACTGAATTATGACCAACCCTACATTTCCTTGAACTTTGGTAAAAATAAATTCTTCAAAGTTTTCACTGAAGATCAAATATTCGAAGTTCTCGACACCACTGAACTCGACTCTTATATGTTTGTTGATGGAAATACTGCGAAAGGTAAACCAAACTCTTGGAGTAAATTGAATTTTTTTTTCCTTAGAAAATGTGTGCTAGAAATATTACAGCATTTTCTTGAAAAATTTTGTGATATCGAAGAGACGATAACAAATATTTATAAAAACAAGATTATTCGTAAAATTTTATATTTATATTTTTAGGTATTTTCGAAAATTACGAATATCCCAGGGTGTTGATCGACATTAGCGATATTCATTCGTTGAAGACGTATCAGTTCAGTCAGAACTTGGTCCTCGGCGGCAATGTGAGCCTCGAGGATTGTATTACAATATTTGAGAATACCTCCAGGACCATGAGTGAATTCGCTTATCTTAAAGAGTTTGCTGAGCACATCAAACTAGTCGCTCACATTCCTGTGAGAAAGGTAAATTCATTATGCAATGATTATTCTGTCTTTATATACGACAATGCTTGACATCCATCCTATTTTGTTTTTGTCCACTTTTCGTTATACCAATAAAGGAAAAAATTGTTAATTCTAGTACCAAATTTTATTTATAACTTTAACCATTTCTTTTATCTTTTTAGATTGGTTCCATTGCTGGAAATTTAATGATTAAACATTTCACGCCTGCATATCAGTCAGACATATTTGTAATTTTCGAAGCAGTGAGAGCAGTTATAACCTTAAGTAAGTGTGTTCAAATTAATAGCAATTGTTACCAAAATTATCGCTATCAAATGTAATGCAAGAACATTCAAGAGTCACGTGAGTGAGGTATCTGATGGCAAGTGTATAAAACACAATCGGTCCTATTACAGATAGTGGATATTCCCATAATAATTAATACTTTATCAGTGGAAAAGGAGTTCTCTAGAAATTTCTAGTGATGGGCGGACGATATGTATAAACGTTCGGTAAGCGGATGTTTTATTCACGTTTTGAACTTCAAGGCGATACGAGCGATATTTATTGTAGAGCGATTCTGAACTTATAAATAGCTTATTCTAGTGGACTTTTGTTGTCAAGGAGTAAACAACGTTTTCATCACAGAATATCGTTTAATTTCTTTCTAATCCAAATCAGGGTATAACGCTATTATAACCCTTCGACTTCTTGCTTGAAAACAGGATAGATTATAATTTAAACAGGGTGAAAGGTGTTCTTGACAATAAGGAACGTCTACTTGGAAATTTTTAATTCAATAAAACGCGGCCTTCTTACATGCTGGTTTATTTTGTACTAAATTATCAGCTGACCAACATTTTATGTGTAAATGTATCTGTGTACGCATACAAACACGGGGCAGTATATTTTTGACTTGAACATACCGCCCACCAAAAAACAACGTTTTTTACAAACAGATCATGAACAGGTTGCCTCAAAAGTACTTAAATTACTATACTTTAATTGCATGATGACAATTCATAAGTAGTTACATAATAATTAATTTTAATATGATATTTATCCTACGGACGTATACACTAACTGGATGATGCAAACCGAATTGCAGTGACCTTTCTTAACACTTAACTACTCTTTTTACAAAGGGTGGAAAGTGTACCATAATTACTAATTACTCGTATTAACAACGACTAATTTCCCTTTAACGGGAACCAGATATAGTTTATCAAATAGATTTAGTTACAATATAAGACGTGAACATTTTCTACTACATTTTGAAAACAAAAATGTAATTTAAGAATTACAAATATAACATATCATGGACTAAACAACTATTATATAACTATTTGCTTATTATTTATCTTTCCCTTGACTATTCCATGATTTAAACACCAATCAATCAGTATTTATAGGCAATGCACATAATTTAGATATAGGCCGTTTTGTTACTTTATCACCGCATTTAACACTATACACCCTGCAGACGTTGTCATGACCAGAATGTTTGCTCACTATACGGCCCAGAGCCCATTTACCAGGTGGTATATTTTCTTCCCTTATGAGAACTATATCACCTATCTTAAATTCGGTTTCACGCCTTTGCCATTTTGGTCGTTGCTGAAGTCTCGATAAATATTCTGACTGCCAGCGACGCCAGAAGTCTTGCGTTAACTTCTGCATATGCTGCCATCGAGATAGCCTGTTTATGTTAAAATCACGTAAGTTCGACCCCGGCACGTTAATCGGGGATTCGCCAATCAAGAAATGACCAGGTGTTAAAATGTTTAGATTGTCTACATCAGTACTGTCTATTTGACACAATGGCCTTGAGTTTAAGCATGCTTCGATCTGGCACAAAACGGTTGACATTTCTTCAAAGGTCACACTTGTATTCAAAACTCTCCTTAAGTGGTATTTTATAGACTTCACCCCTGCTTCCCATAAGCCACCAAAATTAGGACTATAGGGTGGGTTAAAATGCCATTGAGTTCCATCTTCAGTAAGTATATCGGTTATATATCCAGGAATTTCAAGTTTAGCGTCTTGCCACAATTTATGTAGTTCCTTGTTTGCACCTACGAAGTTACTGCCTTGATCACTGAATATGTTGCCACATCTTCCTCTTCTAGCTACGAATCTTCTGAAAGCTGCTAGGAATGCTTCAGATGTTAAATCACCAACCAGTTCAAGATGTATGGCCTTGGTGGCCATACAGATAAATATAGAGATATATCCCTTGTTGCATTTAGCGCCTCTGCCTCTGTGAGCAAGTAGTTTATAAGGTCCACAAAAATCGACTCCAGTATTATAGAAAGGGCGAGCTGGAGTCACGCGTTCCTTTGGGAGATCGCCCATCAACTTTATCCTATTTGTAGCTCTCTGCCGTGCACAGATAAGACACTTCTTAATATGTAGCTTAACTTGATTTTTTACTCTTAATATCCAATACTGTGTTCTTAAATACCCCATCATTAACTGCACCCCACCATGAAGTGTTTTCTTATGTGAATCATCAATCAAGAGCGGTACTAGTGTGTCCTAAAATTATAGGATGTTTTTCAATTGGGGGTATATTTGCATGTTTTAACCTACCGCCCACCCTGAGAATATTATCCTTGCCTAGGAAGGGATTGAGGGATTTCAGTTTACTTTTACTAGCTACGTTATCATTTCTCTTCAATCTGTCAATTTCATCTTTGAATTCTTCAGCTTGGGTAAGCCTAATGATTCTGTTTCGAGCATCATTCAATTCCTCTGTATGTATTTTTGTAGCCATTCTAGGTTTTCGGTTGATATGTAAAAATCTTACCGCGAATGCCGTTGCTCTAAATAGTTCATTTAATGTATCAAAATTGTCAAATGACCTTTTCTTTTCTATATTTTCTAAACATAAGTTTGTACTGCATATCAATTTTCTTTCTAATTCTGTCTGCTGATTTGGGCGTTTGAATGGAAGGTCATTGTTTCGTAACCATGCAGGGCCTTCCCACCACAAACCATGTTGTTGTAACTGCGGTAGAGATAACCCTCTGCTAGCTATATCACCAGGGTTTTCTTCTGATCGCACATGATACCATCTTTGGTTGCCTATATTATCTAATATTTCAACTACTCTGTTACTAACAAAAACATTCCATCTTCTAGGATCCCCTAATAACCACGATAAAACAACTGTCGAATCTGTCCACGCAAATATTTGAGTCAAGGGTATTCTTGTGGCTTCTCCTACTTGTTTCAAAAGTCTTGATAGCAATACGGCGCCACATAATTCAAGACGAGGAAGAGTCACCGGTTTGACTGGTGCGACGCGAGTTTTGGCAGCAATTATACCTGTTTTGATGTCACCATTTTTATTTTTCACTCTTATATATGCCACCGCCGCATAAGCTCTAATAGAAGCATCACAGAATCCGTGAATGGTCACTTCCCGTATATTTTCTCGTGTTGTATATAACCACCTGTTAATAGATACCTCGTTAAGTCGTTGGAAATTCCTTCGCAGTGTAAGCCATTCGTTTCTAATTTCATTGTCTACTTCTTCATCCCAGGTGATTCCTTTAAACCATAACTTTTGCATCAACATCTTAGCAGGAACAATAGAAGGAGCTAACCAACCCAATGGATCAAATAGTCGCTGAATCTCCGATAGAATACTTCTTTTAGTGATAGTATCGGAAACCGGCGGGGGGTTAAAATGATATTTAAAGGCATCTTCACCCATATTCCACGATAAGCCGAGAGCTCTTAAAGTACCATCCACTTTAATATCGAGATTGACGTGAGTGCTTCTCTGTTCTCTATTAAAGTGTTGCAAAAATGATGCACTGTTTGAAGCCCATTTTTGTAAGGGAAACCCACCTCTTTGTAAAATATTTGCAACATCCTTTGCTACGGATGTAGCTGCTTCTTCAGAATCCTCTCCCGACATGAGGTCATCCATAAAAAAATCTTCCTTGATTATTTTTTTCGCTTCAGGATAGTTTTCTCCTTCATCATCAGCTATTTGATGCAAGGTTCTAACTGCTAAATATGGAGCAGCAGCTGTGCCAAACGTAACTCTGAGAAGGCGGTAATCCTTGATTTCATCATTTTTATTTTTTCTCCATAAAATACGTTGATAATCACTATCTTCTTTAGTTACCAGGATTTGTAGATACATACCTTGAACGTCTGCAACAAAGCAGACCTGCTTCATTCTCCATCTCATTATAAGACTTCTCATATCTTCCTGTAGTTGTGGACCTACTAGTAAATCGTCGTTTAAAGACCTGTTGTTAGACCCCTTGCTTGATGCGTCGAACACGATCCGCAACTTGGTGGTGTCTTTCTCCTCCTTTATAACAGCATGGTGCGATAAATATACGGAAGGTCTATTAAGTTCATCTTTAGGCACTATTTCTAAGTAATTTGCATTAATATGTTTGGACATTACTTTACAATACTCTTCCTTGAGCTTTGGGCTTCTATCAAAACGTCCCTCTAACTGATTCAATCTCTTTAGAGCTAACTTCCTTGTCTCACCTTGAGTTGATACTGGTTGCTTGTTCTTCATGGGAAGTTTTACCATATATCTTCCATCAACTGTCCTTGTGTGCGTATTTGTAAAAATGTCTTCGCATAATCTTTCGTCTGCTGTCAGTTTCTGTCGCTTGGACGAATCTAGTTCCCACATACCCTTTAACATGTCGTCTAAGTTAAGTTGACAGTGCATAACCGAAATATTATTTATGGCTGCACCATTCACTCTTCCAAATAAAATCCAACCCAGACTGGTTTCTTGCGCACACGGAGACCCAGAAGGACCCTTGATTATTTTATCCTTTAATATTTCGGCGCAGACTTCAACCCCCAATAGCATGTCTACTCTTCCTGGCTGGGTAAAACTAGGATCAGCTAAGAAAAGATTATCTAAATGGGGCCAAGTATGGGCTGTGATTACCTTAGATGGTAACCGTGTGGTTAAACGCGTGGCCATAACGTATGCATCTACCCTAAGACTAAAACATGTGTCATACCTAGAAAGCATCTCTATATGAACCATGTGATTGATTGTTGTCTTATTGGAACCTACACCTATAATTGTACCCTTAACAGAATCTCTCTTAAATTTTAATAGTTGCGCTGCTCTCTCTGTTACGAAGGTAGCCTGCGACCCTGGGTCGACTAATGCCCGCAATGTTACGATTTCACCACGATCATTTCTTATGTTTACAAGAGCGGTAGCCAGCAAAGCTGTAGATTTTCTTGCTGCAAAGTTGGACGAGATTATCTCATAATTTTTAATGCTTGTGATCTCATCTACGTCATCATCAACATTTGTATGTAGTGACAGCTCTGTCGACTTATTCTCTTCATTGTTATAAGTGGTTCCTTTCGCCATCCTTAATTCATGAAGGAGAGAATGATGACGTCTTCCGCAATTCTTACAGGATACCTTGTGTTTACAAAACTTCACTGAATGCCCGGGTAGTAAACAGTTGTAACATAACCTTTGATCCTTTACAAATTTTGTTCTTTCTGAGGCATTTAATTGGTGAAACCCCTTACAGTGATATAACGCATGATCCTCGTTACAAAATAAACAAGTTTTTTCAGTCGTACTCACGTGAAATAATTGAGCCTTTGTGTTGTTTGTGAACCTGTGTGGGGCGGACGTTAATTCTAATGTTTGGATTCTCCGTTCTAAAAACTCATAAAATTGTACCAATGTCGGTAGCTCACTGTCACACTCCTGGCTCACGAACTCTTCCCACTGCATGTGCGACTCCGAGTCTAATTTTTGTGTTGCGAGATAAATCAAAATAGGATCCCACGAATTAGTGGGTACATTCATATTGTTCAAACAATTAATACTTTCTTTCGTTGTATCGATGAACATTTTTAATTGACTCGGTGATTGTACAATTATTTTCTTTTGGGAGAACAATCTTTTTAGTGTTGAATTGACTATTAAGCGTTTATGATCGTAACGTTTCTTCAAGGCCTCCCATGCCGGCTCATAGTTACAGTCAGTGGTCTGATATAATTTTACAATGTTACTTGCTTCACCGACTAAGCACGACTTTAAATAATATAATTTTTGAACCTTATTTAACTGTTTGTTAGTGTCCACTAATCCTCTGAATTGATCCTCAAATGTGTGCCACTCTTCATATTTGCCCGAAAATTTTGGTAAGTCTATTTTTGGTAATTTTATTTCATTACTAGTACTTGCAAACATCGACGAATTTTGAGAGGTGTTCATACATCTACCTTCGACAATTGTATCTAGTAGTTCTTGCATGTCTGTTTTCAAAGTTAAATAAATTTCTTCTGTCATATCATAACATTCTTGAACGAAGTATGGCAACTGTTTACGCTGTTCCGCGTTCGCTAGCTGCAGCAACGCTGTATGAGATTGTTTAAATGTTAGCCAATACTCTTCTAAACATTGTAAACGCACTTTTAAATACCCACTTGTAAGCCTCGTTTTCGGACATTTTTTAAGGTTTGTCTGAGCCTTTTTTATTAAGTTCACAGTATCTTCCGACGCAATTAAATTTTCGTTTAACGTAGTCATAATTAATTTAACACTTCACTTTAAGTTCACAATTCACGCATAATAAGTTTTATTTACAGTAATTAGAAACTACACAATTCACCTTTTCTACCTGGTTCGAGAACAATAGCCGCTCGCTTCGATATTCCCACGCTAGTTATTTTGCTAATCCGGCTCGCTTATGGACCATATGTTCTTGACAATAAGGAACGTCTACTTGGAAATTTTTAATTCAATAAAACGCGGCCTTCTTACATGCTGGTTTATTTTGTACTAAATTATCAGCTGACCAACATTTTATGTGTAAATGTATCTGTGTACGCATACAAACACGGGGCAGTATATTTTTGACTTGAACAAAAGGTAGGTAATCGGTGTAAAATTCTGGAGGGGCTAATGTATAGCTCGTATCCTATCTACCTATGTATGGAATACCCCATATAAAAACTGGTTCTGGAGTTATTAATTTTTTAAATATTTTTTAAACGTTTCCCATTACAAAAAATACGCTCTTTGTCTACTTGGTACTTTTATTACGTTATTTTTTATAACTTACATCTCTGTCTTAATTATTTTGGCAGGTATTAAACAACTAAATAAACAAAACGAGGACAGTAGACTCACACTGCTACACAATAATGCACTACTTATGAGTCAAGATATTGTACAATTCATCTTTTGAAACACTGTTCTATCATTATCATCATTATAACACAGAAATTGCTTACGAAACTTATTTTGAGCTTTTCTAGAAAAAAAATTATTAAGGAGTACATTTGCTGATATATCATCAGCCATCAGCAGTCTACTGCATCGTAACCTAGTCTCATCTTTGATTATAACCAATTGGTTCTTCATATGTCAACAAAGAAATAACAAATGGTCACTTGTGTCGCTTCCAGGAGATCATAAAAATAACAGACGGAGTTTATCTATGACGGAGTTTTTAAACTGCAACATGCAAGGTCTCCTGATACTGAACGTGGAGCTGCCGCCGCTGAGTGATTGCCATATCTTCAGAAGTTATAAGGTACTAGTTTTTTATACAGGTTACTTGTATTTATTGTGTTTACTCGTCAGATATTCAAGTCAGAGAAGAAATTAATAATAATTAAGTTGCAAATACAGGCATACACGATGGAACTTATTTTTTTCTAGATAATGCCGCGAAACCAGAACGCGTTGGCTATAGTTAACGTTGCATTCCTTGTAGAAATAAAGAATGACGTAATCAAAGAAGCGAGTATAGTATATGGTAACATTTCGGCTAATTTTATTCACGCAATTCACACAGAACATTATCTACTAGGAAAGAATATATTTAATAACGAAACGCTACAAGGTGCTATAAATACTTTGTGCATGGAAATCGTTCCCGATGTCCGCCCGCCGCAACCTTCTCCAGAATGTCGAAAGAAACTGGCGATCGGACTTTTCTACAAGGTTTGTACAATTTTCGTCAATTCGTTAAAAAGATTTACTCTGTATTACGTTTTCCGATTTTTTTTTTTTTTTTTTAAGCGTTCCCCTGCGTATTTTGGGTCAGGGCCTATTTATGCAATCACTTAACATCTATTTATTAACATTCCTTATTTTTCCTTCATACTCATCTTTCGTTCTCTCTTATCTTACTTTCCATACTTATCTTACATACTTCAGTTCTCAATCATTCTCCATTCCAATTCCTTCTTCCATACCTCCCGCTCATGAAGACCGTCGCCAAGTTGTGCCTGTAACAATCATCCGTTTGTCATTGTTTTCCTTCTTCTTCTCTTCTTCTCTTGTTCCTCCTTCTTTTTATTTTTAACTCATTATTCTACTTTTACTTTAGCATTTACATTTACTATTTATTTATTACATTATTTTCACTACTTATTTATTAATTTATATAATCATTTACTTGCTTACTTATCTTTACTATTTCTATTTATGATGTCCAGTAGCACAATCTTACAATAGTTCAGGAATTTTTGGCGACTTTCGTCTTCACTCATCAGGGAGGCAATGGCTTCCTCGGTGAGCTGCCTGTTCAGCTGCACCTCCAAATCCATCCGTCTCCTTCCATACAAGGGACAGGAGGTGAGGATGTGCACCACGGTCTGGTCCACAGCTGGGTCACAAAGGCACGCGGGACTCTCCTTGAGCTTAAACCTGTGAAGGTACTCGGAGAATCCCCCGTGCCCAGTGAACATCTGGACCAAGACCGTGTCGAGATCCAATCGGCGAAGGGTCCGGTAGGCTGACGCGACGTCTGGGAAAAAGATCCTCGTTGTCGAAGCCGTCGTACCTTGCACATACCTCCTGTTCCATTCGTCAATCGTCTTAAGCCTAAGCTGACGCTTGACGAAGGAAACGGGGCAATCCTCGTACTCCGGTCTTCTTTTACTCTTCAGGGCCGCTTCCTTGGCCAGTTGGTCCGCCCTTTCATTTCCCTCCATCCCCACGTGCGCCTTCACCCAATATAATCTTACATTCATCCCTTTTGCCCGCGCTTTCGTAATATTCTCTTTCACACGAAGCGCCAGGGGGTGGAGGGTGTCCGATCTTGCGACAGTTTCAAGGGCGGACCTCGAGTCGCTAAGTATGGCGCATGACTGCGCCGACCCGCTGGCCACGTACCCCGTCGCTTCTGCTAATGCCAGCAGCTCTGCCTGGTACACCGTGCAGAAGTTGCCCAACTTGAGTTTCTTACATGTAACCTCTGCGGCGTTCCGCATTACGCTGAACGCCGCACCCACCTTGTCGTCGATGCGGCTGCCGTCGGTGTAAATGGCCGAATCGGCAGCCGAGGTGGCAAGTTGGACCTCCTCCGCACTTTCCCCCAGGCAGGAGAACTCCACACCAACCTGTTCAGACGGGTGTGGTAGTCTCAAGTGGCTGACTGGAACCTCCAGCTCTCGGTCACCCAGCACTTCCCGGGAGTGGCCGCGCTTTACCTCAAATAAAGTGGCCGCTTCTTGGACCCGAAGGTCCAGAGGAAGCAGCCCGGCAAGTACTAGGGCCGAGTGCAACGACGCGGTTCGGTGAGTTCGCGCAATTTTCTGCGCGAAGCCACGCTGAACCGCATCGAGCTGCTTTCGGACCAGCAGCTTCTTAGCCGCCGGCGCCCATGCACTCGCTGCATACAGAATTATCGGCTCCAACACCGCCAGATACATCGTTCTGATCACCTCCGAGTTCAACCCCCATGATACTTTTGCGGCTCTGCACAGTTGACGATAGAGCCCTTGGGCCTTCTTGCTCACGTTCTTCACGTGTGTGTTGAACGTGAGCCTATCGTCAACTGTGAGGCCTAGTATCCGAACCTCACGAGTTCGACAAAGGGGCTCTCCACCCATACTCAATATTGGGTTGTCGTACTTCAGCTTATTGGTTAGCACCATCACATTAGTTTTGTGTGGTGCGAACCTAAGCTTGTTTCGGACACCCCAATCGTGAATATCGGCGAGTACCGCATTTGCCTTTCTCGTGATGTTCCCGGTCTCTTGCCCCGAGAAGATCAGAACGACGTCGTCTGCAAACGCCTGGCAGTGTGTCCCGCTCTTGGCCACCCCCTCCAGGAGTGGATTGAGGAGGAGGGTCCAGAAGGTTGGGCCGCCCACGGATCCCTGCACGCACCCCTTGGTGGTCTCTCTGGCGCACTCCGCCCCCGCGTACCTTACGGCCACCTTGCGATCGCTAAAATAGCTGTCGACAAGGCGCCGCAGGCCGACGGGGCAGCGAGTTTCCGCCAGTCTGCACCGTATAGCAGGCCACCAGGCGTTATCGAAGGCTCCCTCTATGTCCAATGATACCAGCACAACGATCTCCTTCTCCTTCAAGCGAGCTCGTATGTGCTGGATCAGGTCATACAGGGAGTCTTCGGTACACCTTTGCGGCATAAAGCCGTATTGGCGGCTACTGATATACGGCGCAGTGTACCACCGGATCCTCCGGACCATCATCTTCTCCAGGACCTTGCCCATGACGGGCAAGAGTCCGATGGGCCGGTAGGATTTCGGGTGCGTGTAATCGTCCTTATCGGGCTTCCGCAACACTACGACCGCTGCCTCCTTCCATTTCCTGGGGAAGTAGGCGAGAGCGAGACACCGGTTGGAGAGCGCGAGAAACAGTTCGGCGTCCACTGCGATTGCCGCCCGGCAGATGTCGGCAGTGAGTCCGTCGAGGCCAGGTGCCTTTTTCGCGTTAAAGGTCGACACGGACCATCGGAGCTCCTCCATCGTGAAGGGGGGTTCGCATGAATCATCATGACCCTCCCCCTCGTTGACTTCATCGGACTTGGCTCTTACAGTACAGTGGTCCGCATTGTCCTCCCCGGGGTTATCCTCCGGGAAGAAGACCTCCGCAAGCATCCTGGCCGATCCCGCTGCGTCCAGCACCTTCCCTCCCTGGACGAGGGGGACGTCCTCACGCCTAATCTCCGTGCGACGTATCACACGGTAGACACCGTCCCACATGGTCTCGCGCTCCTGCCGCTCACAGAACCGCTTCCAACTAGCGGTCTGAGCACGTCCCACCTCGAGGCGGTAAGCTTCCTTCGCGTCGAAGTACTCGCGCAAGACCAGCTCCTTACGGGCCGGCCGCGCGTTCGGGATCCGTCTCTTCTTCCTCAAGACGTCTGCCTTGAGGAGAGAGAGCTGTTCGGACCACCAGGGCAATTCTGTCCTTTTCCTCCCGGAGGCCTTCGGCAGGACCGAATCGCAGGCGTCCCCCACGGTTTCCACATACCGATCGACGATGCTGTCCAACGCCCCCTTATCGGTGACCTCGGTCACCTCGGCTGGCGTCAGACAGCGGTCTGAGAGCAGCTGGGCGAAAGTTCGTTTGAACTCGCCCCAGTCTGCCCTATGGGTAGTGTACTTCCGCGTGGAACACCTGATATCCGTGCCGACGGACCTCACGAGATTCAACTCGAACAGGATCGCCCTGTGGTCCGACGAGGATAACCCGTCCGCGACTCGCCAGCCCTCCACTCGATCGAGCAGAGTGGTCGAGCAAGCAGTAACATCGACGCAACTGGAGTAACGCTTTCCGCCCCGATAGGTGTCGAACGTAGGCTCAGACCCCCGGTTCAGCAGGTGGAGCTCCAGCTCATCGAGCGCAGCCGCAACATCGGCCCCCCTCTGGTCACCGGACTGGCTGCCCCACCAGGTGTTGTGGGCGTTCAGGTCTCCGCCTAGTACCACGTTAGCAGTCCCCAGCCTCCCCACGACCCAATTGATCCGGTCCAGGTATGGTCCGACGGGCTTGTCTGGCTCCAGGTAGACGGATATCACCCCTATCTCCCAAGCGCCGGTCCTCAGTCTGGCCACAGAAATGTTTCCAGACGTGAGGTCGGGGCATTGAGTGATGTCGATGGTATCGTCGAACAGTACAATGGCCGCCTTGACAACCTCCCTGGCGTCTCGGCTCACACATTGTACTATCCTTGTCCCTGGGTAGTGCCGCATCTCGCCAATCGCACCTATGTACGGTTCCTGGACCATAGCGAACGCCCACCCTCTCTTCGGCGCTTCGCATATCAACTCGGCCGTGGCGAGCCCAGACCTTTGCAGGTTCAACTGCACAGCGTTTTCCGATTTACCGTCAAATAGTTTTTTTTTTTTTTTTTAATTTTAACTTTGTCTATTTTTTCGCAGTTCATTTTAAATATTAGCCCATTGGGAAAGTCAAGCCCGAGATATATCACAGGCGGCACCATATACGAACGTCCAATTTCTAGCGGTAAACAAGTTTACCAAACGGACCCTGCTCTGTACCCTGTGAGTCAGCCATTGCCAAAGCTGGAAGCGCTGATCCAGGCAGCGGGTGAAGCGGAATACGTTAACGATTTAGCACCGCGGCACAAAGAAGTTTTTGCCGCGTTTGTATTGTCGACGGTACATGGCGGTTGTATTGAACATATTGACACAGAAAGTGTTTTGGTAAGCGATCAATAGTTATGGTAATGTAAATATTATTACACCATATCTTTGTCCACGGCTGAACTTACGCCCTCAATTATGGGAGTCCTTGTCGTAATAATCACGCTTGGCATACGAGTTGGTGTTTGCGACGAGCGAGGGAATATTCTATTCGTTTTCCACAGGAGACTACTTCTCTATCCATAACAAAAAAAACTTGTCACTGTGTGTAAAGTATATTTTATAAATTACGTAAAACTCCACAAACTATACGAGTGTGTTATATTATTGTCGATTTAAGAAAGACACAAAAGATTCTTTTCTGACTATAATAATATATATTTGATTTTGTTAGTCCTTATAACGACTTTTACACCCTCAGCAGACCCAGGGCTATCGGATCCAGAATTATACGAAAGAAATTTATTGTTTATTTAAATATAATTTATATTTGCAGAAAATTGGAGGTGTTATTGCAGTTTATACGGCTAAAGATTTCCCCGGGAAGAATTCCTTTGGCTTCCCTGGTATACCATTACAGATCGAAGACGAAGAAATTCTCGCGAGCTGTGATATTAAATTCTATGGACAACCCATAGCTATAGTGGTTGCAATAACCGAAGAATTGGCAGTTAGGGTAGCTAACAAAGTAAAAGTCACTTATAAAAATGTACCAACTACACTTCCTGTTCTAACAATAGACGAAGCCCTGAAAGATCCTAAAAGATATTTCACCGACGGCAGTGGAATTACCCCAAAGCGCACAGGCAATAATGTTAAGAAAGTAATAAAAGGTGTTTATGAAATAGGAGCACAATATCATTATTACATGGAACCCATTTCCTGTGTAGTTATACCCGTAGACAATGGTCTCGAGGTTTATGATGCAACTCAGTGGATGGATTTAACACAGATAACTATAGCACAGTCTTTGAAAATGAAGGAAAGCGAGTATGTACAGTATTTATATTTTGTAACCTTAATTTATTTATTTAATATTAATGTTTTTGATAATAAATGATATCTGATGTTTT
The DNA here is from genome assembly GCA_029030555.1 of Ornithoptera alexandrae. Taxonomy (NCBI): domain Eukaryota; kingdom Metazoa; phylum Arthropoda; class Insecta; order Lepidoptera; family Papilionidae; genus Ornithoptera; species Ornithoptera alexandrae. Next base: position 2,479,947 of record JARDVY010000007.1, on the reverse strand, counting down.
TCTAACAACAATATATACAAATATATTGTTGTTATACAAATATATTTAATAGTAAAAACTGATTAAGATGAATCGTTATTTTGTTGATTTATTAGCTGTTTAATTAATATATTTTTAACTTGTTTAGTGTACATTTAAAAGTGCGTCGCATTGGTGGTGGATTTGGAGGTAAACTTAGTCGCAACGCTCAAATAGCAACATCTTGCGCTCTAGTAGCTAGAAAGACTAACCTTCCGTGTAGATTCATTTTGCCAATTGAGACAAACCTCACGGTAGCGGGAAGGAGACTTCCGTCGCAGTGTAAATATGAGGTAAGAAAAACTGAAAACATTAAAGATATTTAGCTGGAAAGTCAAATCTTGTCAAAAATTAAATGTTTTAATCAATTACTACCTGAACTGAGATAATGTTTGTACTTCCCCTCAAAAGGTTTCCGCCTTGTCATGGCGGAGGGGCTCAGTAGCCGTGGTTTGGTCACCCCCGGTGAAGCGAAGAGGAGTCTACCCGGCCGGCCCGAGGCGGCCGCTCCTGGTTAGAGCTCCGGAGCTCTGTGAGCTCACCTCGGATGCGTGCCGGTGGGCTGCAGGGGCAGGTTTATACTGCCCTTTACAGCCGAGGTGGAGTCGCGGAGGGAGAGGAGTGCCAGTATTGCGATTCGCCGCTCTCTTTCTATCCTCCGCGACCGTATAATGATTAGCAGCGGAACCAAAGACCAGATCTGCCGCAGGGAGTCGGGAGAGTTTTCTCTCTTGGCTCCCATGGCTTCTGGGTGACGGATTCAGGGGGATCCGTTGCCCTGGGAACTGTAAGAGGCCGAGAGGGGGGCGCGCTGTGTGTACCGCCGTGCCCTTACGGAGGTGGCAAGGAGGGGTTCTTCATGATGCAGCCGGCGCTAGCGGGGTCGTGGAGGTGAGCGAAAGCGTTCCCGTGACCCTACCATAAAGCGAAGAGGTGGAACATAGTGTAGTTTTAGTCAGCGCAAGTCCGACATAACCTGTCTTTGCCCTCCCGAGAGCAGGTCTGTGCAGGCATTTCCCCCACGTAAAACATAAAATAAAAAAAAATTACTTGATTAGCCTCAAAAAGAAAGAGAAATATTGTACTAACCTCAATTTGGAATCGTTATAACAAAATATGTATTTCCTTTGTAATAAAAATAAAATTAATTTAAAACGACCTGTACGTATAATAATATTTCTTGTCTTACCTATAGAAGATGACATCTTTCGATTAACGATGACAATAACTTCTTTAAAATTCTATTTAAACTTTTTATAATACAACTGTTTTACTAACGATAAAATTTATTTGTCGCGCCAAAACCTTGAAGTTGAACGTATGATAACGTATGATAACAACTAAATAACAGAAAAAAAAATTTAGCTGCTTCAATTTTTTGTCACATTTCAACGTCAGGTTGGAGTGAACGACGACGGTGTTATTCAATATTTGAATGCTACTATTGTCGAAGATGACGGTTGCTCTCACAATGAAAACATCCTGAGTTACACTGCTGAGGGTTTCCCCAATTGCTACAATACGGACACCTTCACGTTACAAACGGGGAGTGTTCTCACCGATCTACCTTCGAACACTTTCTGTCGGGCTCCGGGTAAATATTTAAAAAGAATTGAAAATTATAAATGTAGTATTATCTGTACAAATGTTTTATAAATTTTTGAAGTCATAAACCATTTTTTACTCGTGGTACATCAAGAACAATTTTGACCGTTTTAAAAAGTCTTCCATTAGTATAGTGTTTATTATGTTTTAACTGTCTCCGTGATAAAATGGCTAATCACTTCCCTTATAATACGGTGGTATCTGATTTAACTCCGGGTCATATTGTAGAGTTTGATATATGGTAAAGTTTTTTCGAACCCGTCCAGTCAGCCACTATTGTCATATAAGAAAAATATGAGAGAACTAGGAATTCGGGCGAGCGCCATTCACCATCTACTATGTGAAATTGGAGAAAGTATTAGTATATTGTAGATAAAACAAAATTTCAAAAGTGCCTCCAAAGCTTCTATTCCCTCATTATAACCAAATAGAAATATAATTAGTTAAAATGAAATCACAAAGTTAAAGCATATTTTAATAGAGATACGTATTTTTAGGTACATCGGAGGGTATCGCAAGCATCGAGCATATAATGGAACATATTGCTTATGCTATTCAGAAGGACTCGACTTCGGTACGTCTCGCCAACATGCGAACTAATGATAACAAGATCCCTGAACTTATAGAAGAGTTAAAGAAGGACGCCGATTATGATAAACGTGCTGCAGAAATTAAACAATTCAATACAGAGAATCGATGGACGAAACGGGCAATACAGATCAGCGTCATGCTATTCCCAGTTATATATTACGGCAACTATTCGGCCATGGTGTCAATATACAGGGGAGACGGGACGGTGACAATAACCGTGGGTGGTATTGAAATGGGACAAGGAGTAAACACGAAAGCTGCACAAGTGTGCGCTTATGAGTTCACCATACCTGTTGACTGCATTACCGTTATACCTTCTTACTCCTTCGTTAGCGCGAACAACGTGTTCTCAGGTTCCAGTATCGTTAGTGAATCTGTCTGCTTCGCAATTATCAAGGCGTGTAGAATCATAAAAGCTAGATTGGAGCCGATAAGGCAACGATTGACTAATCCAACATGGTTACAAGTGATACAGGAAGCTGGGCGGGAGCAGATAGATTTAACTGCCGAGTACATGATGAATGACAAAGAACCTGAGCTGAAAAGCTACAGCGCTTTTGCGGTAGTCATTTTGGAGGTGCAATTGGATGTGCTGACTGGAAGATACGAATTGTTAAGGGCAGACATGTTGGAAGATGTCGGCATGAGCACCAATCCAGCGGTCGATGTTGGTCAAGTAAGCCGTTATCTATTGTAAATCTACTTATTTGTAAATTCTCCGGCCGTTTTTCTGAAACATAAAAAACCATCCCTCGATTTCAATTAAAAAATCATCGCATACTTCTCTCATTTAGTACTTGTTCCGCACGCTTTACTGGCTGTAATATAGAAATATATTTGAAATTTAGACATGAAATTTGTCCAAAATTTTCATGACCGACGACAACCCGCCGCCCACTTTTACACTGGCGCCAGGACAACACCTGGCGGAAAAGGAAAAAAAAAAACCTGCCGGCCTCGGGCCACTTCCCGTTGTTAACCGATCGTGCAACTCTCTTTAAAGAAAGAATTTTGCAAAATCCATTCTTAGCTGATTTCTAAATGGCAACAGTAATCTCTCTGCAAAATTTTCAGGGGTTTACGTTTAGTAGTTTCAGAGATTTCGTGATGAGTCAATGAATCTCCGGTTTTCTTCTATATACGTATATTAGGTGCTCTCTCTATCCCCGGCTGCTTTATTGGCCGTAATATAAAAAGCTATCTAAGTATATATATATATACTTATATATAGAGAGATAAAGTTATATTATTTTTATTTGCGTATGAAATAATTGCGTACAAGTACATAAATTAAAAATACATCCATAAGGATGTTTTCTTAATTTAAGTCTTACTTAAATTAGTTTAGTGCCGCCTTAAATCTGTGTACCTTATTCCCTTTTTACACGATAGATAGGTTCCCAAAAAAATCTTGTAAAGAGAGAATTAGGTGTAAACAATATAAATAATTCCTGTTAGGGTATATTTCAAAATTTATTTTATATCCACACATTTTAATTCAACAAATATATAAAAAAATATTATTTAACTATCTAAACTGATCACTGAAAATAATATTAGAAGAAACGGATTGGTTTAAAAAGTTTAATGATTTTAATTAATACTATGTGTACTGTATATAACTAACAATATGATAAGATTCTGTGAAGGATTATTACAATGAGGAACCGCTTGTTTCGCTCCTCCATCGATCTTCTTCTTAAAGTACTTCTCCAACTAGTGAAGGTTAGCGATCAGCGTGGTACAATCCTTTATGTCGCTTGTTCGGCGGAACAATTCCGACGCTTCAGATATGCCAGTCCATTCCCTGATGTTCCTCAACCATGACTCTTTCCGTCTCCCCACTTTTCGATTTCCATTCTTAAGACTTCTCACATTCCAGGTTTCTATTCCAATTGCCCGCCCGGAGATTCTTCGCACATCTGTCCCATCTAAGAGACTCGGGGCACTCGGGGCGTTGTTATTATTGGACTTTTCCATGCTGAATACTAGGGAGTGGTTTCCCGTTGCCTTCTGCACTCCTCCATCGATGTTCAAATGTAATTGTAAAATATATTAATTTTTAAATTATATTATTTCAGTTGGAAGGAGCGTACGTTCAAGGGCTAGGCTACTTTCTGATGGAAGACTTTGTTTACAATCACCTCACGGGTAAACTGCTCACGAACAGGAGCCTCACCTACGAAGTTCCTCTCGCGAAGGATATCCCCATCGATTTCAGGATCAAGTTTAAGTATAACTCTTACAATCCTGATGGAGTTTTGGGATCAAAAAGTGAATATGATTATATTACTTTACGATTACTGTTACCTTATCATTCACGTTTAAGAAACTTTATCTTTTATTAAACAAAAATGGAAAAACTATCTTAAAGATTAAGAATTATTACTTTTGCATCCCCATGCTGTAATGATAAATTTATTCAAATATTATCAATGTTTTCATTTAACATGTAACATGTTAATAACGTATACGTTTTAATTCATGAACACTTGGATATTTCAGCTGTATGATTTAAATATATACAATTTTTTTTTATTAACACTTCAATTTTAGATTAATGAATGAAACATTTATTGTAATGAAGCGATTAGTATGCTCTGATAATATCTGATGTTTTGTATTTCTCAGCGGTCGGAGAGATGGGCTTTTGCACGGCGCATGGCGTAACTCATGCCCTGCGGAAGTGTATATATGAATCGCGAAAGGAATCCGGCTACGACCCTACAAAATGGATTGACATAAGTTTGTATATTTTTATTTAATAGATTGAGTCCAGCAGTCCGTTCATCTCGTGGTAAGAGGCTGACCTCCCCCTCCCCCTCACATTTAAAAAAAAAGATGTGAGTGAGAATGTTTACCACATACCACAATGATCTCGTCGATTGTGATATACGAGATGTTCAGTATCACACAGTTGTAAACATGGGCTGTGGTGATTTGTAGACAGACGGTCTTCGAACAGGGACTACTAGTATATTTATGCTGTATACGGCGATGCAACACTTATCTCTGCCGTTAATCAGTGTACAAACACTGCAATTGCGCTGATGTCAAGTACTCTACCCTCCGCGACGAAGCGGTGCCCCACCGCTGATGCGGCGGCGGTGGGGCCGCGAGGGAAGAACAGTGTCAATATTGCGTTTCGTCGCTCTTCCTATACTTTGCGGCCGTATAACGGTTGACGGCGGAACCCAAGACCAGATCCGTCGCAGGGAATCACAAGAGTACTCTCTCTTGACTCTCATGGCTTCTGAGTGACGGATTCGGAGGGGTCCGTTGCCCAGATGACTATAAGAGGCCGGGAAGAGGGTGCACTGTATGTTCCGGCGCGCTCTTGCAAAGGTGGAAAGGGGTACTTGCCCCCGAGAGGAAGCTGCATGGTGCAGCCGACGCTGGCAGGGTCGCGGAGGTGTGCGAAAGCATTCTCGTGGCCCTGCCGTAAACGTTGAAGGTGGAAGAACATCGTGAGGGTTTTAGTCGGTGCAAGTCCGATATAATCTGTCTTTGCCCGCGCGAGTGCAGAAATGCGAAAGTATTTCCTCACGTAAAGCAAAAAAACGCATGTTTCAGTGTATAATTATTTTTTATTTTTTCAGAACATCCGTACAACACAGAATCAATACTGAAAGCGTTAGATGTCAAGTTGTCTGAATTCCTCTTACAACCTAAAAAAAAAGGAGACTCCAATATTTAAACCGAAAACTGTATACATCTACATTATACATTACTTAAATTTGTCCTTTTCTTACTGGTAGTACATAGTAGTGAAAATAAAATTGTATTAATTTCCAACACCAATAAAGGTTATTTTTAACGTGGGCGAAATGCCTGCGTATACCCGTCTTCCCCTGGCAAGGACAGGTTATGTCGGACTTCCACCGATTAAAACCCTCACGATGTTCCTCCTCGTCGCTTTAAGGCGAGGTCACGAGAACGCTTTCGCACACATCCGTGACCCTATCAGCGCTGGCCGCATGACGCAGCCCACTTCGGGAGGCAGGAAAGAACCCTCTCTTTCCACCTCTGTAGGGTACGCCGGAACACACAGCGCGCACAGGTTTAAACTGAAGCAGAGTCCCTCGCGTACCTGTGACCCGAGCAAAGACCAGACCGTGCAGCACCTAATCGCTCACTGCCCCGTATACGGAGCGCAGCGAGCGGTGATAGAAGCGATAACGAGAGAAAAAGTAAAGGGTAGCACTATCGCCTCTCTGATGTAGGAGGACTATAGCCGTCCGATCTTTTTGCAGTTTTGCAAAAAGGTCATAGAAAACACAATAAAAGAGAATAAGACTTAAAAATAAATGAAATAATAGTAGAATAGTAGAGTAGTAAAAAAGAGGAACAAATAAAGACAAAACGAAATATATTGTATTAGAATTAGAATATCAGCATAAGAAATAATGTTAAAATTAATTAAATAGGAATAATGTAATAGAATAAGAAAATTGTAAAAGTTAAATAAATAAGGAACGGCTGCCTATCTCCCTGATTTTGATCGCGATGTATCTAACAAGGAATGGAGAATGAAAGTGGAATAAATAAAAATAGAAAGAAAGATAAGAAAAGAAAGAAATAAGAGAATAAAGGAAATGTAAAAAATAAAATTGCAAGTCCAAGCCCAATAATGTCCGGCGGGACGAGAAAAAAAACGCACATCGCGCCTCCTCCTCGGCCTCTTGCTGTCAAGCGGGCAACAGATTTCCCCGAACCCGTCACCCAGAAGCTATGGGAGCCAAGAGAGAAAATTCTCCCGACTCCCAGCGGCGGATCCTAACTTGGGCCCGCCGCCACACGTTATACGGCCACATCACAATACCTACACTCTTCCCCCGCGGCCTCAGCGCCGCCGCATCAACGGTGCGACATCGCTTAGTCGCAGAGGGTACTCCCACCTCGGCTGCAAAGGGCAGCATAAAACCGCCCCCGCAGCTCACCGGTGCGTATCCGAGGTGAACTTGCGGTGGATCTCCGGAGCTCTAACCTGGAGCGCACGCCTCGGGCAGATCGGGTAGATTCCTCTTCGCTTCACCGTGGGGCCCAGCCACGGCTACTAAGCCTCTCCGCCACGACAAGGCGGGAACCTGTTGGGGGGACCAGTAAAAGGTTAAAAAGTAATATTTAACGGTATGTAGTAAATATTAGTTCTGTAATAGTAATGATCTTTAGATGGTGCGACTTTCTGGGAAGTTCTAAGACAGTGCAGAAGCTCACAGCTGCGTTTGGTAGAAAATCCTCATACTACTTGTAAAGTACTGAAAGTTACTATCGACGGAGTTTTGAAATTAGGGGGATGCTGAGGATGTCTAAGTACTTTCACTTTATAATAGTATTATTTTTAAGTTAAAATTTTATGAAATAATATATCTATATATATATATATATAGGAGATATACAGATTCATTGACTCATCATGAGATTTCCAGAACTAGTAGATGTAAACACGCAAAATTTGGTGAAGATATTGCTTCTGCCATTTAGAGGTAAGGTAAGAAAGGATTTTACAAAATTCTACCCTCAAAGAGAATTGCAGGGTGTTAATAACGGGAAAGCACTTGACGGGCGGTGGGTTGCAGACGAGCGGGAAAATTTCTGAAAAAGTTCAAGACCAAATTTCAAATCTAATTCTATATTACGGCGAGCAAAGTGGACATGGAACAACTAGTCATTTATAAGACTTCAGCACACTAGGAGTATAGAGGACAGTTATTACTAATTATACAACGTAAATGTTTTTAAATAAATTAAATAATGTATTAATTTCATTAAAATTATAATTAGATAAAAACTATTATAACATATTTACTTATAAAACATTTTAAATTATTAAACAATATGTTTAGGGCTATAACATAATCAACATTTGAATCACGATGGTAAAAATCATCATCCGAAGGGAAATGATTCAGAGAAGAATAATTTTTAAAAACTATTTCAATATTAAAACAAATAGTTAACGTAATCTATACATAATATCCACATATCTATATATGGTATGGTCATCCTTTTAAGGCAGTCAAATGCGTTATACATCTTAAAGGGGTTTGCATTCGATCCTACTGAGCTCCTGGTGAAGGAAACTTTTGCAAGGAAACTGACCTGAACGACATCTGTCGTTGACTATTGATAACTATCAACCCGCAATCGGATCGATCCGACTAACTTTTTGTTAAACAATGCCTCCAGTCCCCATAATGAGAATATTAATTGAACTGTTTATAGCTATCTACATATATAAAGGTATCCAAAGCTCAAGATTCTGAATCGGAGTCTTCACAATCATCAAAGATCAATCTCTTCGTATTAGTAATGTTGAATTGTTTTCGATTACGGTTTTTCCTCGGCGTCAAAAGTACACTTGGAGATACTGTAAATTTGGTGCTATCTGGAGTCACCACAGAACAGTCGCTCTTGCATATCTTGTTGCTGGGAGGGGTAGAGTTGTAATCTGTTTTTGGAGTCTTTGTTTGTTGCTGCATTACTAAAAGAGAATTAAAAACTGTTATTAACTCATGTTAGAAAATACTTTTTATATACATGCGCTAGGAAAACATGTATTCAAAATAAATTTTGAGTTTTTCTCGTTATCCTTTAAAGGCACAGACTATACGAAACAAATTAACAAATAAATAAATATAATCTACCTTTCTGCCTTTTAACACTTCTGACTGGATCGTCAATTAAACGATACAGTAAACTGCGTCCAGAGGTTTTGCGATTCATTTTGTTTCATCTAAGAAAAAACACTTCTCTTTCGATCTCTGATGATGTAGTGATGAGAAAATATCATTCAGCCTATTTAAATACGCATCACCAAAGTGATTAATTAATCACCGTAGGGGTTAATTGCAATTTTGACCATTTCATTAATGAGCGACATCATAATTGTTTTTAAATAACTATTTGAGAAAAGCTATGGTAATGACATTTCGCATTTAGTTAATTACATTGTTTGTTTACAAATTAAACTACTACTAATTACTAGGCAGCAGAGATCATTAAGATAGTTGATGACTTTCATTTTATTATATCCATCAGCAATAACCAAAGTAAGTCCTTTATAGAAATTTAGTTTATTTTTCAAATTGTGACAATTGCATTAGGCGCTTTAAATTTATCTTGCCATTCACGAACGAGACGACGGGGACGTTTAGCTGGTGGTGTGACACGATAAAGCGAAAGTCAACAACAATCTTAATGATCTCCACTGCCTAGTAATTAGCAGTAGTTTAATTTGTAAACAAACAATGTAATTAACTAATTGTGAATTGTTATTACCATAGCTTTCTCCATTAGATAATGAAAAACAATTATGATGTCGCTCATTAATGAAATTGCAAGTAACCCTTACGGTGATTAATTAATTACTTTGGTGATGTGTATATAAATAAGCTGAATGATATTTTCTCATCAACACATCATCAGACATCGATAGTGAAGTGTTTTTTCTTTGATAAAACAAAATGAATCACAAAATCTCTGGACGCAGTTTACTGTATCGTTTAATTGACGATCCAGTCAGAAGTGTTAAAAGGCAGAAAGGTAGATTATAGTTATTTATTTATTTATTTGTTTCGTATTCTCTGTGCCTTTAAAGGATGACGAGAAAAACTCAAAATTTATTCTAAATACATTTTTTTTCTGTTGCATCTATATCAAAAGTAATTTCTAACATGAGATAATAACAGTTTTTAATTCTCTTTTAGTAATGCAGCAACAAACAAAGACTCCAAAAAAAGATTACAATTCTACCCCTCACAGCAACACGATGTGCGAGAGCGACAGTTCTGTGGTGACTCCAGATAGCACCAAATTTACCTTATCTCCAAGTGTACTTTTGACGCCGAGGAAAAAACGTAATCGAAAACAATTCACCATTACTAATAAGAAGAGATTGATCTTTGATGATTGTGAAGATTCCGATTCAGAATCTTGAGCTTTGGAAACCTTTATACATGTAGATATCTATAAACAGTCCAATTAATATTCTCATTATTGGAATTGAAGGCTTCACAAGAAGATAGTCAAGGTGATCCGGATCGATCCAATTGCAGGTTGATATATATTGATTGCCAATGACAGATGTCGTTCTTGGAACAACTCGGTTTCCTTGCAATAATTTCCTTCACCGGGAGCTCAGTGGAAATTGAACTCAAACCCCTTCAAGATATATACCGCGTTTGGTAGCCTCACAAACTAACCTATCACGACTCTATAGATTATTTGTTTTAATATAGAAATAGTTTTTAATATTTATTCTTCTCTGAACCACTTCCCTGTGGATGATGATTTTTACCATCGCGATTCAAATGTTTAGTATGTTATAGCCTTAAACTTATTGTTTGATAATTTAAAACATTTTATATTTTATAAGTAAATGTGTTAAAATAGTTGTTATTCAATTATAATTTTAATGAAATTAGTACATTGTTTAATTTATTTAATAACATTTATGTTGTATAAATAGTAATACCTAACCCGGTCCTTATGTGCTGAAATCTTATAAATTACTAGCTGTTTCATATCCACTTTGCTTGCCAAAATATAGAATTAGATTTGAAATTTAGACTTGAACTTTGTCAGAAATATTCCCGCCCGCCGGCAACCCACCGCCCCTTGAGCCCTTTCCCTTTATTTACACCCTGCAACTCTCTTTGGGAATGGAATTTTGTAAAATCCATAAGAATGGATTTTACAAAGTTCCAAGAACCTTACTTCTAAATGGCAGAAGCAATATCTCCACCAAATTTTGATTGTTTACGTTTAATAGTTCGAATGGCGATGGTAATCATCATCCGAGGGGAAGTCGTTCAAAGATGTATAATTGTTAAAAACTGTTTTTGTATTAAAACATAAATATTAACGTAATCTATGAAGCTGTGTTAGGTTAGTTTGTGAGGCAGTCGCGGTATATACATCTTGAAGATGTTTAATCAGGTGAACATCCCGCCAGTCTCATCGCTTAATTGTATAAATAAAACACGCTCATTACAATATGGCGTTAGTTAGAATGATGTATACAGTGCGGCAATGTTGCTCATCGCTTTGAGGCAAGAGTAGTCAAATATCATTACCCCAGTAACCTTTAATTAGGCGTTCTATTTTATGAAAAAAATATTACCTACCCCTAGATGATCTATGGCAACAAAAATCCACTACCAGTAACACGGAATTCATAGCTATATGTTGTGGAATTTGGACGGTGATACGGTTCTTTAGCTAACGCTAGGCGGGTTTAAAGAACCCTATCACCAAGGAGATAGTTATACCTCCATCGATATCACCACCATAATATTGCTGTATGGCGGCTAAAATATGGGATACCAGTACTCCAAGCGAGCACTCTTCACCGTTCAAGATCTAATTAGCTCATCAGGTATCAAAAAAACGTTTTTATAGAGACTAACTGGGAAGAGTAAGTTTTTTATAAAAACTTTAGTGCTTTTCCGCTTCAAATCAAACAAACAAAAAACTAATGAAAAACAAAAAATTAAAAAAAAGCCACGAAAACACTAGTAACTACGACAATAAAGCAATGATTTTCGACAAAAAAAATAAACATTCATTTATAACATTTTATTTAACACAAAATTCTTAGAAAGCTCATAAACAGGAGAAAAAAAATCCTACTGTAAATCTCATTCGAAAAATTATTACATAAATAGTTAATTTCATCATATGTTTAGTCAAAATATCCAGCCAAGTATGAAGTTATAAATAGTAACGAATTTCAATATTTTTAATATAAATATTTATATTGGCAACATGAAGACGAGTAATAGGATTTATTTATTAAATAAATTGATCAATCAACTATAGAGTAGCAAATAATTTAATGATATACCTAATGAAGGATAACCAGTAAATAAATTAAGTGGTCATAGACAAACTCTCACTTAACAATAATGCTTGACAAATTACCAAACTCTCTGTAAGAGTGAACGCTAAACGCCAACAGTGGGATCATTACAAGTGTTATTTATTTTTATTGAATAACAAACATTAAATAATGAAATAGAATTATAGAGAAATTGACCATTTATGTTGGCAACACTAAAGTTGGCATCGCTCTTCTAACACAGTATTGTTTATGGTCAGTCATTAGCAACAAATAAAATGAAATATTACAAAATAAGGCAAAGTATGATTATACGAAAATGTCAATAAATTTCTATTGTTGTATCTGTAACTTATTAACAACAAAAAAATCATTCGACTACTAATCAAAGTAGTCACATTTAAAGATAACATATTTTTCAATCATTCGGGATATGCAAGTCTAGAAAATCAATGCACTAACAGGTCATACATGGTCATGTCCTTTTCTAACTTATCTAAATACCTTAAATTATATAAAGCAATGGCATTAATGGAAATCTAATAAAAATAATAAATATTTTTAATCATAATCAAATAAAGCAACACCAGCATTACACTCTGTTTCCAAACCATATATTACCCAGCTTTTGGATGTTTGCTGATCAAAATGTCAGAGATTTTTTTTATTACTATAAATATTATCAATACAATTCAATTATAATTCATTATAGATTTTGGTACAAGATAAAATTAACATTGGAAGGGATGAGAGATGAGGAAAACGATGGAGGAGGTTGGATGGTAGTAGGTAAAATATTGGAGCAGGAGCTGGAAGAACAGTGGTGATAAGGAAGAGGGGAGGAGGATATCACTGATATACATTGTAATAATATCACTGGGCAATCATTATTATTTTGATGTAACTGTTACAGCATCACTGTAAATCATGAAGTTGTCCTTGGATAAGCTTTATGCAGGATTGTATATCCTCACAGTCCGCTATCAGACCCTGAAGTTTTTCCTGAATATCGATCAGGGTGTCCTTACTCAGTGCACCTTTCTTCAGTGATGACATACAAAAGTTGGTCAGGGCCTTGAAACACTGCTTCCTCTGCGCGTTGTGCGGCTGGTTGTCCCACACCGGCGTCGCCCTCACGTAACTCCACGCGAGGAAAACGTATTTAATAACCGACTCCCAGTGTTGAGACTCGACTAATGACTTCCCTTGTTCAATAAGAAATTTTTTAAAAGCTGCCAAATGTGTCGAGGCTCTAGAAAATGCTGGAGAGTCCGTTTTAGAAGTCAACCTGGATGTTGGTAGACTTTTGAAGATGTTTGTCTTTAGATAACCTAGTTTCTCTTCCAAGGGTGTGAGGTCAGGCGTTGGCATTTCTCTTCTTATCTCTTCCTCTATCTCGGGATGTTTATGACTAATGTTTTTAATGATATTGATCAGTTGAGTGGGACTGAGGCCTTTCAGGGTGACTTCTATCGGTCCGTGATACTCTTCTACTGTTTTGTCTAATTTAAATCGTTTCACTGGAGGCGTACCTTTAATAGGACTGGTTATTTTGAACTTCTGTGGTGTGCTTATGTCGCTGAAGTCGATTTTTTCTGGTGTGAATGGGATACGTTCTGTTTCGCCGAGCATGAGGCGCTTTCTTGGGGTACTGCGCAATGTAACACCAAGTTTTGGAGGTGAATTACGACCAGTAAGATTCTTTGGTGGAGTGCGAACGGCCGAATGAAATGAGGAGTTCCGTTTTGTGTCTATATCTGGTGACCATGTTGTCGGAAGTCGTTTTCTTCCTAAAAAGACAATATTTTTCAGGTATATTAGTTATATGATAAAGTCAACAAATATGTATAATTCTGAACTAAAGCCCAATTATCTTTATACCCCATACAGGTGAAGGTCTCAAATAGATATTGACATAAGCGGAACATGTTGTAGAGCTGGTTCTTCTGTTTTAAGCGGTCAAAAGCACATCACAAATGCGGCCTGGTGGGCTACGAGGTGATGAGCAAGACATCACATCTCTATTGAAATTATGTTGCTCTCCTCATCCTTCTCTACTAAGTGATGTAGCCGCAGCTGCGCTGAAGCCACTACAGTAGTGAGAGCACTCCTCATATTTTTCGTTATTAAAATATGACCGGTGGCGGAAATTACTTTTGGGCCCCTGCTACCCATAGGCTACATCACATACCTTATTGACCATCAAACTAGAACTTAGTGATGTTTGCAACAATTATTTAGTAGTCGAGAAAGGTTCCAACTTGGACGACAATAGTGATCTGCGAGCAGTAATCTAGGACGGTAACAAAAAATAATCAGTACGATAACTCACCGCGTTGCTGTATGCACAGCTCGTCAGGAGATGGAGCCGGACTAAGGTAGCCGGGAGGAAGACCGGGCGACTGTTCCCGGATGTTAGTGACCGGCTGCAGAGGGGTGACGCGCAGGCGGTCGAGCCTAGTCGGAATCTCGGCGAGGGCGGCCCGGGTCCGACGACCTATCGCAGGCGTCACCGCGCCCTCCATACCGTGACTTACTTTACCCCGCCAAAATGTCTTTTAACTATAAGAACAAAAAGCAATCCCAAACAGTGTGGGCTAACATTACATGTGTCCACCTGTGACAGAAATATAATAAGTTATATTATGAAGCGATTTTAACCCTAATCATTTTCAGCAACGAGCCGAAGACATCATACAATTTATGATTTAATATTTCAATTTAGACCTTTGTTTTAGGGAGTATAAGCTTACTCTTACTACTACTTGAATATAGCTTACTAAATAAACAAAAATCAACAGCAATTTGATTGCATTTAAAGGAAATTAACATTAACTTGTGAACCAATTTTGAATTCAAAATTACAATAATAATGCAGGGTAAGAGAAATATATATATATTAATATTTACTTTTAAGCACCATAGCAAATGTTTATAAATGAAATATCTTTACACCCACATGCACAGTTCTATTTGTATAATATATTACTAAGTAATGCCTATTGCTGAATAAAAAAAATCAAAATGCTTTTTATCATTACCTGTGACCTTTCTAAAACATACAACATTGTACTTTTGTACACTATGTTATGTACTGTGTCAATAAAAAAAAAAACAAAACTTATATGACACATTAATGCAATCCTCTATTTGTAATATTAAAAAAATGGATGAGTTTGATAATGGAATATCCCTATGTCAAGAATACAATAAAAGTTTAAATGGATAAACAAATGTATGATAAATAAATTTACCAAATATTTCACATGTTATAATTGCTCTTTTAATTATTGAATTCTCGCTTCATGACTATGAATTAGTATGAAAATGTTTGATGGGTTTTTTTTTAATAGCTATTATTACGTACCATTTATCATCTATATATATTTATTAGGTCAATGCAAAATTAACGATAGTATTTCTTTAATAGAATTTGAAATTCGAATAATAGTAATATATGTCTATTTGAATTACGCATTATACAAAAAATAACTAAGCAAAATTGAAGAAATTCGGCTGTGTAATATCATTTCATTTATCATTGTGATAATGGCTAGTTAGAGATAAGCGGAACGAAGTACAATTCCTATTACTATAGGTCAAGAAAAATAATGAACAATAAGTTATACCGTTAGCATTTTATTATTCCCACCTCATTTCTTGAAAAAAATGCTGTAATCAAATATTTATGGTACCAAAATAGAAACATTAATAGTAAACAATAAGGCGTATTTTCCCGCCCAAAGTACATACCGCTTTGATGTACAAATTTCACTTAATATAATTTATTTCAAGAAAAAGAAATACATTGAAATGAAATATAGGTTTCTTAAGATTCTTTTCGACTATAAAATAATAACTTACCAGCACTGTTTATGTACAATAAACAATAGACCGACCTTTTACAACTACTACTTTAGGCGCACAATTTGACAACTATAACAAATTGAGTGATCAACGGTCATTTCACTTTCAACATGTTAACAAAAACAGAGTTTCGTTCTTAAACTGTTAACATCAAAAAATAAATACTGCCTAATTATTACAAAAGATTTTTATAACAAAAATAGCAAATCCTGACCCCAGTCATTTAACGAGGCATAACGTTCAACATAGTAATGTTTGCATAATATTGTTTGATAAAAGAAATAGACACCGCACTACATCTGTATCTACCAAATATCCTGCCAGAACAGAAACCTACTAAAATGTTATAACAATATAATCACATAACTAGAGAAAAAATAGATTATTTGAAATATTATCATTATTTTATTATAATAACGTTTTTATGGCAACATGTATATTTTTAGTCTAATTTTCTATATTTTTCATGACATTTAGGTAAATAATTCGTGTACATATGTATGAGTGAGAATAGCTTAGCTACGTCTTTAAGTTAAGAGACTAATATTTGTAATTGAACTGAATGTAAAAATTACATTAATAGAAGATTCCATTTAAATGTTTTCTGTTCTATAGAAAATTTATAAATAATAATAGTGACTTGTCCCGTTTTCCCAATCGACTTTCTCAAAAGACTAAACCAATAAAAAATAAATTTTGTTATATATTTTTTATTTATAACAATAAAAGTGCACTGTTTCAAGAAGGTGTTGTATATGGGAAGTAGGCCAATTAAGTAGTAAACAAAAGCATTACGCAGCGTTAAATCGTAAGTTCTAGATTGCCCGTACTTAGAGTCCATACGATGGGCCTTAGATTAAGGAGTATTGTGTAAAGATCATGGAAAGATTGTCCCATGATTTAAACCTGGCTCTAGAAGAAAGTAATTGCGGTCGGCAGGAGCGGCGGAAACTGGGGCTACGACGTCGCACCAGATCTGCCGGGAATTTGCGTTAGTTATTACTTTTGTTTTTTATTTTCTTTACATTATGTTATTATCATAAATCAAGTGAGTAATGGGTTGTTAACATGGTTTGACATTACTCGAATCTTATGAATAAACATTGACAAATAAAAAATGTGCATACATAAGACAACATGGCATAACTATGTATGTATATATGTAAGTATTTATTTGTGTTTTTATTAAAAGAATAATCTAACTAATAAGTTGTATGCACAAAAAATATTAATATAAGATAGTATGTATATTAACAATTGGTTCATATTATGTTTGAGAGCTGTTTACTTATGATACTTTTAACTCACCTTTGTCATAGACAAAGTATATATAACTTCAAGAAATAAGCAAGCTCATTTTGAATAACCAACTAATGGGTTAGTTATTCAAATGCATGTAAAAGTAGTGACTTTTGTGTCAATGTACTTAGTACATTTGAAAAAAAAAATATTTTTATTTACACAGTTCAAATTGATGTTGCAGTCAAAATAATCCTAGATATAATTTTTGAGCCCCAAACAGATTTATTGTTATGATCCTCCAGCTCACATAGTGAAAACGATAGCTGTGCAAAGTAAAATTCATAATTAAGTCCAAGTATTTGCGAATTGTAAAATTTGGTGTCACATATTACCTGTTTCTCAGCACTTGATGATATTATCAGGTAATAAATACCAAATAATAAAGAATGTAAGATGATACAGTAATGACTAGTAATTGTGTTCCCTTTTTGTTTAAAAAATTATTTCAACAAATCACAAGGTGACTGTTATTCCATCAATAAATATTGCCGACTAGTCAGCTGTCCCTGGCTTGTACATATTACTTACTTGTACATATACATATTCATCATGTGATTTTCATGAGTAGGTAAAATTGTAGGGGATATTTAAGCTGTCTCTCTCTATGAATACCTATCAGATTACATGCTGTGACTATAAAATCATGTTTATTTAGATATGTCAACAATAAGATAAAGTAATTGGTGCACTTTCACCTGTTTACACTATAATCAACTTCAGTATTGCTCTTTGGTTTCTAGCGGCCACTGTAACTGTGAGTTTAGTAGAAGATGGAAGTTCAAGTAGTCCTCCACAAGCCCCGCTCATCACTCAACCCTTATCTGACTCGGATGATCCTCATCTTAATTTACATAAATCTACCAACCTGAAGTCAAGACAGTATTGCCAAATTGGCAATTTTGAGTCTGACTCATTCAATGAAAATTTTTCGCCTACCAGGCCAGCGAATGCTAGAAGGAAAAGAAAATATAAAAAAATGCCTGTAGAATATGTAGATGGGAAAAGATCCCCGCCGGTTGAAATATTAAGTATTACTACTGAGGTGAGAAACTTAATCACCAAAATTTTACCACTGTGATGCTAATAAATTTTTGTACTTTTACTGTGATTTAGTTTTTAATACATTACATGACATAACTAAATAAAAATGGGTTGGTAAGGTTTTCTCGATCCTGTATGGCTTGCTGCAACTACAACAGCATTGCTGGATTTATCAACACTTGGGAGCTAGAGTATTCGGTGCAAGCATGCCTCATCTCACAGTCATCCATCAGACCTTATTGTCATTTAACACCAAATGAAATTGAATACAAGTGTTAACACATACATAATTAAAAAATCTGCAAGATTCTATAAACAGGTTACTCTTTCTTCTTTCAGCTTAATACTTCACCGACAACAATAATTTTACAAACACCAGGATTATCTCCATTGATACACATTGGCAAACATAAACAGGAAAGGTAAGATATTTTTATTTATTTTATTTGTGCTTTTCAATTTACTTAATGGTTTTACTATTTTATGTGCTCACTTACCTTATACTATACATGTGTTTGTAAGAATAACAATTCTTATATGATCTTTCTTTAACAAAAATTGACTCCTGGCTGATTGCATTTTCTTGAGTCTACTATGTTGGAGTTTAAGAACTTCAGTAGAAATGTGAGTACATACGTTTTTTTTATAATGTGTTATTACCATATTTTGCCTTCAAGTTATCCATGATATATTTATTTTATACATACAAAACAATCAAAGTTTTATTAAAAAAAAAAAATTGTAGTAATAAAAATACTGGACAATGTTTTGGGTTATTGAATTTTTATTCATACTAATTAGATTTCTGCAATTTAGGAATGCATTTTGTGGTAAACGAAAATGGTCGCACAGGGATAAAAGTGATGCCTGTGAGATGCGCGAAAGATCCTTCAGCGGAGGCTGCTCATCCAAGTCCACCTTCTTCAAAAACGAGTTGAAAACGAAAAAGCATGACACTGACAAGAAAAGAAAAGACACAGTCCTGCAGCCAGGTAAAATTGTTCTTAAATATCAGAATACAGAGGGAGTGAAAACTTCAAACTTCACAAATACACCTTCATTGCCAGGCAGTTCAAGTTTTAACTTTGTCTACAAGAACCCATCAAAAAATGGTACACCTGTACTCTCTAAAATGACAGGATATCGGATAGCGACGGATCTGCCGCCGTTTTTCAATCCTGGCGGCAAAAACAGTTTTGATGTGAAGTACCAGAGGAAGATAAAATTATTGAACAAAACCCATCAGCCCAACTCACTGAGAAATCCTCTACAATTTGATGACTCCAATAGCGGAATGGATTGCACTGGTAATGAAAGTAGTTCACTTAGCAGCAGCGAATCAGATGGAGTCGTCACAAATGACAGTGATAGAGAGGGCGATGACGAACTGACTGATTGGCCGGGGATCGAAGAACTGAAGGTTTTCAACAAAAGTCTAACATTCAAGTCATCGAAAGTGAACAATAACTGTACAAAATCCATCAGCACAATGCCTCCACCGAAGAGATTGAAAAAAGAGAACATGAGTACAGGGGGTTGGGGCAATTCTAAGAATAGATTTAAAAAGAAAAGAGCGAAAATTGACTCCGGCAATGATGATGATATGATGTCAGATTCTAAAACAGTCGTCGATTACGAAGATGAAGTGATATCGAAAGAGAACAGGGACATCCTTCAGCCGCATTCGTCATTCTCCAGTTTTAGTGACATAAAAAACGCTGGCGTTTCGGGCAAGAATGCAGATGAGACTTTTTTTCATTCCTTTCAGGCGTTTAAAGAGAAATCGGAGCAAAAAGAGGAAGCTTTCAATCAAGCACCGCGTACAAATTTCACTTTACAAAAAACGTCGTCAAGCGATTTGAACGTCAGCGAGAAGTCACCACAAAGCGATCATTACTGCAGTGAACACTCCATGGGTAACATACCAGTCACGGAGGTGCGAGAGATTAGAGCAGGCTGTCGAAGAATAAGAGAGGAACGACCAGGATTCCTTATATTAAGTGCCGCTAATGAGCAACTGTCCAAATTTCTTCAGGACTCTTGCCAAACGGAACTAAAGCTACCTAGTTTCCAGGATCCCGAGGAAAAGGAGAAGTTAGAGTCGTTAGCGAAACTTTACTCATTAGAATTGCAAGTGGAGATGGGTCGACCTATATTAAGGAAAACTAGGTAAGTAATGTCTTACCATTATACAAACTAAAGATCTGATAAAGTTTATTGAAAGCTGAGGGGATTATAGAGAGAGTAAGATTGATTGAAGGATATTTTCTGGGTGTGTTCTAATTGTCGATGATGATGATGATGATGATGATGATGATGACGATGATACAAAATGCCAAAGTAACTTCTGAATGCGTTTGAAGTGAAAACATTTTATCACTATAAATAATTGTAATCAAAAGCAAAATGGAAGAACAGGATAATGATTTTTTTTTTAAATTTTAAAAACCAGTTAAATCTTAATTGTTATAGGATGTTGATAAAATAATAAGCAGCTAAAACTCTTTCAGTAACACAATGCAGGCGATCCGAGTGGAACATTCGTATCACAATTTCCCGTCGGATCACAAGCGGAGGTGTTACGGCGAGGACCCCGACTCTAGCTTAAGCCTCAGTGATCACAACTCCGTCAATTCCGCAAACGATTTGGAGGAGGTACAGGATCCGGTTCGAGACGACCACAAAACAGATAATGCGCAAAAGTTAGCGGACAACTTTTCAAGGACTCTGGTCGACAACTCTCTACTAGATCCTGGTGACGTGGACTAGTATTGATTTGGATTCGAAGCAATGTTTACACATGCATGTCTACAGAACGGTGGTAGCTGTAATATTTGCTGCATTTCTTGAGTTTTTCAATCTGAATTGCATGTTCTTTGAATTATCCACAATTGCTGTGCTTTGTGGATACTATACTATATACTATAACTTGTTTGCACTTTAAAAATGAAATACTTAATCGAACAATTATTATCAATATAAAAATTTGTAATTTTAGTTATTTTCATAATATTGACAGAAAGATGATGGCTGGTGTTGAAAACAAATTAGGATATAGAAGTTTTAAGTTGTAAAGAATATCTTGTTTCGTTCATATAATACAGTTATTTCAATTAAATTAGTAAAGGGATTTTAATATTATACTGGGTGTTAGGAGACCGTTTCCGAAAACGAAGACAGACGATAGTACTAATGACACCTTTGATAACGGGTCGAAAAAAAAATCGATCCTGATTAAAAAAAATCATACTTTTTAAACGTTTCATTTGCATTATTTACGCTCTATCAAGTTAATATAGCTAAATGAAGCCATAGTTTCATAAAAAATACGAATGGGCGCGTAATCTAAATGCTCCGTGGCCATATGAAATAAGGTTCAAATTGAAACCAAATACATCTTGAGTTCTCGCCACGCCCGTGCGCTCGTTGATCCGAGCATCAGCTGTTTTTGATTTTGTATTTCATTGCTGGTTTTTTATTTTTAGTAAAATAATGTATTTTTTATGAAACTGGTTTCATTTGGCTATATTAACTTGATAGAGCGTAAATAATGCTAATGAAACGTTTAAAAGTATGATTTTTTTTTTAATCCGAATCTTTTTTTCTGTCATCATTAAAGGTGTCATTAGTACTATCGTCTGTCTTCGTTTTCGGAAGCGGTCTCCTAACATCCTGTATAATATGTAGACAAACACAACCTGCATTTGGCGCGCACAGTAGGGAAATGGATGAATCTTGCGTAAAGACCAGCCCTTCCCCATGCCAGAGGTGGGAACAAGAAGATGAGTGTTAAATACACATTAGAATTAACGCAATTAACAAATTGTTAACGATATAATAATAAAATATAAAAATGCTTTTTTAACTAAACTTAATCTGAAGAATGAGTGTGCCAAGGTTTTCGTTTTTAAGCATAAGTTAGAAATATAAACTTGTAATGTCCGCCTTTCTCTTGAATTGTACGAGTGTGTAATTTTAATTTGGTAAGAAATTGTTTTTGGTTATTAGTTTCGAAGGCCATCGTTTCCACTAGAAAGAGTAATGAATGATAGTTATTAAAAAATTAACTTGTTAAAGCACTAAAATATATCAATTATTAATAACTTCTCTATTTTGTCTATAGCAATACGAAACGGATATAATTTTAAGTGGCTCTGTTAAGCAGTATCTAAGCTGCTTACTTTGTAACCTGGAGTATTCTAGTATGGTTCCAAGACCAGATTTGTGGAGTTTGGTAGATGGCAATTATTCTAACATATCTGGTTAGCTACGACCCTCTACTGTAAATCTGACACCATAACAATATTAATATTTTCCGGCTGCTAATATTACAGTCAGAGTAATCTGGACTGTTTCTAAAATCTAAAATTGAGTTTTCCCATATTGTAAATAAAAAAAAACTTGAGTAGAAAATCATTAATATAATGTATTGAAAGATTTAAAATACCTTTCTGCCTGAAATAAGATCTACCCACTTGCCTGCCCTGGTGGCCATCACAAGTAGTGAAGGATGTAGATAGTAGACGTGTTTATCCTTTTTTTCAGCGGAGCGACGAGACATGCTGGACGGTCACCTAATATTAAGTGATAAGCCAACTATCTAGTTAGCTTATTATTTACAAACAGGTGAAAGTCGCGTCCGTCTCGTCGCTTCGTCGAATAATACAATTTTAAGATAAGCAAAAAAAAATATATAATTTGAATGTTTATACACGACGTCCACAATATTTTAATAACACTTATATTTAGGAATCATTTTATCTGAATTTATTTAATAACTTTATATACCGTATCAATGTTAATACTAGATGACATTAAACTATTAAAATTAGTTACGTTTTTTATTTATGTAATAAAAAATATTTTACGGTATTTGTAGAGGTATTGCGGATGGGAAATCGTTTCAGGAGTATGTTCAGCAGTGGGGGACCGCCACGCTGAAATTATGATAAATAAAATTCTTTTCAGAATATTAATAAAAGTAAGATATGAAAGCATTACTTGTTTATATTCGAATTAAATATACATAAAAGATAAATATATAAATTATAATTTTTCAATTATTTATCATTAGAAACAAATAAAAAAATTGACAATATAATATAAAAATAACGAGCACCGGGATTACATAATAGATAAAATGAGTGAATGGGTGCGTATATTTCCTCCTTCACTAATACAACGTGCAGTAACAATCATTACTACTTTACTATTTGTCGATAAAATTTTTAAAATGCCACACCACATATACAATTTCATTAACATTAAAGACCGCTTACGTGTTGCGCCATATTCTCGAATGAAACACGCAATAAACAGTGCTTTCAATATGCCAACAAATGTTGCCATCTTGATTTAGCTGAACTTGACAAAACCATTCGCCTACGTATTGTACTCATTAAAAAAAATTATCCCACCTGTGGGGACCGAACGACTCGAGGTCCCAATTATAGCTCCATCAGGTTTATTTGAGGTTCTCAACATCAGTTTTTTTAACCTTAAAGGATACACGCACCAATGGATCAAGTTGTGTTGAAAGTTTAAATAAGTTCTTAAAGATTAAAAGTAATTGAACTTAAGATTCATCAAGTTATATTAACAGCGCCATCGTCGTTACACTTAATGTCTTTTATACAATCAAACATTCATAATATTCTCCTTAATAAAGAAAGACGTACCTTTAATTGGTAATTAACAACCCACTTAATGTTTCCACAGCTGGGCCGCAATGGCCTCTCACAAGAATCAAGGTTTATTTACCACACTGATCAAGTTCAAGTATGTCACATTGGTTTATCTCGAAACTTAGTTTCCTCCATTGGAAGCCCAACAACCAAAATCATTAGGAATTAAACCTGTACTTATAAACGGCCATTACCGCTTGTTTTTCTTCATTAAGGAAAATATTACTATACATGTATGAATCAACAAATAATAATTACATTTATAATTTTATTTAACTAAAATTACAATTTAATTATAGTTTATATTATGATAGATAAACACCATTTCTACAGTGATGTGTATTTATCACAGTTATAATATAATTAATCGATTTATAATTCCAAAAAAATTCAACAAATAAAATAATATTTTTTTTGAGTTTAACTCGGTTTAATAACTAAGAATTATCGATTTAGAAACTACTATAAATAATTATTATTTATGCTGTGCACTTTTGGTGCTTAACTACATATTTATTACAGTAGAATGTTTTTTTCCTTTATTCATTGCGTCAAGAGACAATGTCTATGCAGCAAAATTTTGGAATTATAAAATATTAAACAATTTTATAACAAATAGATTACATAATTGGAAAATAATATAAATTTTTTTATTAAATTAGGCGATAAGTTTATTGCCCCAAATTAATAAGGTTTGAATACCGTGATTACCGAAATACATGTCTAAGTATGATGGCTTTTTCCACTATATCATAGTAAAATATAATTTTTTTTAATCACATTTCGCTTTGAAATTGAGACTCCTGATGATGATAACAAAAGTAGAAATCAATATTGAGTTGTATAAAAAATGTATATTAATATCGTGATGGATAAAAACCGTATAGTTATCACAGCTGCTAAAAAATGTGCACATTTTTTTTTTTAATTCGCCGAAACGATTAGACGGGTAGATCATTTACTTAATAAGTAATATGCCCGCTCATAGTGATGTGACGTTACGTAAGATTACATTCTGCTGTAAGTTGAGCCTCGTTGAGGTAACAAGTATTAAGAAAAAAAAAGCTCTTAAAATAATCATATAAGGCCTACTGTTCTTGTTTCTATTCGATAGTGCAGATCAGGTCGTCTCCTTCCAGTTTCTGTCCATTGGTGATGCTGACGGACTTGATGGTGCCCGCTCGTGGCGCTTGTACTATCATCTCCATCTTCATAGCGGAGAGTACGGCGATAGGTTGCCCTTTCTCCACCTGATCTCCTTCCTTAACTTTGATAGCTAGAATAACAATGTATAAAATATATACCGCACGTGTATTCAATAGTTATTTGCCTTGTAGAATTTTGCTGATAATGCTACACAAGCATTTCTAAAAATCTATGGGAGCTCTCATAATGAGATAACATGGTATTTCTCGTTAGCTTCGACTTTAGCTTAGTAGACTAGAAGTGACATCCAGCCAGTATCTGCAAGTGTTGGCGATTACTTTATGTACATATGATTATATACCCAGGATAGGCTAACAAAAAATAGCTTTAGAAATACCCTGATTGTGTTTAGAGTTGAGATCCTGCGACCCCTCAAAATACTGGTAACGAGAAGATCAAAAAATATTTACTGTTTCTTCATCTTCATACTTCATATATAGGGGAACTGAAAAACCTTTATTTCTTATTGAGAAATAATTTACTTACTGAGCACCGTGCCGGGCATAGGCGCACCAACTTGATCTTTATCACCTTTCACCGCTTTGGGATGAATTTTCATTTCCTGCGACAAGATAAAAATATTCTCAGTTATTTAAATAAAAAAATTATTTTGTCGGCGAGTCTAAAAACATCGTCTACCAACCAGTACTTCGAAAGTCCCTAAGTCTCAGTAGTGATATTCATTAACCATAATTGTTAAAAGAACATTTTAATTGTTTTTGAATATTTTTAAAAAAACATTGGCTTTTTTCTTGTTACCTTGCTAGCATTCTCATCTCTGATAAATACAGAGCGGAGTTGACCGTTGAGCTCAAAGAAAACTTCTCTCTCTCCAGCGGCCGTCATCTCCTCGGACACGGCCAAGGTTTTGATGTCCAGCGTCTTGCCGCGTTCTATTTTCACTTCTATCGTTTCGCCAACCTGTGGTAGCAAACAAATTTCACTTAGTCTTCAAAAGTCAAAAGTAATCCACCATAGAAGGTGTTTATAACTATATTCGTAGCGCAGAAATCAAGCAGTTAATTAACTCGGATCTTCCTGGTTCGATTTTGGAAGTTGTAAATTTTAGTTGTTGGTATTTTTGTCTCGAATAGTAAACTTGCCGCCATAACTGAGTTGTGGTGGTCCTACTATCAACATATGATCTGGAGCATTCTGGACGAGCATGCTTCAACATTTCGACCTCTATCACTTACATCGTGTGAAATTGAGGTAGAAGTAGTATATTCAAAATGGGGTTTCAGCGTATCAAAAATGTAAAAGCCAAATATAAATATGTTAAAAATTGATGATCAGTTTAATGCAGTCAATTTACCGTGGGTCCAACCAAAAACGTCTTGGTGTCTAAGTGCTTGACAGGTCCATATTTGTCGCGTATGCGGAAGAAGTCGTTGGCCACTTGCGGGTACATGGCCGCTGACATCACATCCCGATCAGTGACCTGCAAAATTGTTTGACAGTGAAACGAACAGGACTTCACGTAATTATATATGATATGCCCGCTTATAAGAATACACTAATTAGGATAATAAACACTGCCTCATACTGTGATCGTCGCCTGGAAGCATGTCTCGGTACCTGAATAATTACACAAGATATAGTACTCTTACCACTGGACACACAGTAATTTTTTCACACTACTGATTCATGGCAAAAAAATTCGTTGAGGTAGTACCTATCTACACAGGCATAGTTAATTTACAATATCTTTAAGAAATCACTGTAATGCTATTTTAAAAACAAAACTAGTTAAGTCTAACTAGGTCTTTTTTTAACTATGTCATTTATATGTGATATAAAAAAATAAAACAAATAATATACTGACATCTGGGAAGGATTCAACTAATTCGTTCTTGAGTTTGTTGAAGTCTAGTGCTGGTAGTTCCTGTCCTGGTCTTCCTTCTATCCTTGGCATGTCCTTGAGTACTTTAGACCTGAAAATTGTCAAATTTTAAATGACGTTATGCTTTGTTTTTTTTTTTGTTAATAATTCGGAAAACAGAAGCTCACCATTTGATCAAGCAATGGTTGAATGACACCGTGAGGAAACAGATATGTTTAACAAACAACAGATATGCAGCATCCATATCCAGATATGTGGTTTTTTTACCCACCTAGCCATCATTGTGGCACCGTGTCCCAGCAATGGGAATATTAAAGGGACCCAATACTATTTAGTTACCACACCACCACAAAAGCATGTTGTAGCAAAAAAAATTGTTTAAATTGTGACCCAGACTCAAATAGAATATTAGTAGCTATAGTTAAAAAACATTTCTTACTAACCTCAGTGGTTCAGGGAATCCACCATAAGGAATGCCGATGGCTCCTTGTAGGAACTCAACAACAGATTTGGGGAAAGAGAGTTCTTCTGCTCTCTCTTCTATATCCTTAGTAGACAACTTGTTCTGAACCATAAACTGTGCCAAGTCGCCAACAACTTTCGACGAAGGCGTTACCTTGATTATATCACCCAACAAGAGGTTCGCTTCCCTGGAAATAATCACAGAACATTTTAAATAACGTTAAAGTTTTAATAAAAGCAATTATTATTCTTTGTAAGGTTTATAATTGAATAAAAAGGTAAATTAATAAAAAGATCGTCATTTTTATTTACAATAGCAAATTATCCTTAATTTCTCATAATGTTAAGTTACAGTGAAGCGGAAGACGGTAAAGTTTGGTTGTTCAGAAAACTCTAGTTCTAATTCGGGAATCTTTTGGTCACTGAATTCTTAATTAAGTCAAAAACTTCTTACAACGACACTACGTTGAAATTATGATGACGATCGACCTATTCTTTTACCTGTATGCTTTTTTTACTTGTTCGAACTGACTGCCGAGACCAAGGGAGAAGGCTTGGAACTGCAAGTTGGTGTACTGTCCTCCAGGTATTTCGTTGATGTACACATCAGCATTGCCGGATTTCATCGTCGCTGTGCACTCAAACGGCCCGTACAAAGTACGAGCTTGTTCCCAGTATGCAGAGTATTCTGATACTTTCTGAAGCGGTATGCCTGTGGGAAGGATAGTTTTTTTACCTACACAGCGTTAAAACCTTTACAGGACTCAGAAGGTCAGCAAGGATTGTAAAAGCGATAATTAAAAAAAAGCTTCAATATCTTATAATAAATAGTGGTTTATCAATGTACCTGTGTCGAGTTTGTCTCCCTGTAGCGATGCGACGAGCGCACCCATGCTCGGTTGGCTTGTCATGCCGGACATGGCGTCTACGGCTACGTCCACTGCGTCCGCGCCGGCGCGCGCGCAAGCCAACATGGCTGCCACACCTACGCCGGAAGTGTCATGCGTATGCACGTGGATGGGCACTGACGGGTGTTTGTCGCGGATCGCCGTTATTAACAACCTAATGTGAACAGTGACAGTTCACATAAATAAAATATTTCACAAGGCTAGGAAAATACGATAGACATGATATTCTTAAGGATATTCCCGAGTCGCTTTAACTGTCGCCGCGATGCGGCGACTATTTGCTTGCTTTGGTACATTGCGGTCCCTGGTTAGTTTCGCGGAATACATAAAGCGGTATTCTCTTAGTTAGACTTAGAGCTATTTCGCCAGCTCGCTATCACCTCTGACAGTATAAATATGCTATAAGAACATTGCGTGTTCTGATTGTCAACATATGTATTAGAGTCAGATTATTCGGAACTACATCGCTTCAACATCCACGGCGTTGTTGTCATTTAACATCATGTCAAATTGAGGTCAGATATTACACTAAATATACGTGCTAATAAAGGTTGTAGATAGAAAAAAGCAAGTTTGATAAGTGTGAGACTTGATTTTTTTGAAAATATTGAAGAGATTAAATATTAAATATTGATTAATATATACTTACTCAGCGGCCCGTGGCTTTAACAACCCGGCCATGTCCTTGATGGCTAACACATGAGTACCAGCTTTAACTAATTCATCGGCTAAATTCAAGTAGTATTTAAGGTCGTATTTCGTCTTATTGGGGTCCGAAACATCACCGGTGTAGGATATTGCAGCTTCAACTACGCCACCCGCTTTGCCAGCGGCGTCCATTCCAAGGATCAAATTAGGAAGATAGTTCAGTGAATCGAATACTCTGAAGATATCCATACCAGCTTTCACCTGTAATGTAAGTTGAATTGTATTGTAAATAACGTAGATATATGACCGTTGTAAACAGTTCACAAATAGTAAACTGCTGGAGCAAGATCCTTCTCCTCACCCTTTCTTTTTCCTTAAAGTCAATGCCATTTATTCTCCACTCCCCACAAAATTTCATGTGTTTTAACCGCAAATACAACATAGAGTGTCTTTTTTTAAGGTGTTTTTATCGGCGATCCGATTATAATTAGATTTTTATTATTATGTAATTCCATTTTTTTTATTTGTTAATTCTTCTCTGGTGGATTTAAAATATTTTGATTTTGTTGCTATTCAAATTAGAATAGGTTAGAGATTTAAGTTTCAATTGGAGTAAAATTGTAAATTATTTACTTACAGCCATATCGCAGAATTTGTAAACAGCATTGTCAGGATAATTCGTGTATCCCACGGCGTTTGCGCCGCGCAGTAGCATCTGGAATGGTATGTTGGGAATCAGCCGCCTCATGTCTTCCAGCCTCTCCCATGGGCACTCGTGTAGGAACCTGTGGTTATGATATAATAACACATTCACCATAAGCTTTATGACAAGGATATCACTGGTTAGTTTTCAGGGATAAAAGTGTGTACATTGGAGTGATTTTTCCAAACACGCTTGTTTAGCTACCACCTCCATATTAAAAATCAACGCTTATGCTGATCATAATTAAGTTAACTTTTTATACAATATGCTATAATGAGTGCAAATAATTTGTAGGAATATTAAAGAAGAACCGAACTGACCGAAGCGCCACGTCAAATGTAGCTCCACCCCAGTTCTCCAATGCGTACAAGTTGTTGAAGTTGTGTGCGACG
This sequence comes from Ornithoptera alexandrae, assembly GCA_029030555.1. Classification (NCBI taxonomy): domain Eukaryota; kingdom Metazoa; phylum Arthropoda; class Insecta; order Lepidoptera; family Papilionidae; genus Ornithoptera; species Ornithoptera alexandrae. Next base: position 2,449,836 of record JARDVY010000007.1, on the reverse strand, counting down.
TATGGCGACACCGCGAGCAAGTCATGTGTGCGAACGCGCGTCGCGAGCAACGATTGGTGCGCATCCCTGAAGGTTGTATCCATGAGGAGTAGACCCCGGTGCTGCCGGACTGCCCTCGCGAAAGCCTCTGGCCCGCCTTCGTCCAGGATTTGTTTGAATCCTTTGGGCGGCTGGACAGCTGCATAAAATACCATAATCTCTATTGCCTACGCTTTTGGTATACTTAAGAGAAAATAAAAATAAATAAATCTGCTACAGTAAAATACATAGAGACGGGTTATAAAATTCACTATATGTAACATTAAACAAAATTATTATTTATTTATTTTTGAGGCAGCGATATCACTAGATATTGCAGGTTGTGAGAAGTTCCTTGTGCAAGCTTCCTTATGATATCAATTGAAAATAAATACCGCACAGAAATTTGTAAGACTTAAAATTACAGTTATAATCTATTTTCGTGGCTTCCGGTGGGATCGTTTTCTTTGGTGAGGATGAGACAGAGACAAACAGTCAGTGGTTAGTTTTCTGACAGACTATCAATTTACCTTTTATAAGTTTATTACATTGGCTACATCAATACATGGAGTACATACAAGGTAGATAAAAGGTATCGTAGTTAGCGTGAAGGAAACACGTTTAATGCGTGATCCATCCGCAATAAAGGGCACGCGAAGTACGAATAAATTCATAAGCGAACCTCACCATCTTAAAAGTTGCCTAGTCTACAATAAAAAAAATCGTGGAGGTAGTGTACTACATGGCCTTATGGTCATCCCTTCACAAATTTACTTATATTCGCATAGTTTATAAAAATATTTTGCATTTTTTCACTCTTGGTGGTGGTTATATGAATAATGGTGACAAAATTTAAAACATAAATCCATTTTTTTGTTATTACAGCCACAAACAAGACTAATAACTCTTTTGGTTTTAATTATGACATGTACATGACAATTGTTAGGCATTAATATCATATACAAAATTAAATGTTTAGTCTTACCTGTGTTCTCACCAGTCAATTCCTGTCTTTTAATCGCCTCAGGAGAAAGGTCTGAAAAATATTATTAGTGAAAAAAATGAAAATGTGCGATGATGTTTATGGCGTGCATAAATTAAAAATGATGAAAAAAAAAAATCCGAAATCAAAGGATTTTAAATTATTGAAGTGGTTAAAAGTAACCCATTATAAAAAGCAGTAAATAATTACAATTACAACAAAAGTTGGTCCATATAACTATCTATTATATACTGCTTTGATGAAATATGAATTTTTCTGGTACATAAATGTTAAACAAAAAAACCGTAACCAATTGTACAAAGAAAAAGAAATATTTTTCGTTAATTCAGACATAAAAAATGTGCCCAAAAATAATAGGAGTTACTAGGTAAGTTAAATATAACCAGCGAGTGAGTAAATGCAGTTTGCACATACCATAACCAGTACGGACTGAAAAAAACGTTTAAATATGTGATGAATTCGCATCGGTTAAGTTGTCGATTTTTTTAAGTTAATAGGTTAGTGCTTCAACACTATCGCACCTGGTGTCAGGTGATGTCGTTCACGGTGGGTAAAGCACTAGTATCCTAGTAATAGCTTATTAGCCTAGCCTAGCCTACGCACCCACGTCATATGTGGAATATGAAAATGTCTCAACGAAAAATTTCATTTGTCAAAATAATGATATGCAATACTAAAAATGTATCGAAAACTAATTGAACATAAGAACTATATTATGAAAAATATAACTGCAATGGTTTACTACTTTGACTATTTTTAACAAGACAGAAGAATTTATTTATATAAATATATATACGCTACTTAGGATGGTATACACTGCGCCATTGCGCTCATTGCTTTGAGGGACAAGATGTTAATGCTTGTTAACTCAATAATTTTTCTAGGTATTTTGCACAATACATTATGGCGGAATAAATACTGGGAGCAGGGATCTACCACCATTAAGTAACAGTTTTATTATGATATAATTATTTTACAATCTTTTTATCATATGTAAAAGTAATTAATATATTTGCTATTGCATTATTGAGGTTTATTTATTTACATTTACATTACATTACATTATACATTAGGTAACTGGCAATATCAAAGACGACTTAGATTTAGTTTAGTTTTCAGTTAATTCTAACTGTATTCTCTGTTAACATATATACAAATAATATACATATAACCATAGATCTGATAGATATAACATATACAGTATTTTTATGAAAGCCTCGAGATGCGCTATATGTTCCAGGCGATACCATATTGTGCTCATCGTCTTACGACAAAGTCGATATGTATCCTACTAATTTCACTAGGAACAGCGCCCTTTAAACAGAACCAGAGTAATATTTGCTTACTCTTGTTTGACTGCAAAAATATGCACTCTAATGGTATCTAGGCATTCTAAAGCAAAAACTATTACTACCGGAACCATTTCTTACGAACACATCCACGAAATCATGGTTTGTTTAATGTTTTATCGTCAGAAACATGGTATTAGTATAGGGTATTCTGGCTGAGCAGTCTCCATCAATTAAGGCCTCATTGTTAATTAACGTCATGTCAAATTGAAGTCAAGTGATGCCGTCTTTGGAAGAGATATCTTTAATAATAATGACTACACTCACCCAAAGGTATCGACGGTATGAAAGGTTTGACGTCGGAAGGTGGTATATTGGTGGCAAGTGGAGTGGCAGGCCCATTGACGAGTACATAGCCGAGGTAGTTGAGTATCTTCTGGGCTCTGTTCTGAGACGCTTTAAACATGAACAGCTGGGGATGTTCGTCAATAAAGTAAGTATCCACTGCACCTAGAATATTTGAACAGAAAACAATTATTAGTAAAGAATATAAAGTCTGTGCCAAAGTTAGTTACTTTCTTAGTACATTAAGGACTACATAAAATTTAAGATTAAGTATTTCGTAGCTTCATCTTTTCAGTTCCCATCCGATGGGATCGTTTCTCTCAAGGAGTCTGACATGAAGGTCAACAAGTGTTGATCCTTGTTAAATTATTGGCTAACTGAGGATTTCACCATCAAGTTTAGATTAACTATTGATGTAAACACTTAAAACACGAATTAGATATATCATAGACAACATGTATAAAACACGAGTTATTGCGTAATCTACAACAATTTTCTTACTTAGAGAAGTGTGACTTATGATAAGAGGATAAAAATTGTCAGAGATCTCACTTATTCAATAAGTACACATATTAATTAAGCTAACTGTATTATGACTGGTGCCAGACCTCGTTTAGACAAATACCTCCGCAGAAACTTTATCGAGCGTCATACAGTAGTGTGCAAACATTATGTGTTCTAGTTTGAAAGACATTGCTAGTGAAATAACTGGGATAATGAGAGAATAAAGTAGTGCTGTGTATGTCATCATAACTAGCGGCACGTAGTTATGAGCAGGCGGATCATTTACTATCAATAGAAGATCTATAGATGATTGTTTTACTCATCTCATCGCTTCATAGGATAAAAAATAACTAAGAAAATATTGTTATTATAAGTAAAAGAACCCTTATAAGATTTAATGTAATAAATACTAGAAAAACAATTTAAACTTGTTTGCTAAAACGATTACCGTTAAGGAACTTCTGATTGCCAAGGACATTGAGGAGGAAAGGGATGTTGGTTTTAACGCCTCTGATGCGAAACTCTTGTAGAGCGCGGTTCATTTTGGCCGCTGATGATGAGAGATCTTGCGCATGCGATATCACCTGAAAAAGATCATTTATTTCAACAACAGGTTCTCAATTATATGGGTACTAGTTTCTTTTCCATGACTTATGGCTCTATTCTATGGATTTTATTGTTGTTGGGAATTTAACACAAAAGTTCAATTCCGAAGAAAATTAAGAATTTTATTATTATTAAGACTAATAATACTATTAAAATTTGTCTCATCATTATCTCTCTTTGTTCTCACTTCATGTGAGATTACATTTCCTTTTACCACATCAATTCACAATCCACTCCATTTATACACATATTCCCGTTCACACAATGCATCACAAGCATATTTAATGTTCTTTTAAGAACATGATCTTTTCGCATCACGACTTTCAAGTTTCTTATATTTATTAAAAAAATGTCAGTTCAACAGAAGTAAATGATAGTATATCCACAGCTTACTTTAACTAGCAGTGAGTCGTAGTATGGGGAGATAATAGCCCCGGCGTAAGTTGAGGCAGAATCGAGACGAATACCCATCCCTTCGCCAGACCTACAAAGAAATAAGTTTTTGAGATAAAAAATGTAATCACTCGCCACTCGCTGTAATCGAAATCGGCTGAATCGTTATCGTTTACTTTGTTTAAATATAAAACCTATCAGCCGTTTAAATCAAGTCTATTGTGTTTTTACTTTTTTATATCCAACGAGGGCACAAGACTAGCAGAACGTTTAGCTTATATTAAACGATTCGCCTGTCCATAAGAATATGGCGCTAGTTAGAACGATATACACCGCTACACCCTCACTATTCTCGACGCCTTGAGGTGCAAGATGTTTAAGTCTTCTTACACCAGTAACTTGACTAGCTGCAAATCAAAATGGAACACAATGTGTGCATGTTAGTGTTTGACGGAATGTCTACATAGATAGTCTCGGGAAAGAGAACCACAAGCACTAAATAACTACCTTTATATTACGGTTTTTTTTGAGCTTTGTTTCTGCCAGGCTTCTTTTATTATTATGAAAATAATAATTTTCGCCTCTTGCGGTCTACTATTACTATTTTTATTATTTAAATTAATATTTGTAATTATATGGTTTCTTTAATTTATTATAAAAAAATGTAATAAAAGAAAGATGATGACTTTGTCTCTCTTTTCTTTTCTCATACCTGAATACTTCAATCCTGCCCGTGCTTGGTTGGAAGTTGTTGGCTGGATCTTCAGTAGTGACCCTACACTGTATCGCATATCCCTGGGTCTTGATCTTGTCCTGTGTGAGCCCCATCTCGGGTAGCGTTAGACCTTCGGCCACACGGATTTGTGACTGCACGAGATCAATGCCTGTGACCTCTTCCGTTACTGTGTGCTCTACCTGTAATCTGAATAGAGATTTTGTCGATAATATATTTCTTTGAAATGTCAATACGTTTATGAGTTTAAGACACAAATTTAACGATCTAGTTGTATTTTCTATGAACTATTCCTAAGCCTCAAATGAAAGCTTTAAATTACTGTTTAGTAGAAATGTCAGTTAAATTTATTTTATTAATTATCTCCATGCCCTTTGCCAAGAAACATGGAGTTAACGTGTTCCAAGAACAGATGTTTTCGAGTTAATTGGTGGTAAAGTTTTGGAACCCAATGGCGAGCTACCTCTCTCTCATATTTAAAAATAACTGCTATAAAGGAATTGTTGTGATTCGGTTGAAAATATATGAGAGCTAGAATATTTTAACCTAGTACCTTTCACAACCCATGGACTCGTTATTTATAACTATATATGATAGATATTTATTTAGTGAAGATTTTCAATAGTGTATATAACAAACAAACCTGGCGTTCACTTCGATGAAATAGAAATTGCCCTTGTCGTCGAGAAGAAATTCGACGGTGCCAGCGTTCTCGTAACCGACATGTCTTGCCAAATGTACCGCACAGTCCACCATTTTCTGACGAACCTATTAACAAATAAAATAAGCATATTTTTTAATAAAATATGTTAGTGCATGACCACGATCCCTTCTGGTAGTAAGTGATGTACTGAGGGTCTTTGTATTACAAGACAAGCATTTATCCACTCGACGGAAAGAGTCACCACCAGTTAACAATTTACGAAAGTTGATAATTTTAAATGTTCATGAAATTAGCTAAGTGAATGAGTTAATTCAAAAAACCCCACTTTTTTACATTATTTATTTTACCTCGGGCTTCAAATGTGGTGCTGGCGCAATTTCCACAACCTTTTGGTGACGACGTTGCACTGAACAATCCCTCTCGTAAAGATGGACGACATTGCCTGCTTTGTCGCCTGAAAATTATAGTGTACATTACAGTCATCCTCATTATATACTGATAGACGCCCATTGCTGAGCACAGGCCAAGATTCTCCGATCCAAGACCAAATAAAATTTGTTGATTTTTTAAAATTTCTACTGCTTCAGCTGTACAGCCTTGCTTTCTAACTTTTTCATTAGTGCAATTCTTAGATTACTTATTGTTATTTGTGGGATGTATTATTTATTACCACTAGTATGTTTTGATCTATATTACTTGTAAGTTTTTAACATAAGAGACAGGCAACGCATGTATTGTTTTGTGGCAGAGGTCAAGAAGACTCACTTTTGGGAGCTGTGTTAGAGTGAATACCATAATATAAAGTAGTATGGAACTTGGAAGTAATGCTGTAAGTGTTTATTTTATCTACAAGGGACTAACACTTCATCTCAATGTCTTATGGTCATATAGTGTTAAGCGACAATGTAGCCATGAATGATGAAGTGTGCTCGCTTGGAAAGTTTTTGCTTTAAAATTTTGAAAGCTGGAACACAAGTGTTATTATGGCGACTGACTTACAATATGAAGGGGTTAGATAGCTTGTTTTTTTAAAAAAAATCTTATCACCAACCAAATTATGGCTTCATAATCGAACCTGACACAACCGTGTTACTAACTTAACCGCCTAAGAAACAAAAAGCATAGATGAAGAAAGATTTTTATCTACGTAAGGTGAGTGGCTTAATAGTTACCTAGAAGCTGTACTTCTATATGCCTCGGTCTCTCAATGAAACGCTCGATGAACATGGAGCCGTTGCCGAACGCGCCGAGCGCCTCGGAGGACGCGCGCTCGAACGCGGACGCAACCTCGCTCATCTCGCGCACCACGCGCATTCCGCGCCCACCGCCACCGTACGCGGCCTATATATAAAAAAAAAAATAATTACTCGACACACACTAATGAATTTTGTGTTATAAATTTTCTTATTCCCCAACGATTATTGTATATAATCTAAATAAACGACTCTTGTTGCTATTAAACTTTAATTATTTGTTTTTATGGTTGGTTTAATTTAGTATCTGTGGTATAAAGAAATTATATGCTCTTTTGCTATAGTCATTATTCCTTTTTTTGACTATCCCTGGTTAGTTTTCTATTGAAACAAACAACTAAATTAGTTTCAAAATTTGTATGCTGATGACGATGATGTAGTAGATAGTTCATAATGAAATTATGTAATCAAACCTTAAATATGACCGGGAGACCATGTTGTTTACAGAACTCAATTGCTTCTTCTTTAGTTGTTATCGGGCCATCTGTACCGGGGACTATCGGTACCTCTGTAATAGAATTACTGAGGAATTATTAAATGGTGGTTGGTCTCTATTATCGTAGACCGTCTAAATAGGTATCACTGCAACGCCTAATTCTGCAATTAATTTGCTCTTGTAACTGACGAGTATAACGTAGTGCACTATATATGACACTGCTGTCATTTAGTTATGGGCAGCCGTATCACTTATCGTCAGGGCAATGTCCCGTTTGTGTCATCGCAAATTTTTTCGTTACTATGATTATTACTCTTAGGCTTGCTAAGGTTTACAGCTGGCGAAGGTCTTGTGTTCAAATTAACGATTTATTTATTAATTAACATGGAGGATCAACCTGCTTCTTGAAATAAAAATTTAATTCGAATTGTGGTGGATTTTTTCGAGCAGTTCCTGTCTCCCCAGAATGACCATTTTGCTGCACAAGTAGCACTGCTGTGCCAGCAGTCAACAAACATTCTTTACTATATCTTTAATACTTAACATCATATGGAATTTAAGTCAAGCATTAGTTCATTACAGATGAAAATTGACAATGAAGAGACTTTTTTTTTTCCTCTTCAAATTACACCTTAGTTCAATAGTGTTATACAGATTGCTAACGAATTTATTTATAATTATTTTGTAATGAAAAATTTTAATTCACATTAATACATAGATTAAAATAAATTTATAGAACATACTGGCTTCTATAGCGGCTTTCCTAGCGGCAACCTTGTCACCCATCTGCTGAACCACTTTCGGCGATGGACCAATGAATCGGAGGCCTGCATCGATGATGGCTTGAGCGAAATCTGATCTGAAACATTGCAATTGTTACATTCGGTTCTATAGCAGTGTTTACCTAGTAATAAAAAAGTAAAATATTAGTACCCTAGTACTAGTACTCTTATATCATAAAGTTCACTGATGTAGTTTGTAACGGAAGGTATAAAGTTTATGTGTTATGTTTCCTGAGGGGTGGATATAAGGGACTGGGCACAACAACTCACGAGATCCAAGCCAAGCTAACCTGCTCGTGGTGCACCCAACTAATTAACAAACGAGGCTCTGGCTTTCACTAACCCGCATTAAGCCGCTAAGTGGGAAATGGCCGAAATCTCCTCCATATGAACCCTTACAAAAGTTGGGTACTCGAGCCCAGCGATGCGGGCGACGCAGGGCCGATTGATGTGGGAATCTTTCGGGGAGGCATATGTCCAGCAGCGGACATTTATCAATAAATTTTTTTATGGTGATGTTTGCGCCGCAGTTTTATTGTCAACCATTGCGGCCTCATCAGACTCAAGGCTCGCGGATCTGGCATCCGCGAGCTAATATAATAATAACAAGAAGAAAAGAAACTATAAATAAAATAAAATTGAAATTAAATCAAAACTTTAAATGAGCACAAAATACAAAAACTAAACACAAACCTGAAACCAAAACATAAAAATTAAATATATACATATATATGTAGATAAAGTACTATGTAAAAGGGGGAGGAGAAAGGTGAGAAAATAATGGATATGGAAGGGTTGAAGTGTTGGATAATGCTCTAGGGGGCAATAAGAGGGGTGTAATTAATTATATACGTGGTTAAATATACATATGAATTTAGGACGCGCACGGTCCGCGTCAGATGGCGGCAATGGCCATGAGGTCATCAGAGGAGGGCTCGGGCCCGTCCTCCGATGACCTTCACCTGTATCGCGAGCCGAAGGCGATGAGGTCCGCTCGGGCAACCGGGTGTGAGTTGTATGCGCGGTGTGCGAGCCTGACGAGCCAACTCATGATGATGTATCCACTAGGATATAGGCAATCTGTTTTTATTACACATTAAAAATAACTATATTTTTAATGCACAATTGAAACAGAATGCTATGGTTGAGCAAGATTTTCACTTGTGCCAGTTAGTATAGTAAACACTATATGATGTTGGTTTCCTCGCCTAAATACAAAATGTTCAAGCTTATTACTGCGATAATTTTATAACGCCCTACAAGCCAGAGCACATTAATGTTAGTACACCACTGTTTGGCGGCAGAAATAGGACCTAAGATGGTACCTGCTTAGACGGTCTCTTGCAACGGAATCCTATTACCAGTATATTAACCAATCCATAAATATAAACTTGGGAGGACAATATTTAGAGGACAGATAGAATTAAGAAATGTACACATTATATTTTTTTTCAAAATCAAGTTTCACCGTTTCAATGTAAGGTTAATTAAAACCGTGATAATTATATTGAATTGATAATATAAATAATATCCCAAAATGTTTACTTATAATGTTACGCCATGGCACGCCATATTTTTTACTCAGCAATGACCTCCTCAACCCACGTTAAGCGATATATAAACCCATGCTTACGTAACGACGGTTTCCAAAGGAAAATAATTATACTTTAAGTACGTAATTGTGTAATTATTTATGTTAACTATCAATATGTTTGAACTCTAATTAGTTGCTATCTGACCGTCCTTCTTTGGACTATTTTCATATATGACCCAGAGCAAATCAATATCAGCTGTCAGACGTCTACCGCTGGACATAGGTCTTCGAGATCTCCATGCCCAACTAAATTTTTTAGAATTACATTGCTTCTACATTCTATATGTTGTTATTACTATAGGAAGGAGTTGAAAAACTGTTATGAATAGTAAACAATGGGTTGAGTTGATGAAGAGATTAATATCTACGACCTTCATATCTCAACTTCATTTCAACTTATGATCAAGAATGATCATAAGCTGAAAAGGCCATCAAAAGACAATAGATTTCTTCAATTGCGTGGCCAACCGCACAATTTATTGTCAATTCATAAGAAAACTAGTCTTCTTCCTAGACTTATTTTTTCCAAGTAGCCTTTTTATTAATATAAATAATTATAAGGGCTATAGGTCAAAGTCGTTACAGAATAATATAATATAAAATAAAAAAATATTGTAATGAAAAAGTTAATAACGGTTTATTTAAATTTGCTTACCTCTCTGATAGAAGACCGTATCCAGGGTGCACTGCATCCACATCATTCTCTTTGGCCACTCGGATTATCTCGGGGATGCTCAGGTAAGCTTCTACTGGTGGCAAGCCTTTGCCGACTACATACGACTCGTCGGCTTTTTGTCTGTCAATCGAATAACTTTATTGAAGTAGATGCTACAATATTAAATTTGGTGTTTTACAAAAGATGCTGAATAATCAATATGATTAGGTAGATCTTAATCTAAGTAGATAGATCAGGATCTCAGTAACTATTGGAGTGACTATTTTAAGACATTAATGTTTATTACTGTATTGTTGTATACTAATTTCCTGTATTACGATTCCAAAGTTACTAGCCAGTGAAATTACTATGGTAATACGACAACATTTTCTATCACAAAGCAACTAAACTGGTGCATTTTTTTATATCATTAAGCGACGAGACGAGCGGGGCGTTCACTTGATCGTAAGTGATACGCCTGCCCATAACAACATGTTGGTTGGTAGTAGTATGGTCTGCACTGCACCATGTTACCCTAGTCGCCTTGAGACATAAGAAGTGAGTTGAGTGATGTTGAGAGTAGTAATTACGCTACAACGCCCTTCAAATCGGAACACACTAATGTTTGCACTTTACTGTTTGGCTGCGGAAACTGGAGCTGCGGTTGTACCTACCTAGACGGTCCCCGGCAACAAGACATACCACCAGCACTGACAACAACAGACTTACAACACTATATTAATGTTTGCAGGTGAAACCGTTAATTGATTCTACCGAAGTTATTAAGTTACTTTCGTATATTTATTATGTACTAAATGTTTGTTTCAGTGTACTACATACATATTTTTTCTTATTTAAATAAGCCTTTGACTGCTCATAACTGATCGACAGAAGTAGGAGTTTCGGTGGTACCTACCTAGGCTGTGACCGACAACAGAGACCTATAGCCAGTATCTGTATTTTAAAGCGAAACAATCCTGATAGAAAGAATGGTTAGATCTACGACTCACCTCACTTACATGGATATTATCATGTGTGTCTTATTATGAAAATAAAACATTCTGTATATCATCTCAGAATGGATCTCAACACAAAGAGTAAAAGGCGACCGCAGCGTGTGACAATTTTTTTAATGATCATAACACCTAGTATTGTATTTAATTAAAAATAACACTGTATGTGAACCTTACAAAGTCGAAGCCGGGGGTTAAAGACCAAAGCATATCAGGCATGTTTAGGACTTGTCGGGATGTTAGCAAACTTTCTTTATAGTCGTTATTTCATTAACCATAAAGATGTTTACACGAATATACTATTAAGTTTGCATTCAAGCATCGATAGTCAGCAAAATGACGTGGCTCTTTTTAGGATAATGTATGACAGCACCACATTGTCTTCGTCGACTGAGACATAAAATGTTGAGTCTCTTTACCTCAGCAATTTCACTAGTTACAACTCCACTCAAACTGGAACCGTTAGATATAGGCGCTGCAGCGGTACCTACCTAGACGGCCTCTGGGAACTGAGACCTATCACTAGTTAATGATATATATGTTAAAAAAGTTTTTACGTCATCCTCCTTTCCAACAAATGTAATAAATCAATAATTAATTATCGATTTGTCTTAAAATATTCCATCCTAAATATTTACGTTAATTATCGTTTGACCTTTGTGCTCCTATATATATTCTTATATCTACCAATCACAATTTTTTTATACTGTTATTTTTCTAAGGTCATATGTAAATAAAACTTGAAGTAGTACCATAAATAGCAGTTTTCATTTTTCTTCTACTGTGCCTAGATTCTTCCCTCACAATGTATATACTACGCCTGCCAAATGCATGAACATGCTAACCTTACAAGGTTTTTCAAGGCTACCCCTACAATAAGTATTGTATTGTAATAGGGTAAAATCTCCAAAAAAATAATGCAACACTTAAAGAAATGTGATGAATTCTAAAGAATTTCATGTAATTGTAATCAGTATTTAAACAGTATAATGAACCAACAAATAACGTCTCTTATCAGTAGCTATAAGACTTGATTGCATGCATGTACACATAGTAAACAGCTATTTACTGTCTGGCGCATGCGAAACTAATTAGTACCAATCAGATTATAAAAAAATTTATGTCTGCCTTTATAATATAATTCCGCATTCCATCTGCCAGCATATGAGAGCTGGAGTATACTTGGATTTTCATTATCCACGGTAACATTGTTACTTAATACCTCGTGGAGACAACTGCCCATTGAAGATAGTTGTTTATTTCATGTTGTCAAGTTATTTCATAGTTTCTTTAGTTTCATTGTTGTTTATTACTAATTTCGAGCAGCTGTAAAATATATCTGTCTTTATATATAAAGCTATTCCCCGCCTGCATTGACTGGCCGTAACACCCCCGCAACTCTCTTTGGGTAAAGAAACAATATCTCAACCAAATTTTTAATGTTTCTGTCTAATAGTTTTAGATATCTCGTGATATTTCCTGTATATACAGATGCACCATTATTTCGTGAAAATGATATTACTTAAAACATATTTTGGATAATAAAGTGGTTTTATTATACATTTATAAATCAAAGTAAAAATTATTTTCAAAAAAAAAATTTAGTAATGAGTCAGCAAACCAAACCTTAATAGTTTTAAGTTTTTTATTGATAAAGTGTACAAAATTTGAACATTATCATGAAACTCGATGTAATGTAACGTCATTAATCAGGTATCAGCTGCCGTGTAAAGTGGTTATACAATAAAAGAAAAAAAAAACAACTTTTGTTGTTCATAACAGCGGTCAGGCAAAACAACAACACGCCCAAGGTTAAGCAGACGAGCAAATAAACAAAACTGACACGAACAAAGGTTTATAAGTGATCATCGTATCGTAACTATAAAAAACATTCTCCACGAGATGTTTCTCGTGAGAATGAACAGTAAAACGAATTATAACTAATATCCTCTCTTATAAAACCATAAATGTTGAATATTTTGAGAAACCAAAAGAAAGAACACTACAGGCGGGACATTCACATGATGGTAAGTGGTACGCTTGCCCATAACATGGCGGTTAGGATGATATACACTGCATTGTGTTCGTCGCCGAGAGACATAAGATATTAAACTCGTTATCCCAATATTTTCACTAGCTACAACACCCTTCAGATTGGAACACAGTAATGTCTGCACGCTATCGTTTAGAGGCAGAAATTACAGCTGCGATAGCATCAATCAAGAGATCTGCTACTAGGAAGTTACTGCTTCCGCGGTACAGTGGTTCAGCACTTGCCTTGTGACTTACGACCCTCGCTTCGATTCCGCGTTCACATGTGAAATTTAAATAATGATATGGTTTGTTCGGGCCCACCTGACCAACTATCACCCTCATATTGTAAATCTATCCCCGTAATACCATCGCAGCGATTTGACAAAATATGACTGTCATAGTGTTCTAGGCGACCGCACTTCTCTATCTAAAGTTTCATTGTCACTTAACACCATAGGAAGTTGAGGTCAAGTGATAAACTAATTATGGATAAAAACAAAATTTACATTGTACCAGCTGGAATATTTAAGTCCCATAATGAAGAACACAAAATATTAACAGCCGCTGCTCATCGTGCAAGGGAAGTTTTTAAGAAGAGCGAAGTGTGGGACTAAGAAGAATATCCTGGCTAATATTCACCCACTTTTCGGAGCCGCATTATCCAAAGAACATATTGCCTGACCGGTGGCCGACTTTCGAAAGATGACACTTTAAGATGATAAAAAAATGTGTTTTTTATTCTATGAAATGTTTATCTGATGATAAGTGATACGCTTGTCTAAAACACTGTGGCCTCAGTTAGGATGATATACACTGCACCGCCTTGTCCTCGTTGCGTGATACATAATCTTAAGTCTTGTTACCTCAGTAATTTCACTAACTACAGCTTCTTTTAAACCAGAACACAGTAATGTTTGCACAGTAGTTTGTCGGCTGCAATAAGAGCTGAAATGGTACCTAAATAGACGGTCCCCGGCAACAGAGACCGAACTGGTTGTTGTATATGTATTATTAATTCGCTCATTATACACGTCATCATTATCAGCCCATGGCAGTCCACAGTTCGACACAGGCTTTTCCCAAGGGAAGCCTCTTCAGCTATACATGTATTTTTTAATACCTGTGCATCTGCAGGCGGTCCTGTTCGCTGTAAATGGCGACGGATCTGATACCCAGCTCGGTGCATGCTCGGAACACTCGGATGGCGATTTCGCCTCTATTGGCTACAAGGACGCTTCTTATTGGCCTGTACTCCACGGATTTGTTCTGGAAATAAAATAAAGTATAACAATTATAGAGAAAATAATCATATATAAATTGATATAAATTAAGCGCAAACGCATGGACTTATTTAAATTTATATGTTATACAAAAAATCATTAAGTTTAATAAGCGAGTCCAAAAATAGAGTAGTAATTCAGTTGTTGGCTGTAACAACCCTGCAACTACCTTTGGGGAGAGAATTTTGTAGAATCCATTCTTAGCTGACCTATAGTAGCTTTTGCTTTGCCATTTGGCAAGCAACATATGTACTAAATTTTGAGTGTTAACGTCTAATAGTTTCGGAGATATCGTGATGGGTCAATGAATCTCTTGATATCTCCTTCCACAATAAATATGATGCACACAAATATAATTAGTATATATACTGTTAAAAACGTTACTAAACATTAGTGTAAGTGCATATATATATATATTAAAAAATGTGTTATAAGCTAATTACTTATTAATAGGTATGGGAATAACCCGCGTATTTAAATAACTTATTGCGCATATAGTATTGAAACAAAACAAACATTAAAACGATACGTATCTTAACAATACAGTATTATGATTTTTTTATCCAACGTACCTACGAGTCGAGACATACATTCACCTAATTGTACGTGATACGTGAAACACTACGAGATGTTGCTCATAGCTCTAAGACATTATGTCAGTCTTGTTACTACAGTAAAATTTCATTAGCTACAACGCCTTTTAAACCGGAGGACAGTGTTTGTATATTACTTTTTAGCGGTAATAATAGTTGCCGTGGTACTTACCTAGACGGTCTCTGATAATACAAGCTTACTACAATTTATATATTATATAAATATTTAGGAGATATCCAGAGATTCATTGACTAGTCAAGTACGTAGACGTGAAGACGTAAATACTCAACATTTGGTATAGATATTGCTTCTGCCAACCAGATCGACCGATCAGATTAAGGACTCGTCATCCTTTATATTCTACACAATCGTAAGCTGGACAGGAACCGGGAGAAACAGATCGTCCACTCCAGACAGCAACCCTAGCACTGATCACGATCATCAGAGATGAGGGAATGACACTAGAGAGAGATTATTTCTGCCATTAAGAAATGATCAGCTAAGAATAGATTTTACAAAATTCCATCCCCAAAGGTAGTTGCGGGTTTTAATAAGGGGAAGGGGCCTAGGGAGCAGCAGGTTGTTCTCGGGCGGGAATATTTCTGACAAATTCCAAGTCTAATTCTATATTACGGCCAAAAAACGGAAGGGGACAGCTAGTACTTGTATGTGAATGCAGTTGACGTAAATCAAGGATCTATTTCGTCATGGTCTTGATGGTCACCACAACGATTAAATAGTATTTAACATTTAATTTATCGTACGTTGATCCGTTATTTCCTGTTGCTATCTATGAATAAACAGATTTTAACGGTACTTCAACTCTTATCTTAATTTCTAGATAAGTAATCTAGAAATTCTACATAGGTAATCTACGTAGTGCTAGTTTATCAGTTCTACAACATACAAAGGTATAAACTGTGAATAGTATAAAGGTAAATAACTATGGTCAAAGGTCTAGTAGGTTCTTGTGACAGACCAAAACAAAACTCCTATACTCCAGTTCAGTTCTTCCGCCATTTTAATTGGTAGTAGGTCTCTCGTTGCCGGAGATCGTCTAGGTACTAGTAGTGTGCAAATATTAGGGTGTTGCAGATAGTGAAATTACTGGGATAATGAGAATATTTTACGTTTTAAAGAGCGTATTATGGTGAAGTGTCCATCATCCTAAATAGCAACCACATTATTATTTGCAGACGTATCACTTACCATCAAGTAAATGTCCCGATCGTCGTGTCGTTAAATAAAAGAAATTATAATTTTTACTCTCATTTTAACAGATGTTAGGAAACTCAGAGAATTCTATAAAATTGCAATATTTTGTGTGTTAGGAGATCGCTTCCGAAAACGAAGACAGACGGTAGTACTAATGACTCCTTTGACGATGGGACGGTAAAAAATCGATAAAAAAAAAATCATATTTTTTAAAACGTTTTTAGTTATTATCATTATTTACTCTTCGTCATGTTAGTACAGCTAAATGAAACGATAGTTTCATACAAAATACATTATTTTACTAAAAAGAAACCGGTAATGAAACAAAATCAAAAACTGCTGATGCTCGGGTCAACGAGCGCACGGGCGCGGCGGAAACTAGAGATGTATTTGGTTTCAATTTGAACCTTATTTCATATGGCCACGGAGCATTTAGATTGGATTTATTTTTAATCAGGACCGATTTTTTTCCCGTCCCATCATAAAATGTGTCATTAGTACTACCGTCTGTCTTCGTTTATGGAAGCGGTCTCCTAACACCCAGTATATAATATTGATGTAGAAACCCCGTCAATCATTATTAGCCGACAGACGTCAACTGCTTGACATAGGCCTCCCCCAAAGATCTCCACATCGATCGAACCTGCGCTGTCCGCATCCAGCTGCTTCCCGCAATCTTCACGCGATCGTCGGACCACTTGGAGGCGGGTCTGTCAATACTACGTCTTCCGATACGCGGTCGCCATTCGAGGACCTTGGTGCCCCATCGGCTGCCAGTTTTTTAAGCGATGTGTCCTGCCCATTGCCAGTTGAGGCTAGCAATCTTTTGGACATTTCTGATTCGATCACACGGGGAAACCCCAAGCATAGAGATTTCCTCTTGAATGTTAGCAATGGTGCCGTCATTATTAACTTTCTATCTTGGTCTTTCACTTGTAAGATTGATTACTATAACAGGAAAGGGACAGACTTGAACCATAAATTTTCTAAGTGTTTAACGGCAGAGTGAGTACTAATATTATGTCGTTTAACACTAACACTTGAAGACTAAAATTAGATTAGTAAATTCTTATAATATTTAAGAAAGTATTTCGGTAGTCGATGATAATTAAATGGAAGAGGAAAACGAGGATGTTGCAGTTGTATTTATTTTTAGAAAAGAATAATTGCGTTTGTTAGCTTGATAGATGATTGGTAAATGAAAATGATCCCGTCGCTACTGCCCCGTCCACTAGGGTCGGGATCAGCACTGTTTAAATGGTGATATTGAATCCGACACCAACGAGCTCAATTGACTCATTCAATTCTCTTAAATCGAAATATCTTATAATGGTTTTGAAAATACATAAAAACACTTTATAATGGAAATACAATTGATGAAATGTTTATTTTGGCTATCATAAATATTTTTATTATTCTATGATAATATCTGATCAGAGCGACATTTTAGGATTTTTTTATTCAACAAAATCCTAAGACGAGCGGAACGTTCACCTGATGGCAAATGACACAACTCCCCATAACAAAGTGGGACTAGTTATGATGATATACAAAGCACCACATTACGCTCGTCTACTTTAGACCTAAAATTTTAAGCTACACAAGTAATTTCACTAGCTACAACGCCCTTTAAACCTGAACACAGTAATGTTGACACACTACTGTTTGGCGGCAGAAGTAGGCGGTGCTGTGGTACCTAACTAGACAGTCTTCATTAATTAAGAACTCCCACCAATATAATACTATTCATCATCATAATCATCATCAGCCGATAGACGTCAGACACAGCTGGACATAAGCCTCCCCCAAAGATCTCCACATACCGCTGGCCACTAGGGGCTCTCGTATGTTGGGGTTTCCTATGAGAGCATTTGGGCCTTTTGCCACCACGCTGGCCTAATGCGGGTTGGTGAACCAGAGCCTCATTTGTCGATTAGCAGGGAGCACCACGAGCAAGTGAGGTTGGCTTGGATCTCGTGAGTAGTTGTGCGGGTCCCCTTACACCTTGTAGTATTATCCATTGCCTATTATTCCCAATTAATTTAGTGTTGGACTTCCTGATCTTTAGCCTCCAAAAACACGTTTCATGGTGAGACTATTCTCGCGGTATTTTTCTTTTAGGTTATTTTGGACCGTTGTCAATTAGGAGGCGGAAGGTCATCCGCGATTAAGTTGTTCGTTGGCAAATTGAAGGCTGTCTCTATACCATGGCTTTGTGATGGCCTTTGAACATGGTCGTACAATTTTAGGCAACGTTGTTTTTATCAATAATCGGAGCGACTGTATTTTAATAATATATACTCGTATAACTTTTATCACTATGTACTCAACATCAAGACGCGACTACATGATTATGAACTAATGTAAGATAAAAACTTATTGATGTTTGATGTGATTGTTACATGTAGTGATAACAATTTTAATGTTTCGATTGTATCTTTTGTCACAACAATGTTTATTATATACGAGTATACAATCGAGCTAGTTTTATTTATTCAATAATTTAATCCGGTAGTAAATTTACTTAGACGTGATTGAAGACTTATGACTAACGAGTATCATGAGACCGGAAGAGACTAATCTTGTTAAACTATACGGGTTATATTCTCGATCACCCGATAAAATATATATATATTTTTAAAGTCAATGGAAAGAAGCAGTAATTCATTAATGTTTACTTCATAGTAAAAGTTTATAATAACAATATTAGCAATCATTAAAAATAATCAAAAATAAATTCACTGTTGGTAGGTCTCTGTTGTTGTCATGAGCGGGGTTACCATCAGGTGAACGTCCCGCTTCTCTCAACGCGACGAATACAATCTGGTGCAGTGTGTATCATCCTAACTAGTGCCATGTTATTATGAGCAAGCGTATCACTTATCAACAGGTAAATGTCCCGATCACCTCGTCGCTTCGTTGAATATAAGAAAAATGCGCTCATTACATCAGCTAGGAAGACATGTTGATGCTGTGTGTCCTTCAATATTTGAAGACTTGTTCAGGGTGTGGGATCATTTTAAAAAGTTATGAATGATAACACATAAAATGTCAAAAAACATGTTTGTATGCACTTACTGTTGTCGCTGTCCGGCTTCGAACTGAACACCACGACTGAAGTTGCGACGCCGACGCTCTTAGGGCGTATCTAGCGTTTAGTATTTGCATCTTTATTTAGGAACTACGTAAAAACTTATCTAAGTAAAAATTAAATAAAAATAAGTACAGGCTTAATTCTCACAGATAATTATTATGATTTTTTTAATTATTTCATTTTTAATAAAATATGACTAGATTCAACTATATTGTGATCACTATTGTGCGTCTCTCGTTTCGCGTTTGATTCGGTCGATTTTTATCTGAAAAGAAAAAAAAAACATATTTATTAAAAGATTATTTAAAACTACCTAAATTAAATTACTGGTGGTAGGTCTCCGTTTCCGCAGACCGTCTAGCTAGGTATTTCTACCGTCTAACATAACTATGTCCTGATTTGAAGGACGCTCTTGGTGGTGATATCACTAGGGTAACGAGACAACTAACATCGAATGTCTCAAAGCGACGAGCACAATGTGGTGTAGTGTATAACATTCTCACTAAAACCACGTTGTTATGGTCGGGCGAATCATAATCAGGTAAATGACCCGCTCGTCGCGTCGCTTCTTAGAATAAAAAAAAACTTTTACAAGCTCTGATTCGATCCAGAGACCCATATAAAGTACTAGCTTTGAACATTCTGGCAAGCAACCAACATTATTAATGAAAGCTTCACTATCCTCAGCCTTATTGTTACTTAATACTATGTCAAATTCTATTTAAATATAGACAAAAAAAATCATCCGGTTTTTTATTTTTTCCGGTGTGTTTGTACAAAACGTCATATATAACGAAAGGATATTTTTTATTATGATGTCTGCCACCGATGGTACACCCCATCAATAAACTATTCACGTGTGCCACCCGTGGTACAAGCCATCAACATCAAGTTAAATAATAAAATCATCACATCCACAAATGGTGTATAATTTACGTTTTCCCGGGTTCGGGGTTCCCTTCTAGACCTAAGTCATAAACCTTTCAATGACTCGTTCGTTGCGGTATTACTTTCCTTATTTACAAAATAAATGAACTATAGGAACTAAGTTCGACTTCAACTAGTTTAACTTCTGTTACTAATGGTATCGGTTTGGTATACCTAAATAGAACAATGTATGGTTTGACTTTGTACAAAAGTTGAACTATAGTTTCTACTGATAAAGTATTTTACCTACGTACGGTTCTAGTGAAATCTGAGATTTTAATCTGTGAACATCTTTCACATAAATAAAAAAATATATCATATAACTATCAAATGTTTGCGAAAGAACAATACCTACAAAAGATATACGAAGTAAATTTTTCCTGGTTTTAGCAACAAAATTTAAAAAAAAATCGGAGACTCTCGAAGTAGGTACCTGCTCCTGTCCTATAGTCTCGGGCTACTAACAATAGGACTAAGGTAAACCTGAAAGGGTTTTCGGGTTCGTGGGCTTTGCAAGAGCCCGGGATAAGTATAAGGTAGTCTCTCCTTCTTATCGTTGCAAAGAAACATTGCTTGGGAGTGTTACAGCACTCCTCGTGATGTACTTAGGCGTAATGTAGAGGCACCAGCCTGTTCCGTTGGAGATCACGGGGCACTGAGAGTTTTTTAGTGAAGTATTTCATATAACCCTGTCTAACTCCAGAAGTAGGGTATCTTTTGAACATTTTCCATCGACAATAAAAAAGGGAGGTGCCTCTTTATTTCCTATTTCTGCCCCCAAACAGTAGTGTGCAAACATTACCGTATTCCAGTTTGAAGGGCGATGTACCCAGTGAAATTGTAGGAGTAGAGACTTAACGACTTACGTTTCAAGGCGAGGAGCACAATGTAAGCACTTTGTTTTGGGCTGGAGTACGAATGAATGAATGAAATACACAATTATTGAAACTACAGAAGATACAGAAACAATTTATAAATAAACACGTTAGTAGTAATAAAATTAATTCGGTGCGGACATGGGTTTATGTCCTGCACTGCAATGGTACAAAAGGCCATACGCTCAGCATATTTTTCGCCTACCGGAGACGAAATACTGATTTTCAGCTACCACCCGCGGTATGATCGCGTGTAAAGTACGTATCACTTTTCATCAAGAGAACGTCTTGCACGTCGTTTTATAAAAAAAAAAAAAATGGAGATGCAGAAATAACAAAGAAGTTTATAAATAAATACAGTCTGTACGAGACAGTTGTACGTATTGAAAGTATTAACGTCAATGGATCGTCATACTTCCGTTACACAATACAAATAATGGAAAGAAATTTTCTTCGTTGTTAATGAAAAAAAAAAAAATACACTACAAAATGAATGGTATAAAATAGAAAAAAGAAGTACACAATTATCTGAGCTTATTCAATAAGTATTAAGAACTATTATCATTGGCAATAACAGAAGAAAATAATATGCACAATTTTATCGTATAAATACATCCCACTTACAAATAACCTTCAAAAGGTCACAAACTTGTTATGTCATTGTATAATGAACGGTACAGATCAAATATTTACACAATCGTTTTTGGTTTAGACAGGTCATTAATGTAAATAACCTAAGTAGATAAGATAAATTTATAAAATTTTATAGTTAGCTGCTTATCTGTATATATACATAATTTTTTTCATCGTAACTATTTACAAAAATAATAGTAATACTGAAAATTTGGTAGATATATTGCTTTTGCCTCAAAAAAGGCTCAAATTCACCTAAAGGGCAATGAAGAGGGCTATATGCTTGGAGTCTCAGTGCGCGATCGAATCAGAAATGTGGAGTTACGCAGAAGATGTAAGGTCACCGACATAGTCCAAAAGATTGCTAGACATAAGTGGCAGTGACCAGGTCACATTGATAGAAGGACTCACGGCCGATGGGACAGTAAGGTTCTTGAGTGGCGCCCGCGTACCGGTATTCGTAGTGTTGGGAGGCCTTCACACTAGTGGACCGACGATCTGGTGAGGGAACCCACTGGATGCGAGTAACACGAGACCGATCGATTATGATTGCTTTAGCTATTTAGAGGTCAGCCAAGAATGGATTTAACAAAATTTCTTCCTCAATGAGATACTGACGACACTGATTTCTGTAACACAAAGTAAGCTGAATACCAAATATTCCTTTATCAAAGTAATGTAAAAAAATAATGAATATTTTATTTATTTATTCATTCCATCTTTACTAAAATAAATACATTTAAGACGGTACAGGTCATCTCCAGTTGGTAGAATTATCCTCGTTGATACATTTTTTCAAATGCTCTAGATTTAGTACTGTAAAAGATACCAAGATTTTCAGCTTATATATATAGCACAATTGGTGCCAACACTAGCATTTGTATGTATTGTCCGTTTGTGATTCTAATTTTGTTTTAAATAAAGTGTTTCACACTTTTTTTTGTTATATTTCATTACATAGTTATATATAGGCTGGCGCAAAAATAACCTATTTTTGCGCCACCCTATATTACATTCAAAATAATCTTCTAGAGTATTCTATGTAGCATATGCTACTCCATGAGTTGATGAGTACATTTGTACATGTCATGTTTTAGTGTGACCTTGGAGTCGCAAATCAATTGGCGCCATTGCTAAATGCAGATTGTTTGCACGTCGCAATTTTTTTTTTCTTTCAGTTTACTCCGTGGCAAGTAGCTAGATGAATGTTCGTTGACTTGTAATATTTCCGTGTAATTGTTCGCGTCCAAAATTGAGAATCTGTTGACCTTAGTGAGATCGTTTATTTGCAAAGATTTAGTTTGGTCTCGTGACGTGGAGATCTTTGGGGGAGGCCCATGTCCAGTAGTGGACGGCTATCGGCTGATGATGATCATAGTTTAGTCTCAAATATAAAACTAAAATTTATGAACTCAGTGTGTCCTACGGTTCAATGTGCTTCGCATTATTGACGGCATTTTGTTTTCGAATACATTTTGTGATCATCATCATTTATATGGTTGAACATAATTTAAACTCCAATTGAGGATATTTGCTGTGGTCGCCAAGCCTGATTTAAGGGTAGTTGCTAGGTAAAGGTTACAATCAAAACTACCGCTTATTCAACTGTGTTATCTCTTCTTAGTCGTCTTACGATGGGTAAGGATTGGAGATATACATAATTAACAAATATGTTATATATTTCTATATGTATAAAATGTAGAATGTAATTTTTTTTATTCGACGAAGGCGTCTGCGTAGAGACGAGCACAACGTTAACCCTATGGTAAGTTATACGCGTGCTAATAACGTGGCGCCAGTTAGATTAGGTTAGGCTTAGTTAACACTGCGGTTGTGTTCCAAACAGAGAGCTCGTAGGAAGAAGGTTTATGTTAAAAATAATAAAGAAGGAGAAGAAAAAGAAGAAATGAAAAAAGGATAACTTTCAGGCTCCTTTTCAGGATGAGGCGACTGTCTTCACTTACAAGAAGTATGAAAGAAGGAATTAGAATGTAGTATGAGAGGAAAAATAAAGTGTGTAAGCAGAGCAGAGTATGATAGAAAGAAAGAATAAAAGCTGAAAATGAGAACAGAAAAAATAATGTATATAATAATATTTAGATGGTGAATGATTGTGAATAAAGGCCCTGACCCGCAGGGGGAATTATAAAAAAAAATAGAGAGAGACCTCTCCAAAACCCGGAGGTGAGCAACGAAGCGGTTTTAGTGGGTAAAAATCCCCATATAACTCTGACTTTCCCCAAGAAGGCAAAATATCTTTTCGAAGATTTCTCCCCCGAAACAAAAAAAAAGGAAATAGGTTTACTTAACACAGTGATTACGCTAGCTACGAATGCCTTCTAACCGATACACGATAATGTGTGCACATTAATGTTTGTTAGCATAAATTAAGAGCTGCGGTGATACCTACCTAGACGGTCTCTCAGGCAATAGAGACCTACCACCAGTGGACCGTTAGAATTCATGAAACATTTGTTGTTACCTAAAAATTGGTGAAACATTTATCGAGGACAAACCTAATTTCATTTCACGCAAGGTTTCATGCGATTAGTTTCGTAAGGTTTCGTACTAATTGAAATTCTACATAAAAAATTACTTATACTAAGTACGGTAAAAGAACTTACTTATTGAGGGTGTACGTTTTACCACGCTGTGACTTAATTATTTTAAATTACAGGGAAAAGGATTTTGTTTTGGAATTATTATAATTACCGATTATTCGATACTGATTATTCAATAACTGAAATCGAATGTTAATTTTTCTTTTATTTTATTCGAAGTTACGAGATGAGCGAGACTGTTACTTGATGGGTAGTGATTCGTCTGCCAGTAACAACGTGGTGCTGCACAGCAACAAATTGGGGTTGTCGCCTTAGGCACGAGATGTGATGTGTGTAGTCACATAAGTAATTTACACAGTGTTTATTGTTTCCAAGTTATTGATAAAAATCAGATGGAATCCAAAGGAAAGTACAATCATAAGTACACAGCACTAATAGTGATATTATCATAAAAAAAATAAGCATACGCATTATTATCACTTCTATGAATTTTTTTTATTATCAACGAAGCGACTAAAGAAGCGAGACATTCATCTGTTAGTAAGTGATTCGCTCGCCCATAACAATGCAGCACTAGTTGATATAAGCAGCACAATGTAATACTCGACGCCTCGAGACGTGGCTACAAAGCCCTTCAAACCGGGACAAAAAATGTTTACATACTACTGTGCGGCGGCAGAGTTAGGAGTTGCATTTGAGACTAGACGCGTCTCCGGTCAATATTAATAATTAAGATCGTAATAATACATATTATATATTGATTGTATTTTTTTTAACTTTTTCAGGTACAGAAGTTATAAGATATACTATATTCTGTTTAATGTTAGTGTATCAATTTTAAAACAAAATATTAAGTTGTGGATTAGCCGCAGCTGCTTTGAAAGCGACTGACCATGACACTAAAGTTGACAGTTACTTTTGTGCCAATGCCGGTCGTTGATCCTTCACCGGTTTATCGATATACCAACAAAGAGATCGTCGACCTCCTAATGGTTATTCATCAGTTTTCTTAAAAAAAAAAAAACTAGTTTACATCTCCACGTAACACAGCAAAATAGTAAACAGAATTTGGTTGCGTAGATAGAACTATTCTGGTCCCAGATATAAGGTCAAATTAAGAAAAAAACTTTATGGGTACCAATAAGCTACAGCAGATTACAAAAAAAAGAATTGCAAAAAAAAAAATGATAAAATCGTCAATGCTATGTTGGCGTGCGTCAACAAAACTGATTTTCAGTGCAGTAGATTCTTTGTGCCTATATATTCCCACATAGATTTAATAGGAATTAGTGATGAGCAAAGCAAATCAAAACCAAGACTTGGACAATCTTGTTTTTTTTTATACTATTAACCGACGAAACGGGCGGTACGTTCAACTGATGGTAAGTAATACGCCTGGCCATAACAATGTAGCTATAGTTAATATACGCAGCACCGTAGTACTCGATGCCTTGAGACGTAAGATGTAAAAGTCGCTACCGCAGTAATTTCCCTAACTATAACGTCCTTCAAATCGGATCACAGTAATGTTTGCACACTACTGTTTGGAGATACCTTGATATTTGCGCTATTACTTTTTATTTTGACTTACGAGTCCTACATAAGCGACGACGAGGCGGGAACCTGTTTGGGAGGTTGCGCTGTTACCGATCTAGACGATCTCTGACACTAGAGACTTACAAGTAAAAGGAAAAATCGATTGCTATACCTATTTTAGTTCTTAGGATTTTAAAATTAAAATTAAAAATTATTCATGACATTTCCTTACAAAACTATATTATTTTTAAAGTATATAAACTGAGGCATTCTTATCAATCACTTAAAAGATATTTATGATAAACAATCGATGTCTGCATTAATGATATATATATTTTTACAGCCTTTTATAATATTTTTTTATAATCGTAAGTGATAATAAGTAATCCAAGTGATTATGTAAAAGAAGTATTGATGTTACACATAGGAATAGAATACTTATTTATAAGTGAATGATTAAACGAAACATACCATTTAATAGTAAAAAATTCCTCCTTATAGACACTACAACACATGCAACATATACAACTTATGAACCCAATCACTCGATATCGGGTGCAATACCAATGAGAGATTAAATGTAGTGTTCAGAGTGTACAATATTAATACTTGTATACAATGACGCTAGGTTTTTTTTTTATTTATAAAAATTTACATATGGAAGGTCTCCGTTGCAAGCGGTCATCTACATAACTATAGAATACTGTGTACCGGTTTTAAGGGCATTATAGCTAGTGAAATTACTGAGATAACGAAACAACTTTATCTCAAGGCGACGAGCTGGTACTGTGTATATGATCTTAAATAGCGCCACGATGTTAGGAACAGACTTATCACTTACCACCAAGTGATCGTCTCATTGCTTCACCGAATACCAAAAAAAAGGTACAGAACCACACAAGATTATTTTAGTCATATTCCTAGTCTCAATTTTATCGGTCATATTAATGATAATTTTATCAGTAACTTGGAACATTGAAGATATAACAACGACCGGTTATTGAAAAAAAAAACAATATTTACAACATTCAAACAACCGGAAACACTACAAACCTTCGTTCGATTATCTACACAAATAGTACACGAATTACGACCTTGTCGGGGTATCGTTTTAAAAAAATATATTGCTTAAAAAATAACATGAGTATAGTAAAAATTACTTTAACACATAAGTATACAAGCTGTTCCCCGCTCGCTTTACTGGTGGTAACATCCCCGTAGCTCCATTGGGAGAAGTAATTTTGTAAATTCCACTCTAATCGGACCCCTAAATGGCAGAAGCAGTACATCTACCAAATTTCGCATGTATACGTCTAATAGTTTTGAAGTTCTCGTGATGAGCCAATGATTCTCTGGATATCTCCTATAGACTATAGATATTTCACTTAGCACTTTATCTAATTTTTAATTTAAATACTCTAAGTAGTTATTAATAATTAATAGGACAATAAAATCAACGAATTGTATATTGATTTCAGAGGAGAATAATGTTCATAAATAACTTCTAGGATTCAATATTATATTTATAGTTAACATATAAAGATTTATATACATACACATATATATTAGGTCCTTACATATGACTTCGGCGTTTTGTATGGGAGGAACATAAAGTCATTTTTTTTTTTAAATATATTTAATTAAAGTATGCACCGTTGTTATACATGCACTCTTGCTATCTCATAGGTAGTTCATTGATCCCTTTACTAAAAAAAAACCATGAAGGCGAGAATCAGTGAACTCTTTAAAGGCTGTTTGGACTGCAGCATATGAATTAAATTTTTTTCCTTGTAAGAAGTCCAAATTCCGGGAAAAATGGTAATTTGTTAAAGCAAGGTCCGGGGAGTACAGTGAATATCGCAGACATTCCAATTGTAGCTCATCTTAGTGGTTGTTTGTTGCGTAGTGTGTGGTGGTGGTCTTGCGTTGTCGTGAAGCAGCAAGGCCTAGAGGGATTGAGCAATATCGGTTGTTTACTAGCTAGTGCTTCCTTCATGGTTTGGTGTTGCTGACAATAGATATCTCTTGTAGAGATCACCGGCGCTGAGTCAATTTTCGTTTAGGCAAGGATTTGGCTGGGTTTCCAGGGTTCAGCCATTGCGACGAGTGCTTCCGATTATCGTACAGTATCCACTTTTCATCACAAGTAATGATTCGATTTAAAATCCCTTCAT
Source organism: Ornithoptera alexandrae (assembly GCA_029030555.1). Lineage (NCBI taxonomy): Eukaryota > Metazoa > Arthropoda > Insecta > Lepidoptera > Papilionidae > Ornithoptera > Ornithoptera alexandrae. The sequence continues at coordinate 2,421,625 of JARDVY010000007.1, read as the reverse complement.
TATTGTGTCGGTTGAGCAAAGTAACACAGCAGTTGACGCGTGTTTGCAAGTTCGATTCACTCAATTCATTAGGTACCCATCGTTTAAGGTTTTTACTTTCCCGATTTGCTTTAAATGGATTAATACAGTTTTATTACTTATCCCGTAGCCTGATCTCTGAAGTGCTTTATGATGGATCCACTTCCGCAATAGCCTTTAATTCTTCATTTTCCACTTTGGTCTCCGGCTGTCCACGGGGTTGATTCTGAAGGTCGAAATTTCCAAAACAAAAACGTTGAAACCAAAAACGTGCCGTGGTTTCTTTTGCGACACCAGCGCCGTACACATCATTAATCCTTCGAGCTGTTTCTGCAGCACTGGTGCCACGGTAGAACTCGTATTCGTAAATATACCGATATTTCATGTTTTCCATTGTGCGGTAATAAGCGACGCCAATGAAAAAAATAATGAGGAAAAAACAAATGAATGACTGTTTTCAAAACTCAAATGTACCAGCTAAATGAATTTATAAATTTGAATTTGGAATTCTTAACCAAAGAGGAGATATTTCCGATCAAAGTGGTCAGTACGACAAAACGGTAATTTCATATGTAAGGGCTTAAATATATATTTATGTGCTGCCTGTATAATAATTTTTTTTTTGTTATCTTAATAAGAAGTATACAATTTATCTATTTATTAAATATCGTTATTCTGCCAAACAAGTTAGAAAAAAAATTTATTATAGAATAAGTTACAAATAAGTACTTTTATAAAACTTCATAGAGTAATGCAAAAATTATACCTTAAAATGAATAAATAGAAGTATAATAAACAATAATTTCTCAAAAATTTATCTTCCCATCAAAATCTAATATCATTTATAAAGAAAACTAGCAGTAACAACCCCGCATCTCTTTGGGGAAGAAATATTGTAAAATTCGTTCTTAGCTGACTATACTCGACAAAAGGAATATTCCTACCAAATTTCAATTATCCAGGGCTTATGTTTCCAGAGACATCGTGATGAGCCACTACATATGTGGAAATCTCTTATAAATATATACATATTATTAATAATAACTTATGTATGCGTCTAAATGAAAAGTGGTTATTTCCATATCGAAGAGATTGTACAGGCTAATATAAAGTAAGATTATCAAGACGCATTCCTTAATGCTAACTGCTTTTTGTGACTGCATAATGATTGTTCAGTTTATAGTAGGAATGATAGTTTAAGTTATTTAGATAAACCGTTACAGCATTGGTATATGGATGTTACCGTACAACAAGAGCCAGACGTTTATCAATACGCGACTCACGAAACGTCTGGATTACAAAATGAGAGAAGACCTTAAGGATTACGAAATTGATTCTGATTCTATACTTACAACTGGTTTATGAACATTAACATCACACGACTTCGTAAATATATACAAAACCGACTTAACAAAAATGTATAAATTATTCATAGTAAACACGCTCAATTATCGCCGTTTGTTACAGGATATATGGACTAAACAAAAAGGTGTAAATTAATTAAAAAATAATTATTTGTACTTTTGCTGTAAATGTATCAATGGGCGGTAATTACCTTTAACAATTTCTTCAACTGCTATACACACGTCCTCACACCGCAGCGGTATAAGCGAAACTAGCTATTTACGTTTGTGTTAGACTTGTAAACGGGTCGGAGCGACCTCTAGCCGATCTTATCAGAGGGTTCAATAGCAAGTGCGGGTTACCATTATCAGTTTCGTAATATAGTTTTAAAGACCTTCGCGTGATACAATTAAAGCATCGGGATCAACACTACTGAACAGTCAACCGTTACAATGTGTTTGAACATTTGGCACTTTAGCCTAAAACTACAAAAGAATTCAAAGTTTTGTTATGAAAATACAAAAAATTATTTTTTATCGACTGAAGATAATGTCATTAGGAAGAGAATTAGTGATTCTAGTAGTCAATCGATGAGGTTTAAAAAAAATCTGGTCCCTGTACATGTCTCTCCGAGAATTTGTTGTGATGGCGAGCCGGTAAATGAAATAACATGATTAACATTTCGTATCATTAACAATGTAACATTTTGTTAATTTATACCAAGTATAGTAAGTTAAGTATTAAACGTTTTCATTACTGATAAAAGTATATGTAAGTATCAATACTTCTTTCTGACGTATTTAATTGATGAGGAGTTTTTTTCGAACTAGCCTTGCTTAGCTACCATCGACATATTATATTCCTCGATTGTCGTCATAAAAAAAGTTCTAGAATACATTAGTGCCGTCATGCAGCATTTCTTCATCCCAAGGTTTGACTCCTCTTTGAGTACATACCTATCTATGGACTTCCATGATTAGTACTCATGGACTCAAAATCTGATAACATTTTTAGTCGCTCTTAATGCACACAACAAGCAGACCTTACTGTAGTCTTATTCTTAGTAGTCTGACAAGGCTGCTCATTTTCCTTATCCACAAGACTATGGGCAAATAAGACATATTATGAAGAAGCATATATATCATACATAAACATAAATTCAAACATACAGTTTTTAATATTATACAAAAAGTTATTGTCATCAATCTTTCAACGAAATATATATTTTAAAAGTGGTAACTTGAAGAAAGTGAAGAGCCATTAATTAAAAAAAAAAAATATTTGTATATATGATTTATATTTAGTATTAATTTCATGTTACCTTGATCCACTTCCATTGTGATGTTACCCACAAAAATGTGAGTCGCAAATGAATACTAAAAACCAAGTAAACATCTAGAGTATAGTAAAATATTTTGTCAATAGATATTACCACAAAACGAATGTATGTTATATTAAATGTAAATATAATAATAATAAAAATATATTTTTACGGATATAAATAAATATTTGCTTTCTACGACTTTATTATGTTTTGATGCATCCAAGGTATTTCACTTGTTTGTTAGATAGGATATATTTGTCTTTAAATGTATGAATAAACATCAAAAAAATATTTAAAACATGTTATAACACATTTTTAAGGAGAATGCTTGTATTCATTATTAATTTCTGTTTTTAATTTAATGTAAATTTATAAAAGAAATTAAGTTCACAAACTGCAATTAAAATTTTTTATTGAAATAGTTGGTATAGTCTTCATCTGTACAAATTATTATATAGGCAGCATTACATTAATAAAACTATATATGACCATGTATAATTTTCCAACCCAAAGTAAATTTCTCTGATAATGCCTCTGGTATTATTTCTGATGAAAATTTCAATGATTTTATGTAATGTGCAATATGATTGTTTTTAAAATTTCTTATGTATTAATTATTCTCTGTAATCCAAAACCTGCATGTTAATATAAATTATTGTATTACTTTAATGTTATATAGTAGAGGTTGAGGAGTAAATGGTAATCTATCAAACTTTTAACATAATTAGAATTTATACTGTGTAAATGTAAACTAACAAAAGCAGTCATAAAAAAAAGATAAATAAGGATAATAACTTTATTTTTCTAATTATTTTTATGATTATAAATTTTTATGTGGTGCATATAGGACATATTGATTAATGGAATATTATCTAACACGTACAATTCATAAAGACAACGTATTAGTATAATATTGAAATTTATAAATCTGGATATTTTTTAAAATATTAATAATTTAAAATATTGAACCAGTAGAGAAATTTTTTTTTAAAGAACGCTGTATATTTAAAAAGTTTTGTTAAAAAAACAATACTCATACTATGTGAGTTAACTGTACTTATCTGATTCTAGTTAATTGGGCATAAAGAGTAATTGAAAAGATGGTTAACAGAAATAGCGCCAAAGATATTTCTTGCAAATTCCAAAGAACAAACACAAGAAATATGCCTTTCAAATAACTATTAACCTTATGTATACACGCATGTTTAAATAATTGTTACATAATACAATTATAAATAATAAAAACAAAAAACTGCGCTGTTCCTATTTAAATTGTGCGAAGGATAAAATAAAACGATTATGACATAAGTATAACAGTTAAATACCAAAGAAAGCAGCGCGAAAAAATTTTACGGACATGTACACTCACCTTTAGTTTATTTCGATATAATTTGATTCAAAACTTCTTATAACTAATTGTTATTCACTCGAGTTTACTTTTTCGTAGAAGATTGAAAACTAAAAAGAAACCGTAGCGAGAGTGCTGTAACCAGACAACGTGAAATGGCAACACCGAAACATTTATAGAGGCCAACTTTTCTTTTATATTATTTATTATTATTATCCCATTCTAACATAAAAACTGTTTTTTGTTACTAATTATTAGCTTATATAATTTTATTGATTTCCATTTTTGGTTTAATTATTTGGTATAATTATATTAATAATATAACATGTTTCAGTAACACATATAAAGTATATACAAAAGAACAAGGAATAAAATGAAGAAAGTTTATAATAAACTAACATTTAAACAGAATTAAAAGTAAAAATATAAAAGATCTCGACCTCGGTCCCTCAAATACGAAGAAAAAAAATCGTTTAGACTATTAAAAAAATCTTTGTAGTAACATAATTTTAATCATATTTCGTAAGATTTTGTTATAATCATATTACTATTTTATCAATATGAAGTTAAACGAATTTTAAAAGATATGAATGTTAAAACATTGACGAAGATGTTTGTAAAGAAATAATTTCGTATTTTACTATCAAAGTTTATTACTAAGTATATTGATATCTTTACATTAACTTTGATTTGCCGGTGGTAGGTTTTTATTGCTAAGTCCTATCTAAGTAGGTGCCACTGCAGCGCCTATTTTTGTCGCTGTATTATAATACAGAATTATTATGTTCTAGATTGAATGGCGTTGAAGCTAAATATAGCTAATAGTGAAATATTAGAATAACAAGTCGATTTACATCTTGTCTTTAGGCGCAGAGGACAATGTAAAACCGTGTATATTATCTTAAATAACGTTACATTGTTATAAGCAGGCGTAGCATTTACCATACGTAAAATAAAAAATTTACTGATTTTGTGACATTTTAGTTTCTTTTATAGTAACATTAATTGATTGTCAATGTCAGTATCTGAATTCAATCCCAGAACTTTTTTGTTTGTTTTTTTTTTGTATTACAACATGCCGTCTAATTAACACTTGTATATTAAATACCCAGCAGCTGGATTCGTAATTTTGCATTAATTCCTAGAAGTATATACAGTTTCGTATGTTAGTTAATATTTTTCGTATAATGAAAACAAAACAACAGATGTTATTGTTCATGCCAAGTGTCTGTATTATAAACACTTAGTGCTAATCAATATACTATTCGTTTTTTGTTATTAGTTAAGTTTTGCAATGAAAATATAAATATAAAAATGGCGGCAGATAAAAGGTGCAAAAACATTGTTAACTGTTGCAGAACTTGTTTAAATGACGCTTCTTTAAAAACTTTTAATATTTTTGAATCCAAAAAAGACACTGTCAATGTTGCCCAAATGCTGTTGATATGTACTGGATTGAAGGTGGGTTTTTTTGCCATGTTTGCTCTTTTTTAACTTATTTTCTGTATTACAATATTTTACAATGCTTATTTTACATAATAAGATGTTATCTTACACTTATCCATCACTAGATGTAGCTTTATTGAAAAGCATTTTAACATTAATTAATTTATTATGGAAAGATAACAATACACATTTATAATATTGAAATAAGCTTCCAATTTAGTACTACTAAGCTTGATAAGAATTAGAGAAGAGTAAAGCCAGGACTTTAAATAGACAAGTTAATTAACATTGCATAAGTTTTTTGCCTCAGTAAGTAGATATTTGATACAAAGTAAGAGATGCTTTTTATCAAGTTTGCAGATTTCAAATATATTTTTATTTATTTTAGGAAATATTTAATTATCTTCTAAAAATGACTAAGTATATTGTTGTTAATTTATGTACTATTTAATGTAAATTGCTTTAAATACAAAAGCTTGTAAAGTTAATATTTGTTCACATTATACCTTTTCAAAAGTTCAATACACGATAAGATTTTAAGTTGTCTTTATATAAATATTTTAGTACATGTACATCATTATTTCTGTTTTTAGGCTGACATTGATGATGATCTTCCAAGACACATTTGCAGTAATTGTTATCATCATCTTATTGGGTTTTATAATTTTTGTTTGGTAGCAAGGAAAATTGACTCACATCTAAGAGAGCAAATAAACTGTAACAACAATGATACACTGTTAATGGAAAATGGTATGGCTTCGAATATAAAGATTGAATCTGATGATTCTAGTCATTTTGATAGAGCTAATGATCAATTTATATTAAAAACAGAGATTGAAAATAAGGAATTGAATGAAAATAAGAATTCCACCTTAATTAATTTGCCTCTATTAAAAGATGAAAACAATTTGGAATCCAGAGCAAAATTATATTTAAAATGTGATGTTTGTGATAAAAAATTTAGGAAGCTCTCTAAACTGAATCAGCATAAAGAAAACCATGATCAAAATGAGAAATTGTATGTTTGTAATATATGTTCAAAAACTTTCAAACAGCGGCAAAAACTTGTTAGCCATTTATTGATACATAGTGAAAAGAAGACATTAAACCCTGGACCAAACATAAGTCAAAATGAGAGTAATGAGAATTTTAAATGTGGAATATGTTCAACTGCTTTTAAGTCCATGCATTCACTATCTGCACACATGCGTAAACATGTTAAAAAGGGTAGAGTGTTAGCTTGCAGTCTATGCAGCAAAACATTTACTAAAGTCAGCCATTTGAAACGACATGAGTTATGTCATAGTGCTAACCGTCCATATAAATGTACACTGTGTCCTAAAACATTTATTAATCAGAGTTACTTAACTGAACATATAGATAAGCATAATGGTATTAAACCCCATGTATGCCCGTTATGCTCTAAGGCCTTCTCACATTTGTCAACCCTGACAAATCACATTAAAGTTCATAGTAAAGAGAAGACTTATTTGTGCCCTACTTGTGGTAAAAGATTTAATTCAAGTACAAATCTCAATCAGCACTTGAAGAGGCACATAGGGCATAAGTCATTTGCTTGCAACTTGTGTCCGAAACAGTTTATAAGCAAAGGTAAATATGTTATGTAATTAAAAATCAATCATTGTTTTACTAATGAATTATTAATTTGTTAATTTACAAACAACCAATTCATTTGTAATTACACTTTTTAACTTTAAGTGAATAATTCTTAGTTTTGGTTTTAAATAAAAAGTTATGAATACATTGTTCTTAAAAAATATATATTTTCTGTCTGCATGCCACTATGACATCCCTATTTCAATTATGGGACTATATGTTGGGTATTGTTGATGGTATGGTTTTTCATATTTCATTTATTTGATTATAAATATTAAAATATGAAAGCCCTCATTATCACTCAACACCATATTAAATCGCTGACAAAAGGGTATCCTATAACATGTATTCTATATATTTAAAAAGAAGAGGATAGTTACAACATTTAAAAAACATTGAAAATATACAACTATTATGGAACCATGATTTCTTTTTTTACTTTCAGGTGAGCTGAAGTCACATGTTAAAACTCACACCGGTGAGAGGTCATACACCTGCGATCAATGTAATGGGAAGTTTACAAAACGCAGTTCACTGGTGAAGCATAAACTGCGCCATCTAGGTGTGAAGCCATACAAATGTGACGTTTGTCCAATGAAGTATGTGTTTATTTTTTTTTTGGAGGGAAACTAACTAGATGTTAACCTGATAATATGTGATGTCTCTGATCATGATAATGTAGTTCTAGTTAGGATGTTATACACAGCTCCACATTGTGCTCATCAGCTTGAGACATATATGTTGAGTCTTATTACCTTTCTAATTGCACTGACTACAATGCCCTTCAAGCCAGAACATATTAATCTATGCGCTACTGTTTTCTATGCGCACTACGCTTGGCGGCAGAAAAGGAGCTGCGGTGGTTCTTACCCAGATAGTCTTGACATCTAATGTGGTGTGTCAAAACTTTGAAACAAGTAGTATGTTTATATTGACAACACCCTAAGAAAAGAAAATAAGAATGAGTAGGATTTTCGATTAGTGGTAAGTAATAATGAGTACCTGCTCATAGCATTGAAATTAGGATGTTTACACAGCACCATATAGCAATCATTGCTTATATATAAGATGGGTAGTTTATAATATGTAGATGCACCTGCATACATTCCATATTGTTTTCGAATTAATGAAATGTCAAGAACTTTTTAATTTTATTTTCAATAACATTTCAGGTTTTCCAGTAAAGATCATTTGAAACGTCACTACCGCATTCATACAGGAGAGAAACCATACTGCTGCGAAATTTGCAACAGAGCCTTTACACAAAGCAATGATTTAGTTAAACATCGACGAGCACACCTGGGTGATAAGTTATATAAGTAAGTAATATTTTTCTGTTTATATACATTATAATTATACAAGTTAACTACATTTAGGCAATTATAAGCAGTATATTACTAATGGTGTCTTTTGAGGAAAACCAGCTAGGTACGTACCATAGATGCTCCTCTTTCTGTCGCCAAACAGTAGTATGCAAAGATATCTTATTGGGGTAACGTGACTTAACACTTACGTCTCAAAATGTCGAGCACTATTTGGTATAGATGTATCACTTACCATCAGAATAATGTCATGCTCGCCTAGTAGTTTTATAGATTCTTCTTCCTCCTGCCCTTTTCCCATTCTATGTGGGGTCGGCACAGTATGTACTTCTCTTCCACATCTCTCTATCAGCCGCCATATCTAAATTCACACTTTTCTTACACATGTCATCTTTCACACAATCCATCCACACTTTCTTCGGTCTTCCTCTACCCTTATAACCATCCACATTCATTCTCATTACTTTCTTTGTTGTATGTCTTTCATCCCTCCGCATAACAAGCTCCTACCACACTAACCTCTTGCTCCTCAACTTTGCAGTAGTTTTGTAGATTAAAAAAATAAAATCCTGTCTCACTGTTTATGCTCATTTCTTTTTCATATTTTATTTTCTTTCAGCAAATATCGAGAGAATAATGTATTAAAGATAATCTTTTACATTTCAGGTGTTCACAGTGCGAGGAGAGTTTCCGGTTACAAACGGAGCTAAGGCAACACGAATCGCAGCACTACATCTCGCGTTATCTGGAAAAAGAACAAATTGAATTAAAAGATTGTGGTACTCATATTCAGCAAGAGATGGTGAACAATGGTGTACAATTTAATATTATTATAGATAAGAATGAAGCTGTGATAGCTTAGTTGAAGCTGTGATAGCTGTTTGTAAGTTTACATCTCAAAGTGTTGCTTGTTTGTAATACACTGTGCTAAAGCTTCCTGTGAAGGAATCAACTTGTTCCAAAAACTTCGGTGGAGATGCTAGATCCACCTACTCTCACTTTTCCTGTGTGATGTATAGATTAAATGCTCACCTTGTGAAATAAGGCCCACCTGCGGGGACCATAAGAGTGCTGTTAATATTTTTAAGTAAAAATGTGATTAGAAATTGCCGAACATAATAATTAAGATACTAATGTCTGTTACAAAGGGTTTACTTGTATATTATACTACATGGTGAAATGTAATATTTTTAAAAAAGGTTGATATAATGTAAAAGTTAAAAAAAAAAAAAAAAATTTCAAATTGATGTTATGGATTGTTGTATATGAATGATCAATGTTGTATGTAGTTAAAGATTAATTTATTGTTTTCTTTTATGTAAGTCATAAATCATATTAAAAAAAATTTTGAATATTTATTATGTCACATGTATTTTGTGTTCAATAAAACGACGAGATGAGCGGGACCGTCTGTTAGGGAAAAGTGAGACCATCCCGTAACAACGTGGTTAAGATGATATACACTACACCACATTGTACTCGTTATCTTGGACCATAAGACGTTAAGTCACATTATCACACTAATTTCTCTAGATTTAAAAATCTTTTTAACAAGTAACACAGTAATATTTGCGCACTACTGTTTGGCGCATAAATAGGTACGGCGGTTCTGCTTAGATGATTTCCGTGAGTTAACTAACATCAGTTAAAAAAATATTTATTTAAATGGTCCTACGAGTGGCATGTAATAGTAGTTTGTAATATACAGGTAAACGTTTTTATTTAATCTTTGCAATTTTTAAGGTCAACTAAAAAACTTAAGTTATATTAAGATCAGTAGCCTGTTATTTCCACTACCGGTCACTACCAATACTGGTAGGGCTTGCAATACTAGCCGTGAAATATATTGGATATATATTATTACAGAGTAGATAGTAGTCTTGGCTTATTACGAATAGAACTAGGGTAACTCTTGCCATTCGTTGGAGGTGACTAAAAGAGTAATTCAGATCGTGAGCTTCGAAGGTGAGGACATCTCATCGACTCATTGGTCGTATGTTTAAAGAACAACAAGTTTGGTATGGAGGGCTACGTCCATACTTGGGACGCAACGAGTTCTATAAGAGTTTTCAGAGTCGTTGGCAACGTAATGAGAGTGACCACCGCAATAATTTTAGTATACAAAACTCCACTCGAAATTCCTGGGTACCTTTGGAGATATCCCCTGGATAAGGAAAACAGGTGTTAAATATGAGGGAAGTATCAAGGTTGTAAGTGATATTACGCAATCGTATATCTTAAATATTTATTTAACAATACAGGAAAATGGCTATTAAGAGAATCCATAATTTTTTTACTATATTTAAATCATCATTATCATCAGCCGATAAACGTCTACTGCTAGACACAGGTTTCTCCCCAAATATTCCCACATCGATCGAGTAGGGATTCATATAGTGGGATTTGGGCCATTTTCCACTACGCTGTTCCAATGCGGTTGGTGGGAGCCAGAGCTTCGTTTGTCGATTAGCGGGGGGCACCACCAGCAGGTGAGGTTGACTTGGATCCCGTGGGTTGTTGTGCGGGAACCTTACACCCCATATTTAAATAATACTAAATCTATTTTTTTAAGGCAGTCAATTGTTATGATACTCACTGAACATTATTCTTTCGAGTCGGGATTAAATAGTGGCAACGTTTCCAATGAGTATAAATTATGAGGATTCATCATCATCATCATTTCAACTGATAGATCATTATGAGGATTAAAGGAAATATATCCAGGGCCCTTAATTAATAAAAAGTTTGTGTTTGTATTATGTTGACACAATTTTGAAGTAAAATTTAGTGTAAACATAAAACTACATTCATAGAATTAATGAACAAAGCTGAAGATCATCTGGACTTTAAACGTATTTACATTAATATATGATCTGCACGAGAATTGAATGTTCAATACGAGGAGGGATCAAAAAGTAGTGAGAACGACATATATACTCCTTGGCAAGAAAAAAAAATATATACTGGCATAGCTCAGACACATATTTGTAATATTAATAAAGAAAAAATCTTCGCTTCTCTTTTTTTTTTTCTGAATGTAGTCAATTGTTTTGTTCGTTTCGGAACCTGTTCTCGAAAATGGAGCAAAACGCAGTGCGACCCGTTATTGAATACCTCTGATTAAAAAGGTAAACGACGCAAGAGATTCATTGCGATTTGGAGGCAACATTAGAAGAGTTTGCTTCGCCGTATTCCGTTGTCCCAAGGTGGGCTTCTCAATTTCCAGTAGAGAGAACGAGCACGGAAGACGAACATCGTGGTTGTCCATCGACATTAGCCACCCAAGAAAATATGGCGAAAGTCGAGACAATTGTATTGAGCGATCGAAGAGTTACCATCCGATACTTAATTCAAGAAACAGGCATTTCATATGGAAGTATTCAATCCATATTGAAGCAATCTTTGAATATGAGAAAAGTCTTCGCAAGATAGGTGCCGAGAATGTTAACCGACAGTCAGAAACAAAATCAACTTGGCATTTCGAAGATATTGCTTGACAAGTTTCAAAAAGATTCTGAAAACTTTTTGTCTTTTTTCGTAATAATGGACGAAACATTACAGGGCAATATTATGTAGCTTTAATTCCCAAGGTGAGGAATAATGCCATTAAAGAGAAAAGGAGAGGGAAACTTCGAAGAGGCGTGCTGTTTCATCATGACAACGTACCCGCGCACAAGTCGGCTGTTGCAATGGCTGCCATTCAGCAAGCTGGCTTCGAATTGGTTGACCACCCCCTTTATTCACCAGATCTGGCGCCTAGCGATTTTTATCTGTTCCTTAAATTGAAGGAATACTTAAGGGGAAACAGGTATGAAGACGATAACGAGGTAATGGATGACGTGGAGAGCTTTTTGCAGGACCAAGACAAAACTTTTTTTTAAAGGGATTGAAGCCTCGGAAAAGCGCTGGACTCGATGCGTAGACAGACTCGGAGACTATATAGAAAAATAAATTATTGAGTTATCAATAGTCATTATATTCTTCTATCTCATTCTCACTACTTTTTGATCCCTCCTCGTATGTAATAAAGTGCATATTTATAAAGCACTGCTAAAATCGTGCGATACATTCCAATTAAAAACAAAGAATGATATAATATTAAAATAACATCTTTTCAAGCAATGTAATTTTAAAATGTTATTACTACTGATTTGACTGGTGGTAGGTCGATCTAAAACCAGTGAATTCTGGTACCGAAAACCATATAGCTAGGTGGCACTGCAGCGCCTACTGCAGCCGATAACCAGTAGTGGGCATATATTGTTGTGTTGCGGATTGAAGCTATTATAATTATTGAGGTAGCGAGACTCAACATCTAGTCTCAGGCGACGAGCGCAATGTGTAGTGCAGTATATCATATCCTAACCTGCGCCACGTTGTTATAGGCAGGCGTATCACTTACCATCAAGTGAACGTCCCAGTCGTTTCGTTATTTAAAAAATCATAAGGAAGTAGCTATGCAATGGTTAAATTTTTTCGAAGCAAATTACACTTTCTGTTCTCACACTTAACTGTTAGAAATTATAATGATATATTTTAGTAGCACACTGTATAATGTTTATGTTTTCTACACGACGTAATAGAAATTAAATTACGAAATGGTAATGAATTTTGGTATTATATAATTAGAAAATCTAAAAATAAATGAAAATAGTGTATTACAATCAACACAACAAGTCATTAGTAATTTATAATAAAGGATTGCTGGGGGTTAAAGGGTTCCCGCGCAACAACTCGTAGATACAAGTCAACCTTATTTGTTTGTGGTGCATCCTGCTAATCAAGAATCGAATTTATGTCTCCCACCGACCCGAATTGGGAAAGCAAGGTGGTAAATGACCTAAATCCCACCATATGAACCACATGAACAAATTTTTGTTCCTGTTATCATCATCCATCAGCTGATATACATACATCCATCCACAGCTGAACATAGGTCTCTCCTAAAGCTTTTCACATCGATCGGTTCTGCGCTGCTCTGGTTCCGGCGCCTTGCCAATGTCCGTCACAGTCGGCATGGCCACCGGTACCGCTTGGAACCAGAGACTGTCGTTCGTAGAGGTTCATATTTGTTATGTAATTACAAAATCTAAAAGCAAATAAAATAGTGTATTAAAATCAACATAACAATGTCATTAGTAATTTGCAATGGAGGACCGCTACAAAGGGAAGGTATTATATTCGATACTAGGTGTTCGTATTGAATAATTGGTCAAAAGTTAATTCGAACCTTGAAATGAGGAATGTTAGATTTAAAATACTAAAGTGCAAGTTTCACCGCCATGTGTAACGGTGTGGTGGTGGTGGTGGTGAGTGAAGGCATTGTGGTAGGGACGCAAAACGGCGCGTATATCGGCGCGAAACGCACGCGCTCGTGATATAAGTTTGAGATCGATAATTACGATACGTTAGCATTGATAAATCATTTCAGTTGTAACCAGTATGTTTACGGATTGATTATAAAAAAGTATGTATAGATAATTTTATATATCTTATACAATTTCAACGGATTTGTTGTTAAAAATTATTTAACAGAATCACCGATAGTTTTATGTATCCGTATGTATTAAAATGGTTGAAGCAATCGGTTTGATATTTAGTTATAAAAATATAAAAGTTATAACATTTTTCCAATTAAATCATCATATACATATAATATATGTTACAATAAAAAAAAATTAATAGAAAATCTTATGGACAATTAATACACCTGGTAATTTTAACCAGGAATAATCAGTGTTAACTTATTTTGAAAAGTGGAGTGGAGAAGTAATGGATAAGAAGTATCGAGTTAGATTAATAAGAAGTATTTAAAAATTATTTCAATTATATATCTATGTTAATAACATAATCTATTGATACATTACTACCTTCAAGATAGATCACTTATATTTTATCCCAGTTTTCTTTTATTAGATAAAGTACCGAATCGAACGTCATCTAGTCTAGACATCATCTAGTTAGGATGATACATTCTGCACCATGTTGTGTTATCCGCTTATTATATTAGCTATACAAAGCATTTTAAACAGGAATTGAATTACGTTTGAACACTACTGTTTGGTGGCGGAGGTAATCTGCTTCATTCATCCAGTGAAGCATTTAAGTTATTTGCAATATTACGTTTTTACAGCGAAAAAATTTAAGTACTGGACGAAAAACTAGTGTTAGCAACATTTCGGGTGAGTTTATTCGAGAACCAGCTTTGCAGTAAGGAGATTCAACTTTCAAATCACCTTTGGCCTGTTCCACGTTTAATTACTTCCAATTGGTTTTTTTTTTAAATAATCATCGAGTAGTGCTGGTAGGTCTCTGTAGACCGTCTAGGTAGACACTACCGCAACTCCTATTGCAGCCGACAAACAATACTGTGCAAACATTACTGTGTTCCAGTTTAAAGAGCACTGTAGCTTGGCTAATTACTGGGGTAACGAGACTCAACGTCTTATGTCTCAAAGCGACAAGCAAAATGTAGTACTAATAACAATGTTTATACCATTACATTTTTTTTTTTTTTTATTAACGTGTGTAACAAAATGGTAACGGATCGCACACCCCGTACCAATACTGGGCCGGTAGTGGAGTAATGTCGGACTCCAAACGACTAAAAAGCTTCACACGGTATTCCATCACTTCCGCAAATAAATGCACGAGGGTCGCGGGATAACACGAAACAGTTCTTCCGCAACCATACCATTACATTTCAGTATTCAATATTTTTTATTGGGAAATTATCTATTTAATAAAACTTACCCCAGAGCAAGATTAATCGAATCAAGATTAACTCTTTATGAAAAAAGGCATATATTTCGTTTGTAAAAAAAGTTGTGGGTTTGTCAATGCTACAAATTCCATTTATACTAAAAAAATTTATACTGCCATTTAGCAGCATATAATTTATTACACCATTTTGACATTGTCGAAAAAGATTAATAAATATAAGTAATGCTAGAATTAGTGATAAATCTTAAATCACTAAGTGTAAAATATAGTTAACACTGCTGATGTTGTAGTATACGTTACTGCTGGTAGGTCTCTGCTGCTGGAGATCGTTTAGGTAGGTACCACCGCAGCGCCTATTTCTGCCACCAAATAATACTGTGCAAACATTACTATGTTACGGTTTGGAGGGCGTTGTAGCTAGTGAAATTACAGGGGTAATAAGATTTAACATCTTATGTCTTAAGGCGCAGCGTGATGGAGCGTATACCATCCTAACTAGCGGCACATTGCTATGGACAGGCGTATCACTTACCATTAGGTGAACGCCCCGCCCGTCCCAAATAGTAGTATCTTCTAATAGTTACAAAGATCTCGAGATAAATTTTCGGAATACTCATATATATTTAAATGCTAGCTGTTCCCCGTCCGCTTTGCTAGTCGTAACCTAAAATTAGACTTAAAATTTGTCTGGCACATTCTTTGAGAGCAACCGCGACCGCAAATGATTTCCTATATCAATCGTTACTATAGCAACCGCATATATAATAACAAATAAAAATATTTATAAAAGTCGATTAGGAATAAAATGATAAAGGATCTATGGACTATAAATAATAAATAGCCCATACCCATCTACAAATCATACTGCGTCGAATGCTCGTTCCCATGTCGACACGTTCACTAGTTTTCACGTGATTAGCGAATAAAAAAAACCCGTTTTCATTACATACGCTTATGTATTATCCTCAGCCGATCGACGTCCACTGCGAACAAGTATATAAGTTATCCTTTATTGCATTATTTATGTTCCATTGCGATACTTAAGTGCTGTTACTCATTGTCACTTCATCATTTGTTTCTGATGTCGGTTCTTATTCCCGACAAACAAGTACTCATTTTTTTACTACAACTACATGACAATTTAAAATTTTTAATACTTATAAATACCTAAACCTTCACTTTAATTTTATTCCGCGTTGAATGCATAAAGGGCATTTTGTAACGACATATTTTTCCTTACTACTTCCAGAACCGTATACATTATACCTCATTAAATAGTTAATTATTGTATCAGAATTAAGGATAATTACTGCTATAGTAGTAACCTTGAGTTGAAGTTACTATGTAAATCACTTATTTCGAAAGTTCTTTTAAAATGTTCAATGTTATAAGTAGGTCCATACTGACTTATACTATAAGACCATATTATATTAATATGAATATATAATAAATTAGTATAAAAGGAATTCTGAAATAATCATCAAAAATTTTTAATTTATGTACTTTCAGGTAATAAGAAAGTAAAGATAAAGGAAAATATTATAACTTAATATACTTTAAACTATCATAATTCTTTTTTTCTAATGTTTATATTTATATAATAATCCCATTAAACAGCTCTTTTAATGTTTCCGGTACTGGGTCAGGGAGTCTTTTCTCACAAAGAGAGGACGAAGGTATCCACCATATTGGCTAAGTGCAGGTTGATTGGAAGAATGCTCTCGAGGATTATGTAGATCGCGATATTTTCTTTCACCAGCAACTCAAGCTCAGGAAATATCAAACCCACGACCGCAATACACACAAGCTGTGATAACTTTTCGCTTTTTTTTATTTATAGTTATGCAAACTTGTTAGTTATATGCAATAGTTAGTGCGACTTGGAACTGGTCACTATTTCCTTCAAAGTATATTTGAATCAATGCAGTAGAATGTGGGAGGTGTGTAAGGTCTAGATCTTTCGCTGATGTTCTAAAAGAGCCGAACAACAGCATTGCTTCGTATCTCCTGTCAAATTGTGGAACCTAGAGTAGTCTAGACAAGCACGTTTAAGCATTTTCAATGGATACTGGTTCGATTCCAGGTTCACAAGTAGTGGAGTTTCGATGATGATTTTTTTAAAACCTGGTTAGCTACGACCTTCATATTATAAATGTGTCGTCATTACAGCTATATTTTGACTGTCACCATATGAGAGTCGAAGTACACTGGTGGTAAGTCTCTGTTACCAAAAATCGTATGGGCCGCCGTGGGGAATCGAGAGAATTTTTTCTCTTGGCTCCCATGGCCTCTGGGTGACGGCTTTGGGGGAATTCGTTGTCCACGCGACTGCAAGAGACCGAAGGGGCGCGCTGCGTGTTCCGGTGTGCCTCCACAGAGGTAGAAAGGGGGAGTTGTTCCCTCCTTCCCGAGGTGGGGCTGCTTTGTGGGGCCGGCGCTGGCGGAGTCGCGGATGTGTGCGAAAGCGTTCCCGTGACCCCGTCTTAAAGCGACGAGGAGGAACATCGTGGGGTTTTAATCGGTGCAAGTCCGACATAATCTGTCCTTACCCCCGCGAGGACGGATATGCGCAGGCATTTCCGCCACCTTAAACAAAAAAATAAAACTAATTTTGCCGCCAAACAGTATTGTACATACATTATTGTGTTCCGGTTTAAAGAGAGTTATAGCTAGTATAATACATTATATTTTATGTCTCAAGCCGGTGAGTACAATGTGTTGTGTATATCATTCTAATTAGGGCTAACTTGTTATTAGCAAACGTATCAGTAACCATCAGGCTAACCTCTCGCTTGTCTCGTCGGATAAAAAAAGTATTCTGGCTATATCGTGAGCGTTTAGCATACTTCAACGTCCACGATCTCATTATTGAGTGTTAATCGATTGTAGATGAAAAAAAAAAATTAAAACTTATTCAATTCTTAGGTTTATAAGTTCGAGGTTTTTTTGTGTATTGTTTTGTTCATATTTTTGTATAGTTGTATTGTTTTAAAGTGTGTTTTTACAAGGAAAACTGTGAGCGAATCGGATTTGTAAATTATCTGTCTTACAACAGATATGAAGGCCGGTGTCTGATCTTGGTATAAATCTAAAAAAGCTTACAGATTATAAAATATCTAGTTTTTTCTTCTTTGATGTGTAAGGACATGTTTAAAGGCTATGTTAATTTGATCAATATTAATAAATCGGTCCATGGCCAGCAGTGAACATCTATTACGATAATGATGTATCCATTGAGGTAATTTTTTTAATGAAAACTTTATTATTAAAACAAAAACTTTCTTTTGAATAGTTTTAAAAAATATTGATTCCTTATCTGGTTATTGTTATCTGTACTTTGGTCCTAAAACAACATAGTGTTGTTTATTCAATGTATATTTATTTAAAAGAAAATATTAGATAATTTTTACTGTGAAACTATTCCAATAACGTACGTAAACGATACCAACAGTTACATTGGACTGGAGGTCCTTATATTGATTTCTATTTAACTAGTGTTTCCTGGAGTTCGAAGGATAACGTAATCCTTGTTTCACTGCTATTTCATACACGTGTAAAATGTAATAGATGAAACTGTATGAATGTCAGATTTTTTTTTGTGTTAAATAAACTTTATTCAATCTGCTCTTAATGTGATAATATTCTTTGTTCATTTATCTAAATGTTTATAATTTACATGACATAAAATTTTTCGCATTTATATAATGAAAAGGAAACAATCACAAGGAAGACTAAGAAGAATAAAAAAGTAGCGGTACACAATTGTTTATATTTATATTCTGATATACAACATGTCTATGAGAATAAAAGTATTCTACGTTATTAGTTATGATTTAAAAAAAATCTTATTGACATAGATACACAGACAGACCATTTATTGTCTTTGTCCATTCCAAAGCAATAAATTGGGATAAGAGCTGACGTTATACAAGTAGCGACATTCCACTTTACTATTAACAAAAAAGGGGGTGCCCTCAATAAATACGGCTTCAATGCTCTGTTAACGAAGTGTATTTATGATCAGCACTTCCTTTGGTTCCGTTGGTCTATTGTATGATGATGTTGAATGCTGGTAGTCGACGTTTCACCGATTGTAATAGCTAATCGGATACTGAAAGTTAGGATGAACGTGGAATGTCTCAGCATCACTTTACATGTATTACATATATATTTATAGGTGACCATTGCAGTACTAATCTATAACATAATAGGATAAAAAAAGGCTTGTAGACTATAGTACATTTTCTTTTATTCTACGAAACGGAGAAACGAGCAAGACGTTGACCCAATGATAAGTGATATGCCCGGCCATAACAACGTTGCACTAGTTAGTATGATACACACAGCACCACATTATGCTCGTCTTGAGACAAGAAATGTTGTCTCGTTACCCCAGTAATTGCACTAGCTGCAACGCCCTTAAAATCGGAACACAGTAACGCTAGCACACCACTGTTTGTTAGCAGCAATAGGAGTTGTGATGGTATTGAATAACGATTACAATTCCTAGGAATACCTAAGTTACAGTAAGAACAAAATGGCGGTATGTGTGTTGCAACACTGGCTTCTATATACTACGGCGATGAATCGTTTCATTCTAGTAGTAACATTTCTCGAACGACGTCATATACATCGCGAAAGGATGTTAATAAAGTGTAAACAACGCTCGTAACAGAACTCGACACACTGACACCGCTTTCGGTTACGTAGTAACGCGTAATAAATCTCGTTGGGAACATTACACATAGGAAACAATTTTTTTTTTATTTATATTCTAACGATATCGATGGTACAATAGATAGTAAGATTTCATTTCACTTCGGCTTATATACGCTATTCAAATTGAAGCTGTAACGAATCTGTTTCTGTAAAAGCATTGCTTCATATCCACTGATATATATGAGACATCTTGACGAATACGTTTCAATATCTTCAGCCTCATTGTCACTTAAAATCTAGTGGAATTGAATTGTAGATTTAAAAAATTAAACATGATTACATTTGATAAATTTTTTATCACTAATTTGTATAATTATACACCTATGCTAATCATGATTATCATAATCATCAGCCGATATAGGCCCAGTGTTAGGCATAGGTATTCCCCAAAGAACTCATTACAGATCTATCTTGCACTATCTGTATTCACTAAGATAAATGTGTGGTCATCATGCTAATGATAAGAAGTGGAACTTTAATTATTCTAATTTAATATAGATGCATGTTTTATAATACATGTTTTCCTACATTTCTATAGTGCTATATTTTTTTCTAACTTCTTTTTCTTCTTTTTCATTGTATAGCGCTTGACTGCGGGCCCACTTGATGGTAAGCGGCGATGTAGTCTTTGGTGGTAAAGCGCACTAGTCTAAAAGTAGCCTATTCACTCTTCTCTTAACTCTCTCTTCTCTCTACGTCATACCTGGACGGAAACACTGACGCCAGCAGACTGTTCCAATCCTTCGCTGTTCGCATTAAGAAGGCCGGAGAGAAACGCTTCGTCCTAATGCATGGGATCTCTACAACGTAGAGATGATTGCTTGCGGTGTGTCTGCACGTCCGGTGGTAGAAGGGCGATGGCGGAATCAAATCATATAGTTCCTGGGCACACTCCTCATTTTCTTTATTAAATTTCTGTATTTCCTCAATTAATATATTCTATCTAATTTTATCTGGAGCAAACTGCTCTTAGCAGATAGAGCGTCATTTGTGCTCATTAGCTGTATATTCAAATACTTTATGGTTTTCCTTATTTTATATACAAAGCTTATTTTATCCTTTTCACATTTATTATATCTTTATTTATCATTAAAGGATCATCATCATCAGCCGTGAAAGGTTTACTGTTGGAAATACGCAATGATCGCATATCTCCACATAGCTCTTCCATCGATCGGTCCGTTTTGCTCTCATCCAGTTGCTTCTCGCGATTCTCACCAGATCGTCGATCTACCTCGTGGGAGGCCTCCCAACACTATGTCTACCGGTATGCGGTCGCCACTCGAAAACCTTACAGCCCATCGGAAGTCAGACCTTCGATAAAGGTGCCCTGCTCGCTGCCACTTAAGTCTAGCAATCTTTTGGGCTATGTCAGTGACCTTAGTTTTTCAGCGGATTTCCAACATATCCGATTTCATTAAAGAGTATTTACTCTTAAATGATTAATAAAGAGCTAATGCAGTATTAACAGTATAGTGAAAAAAGTAAGATACTCCACACCATAATGTCCGAAAGCGGAAATGAATTAACATGGCTACAGTTAAATTAGGATCTGCTTCGATCCGGCTATCACGTGGGTTCAATGCTCATTCGGGGTTATCCCATTAAAGACCCCAGTGAACCTTGAACGATCCAATGTCGTCTCGTATAGCATACCGAAATTTTGATATCGAATATCACGCCTTCGAAACATGGAAGCGAAGAAAGTGAAAGTCATCATTGAAAGCCGAAGTTGTATTTAGCACAATATATATATATATATATATATATATATATATATATATATATATATATATATATATGAATGAATGTAAAATAAACGATTTTCATTTTTTATAATACTAGAATGCGCGCATTATAAATGGCGAATTTAATGCGTAATCACATTAAAAAAAAACTGTGTAAAACGGTATTGATATAATAACGTACCATTTATGTAATTTTTAAACTTAAATAACCTTAACCTGTTATGACCGTGGATGATATTACTAAAATATTGATTATTATACTATCACAATGTTTCTCAATAAAAATCAATTTTGCAAGCGCTTTAAACAGCAAAGCACTACATTCCAAAGCCTGTAATCAAAAACTGGAAACCTATGAAGAAATCAAATAAAGTTGACCAATCACGAGTTAGGAAAGAATACTTTGAAGCAGATAAGAATTCAAGGTCCAAAGATGCTTGAATGTCACATGATTTTCAATTTATCATTCTCTAATTATTCATCATTTCCCTGCTAACTCGAGGATTGAGATTATTCAGTAATTGATTTGTTAGCTGACTTGAAAACTTTATCTTAGCGCTACATAGAACAACTGATTGTTTTTTGCCGGCTTTGGTGGCCGTAACACCCCCACAAGTCACTTTGGGGAAGAAATTTTGTAAAATCTATTCTCAGGTGACCTCTAAAGGTCAGAAGTAATATCTTTAAAAAATTGAGTCTTAACGTCTAATAATTTCGGAGATCTCGTGCTGAGTTAATGAATCTCAGGATATCTCCCATATTTCGTAAAATATTGCTTTATAATCAGTAAAACTAGTTTTAAAAAAAATTTGATGTTTCAATTTGTAATTCTTGTATATGTGATAGTTACTGATATATTCTATTAATATATCAGTAACTAGTAGTACAATAATTAATTCTGGATGTTTACTTAGAAGTTATACATAAATAAATATTTTTGAATATATTTTAAAAGCTGGTTTAATGTTTGCGTTATTTAATGGTAAACGCGGTCACTTGCTGTTCACTTCAGAATTATTCAAACGTTCTATAAGGAAAATAATGTCATTAGTCATATTTATTAGTTACTTATTTTAGTTACTTTTAGTTAGAATTATATTGCTAGATGGCAATAAGACTATATTACCAGTTCTATGATTTAATTATTTTTTAAATTTCCTTTAATTAATTTTTTTTTATTTAATTAAGCGACGAAATGAGCACAACCTTAACCTGATGATAAGTGACATGCCTGCCCATAACAACGTGGCACTAGTTGGGACCATATACACAGCAGCACGTTGTGCTTGTTGCCTTGAGAAAGGATGTTGTCTCGTTATC
The DNA here is from genome assembly GCA_029030555.1 of Ornithoptera alexandrae. Taxonomy (NCBI): domain Eukaryota; kingdom Metazoa; phylum Arthropoda; class Insecta; order Lepidoptera; family Papilionidae; genus Ornithoptera; species Ornithoptera alexandrae. The sequence continues at coordinate 2,398,696 of JARDVY010000007.1, read as the reverse complement.
CCAGTAATTGCACTAAATACAGCACCCTTCAAACCGAAATAAAGTAATGTATGTATACTACTGTATGGCGGAAGAAATAGACGCTGTGATGTTACCTACCTAGACGGTCTTCGGCAAAGGAGACCTATCACCAGTAAATCCACATAAAGGTGGGAGAGGAAGGTTAAAACTAATGAAACGCTACTCTTGTTATCATGTTTTCTGCATGAACCAAGATTAATTTCTAAATAGAGGAAGCATAACAACCAAGACGTTTTGTGTCATCATAATAAGGATTCAGATTTCACGCTTTTTGAGTATACCTCCGTGGAGGAAAGTCGTTTAGATAAATACAATTGTGTTATAAAAGCGTGAAATGCGCCTCGCCCACCGTGAAATTTTAAATTTAAACCTTTTACTTTTATATATTCTAAATTGGTTAATATTAATGTTTGAATATATAGTATAGTTTATGTTCATTATATGTTTGTACATTAATGTGTCCAATCTTTATAGTGCAGTCTATGAAATAAATTCGAATCATCAAGTCTAAATTATTGTAATATTGTTTGATCTAAACTTTATTATAATTGTTATTATAAGACAGCATTTAAATTCAATCAAATAACAGCTTCCATTGGACAAGTTAAGAAGAATTATAATGATCTAGCGATGTCGGATTACAAATAAAGATTTTATTTGAAAAAAATATATAAATTAATATGTGTTATTAACAAATAATAAATGAAATGGAATTACAGATCAATTTTTGAAAAAAAATTTTACTACATTGGAAATTTTAACAGCCTTTCTTGCGCAGCGGCTATGCATTAGTCTTGTAACACGGAGGTACTTGGAATATTCTGGAGTCAGGGCAGCGTTAGGGTTTTTTCGGACTTGAAGGGCTAGGGTAAATTCCCATCGTAAAAAAAAATAGGGTCCGAGTTCACTTCATTACTCACCTTATTATCAATTTATAACATATTAAATTGAGGTGATAGCTCATTGTAGATAAAAATATATATGAATAAAGATGTCTCAAATGTTGGTATAAACCACTGTATTACATCATTTAGTAAAAAACCGCATATGTATTGAAATATTCTTCGATTTGGTTAATTAAGGATAAATTCGTTGTTTCACCCCGTACAAAGGCCTTAGCACAAAATTCCGGTTTTCGATTACACTAGCTAATTATTACAAAAAAAATGTAAATAGGCGTAGGATTGGCCAATGCTGCGATACCGCACCTGGCGGTCACGCGAGGAAAAATCTGTGTCAAAATGCGATTCATTGCCTAATTTACTTAGAAAGTTTAAATCGGACGTTAATAATCTTAATTACAAGTTGACTACGAACAAAGTTTTTATATTTAAATTACTACAGATAATTAAAATTTACTAAGAAACGGCGCAAATTTTTTAACTACAAAAACAGAGTTGAATATAAAAGTAGATACATTTTCTAATTAGCAATAAAAAAATTTTTAATAACTTTTAACCCTTTTGCAAAAAGTGTTGCATAAAAGATTGAGATCAAAAATGTATAAATAACAAGAAATCAGATTTCTGATGGATTTTTATTAAATGTGATAATTATGATATAAAAGATGAGGTTTTTCCTAACTAACATGTATTTGTTTTATAATCAAACTTTATGTTTCAATAAGCATAAAAAATTGTTAATTATTATAATAAATCATTATCTAAATAAAAACTTTGAGCCAAGGCAGTGGATATAGCCTGAAGTATATATATAATGGAATATAACTAAAAAAAAATCTCGTGAGAAGTAACTAAAAACAAAATCTATTAGTATGCCTAATAGAAAAAGAATAATTGCGTTACTAGGAGCGTAGATTAGATTAAAGTCATAATCAGGATTTGTTATCTGCTATAAAACTTTTAAATGTCGCCGCCATTTTGCAAAAATGGCGCGAAGTCGCCGTGATATATATAATGATGCCTATAATATAAAATTACGTAATACTTTGTAAAAACTGGAAAGTTGCGGGGTTGAGGTCAACATGTTACCCCAAGCTATTTAATACGATGCGAATTTTATATAAACGTTAAATTACGTTTCGCAACCGATATATATATTAGTACACGTTTTTAAACCTTACGCTTACCTGTAGAGATATGCGCCATTTTTAATTTGTTCTTAAAATATTTATCCTGCTGAATTTTTCAATTTTTTTTTATAATTATGACCTGTTATTTGATCCCAAATGCACATGTTCTTAAGTTACAATGAGGCCTTAAATGGTGGAGCCCGCTCGCGGAAAAAACATCCGCTCAACAATTTTGTTATAGTGGCAGATTTTAGAGTTTACAATAAAGTGTGTAGCTAGCTCAGCGGGTTTAACAAAACCTAACTTATCATGGCTCCCAAGAGCATAATGTGGTGTGGTGGTTGTAATCCTAACTAGAGCTACATTTTTATGGGGACGCGTATCACTTACCATTGGTGGAATGCCTTATTTATTTCTACACTATGTGAAATATAACACACAGATAAGGTATGGACATCTTTGCTTACTTCTGCTTAAAGAAGTTAAGTTCTTGTTATAAAGAAATAAATTGTGTTGATCGCTTGGTCATCTTTAGAGAGTTCAGAGCGTACTTCGTACCTACACCCTGCTCGCTACCCCGACTGTAGTATTTGGATAGGAATGAAGAGCTTGTAGTATTTTGACTATAATAAGTTACAATAATTTTCTGTTTCATCTTTTTTTTTAAGTAAATATTATTGAAATCGAAATAAGTAATAAAACGAAAAATTTAGAAAAGCAGTAGATGTCGTTTAAGAAAAAATTCCTAATGCCCGCGAAAAAATGAAACGATGCTTGACGTTACAATAGCACCGTAACTTTAATTATTTGCCAACAATGTTAAAAAAAAGGCGAACAGCATTGTCGAAACCATCTCAACAAGGCGCAACGATCCAACCACTCTCACTTTCACTAAGTCCGATTTTTTTTTTATTACAGATCGGAGTTACCAAGGAAGTGTGCTCTCGGTGCATTCGATAGGCAGTGTTGTGAAAATATACTACAGTGATTGACCATATCAAAAATTGTGCTAATAAAAAAGTGACCCGGTTGTATGGTGTTCAGTTACTCTAAAATTATTTATTAAACATGGTAAGTGATTTAATTGTTACTTATTTTTAAACATCATCATTATCATCACCATTCTATCAAATGTTTATAAGTAAACATGTTTTCAGTTAATATTAACATAGAGTTTCAAAATTAAGTAAATTTTGAGGATCTTCTGAATTTATGTTTAACCTTTTAAGTATCATATATAAAACAATCTATTATATACGTTTTAATATATAACTTAAATCTTGTTAACAAGTTGACATGTCAAGGGTTGAAAGTCACATCATTGAAGAATTATTTAATATTAAAATTAAACAGAAAACTTTTTATTTCTCAACAATTATGAATAATATAAAAATCTTTCGATACTATTCGATAACGACCTTGGCTTTGAAGTCGTATGCCATATTCACATCACCTTTAAGCATTTATTGATCATTAAGCGACACTAACGATTGTTCCATGACAATGGATACTTAATTCCCCATATGCGGCCCGGATGATGTGCACAAACACAATGAACGGGGGAATGAGGAAGATCATGAGATAGCGAAGGTCATAATGAAAAATATTCGAGAGCATCTTCAATATTATTGTCCCCTTCAGCTTGACTTTGATTTGAATGGATATATATGTAACACTTATTGTTGAGAATTTTTTTGCTGAATATATATTCATTCATCATCAGCCGATAGACTTCCACTGTTGGACATAGGCGTCACCCTAATATTCGTTCGTAGGGGTTCATATGGAGGGATTTGAGCCAGTTCCCACCACGCTGATTCAATGCGGGTCGATGAGAATCAGAGCCTCGTTTGTTGATTAGCAGAGTACCCCACGAGCAAGTGAGGTTAGCTTGAGTTCCGTGAGTTTTTGTCAGGGACTCCATAAATCCCACATATTCATTGAATTTTTTAATATCTATGTTATTTCTTTAGTAGCTTACTAACTCCTACCTATCAAGACTTTAAATAAGTATATCTAAGAACAACTTATTAAGTACGAAAGAGAGCAAATAGGAAATGAGTTGATTAAATATAAAGAACCTAAAATATCTGTAATTGTTTTTTTTTACTTAATCAAAACGTTTATATAAACATATAATAATAATTAATTTAATTTGTAATGTGTTGAAAAGGGTCGATAAATTTCAATTTATGTTGATAGAGTAACACGAGTAGGTGTTAGTAATTACTTGTAATAATGTTTCTACCAATAAATTACCACAAACCACCAACGACAGATATTTATATATGTAATGCAGTTAAGAATACGTTGGTGGTATGGTTTTACTGGTGGCAGGTCTCTATTGCCGGAGACCGTCTAGGTGGATCCCACTGCAGCCTATTTCTACCGCCAAATCGTACTGTGCAAATATGACTGTATTCCGGTTTGAAGGGCGTTGAAGCTAGTGTACGGGGGTAAGGAGACTAAACATCATATATCTCGGGCGGCGAGCGCAATGTGGTGCAGTGTATAACGTCTTAACTAGTGCCACGTTGTTATGGTCAGGCGTATCGCTTACTATGAGATGAACCTTCCGTTCGTTTTGTTATTTAATTGTAAAAAAAAAGTATGTTGGTTAAATAACTAATGAATTTATTAATGAATTAAACACGTTAATTATATGCTAATGTTGAAATATTCTTTAAGTGGTTTTTGTGTGGCGTTTTTATATGTTCTTGTTTTTTATATGTTCAACTATAGTTGTAAAAGACAATTGGGGTCTCTTTTGCGGTCACCAACCGGAAGTTTAATTGCACCTTGACGTACCGGCGCTTAAGTTACGCGCGCGGAAACAATAATGAGACAAATTTGCGTCCTTGACATTTAAGTACAGGTCAAGTTTTGACGCTATTTTTGTACGTCTGAGTGAATTCAATCCTAACGTCGGTTATTTGTTGATTTCATAGTTTAATATAATAATGCTATAAAGAAATTTGTGTTCCTTTAAATGTATCGAAGTTTTGGTAGCGCATACCCGCAGTACATCTAGAAGAGGCGCGGGTTCGATTGCTACTAGTTTTGAGCTCTTGAAGAACAACATTTTGATGAAATCAGCTGGTGCTAAGAACCACAGCTTTCATGAACATGCCTTAACTCTCTCTTTGTGATGAAAGGTGTAGAGTTCCGGTAGTTAATAAATAGGATATGCCAATAGTTTTTTATACTTTAATAGTCATTACTAAGGTTTTTGTTAGGTGACTTTCTACGTCACTTTTCTCTTGACTACTATTATATTTTATTAGCTTTATAAACATAATAATATGGAATTAGAATGGAAAATGTGCAATCTATATTACAAGTAGTGTATACAGGAAAACTGAATCACAGGGTATATTTATCTTATTTATATTATAATTATTGGCGTCTAAAGAAACTTCAGTGTTTCTAATTTAAAATCACAGTTATCAAAACAAATCTTATTTTGCTTAAGATTCTTCCTAACTAATCCTGCTTTATATTTTCAGTTATATATACCAGCGAGTATCTCGTCAAAGGCCTTAAAGTTTTACAGGCTTCGATTACCTAGAAAACACATAAAAAAAAATTCGCCTTTTTGATATATATCGAGTAAAAATTCATGTTAGTCTGATGTTACAAACGGTTCATCAATCCGCATTGGGCCAGCTTGGTGGGAAATAGCCCAAATCCTCCCATTATGAATAACCCCTCAACAAGCGTGGTGATCTTTAGGGGAGGCCTATACCCACCAGTTTATCGGCTGATGATGGTGATGGTGATTAAACATTTTGTTTTATATACGTACTAGCTGTTCCCATTCCCGCTTTGCTAATTGTAATATAAAGTTAGACCGTAAAGGACTTTCTATTGTAAGCGTATAAATTGTTATAAAAAGGTTATTAGAAATAAAAAAAGGATGTATGTAATTAAAAAAATAAATAGCTTATAACCATCTACAAATACATCCGTGTTGAATGGTCATGTTCTCATGTCGGTACGTCCACTAGTTTTTACGTGATTGGCGAGCTAACAAAATCCATTATATATATATATGTATATATATATAGCGATTATATCTTCGAGAATTTTAATCGATTGTAGCGACATCTAGTTATAGATATTTTTATAACTATTAAAAAGAATTGCAACCATTTTAATACCTATTTAAAAGTCTACTCTATTATTAATTAGAATATTAAACGTTCTAACTATAATCATTTAACTGGTGGCAGGTCTCTGTTGTCGGAGACCGTTTACCACCACTACATCACCGCAGCGCCTATTGCAGCCTACAAACAGTACTGTACAAACAGTAATGTTTGTAACACAGTAATGTGTTCCGGTTTCGATGGTGCTATAGCTAATGTAATTTTTTTTATTTATTTCCATTATCCCTGATATGCCGAGCATTATCCTATTATTTACAACATATTTACTTATTTAGGCAATTTACATTTTTTCTAACATTATATCTATCGTTTAATATTTTTTACATTTTATCTATACTTAAAACATACTTATATTGCCTAAATATCTAATATTACACAGAATATTATTGTGTACATATGTATAAAGTAACATTAAGTTATCCTTATTTCTATTGTTTACTATGTTACATATTATTATACAATAATATTAACTTACTTCTGGATAGTGTAATTACTGAAGTGACTTGATATTTTATGTCTCAGGTGACTAGTTCAAAGGAGTGCAGTGTATATCATCTTAACTAACGCCACGTTACTATGGGCAGGCTAGGCTTATCGTTTATCATCAGGTGAAAATCCTGCTGGTCTCATCGCATGTATGAATAAAAAAAAACTCTCGACTTTTAACACAATAAGGATATGAACACGTGATTGCAATTTTATTATTCAGAAGGTAATCTAAACTTTCACCGACTTTCCTGTTCGTAAATTAAACGTATCAAAACTCATTGTAAATTTTTTTATGGCTTTTCCTTTTTTTATTCAATGAAGCGACGACACGAGTGAAGTGTTCACCTGATGGTAAGTGACACTCGTCCATAACAATATGGCACTAGTCAGGATGTTATACACTGCGCCTTATAGCGCTCGTCGCTTTGAAACAGGATGTTAAGCCTCATTACCCCGGTAATTTCACTAGCTACAACTCTCTTCAATCCGGAACACAGCGAGAGAGTGGCGGCAGAAAGAGGTACCTATCTTTACGGTCTCCGGTAACAAAGGCCTAGCGCCAGTAATTCCTCATTGTTTTCATCATCATTCAGCTTTTACTGCTCATTGAAAAATAATAAGATGTGAAATCAAAAGTTAAGTTCATATACTACTTCTATTTACCACCAGACGGCCGTTGAAGTTATATCATCAGATATATTATTATGTATTGTTTATCGATCGTATGACAACTGGATCGCGTTATGCAATGGGACAGTAACCATCATAAAAAACAAAACCTTACTCAAGCGGCATTAGATTGCTTTTCCAGTAAACGATAGAGTTGTCTGCAATGCGATGCTGTGTCAAGCAAAAGTCAACTTTAACTTAATCGCCCAAGGTTCAATTTAGGTCTAAATGGGATGCGAAGTCAAGTAACGGGCGAAAGTGCTTAAGTTGGAGCGCTTCACATTTTACTCTCACTACTAATGACGGTCACGGTCGTCTTTTTTTTAGTAAACATCCGGTCATAAAAGAGGAATGTATATGTATATAGTATGTGTGGTTTTTTTAATCGTATGAAGTGACGAGAAGAGCCGGAAATCACCTGATGGTAAGTGATACGTCTGCTCATGACAAAGTGGCGCTAGTTCTGATACATTGCACCACATTGTTCTCGTCACTTCGAGACTGTCTCCAGCAACGGTGATCTCTCGTTGCTCTGTCGTGTATATGATATTCTGATGACAGGTTTCTGTTGCTAGTGGCTGACCAGATAGGTACCACAGCAGCTTCCACTTCTGTAGCCAAACATTACTCTGTTCCGGTTTTAAGGGCGCTGTAGCTTGTGTAATTACTGGAGTAACGAGACATAAAATCGTCTCTCAAAGCGATTGCATTGTTGCGCAGTGTATGCCATCCTAAGTAGCGCCACATTGATACAGGCAAGTGTATCACTTATCACCAGGCGATTTATAGCTGGAGCAACGGCACTAACACCTGTGTATCAAGACGAAAAGCACAATGCAGTGCAGTGTATTATTTATTATTAAGTGAAGATCTCGCCCGTCCCTTTGCTTTTTCGTATAAAAAAAAAAGAAAAATATTATATACAATGTCGTAACCCTACACACCCTTATATAAAACTCCATCACGATTCAAAAAAGGTTTTCTACTTACATTGTGGTTCCTGTTTGACACTTTGCCAATATTTTGAACTTTCCATAAAGTATACGAGTAGGAGTTTGTCCAGCAGTGGACTGCTGCAGGCTGATAGTGATACAAGTAACATATCCGTTATTTTACTGATGGGAGGCTTCTGTTGCCGGAGATCGTCTAGATAGCCGACGAACAATAGTGTGCAAACATTACTGTGTTCCGGTTTGAAGGACGCTGTAGCTAATAAAATTGCCGGGGTAACGAGGCTTAACATCTTGTCCCAAGGCGCGAGCGTAATGAAATGCATTGTATACCATTCTATCTTATGCTACCTTATTATAGTCAGGCGTACCACTTACCATCAGGTAAACGTATCGATCGTTGCGTCGTTTCGTAGAATTAAAAAAATTAAAAATAAACTGAATATTGCTTGATACAAACAATTTTTTCCTATTATTACTGGTAACTGAAATTGTCTATACCTATATATATATTGTCTAGCTAGACTAACTATAGCTAGCTAGCTAGCTATAGTCTAGGTAGTCTACAGCTATAACTAGTGCAATTACTGGGTTAAAATATTAAATTCCTTTTCTCGAGTCGATCACAATATGGTGTAATGTATGTCATCCCGTTTTTTTTTTATTTAACGAAGCGACGAGACGAGTAGGATATTCACTTGATGGTAAGTGGTACGCCATCTTATAACAATGTGGAGATAGGACGGTGGACACTGCAGGACATTGTGCTCGTCGCCTTGAGACATGATGTGAAGTCTTGTTACCTTAGTAATTACATTAGCCACAACACCCTTCAAACCGGAACACAGTAATGCTTGCACACTACTGTTTATCAGCTGCAATAGGAGCAGCGGTGATAACTGCCTAGACGGACCCCGGCAATAGAAACCTGCTATCACTAGTACAATAGAGATACAGGCAAGAGTAGCACTCATCACCAGGTGATGACCTGTTCGTCCTGTCACTTTCGCCGAATAAAATTCCTCATATCAATAATAATTTGTTAGATGCGTTGTAGTGCATCGACAAAATGGCGGCAGGCTTTACTTGGTAAGAATATATTTTATGATGTAACATACTGTTTATGGAGTGCATTTTACGTTTGTTACTTAACACTAACTTAAGTCTTAGCTTCCGGTCTAGATGTTTACATTACATAACATACTTTAGAGCAGAGGTCGTCAATCTTTTGATTAGGAATAGTCAGGGATAACAATTTATAAAATTTCTAGTTTTTTAAAGAGCTACAAAAACCTTCCTCACTGTAAATAATACATAGATAAAGTTTTTTTTTTGATAAAAAAACTAATCTGGAACTAATAAGCTACAGCTACATATCTAAAGAGCGACATGTCACTCGAGAGCTGTAGGTTGCCGACCCCTGCACTAGATCTAGTAATAGTAAACGACATCGCAAGAGAATAAAACATTTTAACTGCTAAGTTATTTTTGTTTTCGTAAATCATCCCTTTAACTGCCAATCCTTACTTTAAGCGCTGGTAATTAACAATTGCATTATTTTTTATTCTACGAAAGGACAACACGAACGGGACGATCAGCTGATGGTAAGTGATAAGTTTACCTTTACCATTGTACCGTTTCGACGACATACTGCACCGCATTGTGCTCTTCGTCTTAAGACAAAGTGTTAAGTTTCGTTACTCTTGTAATTTCAACAGCTACGATACCATTCAAACCGGAACACGGTAATGTCTGCACTCTACAGTTTGGCTACAGAACTAGGCGCTGCGGTGGTACCTATCTTGTCGATCAATAGAGACCTACCACCAGTATAAAAGATAAACCTGGATTATAAAGGTTGAGTGTCATTTTTAATACGGGTTTCTCTTAAACCCTGTAGTCGTTAACAGTAATATCTTTCTTAATAAGTTTGACTTAAGTTTATCCGCCCCTTTATTCTTTTATTACATTCTCCAATTCTTATTTAAACAAGAACAAAAAAAAACAAATAAAGGAGGGGGTTTTTATGTAACTTTTTTGCCTTCTAGGATCACCTTTAGTAACTTAAGTTATTACTGATGGTAGGTCTCTGTTGCTACAAACTATCTATGTAGGTACCACCGTAGCGCTTATTGCAGCCGACAGACAGCACTGTGCAAAAATTACTGTGTTCCGGTTTGAAGGGCGCTGTAGCTGGTGTAATAACTGGGGTAACGAGATTTAAGATCGTATGTCTCTAGGGGATGAGCGCAATGTGGTGCAGTATATGCTGTATGTGTGTGGTATGTTTATGGTGCTGTGTATACCATTTTATCTAGCGTCACGTTGTTATGGGCGGGCGTATCACCATCAGGCGAACATCCCGTTATTCTCGTTGCTTCATAGAATAAAAAAATCCTATGTTTATATAAAGGATTTTTTTGTTTTTTGGACATATGACCAAAAAACAAAATCTTTCGTTGTTTGAGCGCTCGTAATATTAAAGCGGCAGGCCATGCAGTATGTTCATTATTAAATACATCAAATTGTTATAAAAATTAAACTTAATAATGTCAACGGTTCACTTCTGTATATCCTTTAAGGATCTGAGATATATATTAACAAGTTTTTTTAACATAAATCTTGTAAGCAACGTTAGATTTATATGGAAATTCGTTATTTGGTTCGCGTGGCTTTCGTTATTTTCGTTGTGTATTTAGGACAGCCACGAGTAAGTTAACGAGACGAGAAGTTGTGTTATTTTGTTTAGAATAATTTGTGAAGTATGCGGGAGATGTGATAGTCATGCTGTGTTAATAAAGCCAAATATTACATGTGGTCGTTAATTGACTTTTTGTTTTTTCCTTTTATAAAATGAAAATTCTAGGAGCGCATAAAGTTTCGTAAACTCCAATAAAGTTTAGTCTACCTTCAGTAATATGAGATATTCAAGTTATCGATGCTTTTGACGGTCAGCAATATAAACATCCTTACACTACCACTTACTATAAATCTTTATGTAAAAATCATTTTCTTTTAATCTATGAAGTGACGAGATGTGGCGCTACTTAGGATGAAATACAGCACCACGTTGTGTTCGTCACCTTGAGACATAAGATATTAGGTCTCGTCACCTCAGTAATTACACTATCTATATTGCCCTACAAACCGGAATAAAATGATGTTTGTACACTTTTATTTGACGACGGAAATTAACGTGCATAGATAGTCTTCGCCAACAGTCATCTCCCACCAGTAAATATTAATAGAAAAACGTCTTGTTTGTCTCGTTTCAACTCGTTTAGCATCATCAGCCGATAGATTGAAACGTTGAGATGAACCTAAAAAAAATCTTCTCTATTATTTATTAAGTATGAAAGAGTAGTGCAAGGTCTTTTTTATATTCTGCTTATATGCATACGGTTAAGGCTATAATCATTTAAATCAAATTGAATGTAAGTCGCCTCGTTAATGTTTTGTGTATATTTCTTAAGATGTTAACCTAAGATTGTCCTACATATAAGAAATTACGAATTACTAACAGATAATGGCATTAACTAAAAAGATAGTTAACTTAATAGAGGTCTATGTTATTTTATGCAGTATTATTATCTGATGGATGCTGTAAAGACAGATAATAATATTCGTAACCTCGAATGATTCAACTTAAAAAGGTGAAGAATGATTAGAGTAGAGATCTGCATATGTAACATTTTGTTATTGTTCCCATAGATATTCAAAAAATAAATAAAACAATACATTCATTTCTATTTATTGTCGGTTCCGTTAGTTTGTGGTTTTTTTTTCCCGCATAAACTTCTAACATGTGCCCATATAAAATGGTAGATTGTTCGCATGCCTCACATAATACAAACGAGTAATTACTTACTTTCACTGCGCTTGATGACCGTTCTCTTTATCATGTGGTCATCATCTGTCCACTATGTACGGCAAGTGCTAATTGTTATTACAAAAACATATAGCAGTAGACAAGATAAGAAAGATCAAAAATATTATTAAATATTATAACCACACGGTTGTTTGCTCGTAACTTAAACTTTGTTAGGATATATGCTAACATTTCGATTTAAGGATGTAAAGGTCACTAAATTAATTCAAAAGAGGACGCTTATTTGACATTTCGTTATGTTTGTGTATCTCGTAATAAAATACGATAGGTAGTTATAAGATTTACTATCTTAACTTCAAAATAGATGCACGGGTTGCTATCATCACGTAAAACGTATATATAAACGTATTTCTTTTAAGAGAAATTAAGTATTACCTGTAGTACAGATTGTTGTAGTAGGATCTGATTAAAAACACAATCTTATGACAAACTTGAATTTTTTATGCAATATATTATCTAAGTGTATAAAACTTTTAAACAAAAACGGGACATTAGCACTCATAAAATTATTATGACCACAAACTCAAATCCTGTATGATAAGGAAAGGCGGTGTCTCCTGGCACATGTGTTGTCATGCCTAAAAGGAGACACCAATAATTGTTATCACTATGTAATTTACATTGTCAAATAAATAATTTTTTTTATATCCATTTTCCTTTACCACGAAGTGATAGCAATAAATTTCCATCTCATTCCAAATAAGTTCTCGGTATCACTTTGTCCCGTTTATTTACTTTTCTTCTAAATCTCTTCTTTATTAGGTCAATGGGTAGTGTTTGTGTTGGTACATTTTCGATATTTATGGCCTAGCCCGTGCCTCCTTTCTTCCGGTTTTGAACGACTGGAAAGTATTGAAAGAAATCATCGATTATATGTAGCAATGTATACGAAATTTTTTTTTATATCTGTTTTATTATAGTACAGACCCGTTTATGTATTGCACTTCCCAATAATAAATATTAAATGTATTCTAGTTCTAACCGCAAAAAAATATTGTTTATAAAACTATTGATATTTCATAACGCAACTAAAAACAATAGTCCTCTTTACTAGTAAAGTTTATATATCTATAATAACACAAGTTAAAAAACAGAGTAATTTTTTTATGTATATATTATTAATATCTATATACACAGAGTATGATAAATACTATGTTTATAAATTATATGTACAATGTTGATCTTAGCAGTATAGAGTTCTGATCAAGCAATCTTTACTATGGAGAGGAATATGGAATATTTTTAAGTGGACAAAATAAATGTATATTAATAATTATTAACATAAAAACGTATATTGATACGAATTCACATTTGAAGGAATTAAGGTAAAATATGTTAAGCAATAATAATACATGCACATATATGTACATATTTACATTTTTCCCGCCCACTTTGTTGGGCGCAAAACCCTTACTACTCCTTATGGGGAAGGAATTGAGTAATATCCATTATTAACTGACCTCTAAATAACTGAAGCAATAAGCTTATTAATATATAATTACATAATTTCTACTAAATTTTGAGGGTTTACGTCTAACAGTTTCGGTTCTCTGGTGATGAATCAATGAATCTCTGGATATCTCCCACATACATATAATTATATATATAGATTACTTCGTAATACTATCATTTAATGTTATGTTAAATAATTAAGTTTGATAATAAAGAAATAAAAATAAGTTTCTTTTAATTCTTAAGAAAAGAAGGATTTTTTTTAAGCTGTAAGAACTATTATTCATTAGTATATATAAACAAATTCTTATATACATTGTTACAAAAGATTTTTAATATGTTAACCTTAAAAGGCACACAAACAAAAACATTTCAATGTGTGCGTCTGTGTATTATTTAAGCTTTATCCCAAATAATCCAACGTAATAAGGGTAGAAAAAAAAAGGAGTATTCATCACTTTTATTGCGCCATAAGACCTCATTAAACGGGCAATAGCTGGTTAAACGACAAACGTACGGCGGCACTGTAATACACTGCAACAGTATTTACGATGGCAACCCTTCACACCTCACCTTAAACGCCTACATTTTTATAAAGGGCATATGGAAATGTTATTTTATTTTATTATTTAAGCATCTAGGTTAATAATATAAGAAGCCGTTGTATAAGTGGACGAAAGTTTTAAATAAACATCAGTTAACTATTAGTTATTTGAATTTTATTAGCATACAAATAAAAATGTAAATGAAATCTTATTCGTTATAAATTGATCGGACTATAGTATGTTTATTACATACGAGTAAATTCCTCGTAATAGTAAATTACTAATGTTATAAATAATTGCTTTATTCAGCTGTGTTGGAAGAGCCTCCAATATCTCGAATGATGTTCGGCGGAAGCTGCTCGATAAAACTGCAGGGGGATGTAAGCCTAACTGTGGGCATTCTATGGCTAATGTTGAATCAAATTTTTGCTTTTAAAATAATATAAAAACAAATTTATTAATAATTACAAAAAATATTTTTTTTTTTGTACAGGATTTTTTAGTAGAAATCTTATGACACGATTGCATAAATTTAATGTATGCATACATAAATATGAGTGTTACGTGTATCAGATGCGACGTAAGGATACAAATGGCGAGGCCTTGGTTGTATCTTGATCTTATGGGAGACAGGTCTCGTGATTGCAATGTGAGATTACCGTCAGGTTACGCACGCGCCGCGTTAACACTTGCTTTCTTTATAGCTGTTTCTTTATGTTTTGAAAATTCTAGCGAGTTATTAAGTAGAAAATATTAATAAATAAATATGTCACAATCAGGGTTTAAAGACTAAGTAGAACTACTAAAAATAGACTAACTTGAAGACTAAGGACTAAAATTAGAACAGAATAGGATTTAAGGAAGAGCAGTTTTATTTCCAAATAATGTTCGTGATGTCTTTCTAATTTTCACAAATTATTAATTAAAACAACAAATATATTTCTTAATAGATTTGGTAAAAGAGGAGAGGAGAAAGCTAAGATAATATTGGATATATAGGAAAGGAATAGAGAGTTAGATAATAGTACAATAGGAAAGGAAGTGTAAAAAATAAATAGATGAATATACATATAAATATTACAGAAATTATATTCTTTGGTGTAAAATAAACAGATTTTTTTTTAATTATCGTTAATAGAGTGAGACATCCACTGATGTACGCATATATTTTTTTTATTTAACAAAGCGGCGAGAAGGGCTTTCGTCTTACAGTAAGTAGTACGCAACACATAATAACTTGGTGCTAGTTAGGACGATATAGACTGCACCACATTGTGCTCCTTGTTAAGTCTCGTTACCTTAGTGATTTTACTTGGTACAACATTCTTTAAACTAGAGAACAGTAATGTTAACATACTACTGTTTGACGGCAGAAATAGAAGTTAAGGTGGTACCTACACCTAAACGGTCTCCGGCTGCAGAGACCTACCACCAATATTCCACAATACACCGTCTTGGATTATTTAAGTGCAGATGCTCATCTATAAATATATAGGAGATATCCAGAAATTCATTGACACGTCCCAAGTTTCGAAGCTATTAGACTTAAATACTTAAAATTTGTTAGATATATTTCTTCTGCTACTTAGAGGTCAGCTAAGAATGAATTTTACAAAATTTCTTTAAAAAAAAGAGTTGCAAGGGTATAAAAGAAAGGGGGCTGGATACGTGGTGAGTTGCCGCTTAGTGGGGGAATATTTCTAACATATTCCAAGTCTAAATTTCATATCTAATTCTGTATTACGGCTAGCAAAGCCGGCGGGGAATAGCTAGTACATATAGTTATCTATGTAGATAGGGTATCTTGTATATTAACTGAATATGACATATAAATCTTCGCATGCAGGTATTGGTGAAGCGTATACACAACCATCAAGCATTTTCCAAGTAGTCTATATAGTTGTGTGAATGTGGTGGGGTGATATTTCATAAATTACAAAACCTCCCAAACTTTCCGCAACATCGTCTAAAGTGATAACTAAATACAGATGTTATTTTAACACATGGGTTAATATTTATTAATTCGCTAAGTTCGTTAGGTGCGAGAACTTAACATCCGGTGTATTCTTGTTATAACAATGCTTGGAGTTATATTGGGTATTTAACACATTTGAGCGTCAAATATTATCAAGGATACAATAGATCCTTTTTAGTGTGTAACAGTTATAATTGATATCAACTTCACATGGTATTAAGGAGCAATGAAGCCGTGGATTGGGAAACTTACTAATGCTCAATATTTTGACTATCCTTGTTATACAGCTTGTTGTTGTTGTTGTTGTCTGTCGGCTGTTGATGATGATGATGATGATGATTGTTATACAGTCGGAGTATATTGAAACGTAGTTAGAAAATTTTATATCACAGTTCAAACACGTGACCTCGAAATCGAACCCGTGACTTTCAAGTTGTAAAACAAGCTTCACCGCAAAGGTAGTTGAAATTTATTAGATTAAGTAATACTAGCCAAGAATGTGCCTAGTCTAATAGATCGATTGATTGCTATGCTTTGGTTGGCGTTTTTCTGATAGATAAGATTTGTTATGAGGAAATACACTAAAGGATCAAGCATTAAAAAAACTTAGGTCTTTGTGAATCTTGGATTTATGCACAATTTTTCACTGATTGTTCCATTCTTATACCTTTAATCAGTAAAGAATTTCTACCAGATGTTATACAGCGTGAAAAGTAATAGGTGCAAAAGATCTGGAGGGGCTAAAGAACAGCTCGCATCCTATCTATATATCTAGAGAATGCACCATTCCAAAAACAATGGTTCTGGAGTTATTAATTTTTTAAAATATTTTTCAAAAAGTCTTGATTTTGTAGGAAAAAATTCGGTGATTTTATTTCTTACTTATTTCTACACAAATATTAATGTAATAATTATAATTTAATCATTGTTTTATTAAATGAAATAATAATCATCACTTAGAAGATAAAACTTTTAAATTAGGTTCTTTGAAAGTCGTCACAGTAAAAAATAATGCGTCATATTTACATTTTTATTTAATGTTAAAATACAATTTTATTGATAATAAATACGTATAAAACACATAAGGACCTGACTTCAATACCTATCCGACAAGATATAAGAAAGTACATAATGTTTCTAAAATTTATATAATAAATACTTGTAATAAAACCAAGTACAACGAAATAACAAATAAGTTTAATTTCAAGGGCAATTTCAATCTAGAATATTTTGAAAAATATTAAAAATATTTATAACTCCAAAACCATTGTTTTTGTATGAGGTATTCCATACATAGATAGATAGGCTACGAGCTGTACTTTAGCCCCTACAGATTCTTTACACCTATTGCCTTTCACCCTGTATATTCCCGAGTGTTCCCTGTTGAGACAACTGAATGTTCTGGTTAATATTTATATTACTAAAATACTTTCTCCATATTTGTTTTTTAAATAAATTAAAAGAAGGTATTTACAGATTATGTTAAGAGGAAAAAATTCAATAGTGGTTTACATGATTTATTGTGTTCAACAAAGAAACAGGGTTGCGTGTGTTCATACGTGAATTTTGTATCAAGGTTGTATATTAAAAGGATGTTATTTTAAGTGGATAAGTACACTTAGTAACTTTTATGCTCTCGGTGTTAATTTTTTTTGCTAACCAATTAATCATTATTAAGTTAAGCTTGTTTTAATTTTTTTTGTAAAGATCCAATTCATAAAAACGTTGCGAATTATTGGAGTGACATTTGTAAAAATATTGCGTAAGCGTAGTGATTTAATAAACACTTTGAACGTCGAGTTTAAACTTTTCAAGTACTTTAAAAATATTAGTTATTAAGTTGTTATATTGTATAAATAAAGTATTATTAATTTTTGTATCATTATATCATCAGTAATCTTATAAATGTTTTGTTTGCTCCTGCTTAGACGTTTGTCCATTACCGACGGATGTATACATTAACTGACAGTAGAAAAATTTGTAGTCGCTGAAAATTTTTAATACTATTTTCTATGAAATCAATATTTTAAATTTATATATAGATTTCCAGAGATTCACTGACTCATCATGACTTCTTCGAAATTATTAAACGTAACACTTAAAGTTAGGTAGAGATATAGCTTTTGCTATTTAGAGGTCAACTTTGAATATATTTTTCGCAAAGGGAGTGGCGGGGCTGTTAGTAAGGAGAAGGGGCCCAAAAGGCAGCGTCTTGCCGTCAGACGGGAATATTGGTGACAAATTTCAAGTATTGATTTTGTGATGATGATCACATTATAATATATGTAACTTGTCATCATATAATAATGTAATTTTAACAATAAGGTGACTACGAAAATGGTAATGTTTAAAGTACAGCTTGCAGCACAGTAGACAGATTGTTGTGAAGATGGAAAAAGCATGTTAAAGCAATAATCTAAAGTACACAAATTAAATGTTTTTACATTAATGAATTCTATAACGATCAACTAGCAGATTGGTTGATAAAAACTATGTTAACGACATTAATTAAAAATTAAAATCTCTTTATTTGGTTTTCTTCCACAAGACTCTACAGGATGCTTAAGTGTCTGTTTGTGTGTGTGAATAATGTACGTTAATTGTAATATGTGTTCATACTATATATAATTTCATAAGTTAAGACTTCGAGAACAGAAATCATGATAATAGAAGGTTCATTAAAATTTACGATTTCAGACATAACATGACGGTTTTTGTACACGCCATTGCATCGGTTCATCGATAGCCGTATTCGATTATTCATAAATGTCAGTCGTATCAAGATATAATTACATAAATCGATATAAAGGTGCTGTACCATTGACATGCTTGTTTTTCAAAACGAAAGGTCATACGGGGTGTCAGTTATATAGATACTTAAGGATACTTTTACACATTCACTTATAAGTTTTACATACTTGTTTCAAAACACCGATCGATCCAGTTTTTTATAACACAAAATCATTTTAAGTATTTTTATTTTAAGTCTAACCCATGATCCATTTTTCACATGATGTTAAGACTCGCAAGTTACCGGATTTGAACCGATCGTGTAACTAAGCAAACGGTCAGCTGTACTTTTTAGGCAGAATTTAATGTATAAAAACAATTATAGACCACTTCTCTTTTCTCTCCCTCATATCCTACTTCTATTTTCGTTGTATAACAAAATTTTTTTTATTATAATACATATACAGTAAAAAATCACTGCAGTAAATATATTCTCCCAGCAGTGTTTTCCCCACAGTAGACTTTTCGTCGCAGCAGACTTTTCCACACAGTAGACTTTTCCTCGCAATAGACTTTTCCTCGCAGTGATCTTTTCCTCGCAGCAGACTTTTCCTCGCGTTAGACTTTTCCTCGCAGTAGACTTTTCCTAGCAGTAGACCTTTCTCGCAGTAGACTTTTTCTCGCCGTAAACTTTTCCTCGCAGTAGACTTTTCCTAGCAGTAGACTTTTCCTCGCAGTAGATTTTTCCTAGCAGTAAACTTTTCCTCGCAGTAGACTTTTCCTCGCAGTAGACTTTTCCCCACAATAGACTTCCTCGCAGCAGGCTTTTTCTCACAGTAGACTTTTCCTCGCAATAGACTTTTCCTCGCAGTGATCTTTTCCTCGCCGCAGACTTTTCCTCGCGGTAGACCTTTTCTCGCAGTAGACTTTTCCTAGCAGTAGACCTTTCTCGCAGTAGACTTTTTCTCGCCGTAAACTTTTCCTTGCAGTACACTTTTCCTAGCAGTAGACCTTTTCTCGCAATAGACTTTTCCTCGCAGTGATCTTTTCCTCGCCGCAGACTTTTTCTCGCGTTAGACTTTTCCTCGCAGTAGACTTTTCCTAGCAGTAGACCTTTCTCGCAGTAGACTTTTTCTCGCCGTAAACTTTTCCTCGCAGTAGACTTTTCCTAGCAGTAGACTTTTCCTCGCAGTAGATTTTTCCTAGCAGTAAACTTTTCCTCGCAGTAGACTTTTCCCCACAATAGACTTTTCCTCGCAGTAGACTTTTCCTAGCAGTAGACCTTTCTCGCAGTAAACTTTTTCTCGCCGTAAACTTTTCCTCGCAGTAGACTTTTCCTAGCAGTAGACTTTTCCTCGCAGTAGATTTTTCCTAGCAGTAAGCTTTTCCTCGCAGCAGGCTTTTTCTCACAGTAGACTTTTCCTCGCAATAGACTTTTCTTCGCAATGACCTTATCCTCGCAGCAGACTTTTCCTCGCAGTAGACTTTTCCTTGCAGCAGACTTTTCCTCGCAGCAGACTTTTCTTCACAGTAGACTTTTCCTAGCAGTAGATTTTTCTCGCAGTAAACTTTCCTCGCAGTAGACTTTCCCTAGCAGCAGACTTTTTCTCGCAGTAGACTTTTCCTCGCAGTAGACTTTCCTAGGTATTCCATACATAGATAGATAGGATACTAGGCTTTAGCTATTTAGCTCCTCCAGATCTTTTACACCTATTACCTTATATCCTATATAAATAAATAAATAAAGATTTAATATTATCTTTTTCACATTATTTAAGGCATAATAATTGGTATTTGTTTGATCGTTAAATTGTGCATCAGCTACCGAACCGAAAGTTAAAGTTATCTTCGTTTTTTGACATAAGTCATATTATTTTTCTATTCTACCAAGCGAGAGATGAGTAAAACGCTCACCTTATGGTAAGTAATATAACAATGTGATGCTATTTAAGATGATATACACTACAACACATTCTGCTTCTCGCTTTGAGATGTAAGATGTTTTCTCGATACTCCAGCAATTTCACTAGCTATAACATCTTTCGAACTGGGACACAGTAATGTTTGCATAGTACGGTCTGGCAGCAAAAATAGGAGCTGTGGTGGTAGCTACATGGTGCCCGGCAACGGACTTCTACAAGTAAAAACACGGTAAAGCTAAATTAATGATTTTTTTAATTTCAGGCGGTATTTTCACAAAGGGATTAAAGAAGTACCAGTAAACTTTAGGCACTGAATGAATTTAATACGAACCGGTTTTTTATTATTATTTCCACGCAAATTGGTCGTATGTGTAATGTAAACGTTTTGCGCAAATATTGGGGTTCGTTAAACTTTATCCCAGTCGACCTCCAAGAGACTGGTTCTGTACGATTTAATGATCTATCCATTTTAGTCCAATTTACCATCTAATGTAAAAAGTTTCTATATATTAATAAAATTAAAAGTAAGTGTTATATTTCTAACTAGGTTTTTGGATAATATAGTAATATATATATATATATATATAGGGTGGCGCAAAAATAACCTTATAAAAAGTACCTTATAACACAGGTAACTTATTATAAGGTTTTTTTTGCGCCACCTTATATATATATATGTTCTCTGTCCTCTTTGCAGGCTTTAGTATAGAATAATACTTGAAATTTGTCAGAAATATTGTCACCGGGCGGCAACCCGCCCCCTTCCCGAGCAACTCCTGTTGTTACTACCTCCACAATTCTCTTTGACGAAAGAATTTTTTAAAATCCATTCATTTTTACTACTTTACTAATTCTAAACAGCAGAAGCAATATCTCCACAAACTAAAACTTCAACGAATAATGTTTATGTATACATACATATATATAATCTAAGCTTTCTAGAATTTTATAACCAATTTAGCTTAGTTCTATAATAATTGTATTTGGTTTAATACATTAACAACTCTTTTAAGGTTCCCATCTATTGAGACAGAGTATTCTCTAACATGAAGAGAGTTAAGGCTATTTATGAAAAAAAATCCGAATGTTGGCTTATTAGAGTTGTTACATATTCACGAAAGCTGCTGTTCTTGGAACATGCTGGTTAACAGCACATGCTCAGTAGTTTTTCCTTGCCACTGTTACTGGAGACCATGTAGGTAGGTACTACCGCAGCTCCTATTTCCGCCGCCAAACAACAAACGTATGCAAACGTTACTGTGCTTTGGTTTGAAGGGCGTTGTAGCTAGTGAAATTACTGCTGTAAAGAGACATAACACAGTGTGTTAACACATCATAATTAAGTCATGTTGATATGGGTAGGTAGGCACTTACCGCCAGATGAACATCTCGCAAACGAACGCACAGTTCCTCGTATAAAAAATAAGTGGAAATCGATCCTGTGTTGATAGTACTTACTAGTAAAACCCAAATAAGTCTCCTATTGGTACATCTGCAGGTTATTTCACAAGCAATAATATAGGCGAGTCCACTGCACGCTGACGTAAGGTGGCCGGTTTCATATCACGTAAGATATCGCCATCGACGGTAACATGTTTGAGGAAGATAGCGTTAGATGTAGGAAATGATTCTGTGATGTTTTATTGTTTGATAACGAAATCTCTCACCTTTACATAAATGGGCGTGATGACCTCATCATGGCCCAATAAACTTTTTAAATATAAGGAGGATCTTTATAAATCTTTGTGACTACTGACACAAAAAGATAGTTGCTGTATAGTTTAAGTCACTTGTGTCGGAGGCCAAGTCTCATTTTGCGTCGCTGCGCTAGAGGAGTAAGTAAGAGTATAGTTTATGTAGGTTCAACCATATTATATATAATATCTATACGGCTGAACCAAGTTTTGAGTTGACCTTTTATGTGGAATATGATTTGATAAAAATATTAGAAAAAGTTGGACTAGATGCGGATAGCGGAAGAATGGACAAGTAGCGTTCCTTGGGAGAGGACTATGATCAGCAGTAGACTGCCATAAGCTGTTGATGATGAAAATCATGTTTATTAGAATATATTAACATTTTATTTTTAGAAGCAAAAGCTCATAAAACATAGTTATCATTTCCATATTATAGTGTTTCAGCTGTCAAGTGGAAAGCTAAGCACGAACGAAGACGACTACATTTTCACTTAAAATCACGTAAAAATTAAGTGAAGTATTAAGTAAATCATTGACTTAACAGTATAACCGATTCATATATCTTTTGTATTGAAATACAGTATTGAATTACCGCTCCACTGTTGCTTCCCTATTAACTAGTAGATAACTTCAAGTTAATAGTTATTATGACGTATTAGGTAATTGCTTTTTAGTCAATATGATAAATAAAACTAAATATATTAAAGTGGAATTCTTTTTTACATTTCATTTCGTTAATAGTGCGCATGCGGATTGCCTTGAGACCATTTTATATATCTTATGTTTATATTCATAATGAGATATAGTCAATGAACAACAACATTCACTGTCCAACATTTCAATGTCGTGTACTTTATAAATATGCAAAAAGAAATAAAGGATATAAAATTATTTAATGTTCTTTTAGGCTATTTGTTTTACTGTCAATATATCCGAGATTGTTTTAAGCGTTTATTAATAAGGAAGTTAGTATTGGTTGCGGTAGAAAATCTTAGAAAGACAGAGAATTGTGCAGAGCTCTCTAAACCATTTTATATTTTACGAAGTGACAAGATAAGCAATACGTTTATTTATTAGTAAAGGATACCCATAACAATGTGGTGTCATAACATCCAAATTCGCAGAAGATATGATGTCTTTGATGAATTTAGCTTAAAATAATATCAATCTTTGCAATTTTTAAGTTAGTGCAATATTACAATGTATAAGGTGCGATGGGACTGATGAGGGATCCTCAGGAGCAATAATCTCAAAATTAAAATAACTAGAAAGAAAAGTAACCAAACTTATTTCACAATTTATATTGTTCTTCAAACCGAAATAGTAATTTTTAGATTAATATTCGATGGAAGAAGTAGGCACTGCGGTAGTCCTAAATATGTAAAGTGTACAAATTATTTTATGTATACATACGTCTGATTCTCAATATTTACAACGCTTTATGACTCGGATGAATCTGTAATCGTAATCCGTCACTCGTATGAGATTTTCCGTCGTATCGAAAATCGAATAGGGAATACATCATCCATTACTGTTAGATTTACATTTCGACTGTACAACAATACTTACTTAACTACAACAAAGAACCTTTGAAATGCGCTAAAAAATATGTAATTATAAATAATACATAATTTGCTTTCAGATGACAGTAATACTGTTACCTTTTTTTTTTTAAATCGACAGGGTCAGCGTTTGACTACGATCCCAAGTGATGTAGTTATTTGATCTGTGGTGGTAGGGCGCAGTAGCCTAGTAACAGCCTATTCACTCTTTTCTTGACGACACCCTCCTCACTTTTTAACGGGAACACCAACGCCGGCAAATAGTTCCACTCCTTTGCTGTTTTGATGAAGAACGACAAACTGAACCTCTTTACTGCATCTCTATCTCCCTTTATAGCTTAATGTGTCATGACATATTTAGTAATAAATAAAAAAAGTACTTAGCTCGTGCCTCCTTTAAGCATAAATGTAATGCATAGTATGTATACACTATTTTAGTAAGACAGCCTGTGTGTATATTTATATAACAA
Source organism: Ornithoptera alexandrae (assembly GCA_029030555.1). NCBI lineage: Eukaryota > Metazoa > Arthropoda > Insecta > Lepidoptera > Papilionidae > Ornithoptera > Ornithoptera alexandrae. Next base: position 2,374,124 of record JARDVY010000007.1, on the reverse strand, counting down.
CCCTCTTAATATTTACTTATGTAGTATGACAAAGAAGTTCTAAAAAATTCATTATACAGTTTTTTTTTTAATAAGCAACGAGACGAGCGAGTGATTCACATAACGGTTAGTAATATGCTCACCCATAACTACGTCCCCCCAACGGGTTCCCGCCTTGTCGTGGCGGAGGGGTTTAACCGTGCACCGACATACGGTCAAGCGAAGTGGAATCCACCCAGCCGGGCCGCGGCGAAGAGCCAGCCGAAGCGGCCGCTCCAGGATCGAGCATCGGTTGGATAACTGGAGCTCACCGGAGCGGCTGGGAGCTGCAGGGGCGGTTTCATACTGCCCTTGGTTGCCGACGTGGTGCCATTTCAACTTTATCAATTCTAAGAGATGGTACAACTATTTTATTCTCATTCTATAGTATATTCCCTTTTTGTATGTCTGATTTTCGTGATCACCTCCATCCGTTAGTCTTGTCTTCGCTATGTTGCACTATCTCGTTTTATTTCGGGCAACTCGGGAACACGGTGCAGTCGAGTTTGGGGATCAGGTCATACCAATGAATCTAGTAACAGCTTTGACTCCATGTTCAGCGGTTTTCAACTTCTTTGTAACGTCAAGTACAGTATGGACAGCAAAAAGAACCAACAAATCTGTTCTCGAGCAACTTCAAACTACCATAAGATTATCCACCACTTGCTACAAAGGAGTCCTACATTTTTTTGACCATACTGCCCGAAGAAAACCAGATAATCTCGATAAGCTGGTTGTATTAGGAAAGATCAAGAGCAAAAGATTAAGGAGTCGATCACCCTATGGTCGAGCAATCTCAGGCAGCAACATTTCGAATGCCCTGAGACGTGTCGAGAACAGAGCGTTATGGACGGAGTTTGTTGACGCGTTATTAAGAGCATTTCAGGACGAGCACTACCTTCAGTCATGAAGTACACGGAAGAAGAGATAAGGTTAATTATATTTGTGTTCGTTTGTTTATCATTGATCTGTATAAAGGCGTCCTTTATCATTAAAATGAATATGACATTTATTTGAATAACTTTGATTTGATTGTGCGATCATACAAACAAGTAGACAACTTTATTAGTACCTAACGATCACTTCAGTGTTTGTAAACACTTAATTTGCATTATAAATGGCTTAGGTTCGGATCCGTACAATAGAAACGACACAACTATTCGCATAATTATTATTCTTTTTAGGTACGGACCTCCATCGGTAGATAATCCATCACGTGTGCGGTTAGGATTCACTACACAACGTCACGTGTTAATGGAAACCATATCCAAGTTGTTTTGCCATAGTACGGCGGTGACGCGATTTTGGTTTAATGAGAGCATTGTTAAAACCCGGTCTTCGGTCCTCGTCAGTTCCGTTGACTTATTCGGTACTCCTTAGTTCCCTTATCGTCATTGTGTCTTTTTATTGATATCTGTTATTGTAATTTTTGATCAATCTATATATATTTTTTGATTATGGTTTCCTCACATTTAAACGTCAGAATCTTGTTTCTCTTAAATCAACTTTATCTTGAAATCTCACGCTATTCATCTTATTTATCAAAATTTTTATTGCAATATATTTACAATATTTTAAAAATCCTCCCCTCCATATTAATTTACATGTATTACTATTGCATTCACTCCCACGTTTATATGGGGCATTCTGTTATCAGGTGTACTCGTATTTTTTAAATTTTATAGACTGGTTCTTCTTGTACTTAAACTTGTTTAAATGCTCCAAGAACCCGCCCTGTACCATCATTATACAAATATTGGGTCTAGACGTATTTATCTTAAAAATAATAAACCCTTATATCATCCGGGAAAAAAACATTAGTAATGGAGATCAATCTATATTAAAGTAGATATGAAAGGTAAATGAGGATTATAAATAGTGAAATTAATATTTCAAGTGTTTTCATATATAAAGCGGATCTGATATCCGCGAGCTAAAACAAAAACACAAGAACACAAACCAAAACACAAAAACTAAATATATACGTAAATATGTAGATAAGGTTGTATGTAAAAGTGGGAGGAGAAAGGTGAGAAAATATTGGACGCGCGAGGGTTGAAGAGGTGAATAGTGTTAAAGGGGGAGAGATAATAATATCGCTTACCCTTTGTTTTAATACAAAAGAAAATCGAGTCACAAAATAGTTAACTTTTAAAATCCATATTTCTACTCAATTCTACCGTATATAGGAGACATGTACACTGAAGTTATACAGACGTATTTACTTCAATATTTAACTTAACCCGCTTAATCCTGTTATATGTATAAATAGTGTTAATAACTTCTCCCTCATTATGCGTTAGTTCATTGAACTATAATAACATATTCACATTTAAACGTAATATTGAACTGTATTGAATAATGCTTACTTACGTACATACATACATATATTAACTTATTGCTGCTCATCGCGCTTACGTATTGATACATGATTTATTTGATGATGTCATACGATCTATAAATTAATAATAACCAACAACATTTTAGTCTATTATTATCCACTGGTTAATATAAGCCACCCCTAAAGAGAAGTACTTGCTGTAAAGCTTTGGATTTTATGGACTGTTGAATCCTAATGCTAAAGGACAATGCTTTTATCTCTAAATAAAGGCACTGTATTCTTTGTGTAATGTAAAGTTATTTAATAAATCAAATTACTCAAGATGTATATAAAAAATCTCAATAAATAATTCCCACAGTACAAGGAACAAGAATCAGAAGGTTCCCAATGGGTCTAGGTTGTTAGGTCTTGTAGATATCACAGGAGCAAAGCAGTGTGCAAACTATACTGTGTTTGGATTTGAAAAGCATTGTTGTGATAACCATACTCCATATCTAGGCGATAAGCGTATGGTGTCTTACTGGTGGTAGATTTCTGTTTCCGGAAACCGTCTATGTAGGTACAAAGCAGCGTCTATTTCTGCTGCCAAAGAGTAGTGGGCAAACATCACTGTGTTTCAGTTGGAAGGGCGCTGTAGCTAGTGTAATTACTGAGGTAACAAGACAACATATATGTCACCACACTGTGCTCGTCGCCTTGAGACTTAGGTAGGTAGAACGTACCATTCACCACCTTGCGCCATGTTGTTATGGGCATCTACTTATTGATTTCGTTGTTATGGACAGGCATATGGCTTACCCTCATGCGAAATTCCCACACATCATCTTGATTTAAGAAGGCTGATGATGAAATTAACATTCATACATAGTGTCAACTGTTCTATTACAAAATTATATTTATAGCCATGTCAACACTTTTATCGTGTTGTGTGTGTTGTTAGTCAATTGCTGTCAATACTTCACACTGTATTTTGTGAAGACATTAACAACGAAGTGGAAGTGTGATAATACATTAAACAGTTTCACATAGCATCAATAATTATCAAGGACACGGATTTATCTAAATAGCAACCTATGTAATGTGAACTTCCAGTGCCTTGTAACTAAAATATGGACTAAACTCACGATATATAACATAATAAAGTTCAAAGTCCCTTAGCAAGCTTATGAAGGTCCTTGGTTTCTCTTTGTGAATGAGGAAATCCTAAATAAGCCGTATAGCATGAAAGGATGTCTGTTGAAGCAAGGAAATCGGACAATGTAGATTGTGTTCAAGATATAACGAAAATTTAAAAATTAAGGAACTACATAGGTTGCACATAAAACTGGACTGTTGTTGCTGAAAATACTTTGAGAAATCTAACCTTCAGCAATTGATGGAGTAACTTGAAATGAGGATATATTTTATCTAGGAGATATATTTAAAAAAAAAACTAAATCCTGAGTTTGTGTTCGTCATATAAATGCGATATTCTGAGTAATTATATTATTTACATGACTGCCTGTTTATACAGTATTAGAGCGTCTCGGGTACAGGTTTTTGAGAAGGGTCAGAGATTTCGAGGATCCCTTCGGACCTTTCCTTAATAAAGACATTATCTTTTGTACACAGTTTATTTTTGAACTAGTGTTTATCCTTTCATTATCCTTAGGTGTATATTTACACGTTTAGTTTTAAAGGATGAAACACTGTCGGGCTTAGATATTTACTCTAATTCTATATAGTGTCACGAGTTATATATTTATTACATATTGATATTTTTATTTTAAAAATAATATTCTTACATATGAAAGGATATTGTTAATAATAATATAAAAGATTCGTCAATCAACGATCTTGTGTTACATATATGTTTGTATAGTAGTGTATTAATTATTGGTTTTCTTAATCATCAAAACTCTAACACTTATTTATTTCCACCGTCCCCAAGGTTGATAATGAATGTTAGAGGCACTAAGTCAGCTAGTGTTCAAAAAATAAGTTTTTAAATAAATAAAATAATATGGATGTCCATCATATTAAATTGAATGATATAATATTTATTTTTATCATCATCAGCCTATAAAGCTTCTCCTGAAGATCTCTACAGCGATTAGTATTGTGCATGCATCTAGTGTTTTCCGACCTTCATCAAGTTGTCCATTACACATTACAACTTTGAAATTTATGTATAGTAACTAAAAATATTTTGTTAACCATACTGATATCACTTGATCGGAAATGTTAATGTAAACTTACGAAATTATTCGGCAACGTAATGATCGAACGATCAGACATTGCAACATCGATCGACTCACCGAGCTTCGCTTTACTTTACAGGAAATAAAAAACTGTAGTGTCTGGTTAAACAAGGTAAATAAAATAATGTAAATATAAACTTCAATAGCTATGTTCTTAAAATAGTATTTACATGCCAAGTAACTAAAATATTTTTTGACATATTTAAAAGAGCGGAAGTTCATAATTTTTAATTAATAACCTCTAAATTTTACAATCTTGAATTTTCTATCGTTAATCACTATTCTGGTATAATAATAGAGAAGCACTGGTTGTTCCCCGTCCGCTTTGCTAGCCGTAACACCCCTGCAACTTTTTACGGGGGTAACAATTAGTAAAATCCATTCTTAGCTGACTTATACTCGGCAAAAGGAATGTTTCTACCAAATTTCAAATGTATAGGCCTTATGGTTCCAGCGATATCTTGATGAGTGTCCACATAGCTGTAATTTGTTTATGTATATATAAATATTCACACATGTATATATGCCATATATAAGTCACTAGATGCGAGCAATACGGGACCGCTCGATGTGGAGATTTTTGGCGAAGGCCTATGTCAAGTAGTGGATGTCCATCGGCTGATGACATACATATATTTATATGTATGTATATATAGATTACTTTTACTAAAAGTAGGTAAATTGCTTTAAACTTCAAGACAATATAATTGTTTACATAGTCCAACGGCAGCGTTTACTACGCTACTTGGAATTCTGTTGTTTACAGCACCACCTAAATAGTGGAGTTGGGTGGTTGGATTTCCTTATCTACCTTGCAAATTACCATCCTCATGTTGTCTGCTGCCATGACAGCATTATCGTTTTCGAACTTTTAATATATCTGATCTAGATTCTTGATGAACACGATTCACGTTAACGGAAAAAGATCTACGGAGAAAATTAAACGAAACTTTACTAAAGCCTAACTTGATTGACCTTTAAAAATATCTTGAATCAACATTCCATTGTTGTATACTATTACAAACGGCCTATAACTTGTGGTCTTTATTTAATTTCATAATTTAGAAAATCAAGCATACTATTTTATATAGACAAAGTATATAATTGTTTACATAAGTAATTAAAGTTGGCGTTAGTTTATTTTGCTATAGATATATCTTAGACGGCACAGCTATAATGAAACTTCGCAATCGTGTAGTATTGCGTACATAGTACACTATTATTTCTACTTGCAAGTTTCATTTCTTTCGCAAGTAAAAAAAAAATTAACACTTTGTATCAATTAACTTTGATGCAACACCTGCGATTCGCTATAACTATGCTATTATATATCTATTCTTTCTAACGTAATACATATTGACTATATTCACTTCGACGGGGATAAGGTCTAATGTTATCGAGTTGTGGTAGTGTGTATCTTATTATCATCGTCATCATCAGCCGATAGATGTCCACAGCTGGACATAGGCCTCCACCAAAGATCTCCACATCGAACAATTCTGCGCTGCATCCATCGGCTTCTCGAGCACGGCCTCCGGTATCACCGGTCACTAAGGCCAGTCGTTTGTAGGGACTGTTATGGGAGGATTTGAGTCATTGCCCACCACGCTGGCCCGATGCTTGTCGGCGGAAGATTATTACATTGGCGTCCTATACGAAAAAATCTTTATATCGATTGAGATAAAGCTATTGATGATGTACCGTACTGTAAGTGGTATTGCGTTACCCGGGACTGGTTGAAGACGTGTGATAACAGGTTGTAATCACTATTTATAAATTTGCAAGTGTTAAACAATGCATCGAAGTATACGCAGCGGGTTACACAATATCTTATCCGTGTGAATGCGTACATTATGTATTGTCTAACAATATTTTTTGTATAATTACAAACAGCTACTTTTGTTTTTAGGCGATAATTTTTTTTTTTTTGAAAAAACACAAAGAAACAAATTTCTCCATTTAAAGCAAAGAAATTATAAACATCCATTCATTCATCCATTTATGAATGTTATTTTACCCTATGCACATTGCATTATTGACACTTCCGCAACCTCTTTTGGGGGTAACATTTTGTATGATCCGTTCTTAGCTGACCTATACTCGGTAAAAGCAATATTCCTGCCAAATTTCAAGTCTCCGGGCCTTATGGTTCAAGAGATATCGTGATGAGTCTCTACATAGGTGCAAATCTCGGATCATTTGAAAGATCAGAATGATAAATAAATACAGTATTATTAAATGTTTAATATATAAAATAATATATAAGATATCTTTAATATTTAAACTGTTTTTTTTTTTTTTTCAGTGTGGGTCGCGATGGCCTGTATTCTGCCTGCCGATTCTGCTGGCAGCGTCGGCGTGTGGAAGCAATATATTGATGATCACCATGGGCGGTACAAAGTCACACAAAATGCCGTTTTGGGAACTCTCTAGAGGGATGATTCGAAGGTTTGACCAGTTCGTAATTATTTACATCTTTATGCTTACAGACTTCTCTAAATAACTCTGCCCATGTCGTGTCGGATTCCGAGGCTTGACCGATTTAGGACAACTAACAGAATGTTAATCTTTTCTCTTTATTCGAAGATGTGATAAAACGAGTGAGACGTTCACCTGATGGTAAGTGATACGCCTGCCCATATTTATTATCTTCATCGCCTTGAGGAATAAGATATTAAATCTCGTTACCTCAAGAATTTCACTACAGCACCCTACATACCGGAACACAGTAATGTTTGCACATTACTCTTTGGCGGTGGAAATAGGCGCAGGAGGGGTGCTTACTTAGACGGTCTCTGGCAACAGATACCTACCACCATTCCTTCCTAGATTGTTACCACTAGCGTGGTGCAAAATGGCCCAAATCCCCGTATGTAAATCTTTACAAATGAAGGCCCCTAGTGCCCAGCTCAGTGGAAGCCATGCTGACTGTATGTGGAGATCTTTGGGGGAAGCCTATGTTCAGCAGTGGACGACTATCAACTGATGATATTGATGATGTAACTGTTTTTTTTTAATAAGATTGTTAACTTTAATGAATTTCAGAGGTCACAACATAACTCTAATGAGTGCATTTGCCCCTGATTTCCACATACCGGGCTTAGAAGAGATAGCTCCTGAGGGACTTGCTTCATACGTACGCGGTTACATGACGTTCGATCTGGTTGGAGCGAAGATGAGGGGCGAAGAACCACTGCCACTTTATGACATACTACGATATGGATATGAGGTAAAAGGTCGAGAGATTTTTTTTTCAGTTAATGAACTATATATTTTTTTTAATCATACATTCTTTACCCTTAACTGTAAAATAATAACCGATACCACATTTTGGTAGATGCGTAATGAAGTATTTAACTCTTTTTTATTATAACAGGCTTGCGAGGCGTTTCTAGAAGACTTCGAGACAAGATCCTTCCTTCGCTCTGGAAGAACCTATGATCTTTTAATACTCGACGGCGCGTACCCTGAATGTGCATTAGGAGTAGCCTATCGACTTAAAGTACCTTTCATATATATTAACACAGTCGGCTTCTATACCGGACCGGCAAGCATGTCCGGCAGTCCGGCGCCTTACTCCGTGACCCCATTCTTCGGGAGAGCTTTCACTGATAACATGAGCTTTCTTGAGAGAGCTATGAACTCGGCTTGGTTAATTGGATCACTGGTGGCTCACGGTTTTAGTATGACGCTCTTGCAAGGTGTTCTTCGAAGGCATTTCGGACCGCAAATCCCCCATGTGTACGATATGGCGAAGAATGTGAGCTTCATCTTGCAGAATGGACATTATTCTGTTTCGTATCCTCGTCCGTACTTACCAAACGTTGCGGAAGTCGCTTGTATACACTGTAAAGAACCAAAAATGTTGGATTCAGTGAGTAAATAGCACATGTTATAATATTTAAGACTGTCATTCATCATCAACATTATTTACTAATGACCACAGCTGAACAGGTTTTCTCAGTAACGGTTTCGTCAAACTCGCCCAGGGTCACAAGCGTACTATGTTGGTCAACGGGATCAGTTTTCATAAAGCTGACCGCAAAACTGTAGATTTAATCTAGAAGACACCTCGGGATGATGATGTTGATGAAGGACAAATGACTTTTTTTTGTTACAGCACTAATATTTCCTAGACTAATATGCATCAGAGAACCATCCAAAAACAAAATTTGTATCGATTTATTCTAGGATATTGAAGAATGGATCGCAGGCGCGGGCGATGCCGGTTTCGTTTACGTTTCTATGGGATCTTCAGTGAAGACCAACACAATGCCTCTGGCTGCTCACCATATAATCGTTAAAGCATTGGGACGATTGCCACAAAGAGTTCTATGGAAGCAAGATGCCGAACAGAATCTTACGGACATACCTTCAAATGTGAGATTGTACAAGTGGCTGCCGCAGCAAGACCTGCTTGGTAAGCAAATCTTAAAAGATAATTTTTATTCTTAACGTTTTGGTAATTGTTTCGATAAAAGTTTGCGTCACGTTATTATGGGCAGCTGTATCACTTACCATCAAGTGAATGCTTGCTCGTCTCATTTCGTATAATAATAATAAAAAAAATCAGGTAAATTGCTTGGTCAGACATGGATTAGATTAGAAAGAGACTAAATGAAACCGATTTCTGATTTTGCTGTGACTCCTTTCTTAATTACGTGTTAAACACAGACAGATAAGTTTTAAATTAATTAACAAATTGTTTTTAAAGGTTCTCGTTTTCAAAAATTTTACAAATTTAAGAATCCTTGTTCAATTCGATGATTCAATCGTTGTTTTCTAATTATGTTTATTATATATGCTTGAACATCTTAATGGAAACTTCTCGTGTAATAATATATATATATCCAAGACATTGCGCAGAGAAGAAATATTTATTGTGGATAATGCATCGTTAGTATACATTTGATAATCCTGGTGAACCTTGAATAGTAACAATTTAAAAACCAGGCCCTGTGCTCGTTTATCTAATAGGCTAATAAAATATAATACGCATTCTCGTGATGGTAGCTAGTTGTGCTAATGCGGTCATTGAAACCACTTGGAGTTAATTTATCGCACATTACTTTTGTTTCCACACGTTTTATAGAAAGGCAGGCCTTTAGGATTGTGTTAATATGATTTTTCACTGATTCTTTTTTACAGTATTAAAAGATATATATATTTGGTGATAATGTAAACTTAAATCTAATTCAGAAATTAAATCGATGCAAAGTTTCGAAATTGATCTACAACGACAATCAAAAGCCGGTGACTCGTCGGTCGAGGTTGACATTTAAATGTCTTAAAGCATAAACCACATTAAAAGAAACTAAAAACTAAAGTTCAACATATAATGAAGGATAGGTTTATCTAAAATAGATAAACGTAACAAATGGTCAATACAATGTAAATGTTTGGGGACATCTAACCTGCACCTAATATTTTTAAAATAAAAGCCTAATCTTTTATTTTAAATCTATACTTAAAAAATTAAGTACCTCTACTTATAATATTATCTAATCAGATGGAAATTGTGTTAAATGTCGTCAGTTAAAAAAAACCAGTTATAAAATGTTTAACAGCAAAGTTATGTCACAGTTATGAGAAATAGCTGATTTCGTTAGTGAGTTGGTGAACGGATGATGTAAGTTTTTACATATCATAAAAAAAAAACACATATTTGTAAATCGTTTCAATTTCGGTTATAAAAACCTGATAGTTGTAAAGTGAGATAATCGTTGACGAGCTTCATTTAACAAACAATGGCAAATTTATAATAGACTTTAGAAACAATAAAGCCGATCTTTGAAATGAATGTAGTAAGAACAGATATAAAATTCGCTAGGAATTTCCTTTTCATTTTAATATAATTGTCAGATGATTCTATTGAAAGAGATAAGAAAAAATATTTCCAGAGAAATTAATTCAAATAAGATGGAAATTTTAGATGCTTTTATACGGAGTTAAGGATTTAGGCGAAATGAAATAGTATAGTAGATGAAAGTATAAATAGAAATTAAATTATTTAAAATTTGACAAAAATTTAAAATACAAGTTATTGGAAATATCTTAGTCCAATTCTAAAGATCTAGATCTATTCTTTATCGTGTTTTCAATATATTTTTCGCGACAATGAATGACTATATATTTGTGTGATTTCCAGGGCACCCAAAGATTAAAGCGTTCGTTACTCATGGTGGATTACTCAGCATGTTCGAGACTGTTTACCATGGTGTACCTATTGTATCAATCCCGGTGTTCTGTGACCACGACGCCAATGCTGCCAAAGCCGAAGTCGACGGTTACGCCAAAATTCTCAACCTCCAATATTTAACTTCTGATAAGTTATACAGGGCTATCAGGGAAGTTATTGACGAGCCTAAATACAAGATACAAGTGAAGAAACGCCAGATACTGCTGAGGGATCAGAAGGAGACGCCCTTAGAGAGGGCTATATATTGGACGGAATATGTTATCAGGCACAAAGGTGCTTACCATTTACTGTCGCCAGCGAAAGATCTAAATTTCTTCCAATATTATTTATTGGATGTCTTTTTTGCCTTTTTAGTGGTGCTCATTATGGTTTCGGCCGTTTTAAGCTATTTGGTGAGGCGCGGCTTCAAAAGCTTAGTCGATCACATGCAAAGTAGGCGCTTGAATAAATTTCTTTACAAATCCAATAATCTGTTAAATAATACCAAGTTCATATCCGGTGCGACGTTAGTGAAGAAAAATTCTTAATAACAGAACATCTATAAAAAACAAGCAGTTTAGCTAACACAATAAATTTACATACACTGTGAGAATATTATATTGAGAACGAGCTGTAATGGGTTTTTAAATCGTTTTTTGTGCAGATTAAAGAAACCTTTGTTAAATTTATTGGAAAAAATTAGTCACTTGTTAATAAATAAAGGGTTTCTTTCTATTTTAACAAGTAATTTGGATTATTGGAAAGATTTAAAATGTTCAGTCCTGTTAAGTCTTGACAGGCAATGACCCCCTAAGTTCTCAAGAACTTCATTCACCAGCGCTTCTAAATGAATGAATATTTATATTACATAGTTACCAAGAATGTTACCGTATGAGATTGTAAGTTACCAGTTAGTTAAAGTATCGCGTGGGTTACAGTTAAGTTTTAACTAATTCCAAATAAGTTAACACTTTTGTTGTGTAAAGATTGTAAATATTTAATGTATTTAGTGTAATAAAGAGTTTTTATATGTGTTTCGTTCTTTTTCATCTTTTTATTTCATTTTCCCTGTTCTCACATTTAAAATAATGAAATATTTCTATAGATACCATTCTGAAATTTAATATAGAAAAAATAAACCACCAATAACGAAGTATCGTTTACACATTTTCTTAAAAAAAATATTAACTCTGGATTCAAAATTTGAATTATATACGCTTTTCATATTTTTACCATAGATTTATATATATACACTTTCAATATCATCATATACTTCCAACGTTATTTTATTTAAGAATTATACATTAAAGACTATTTTTTAATCAGAATACTTGAAACAAGTTTAACGCCTGTCAAAAATATTATAGCAAAATTGGTGTAACAAGAAATTACAATTTTCTTTTGAAAACTGTATATTTATTTCATGATTAGGATTGGGCGCCAACAGAGTAAGCTTTTTGATTGATGAATAATTTGATTATAATTTTTAGATTGATCAAATTACAAGGTACATAATAATAAAACATACCACTGTATACATTGTTTGTTTTTTTACTAATGGCTATTTAATATTAATCATTTATATGTAAGAGATTTCACCTATGTAGACACTCATCATGATAACTATGGACCTATAAGGCCTACAGACTTGAAATTCGGTAGGAATATTTCGTCTGCCGAGTATGGGCCAGCTGAAAAGGGATATTACAAAATGTTACTCCCAAAGGCAGTTGCGAGGTGTTACGGCGAGCAAAGCGGACTGGGAACAGTTAGTTTATAATGACACTGTTCTCACTTTTAATTACAATTAATTAGATAAAACATCCAACATATCTAAGTTAATTATTTTATACAAAATTTTATCAATATTGAAGGAAAGACTAAAGAAATTCTTGTTTTCCTATCTCCATTATCGTTCACCTTTTCCTATATAGATAGTGTGATAAGAAAATTATGTAAATGGACATTTCGCTTTTCACTTAACAGTGTATTAAATCAACACTTGGTGGAATTTTGATTGAGTTGATATATAGCCTAAATAAATACATATGTTGATTATTAAAGCAGTTATTCTATGTTAATAAGTCGGCTGTAATTATTCTTATTACCCCGATCTAGTAACTGTTACAGTTTCCATTGAAACGATAACATGTAATATTATTTCAGGTTTATTTGAAGAAGTTCAGTTCATTTAAATATATATTACATATCCCAATGATTTGATTGATGACATTATTACATTACTATTTTTAAATAAAGATCTGTCCAAAAATGACAATTCTACGTTCGGTAAAGAAAAGCAGATAATCTAGTGATGATAGGTCTCTGTTGCCGGAGACCGTCTAGGTAGGTACCACTGCAGCGCCTATAGCAGCCGACAAACAGTAGTGCAAATATATCTGTTCCAGTTTGAAGGGCGTTGTAGCTAGTAAAATTACTAGGGTAACGGACGAAACATTGTATGTCTCAGACGACGAGCGCAATGTGTTGCAGTGTATATAATCCTAATTAGCGCCACGTTGTTATGGGCGGGCGTGTCACCAACCATTGGGTCAATGAATATCTTGCTCGTCGGTCGATATTCGATAAATTAAATTTATAAACGTAGTATAGGTTACTCTTAGTACGAAATAAGTTAAAGTATAATAAAGAACATTCACATTTGCACACTACACCTTAATCACCACCACATGATCAGTATCGAATGATTTTTTTTTATATTTGATCATTTTAAGTTCACGCCGTTTAGAAATGTAGAAATATACGCGATCAGTCCGTCCGTTCATAGTTTTTAAATTAAACTTGTAATAAATATGAAAGCTTAACGAATTATTGCCAATATATTAATTGTTTTTTGGAGATTTCGACATACACCGGTTAGTGGGTCACGGTATGAAAAAAAGGTTGAATATAACTGATGTAAAATATTGCCGGCAAAATTGACCTTTAATGAAAAACACCGCCGTCTACGTCTAAAATAAAAAACAAATTGTATAATACAATTGCTAAAACCACCAGGTTTTTTTTTATATAACCTAGTGACATGATGAGCGGAAAGTTTACCTGATGGTAAGTGTCACCCCCTCCCATAACAACGCGGCGCTAGGTTTTATAGTTAGGATGGTATATACTGCACCACACTGCGGTCATCGCCTTCAGACATAAGATGTTGAGTCTCGTTACCTCAGTGATTAGCACCAGTAAAGTAACTCCAAAGAGAAGGTGCCTTTGTTTAATAAAAAAAAAATCCTATTACGATTGTTTATTAGACATAAGTATTTCCTCTGTAGTAACCCTTAAAATTACTCCTTTGAAAGGACATATTTAATATTATAAGTAATATATAGATTTAAATGTTTGTAATACCTTAAATCCTCCTAATAGACTTCACATGTGACCCACTTAGGACCTTGCGACCTTCTATCATAAATTTACAAGGGTGGGAGAAACTTAACTCTGCCTTAAGTTGTAGCAAACTTTGAACATTACACTTTGTCACTTGATCTGGACCAAATTGTCATTCAATAGTTTCGTACGCGAATACAGAGATATTACTAATGTACATATCTTACGATTTCATTCATTATTCATTATCCCTCACTATCCCTCAAGGATCTCCACTCCGATCGCCGCCAGTAGTCAGCGGTTAAGTTTCGTTACCCCAGTAATTTCACTAGCTGAAAATTACCCATTTGCACTTGTTGGGGTTATGAAAAAATTATATAATATATTGTATTCTATGCTGGTAACATTACTTGCGATAAATACTAGCAACATTTTGAATATGGCAACACGGAACAAACGTCGGAATGTTTTGCTGGCGGTCTGTCTCCTGGTGGTCGGGCATTAGCTACAGAGCAACGAGGATCGTTGGTATTATTTCAAGAGAATTGTTATATATTTATTCCACTCTGAATTATTTAAGTTATGAGTAAAATCGTACTATCATCTAACACCTAACCACAGACAACCATCTATTATTTAACTGGAGGATATTTCAACATATCAAGTTACTATACATAACAGATTTCTACCTTTGTAGAGATTCAACACGGTATCTCTGGAAGCGTAGGGCTTATAGACTTGAAATTTGAACGGAATAATCCTTTTTCCTATTATAGGTCAAGTAAAAATGGATTTAAAAAAATTCTTTCTCCAAAGTGTATTACAGGGGTGTTACGACCAGCAGGGCGGGTGGGTAACGTTTAGTTGTTATATATTTGTACAATACAGAAGTTATACAGTCCTTGAATGTTTCCGTGTGCACAAGTATCGTGAGTACAAGCACAGATTATGAGAGAGAGTTGAGATGCTGAATATGTAAGAAAATTAATTTAAGTTTGATGAGAAACTTCTGTTGAACTAGTTCTAGACGTCAAGCATTAATAGCATAGTAATCTACAGAAATTATTCGCTAGATTTAATCGTTTCCCTTGCAGAAGAAAATGTAAAACAAATTACTAACCTTGTTTTTTTGTTTCTGGGGAGGAAATCTTCAAAAAAATATCCTGTCTGTTGTTAGGAAGTCAGGGTTATGTGGGAGAGTTTGACTCACTAAAACCCCTATGAGGTGTAAGGGGTCCCGCATAGCAACTAACGAGACCCAGGGCAACCTCACCTGCTCGTGGTGCACCCTGCTAATTATCAAACGGGGTCTGGCTCCCACCAACCCGCACTGGGCCAGCGTGGTGGGAAATGGCCCAAGTTCCCTATGTGAAACCCTACAAACGACGGCCTCTGGTTGATTGGACGTGGGCAGCGCAGGACCAATCGATATGGGGATTTTCAGGTAGGACTATGTCTAGCCGTGGTGTCTATCGGCTGATAATGATGATAATGATGAAAACCCCTATGCGGTCATCTTCAACGTTTGGAGAGGTCACGTGATCTCTGTTCGCAACACAACCGCGTCCTTTCTAACGCTTTCTTTATTGTAAGATAGCCCATACCCCATGGTCTGTTTTACGCAGTCCCCAGTACCCTAGCCGGTTCCTCAATAGCGGGAGACCACGTCAAGCCATCGTACTCTGAGTTTCTAATTACTAACCTAACCATCTTAATGGCGCTGGTGCTTTTACAACGTTCAACAAATTTTATTGATGATAAATGGCATTTATTATGCATATTAAATTCTCCTCTAGCGCAGTGGCTAATCGTTTGCTCTGTAACGCTGAGGTTTTGGTTTGTTTCCTGGGTAACGTGTTGTGGAGTACAGTTAGTGGTATAGCTTTTCCACCTGACTAGCTACCACTCTCATGTTGTAATTCTGCCACCGTAATAGTATCCCTGTGTTCTAGCTGTTAATATATGACAGCTTTGAGTATTCTGGGTGAGCAAACTTCACACTATGCGAAATTGAGGTCTAGTATTTTTTTTGATTAATTTCAACCAATCCCCTGAATCTAGTCAAGACTATTATTCTGCGTTCAAGTTAATAACTTCACCTACTTTCATCATCATGAACCGCTAGAAGTCCCCTGCTTTGATATAAGCTTCCTCGAAAATTCCCCTATAGATCGGTTCTGCGTTGTCGCATCGCCGGTCACCAAAGGCGGTCGTTTGTAGGGGTTCATATGGGGGATTTGGACATTTCCCACCATGCTAATCCCATGTCGGTACGTGGGAGCCAGAGCCTCATTTGTTATTTAGCAGTGTGCACCACGAGCAGGTAAGATTGGCTTGGGACCCGTGAGTTGTTGTGCGGGACCCCTCACACCCCACTATTATTTTACTTACTTTAAATCGAATCTCTATTACCGTTACAATATTTTTTTTTTTAGTAAATAATTTATTTAATTAATCATTTTATTCTGAGGTCAATTATTAGCCCGTTGTTTATAAAATAATTATATTGTGTAGACATTCACAACCGAAACCGATATAATGGAGTTGGATCTACATATTTGAGATTTATAATATCAGAGGTTCAGCATCCTCTTTGAGGTATAATAAAGTTATTCAAGTGATGAAAGTGAAGGTTATATGTTAATGAAACATCCGTTATCGCCGATGAGGTAGCGATGGTAGTGATTATACTTACGTACCGACATCGCTTATTAACACATTCAAAGCTCAAAGTATCAATGTACCCTTATTTAAGGAATACCCATAACTTAACTCATAGGTTATATATTAGTTTCTATCCCTTACAATGTGTAACTTGTCAGACCCTTTACATTCTAAGTATGTTAACTTATTGGTAACATACTCGTACATCTTTATCCACAGCTGGAAAACGTCCACGGTTGGGTACATGGCTACTTCCAATGACTTTTAGTATGTTTATTTTTTTCTTATTAAAATCATAACAATACGTATGTTAGGTATAAATAAATATTTAATTTGAGACAGAGAGATTGTTGTTGTATTTTAAGCCCGGTTTTAAAAATGTAAGTTATGTTAAACAATAGATATCCTATGTGTTAATAGTTTAATGGAAACACAGGTATCAATGTGCGTGTGCGTGTGCGTGTGCGTGTGCGTGTGCGTGTGCGTGTACGTGTGCACGTGCGTGTGCGTGTGCGTGTGCGTGAGCGTGTGCGTGCATGCGTACGTGCGAGCGTGCGTGCGTGCATGTGTGTGTGTGTATAGACAACCAAAGAGTACACTCCTTCTCCTTCTTCTCCTTCTTCTCCTTCTTCTCTTCTTCCTCTTCTTCCTCTTCTTCCTCTTCTTCCTCTTCTTCCTCTTCTTCCTCTTCTTCCTCTTCTTCCTCTTCTTCCTCTTCTTCCTCTTCTTCCTCTTCTTCCTCTTCTTCCTCTTCTTCTTCTACTTCTTCTTCTTCTTCTTCTTCTTCTTCTTCTTCTTGATGTATTTGTAGTCTATGGTTATATTACTTTTCTAAAGATGCAACCTCTAATTATCCAAGTTGAAGTCAAAGGTGCTAAAACGACCTTTAAAGTTATCATTGTCTAACTCGGTACAGCTCAAGTTCTGTTACGAGTATATATAATATATGAATGTCTGATTATTTTAACTGGTTCTTCTCTCAATTGTTAACTGATTGCTTTGTACCGAAAGCTCCTAGTTTGGTCATCACCGTCATTAGCCAATAAACGTCCACTGGTGGACAAAGGCCTCCCCAAAGATCCCCCCTTCGATCGGTCCTGCGCTGCTTGCATCGTCGGGCATTAGAGGCTGTCGTTTATAGGGGTTCAGACGAGGGGGTTTGGGCCATTTCCCACCACGTTGACCCAATAGAGATTAGTGTGCGCCAGAGCCTCGTTTGTTGATTAGCAGGATGCAGGTGTGGTTAGTTTAGATCCCGTGATTTGTTGTGCGGAAACCCTTACATCCCTTCCCTCATCCCTGGTTCGATACTATTTTCATAATAATTTTAAAATGAAACAAAAACAAATTTATTTTAGTTATATTTTTTTTGTTACACTAATTTAAGAGTGTTATGAAATTTGAAATGTCTTAGTTAAGTGAAATTTATAACAGCCGCGGCAGAGAGTTGCGTGCTAATGTTAATTTTTTTAATATTATAAAAATGTTACTTATTATGTTACATATATATACATATCAAAATTATTGTTAAAAACGTTAATAACTTAATTTATAATAGTTTATTAAAAAAAAAGTATTGAAGAAATTATCCAGACTTATCTTACAGTGATCATTTATTAACATCCTATGGACCTAAGATGGGGCAAAGGGTGTCTACAGTGACTCTCCATCGCTTTCCGTTTCGGGCTTCACACTTAATCTCATCCCAAGTCTTTACGCTCTTCTTCACTTCCTCGATTGGGGATTCGCGGCAGAGCTCCAGGAGATTTGCATTGGAGAATTTCTCCAGCCAGTGAATACCGAGGCTTCGGCGAAAACAACGCTCGACAAATACCTGGAGCTGGAGCTTTGGCCTTCTAAGCAGCTTCAGGTATTTGACAAGGGTCATAGAGTTAACGAAATATTTGCTTTTCTCTTTTCAACTCTTAAGTTATTATTCTCTCTCCCTTCTTTCTTTTGTTATGATACTGATATGATAATGTTAGTAAATAAATAAACATCTTTATTACCACTGCCGGGATTCGAAGCTTTCACTTGGAACTAGAGAGTCGAAGCCTTAAAACTACCACACTGACTAAGTGCGAGGTGAATATCAATAAAAGCGATATTTTTATTTACCGAGAACTTAAGCTCAGAGGATTGAACCTCTTTGGTGATGTACAGCGCCTACGACCGCTTCACAAACTGTGCTATCCATAGAAATAAAGTGTAAAGTTAATTGCTATCAATATTATTTGTGATTACATATCAAATTAACAAAAATACTTAAGTTTTAATGTTATATAAATCTGCGACAAATGAACTTTTGTAGGATTACTATGATAAACAAATAAATATCAAAGACTTTTTCATATTAATGATAAGTAATACTCTAAACGTGTTGTTATAGCAGAAATTTGTAATAACGGAAAATATTAATCAAATATCCTTAATGATATTTAATTAATATCCTCTAAGGAATTATTTGTTCGCGATATAGAAATGAATATATGTATAGAGATGCTATTCATCGCGAATCGGTATTCGATAAGATCCGCAACTGCTTCAGATCTAGTCTAATGACCTGTATCACATTCATTATATTTCGACCTTTGTAGGCTCTTGGATCGGCGTGGCACTACTTGTTTCCTTCTGTTCCATTTCCTCAGGTTTCACTTTGGACCCTGGTGCCAGCTCCGACGGTACAGCGTAGTGCATGATGAGATCTGGTAATAATGTAATATTATTTGGACACAATGTTATTGGTTATTGCGATGTTACTCAAAGGGTTCTGCTTATGATTTTTGTGTGTTGACGTTTGTTCAGAATTCTATGTAGTTTATATAATGCTGTGCATACACTGTGCAGAATTTCCTCCTTTTGTTACTTCATTAAAACGTGAGTTTGAATGTACGCTCATGTCCAACATAATTTTGGGACAGAGGATATGAAAATATAAGAAATAAGAAAGGAAATAAAAATGAATGTTATGTAGTCTCTTACAGCCAAAGAAAAGGAAAAAATTGTCTTCTCTTAAGGAAGAGGTAGGCGAGATAGGATAGGATACTAGCGGTATTTATGAAAGTACCTTTTGAAAAATCATGTCACTTTTGGTACTGTAATGGCTGCAGACTGTCTAAAGAGTTAATTCCTTTGGATGGCTATATAGTATAGCTTCGCTTTTGTTCCCTTGAGTAGCTTTATATAATTTGTTTTACATTCACTAGATGGCGTTGCTGCATTTCCACATGTGTATCTTTCCAAGAATTCTCTTGCTAATAATTGATACGAAATACATGAGCTCTAGCATAACTAAGTATCGGCGAATTTATAAGTATAACAAAAGATAAAAGTAGCTTAACACCCAATACCACTAAGCTATAAAAGTAGGCAAATGTTTTGGAAAGTTTTATATATTCTCAGCTTGTGTCAAAATTGGTAAAGCAACAAAAAAAATCTGCGGCATGTAATTTTCATGAATACGTACGATCTAATTAAATACAAAATTACCTTTAAAATTCAAGACCAAAGCGCCGATAGTTCCGAGGGTTCCAAACACCACCAGCAGCCAGCGCACCACGCCGACAATGCGTTTCGGTATAAACAGTTGTTTCTTCATCATACCCAAAAAGGTTTTATTCAGTACCACACCCTTTTACAAAGTGAAATATATTAGTGACATTATTATACTTCTAAAATACATAAGTTTTCTACGGTCGTCATCATCGTCATCTAAACCGTTGGACGTCCAGCGCTGGACAACGGTCGGTTGTAATTTATTTCCCAAAACACGTGCTTATCCTCATAGTAATTACCTTGACAATGATTTCGTATACATATTATTAAATGGATAAATGGCTTTCACTTTATTATTAGTGGACAAGACCTCGGATTCCTGTAGTGGGAACACTAAGAGATCATCATCATCAGCCGATAGACGTCCACTGATGGTCATGGGCCTCCCTCATAGATCTCCACATCGAAGAGTTAATTGAGAGGAATTGGGCCTAAGCCCACCACGGTGGTCCAGTGCGGGTTGGTGGTTGGTCAGAACCTCGTCTGTTATTCAGCAGGGTGCACTGCGTGCAGGTAAGGTTGACTTGGGTTCCGTAAGATGTTGAGCGGAACCCCATACACCTCTTAGATTTGTTTATTAAAGTTATTAATGTAATATATATATATATATATATATATATAGAGAGAGAGAGAGATATATCCAGCGACTCATTGGCTCATCACGAGATCTCCGAAACTATTGAACGTAAATACTTGAAACTTGGTAGAGATTTGCTTTCGCCAATGTAACTCTCTCCTCCTTTTTAAATATATTGAATTATAAATAAACCCCCAAACCATATTTAGGATCTCGTATAATTATATATTACCTGACCAGGATGATGCATACTATTCTTTTTAGTATTATTAATGTTTTATAATCATTTGTGATCGTCTCGATTAGGACCTTGTTCTACTTTGTGTTCATAGTTATACTCAGTTCTTTTATGTTTATATGGAAGTATTAATATTTGTTATGATAGTCTAAGCCCTAAGACATGATTCTAAGCATTTTGATATCACCGAAGTGCTATCTAACACTCCTCTCTAATCGGAGTATAATCAAGTAGTTACTTAAATAACCACCAATTACACCCTGCTGGTAGATACCAGGAGGTGTAAGGGGTGAGATCACCTTCTCTACCAACTCCATGTTTTATGTTAAATTTGCCATGCACCATTTAACACGGTTTCGAACCCGTATACTTTATAAATTTCATTTTTAAAGACCTTTACACTCTTACTTTATCATAGTGTATACATTATCATACATTATTAGTATACAGTATTAGTTGCTTTTTCATATTTTTCCGGGTTTCGAACTGATATATCCTTTATAACAACTCATCACTAGAGACTTTCACACTCTTATACTTTTATAATTTTTCATCATACATTCACAATTTGTATTTTTATATTTTTTTTTGGATTTCAATCGGTATACTACACAGTTCACCATCCCTATACATCTTTTCAGTATGTATTGGAAGTCAGTAATAACCCCCAATCAATATTTCAATCAATTTGTACGGAGCAAATTTTTTTACTTCGACACGTACGCAGTACATGTCCGGAGCCCGGAGCCCATGTGTACGTAGGAGCGCGAGTGTGCGTCTCCGCCGCCCATACAGCCGGTCGATACACGAACAATTCCTAATTATTTACTTGGGCGTTTCGCGAACACCCAACTATTGGCCTTTAACTTTTTCATTTATTGTAATGAATCTTTTTAAAATTTAACTTCTTTATATATTTTCGTATTTTAGATATGGAACAAAGTTTGTTTAAAATATTTTTGTGTAGTTTTATATTTTAGAGTCATATCTATTTTACTCTTTTAACTTTCGCTAAATTATATTTTAAAAATTTAAAATTGAATAATTTTTATTTGAGATATTTAAACGCTCTTATTATTTAATATATTTTTTTATAGAATCATTAATTTATTTTTATAAATTAATGTATTTCGTTACACCATGTAGAGACCATATAAATATATATATTCATGTATATATATATAAACATAAATATATGTATATAAATATATATTATAAAGTAATACCTCTTCGACCCAAAACAAAGGCACTATTGTGTCCGGCAGGTTCTTGCAAAGCTCCATTTTGTCAGTTTTCACCAACTTTATATTGAATTGTACTCGTTGTTTAGCCATTAAAGGTGAGCCCGTGATCTGAAATTTGTTATAAACTATATTAAGATAAAAAAGTTAGTATAAGTTAACAAAAAGTAAATATATTTTAAACTGATTATAACTTCGAAAGTCGTTTAAACAAGTTTTAAGTGGCCACGCTGGCTTTATTAGTGGTATATGTATATTTTCTAGCAGTTCAAGAAAGGAACAACTATTACTTTGTAAGAAAACTAACATAAAAACTTAGTTTCTAATTTGAATAACTAAAAAAACTAATCATTGTGTATAGATATTTTGTCAATGAATCAAATAATTCCTTACTTTACGTCCATCCATTAAAGAGTAAAACCAATTCAAACATCGAGTTGGATAATAAGTCTTGTAAGATTTTTTTTAGGTTATTTTAACAAATTTAGGGGTTAAATGCTCTATAAGTCTAGGTTTACATTATTTTGTGAGGATTTAATACACTTTGATAACAAAAGTGTAGAACAGTCTTCGTAAAACAATTTCAAAATATTTACCGGTTCAAATTCTATAGCGATTTCATGCTCATCGACGTCGGGGTTCAAACCTTTTACACCCTCTACTATTTTCGGATCGCAGTCCAAGAAGTGAGGCATGGAGACGTACATAGGTGCCCCTAAGCATTTCGTTAAGTCCATGATGCCTTTGAGTGGGCAAGTGTCGGACGTGTCGCAGAAACACTGCAGTTCGGGATCGTTAGCGTAATCACCGATGTTTGCAATGTACCTGTTAGTTTTAATTCCGCTGACCGATGATTTTCTTTGGAACCACGGTTTAAATGATCTATAAGATATGAAAGTTATATTAGATTAATACTTCTTCTGATTGTATTCAATCAATTTAAATTTTCTGATAGCACAGTTATGGATGTTTATCAGCAGACGATAATGATGACAGTTAAATGTTTATAAATTTTGCATCTCTGCTTGTTGGCTGCTGAACATCATCTAAAATTTACATATTGTATTTACCGTATGCGCCACGATTGTCATCAAGGGATGAGTTTATGTCCTAATAAGGACTTCGTAGAATAAAAATAAGTGGTGTTTAGTTATTTGTTTGTTTAACATAAAGACTTGATTAAGTTATTCACCAGGAGCTAGACATTATTTCAAAACTATAACGTGTGATCTTCATACACTTATTGATATTGACGTAATACACCTGCATAAATCTACGGAGAAGGATTCGAGGCGATCGGATGATGTTAAGAATGGTGGGAATATCGTTCCATCGGTGCCTTCGTACTCGTTGCACGAGTCCCTGAAGATATCCATCTTCGGTTTGCCGTCGATCTCGATCACCTTGCCAACGTTCATTACGTTTCCCATGCCACGTCTAACTGTCACTATGTGCTTGTCTGCGGTTCCATTACGCTATATGCATAACAAATAATTTAAATTTTACATAAAAACCACAAGGAAATATATTGATTATGAATTCATTTGTGAGTATTGTAGATTATTTTTATTTTACTAAAATAATAAGGCCGTACCATACCGAACAGTGAGAAAACGTATTGATTGTTTGGTCCGAATATAAGCGAGTCACGGGCCTCCTTCTTCAGCGCGGTGCAGACAGCTTTAGGTGCGAATTCTGTTCTATCACAGTTAATGATAACACCACGGAACAGTAAATCTAAAGCTTTCGCCCGAATGAATACATCCGATGGATTATCAAAAATGCCGTTAAAAGCTTTCCCTATCATGTTCAGCATCGCCGGTTTGTCCTTCAGCACCACTCCTACCATAGCCTGAAGAAATTGTTGTTATATTAGAGTAATGATGATCATTATTTTATCACAAGACGACGACATGAGCAGGGTGTTCATTTCGACATAAGCAAGACCTTTGAGAACAATGTGTGACAGTTTAGAAAATTTACACAACGCATTGTTCATATGTACATAAAAGTCTTAACATTGTTACAATTTAATTATCTTTATATGGAGATTGTTGGGGGAGGACTATGTCCAGCAGTGGATGTCTACTGGCTGATAATGATGATGAATAAGTAAGCATGACTAAAATACACATCACTTTGACTGATTCAAAATGTCCTGTTTAATTGGGGGATCAAAAGAGAGCTGAACAGCTGCTAAGGCATATTATGAGATGTTTACATAAACTGTTCCATGTTCAGAAGAAATTTTGGATAACTATAAATATCATGTACTAAAATTACCAATATGAATGGATGGGGCATGACGATGACTTCCTCTCCAGTTAAACCTGACCGGGACAGTTCTTTCCTGAAGTAGAAAGTGTCCATCCTTTTGTAAGTAATGGTATCAGTGTCCTCGTGGTCTCCTACTTCCACTTTCTCTTTCCATTCCCTAAATATTTAAAAATTTTTATAAATACCGTCGTAATAAGATGGTTATTGCACTGTAAAATACTGATTATCAGGTGCTTTATGTTATCCGTGAGATAAAAGAACGAGGAAAAAGTGCTTTCTTTTCCTCTGTTAAAAAAAATATGAAATACTATTCGCTTAGTCTAGGTTGTGTATTGAAATGGAGTTTCCGATTCACTGAAACATTTTCACAGAAAGTGCAAATTGTTTCAAGTGAATAGGAAAGCTTTACATAGCGCGAGTGTGTCTATAAAAAAATATTAACGCAATTGTGTTACAAAAGGAGCCAAGAAATAAAAACACGGAAAATTGTAGATTCCTTGTTTTTCTATTACAGACTGGGAGAGCTACTACACGTTCGAATAAAGGAGGATAAAGTCCCATTCATGGTGTAAATTTTATATCTGTTAAATAACATTATTCTACATTATAGATTGTTTTTTTTAAAAAAAAAACATAAGAACAAAAAGTATACACTTTATTCCGGTATTTTTGTTTGTAAAATTATTTGCCTTTTGAATAACAATATTTGTATTAACTTTCTTGTCTAACTTGCACTGAATTTTTAGTCACTTCCTTAAAATAATGTAAAGAAAATAAAGCACAAAAATCCTTGTCTATAAAGTTTAATAAACATGGAGTATTTATTAAAATAATTATTCACTAATACGCGTTCAAGGCTACAGTGCCGTATAACAATCCTAATCAAAGTCATTGCTGTGAGTTAATTCGTACTTTGTCCAAATAATGATAAGGCTTTGGTGGAATGCCGTTATTATGTCAAACCGGAATTGAAATGATGGTGATAAAAAAAAATTACTACCAATTAAATTTTAATGTTACTATAATAGGCTCAATGGCATATTTGTTTTTTGAGACAATGTTATTTAAAAACAGTTATTGAATAACTTACTAAAGCGTTTTAGAAAATTTACCGACTTAAAAAAATTACTTACCTTACATCATAATCATCAGTCAATAGACAAAGTTTTATATAGACCTCTAGAGAGATCTCTACACCGATCGATTCCACAGACCTTCAATGTATGTAATCATCACACAAGAACATAAACGAAGAAAATTTAAATGATCAGGTGGTGATGCGATGTGATGGAAGTTAATAAGACATTGGTAGCATAAAACGCCGGAAATACATAATTTCTTACTCAAAGTAGTAGGGTCCGATTTCCTTGACAATGGGTATTGCTCCATTCTGTACTTCTTCAGCGTTGGTGTAGTTGAATAGATATATCTTGAAGTCTAAAGGAAATGGTATCTTCTGCCACATCTGTCGCACATCTGTCTTCGGCGAGAGCGACATTTCCTAGATCATTTAAACCGTGTGTTAGGGTTTTATGCTTTTACTGTTCTGTGTAATTCCATGAGGTCCAAGAATTCAATAGACCAATCAAATCATAGATTTATAATCCGTAAATGCAACACTTTATCTAATGATGCACTTAACTATTTCATAACAGGGCACAGCAAAGTAATGAGTGGTTGAAATGTTAGATCCACCCGTAAGATCTTTAGAGGGGTTATCTTTGCTAGTAATGACACAAAGGCTTTATCTATAATGAGTGACCAGGATTTCGATCTCATTGGATTATCTGTGCTTAACAAATTCTTCTTTAGGCAATGGTGTAAAACTTCAGGTTTTTAAAGAATACAATTCCATGTCGTTGCGCTTTGATCTAGAGATGGTAAGAATATAAAGTTTGTAACAGTCATCAGAAAATCTATTGCCTATTAGGCTGAGTAAATTACCACCATAATCATCTTTTACGAGACTTCGAGTGATTGTGGATCAATTAAGATCCCCTATTGGGAAGGGAATATAGGACGGACAGTATTTGTAAAGTGTACAAATACGAACAAGAACGTACTAACCGTTTAGTTTAATATTTCGCAGACCACTGATAAAGAAAAATTACTTGTAGATTCATTGAGAATTTAAAACTTCTGTATTTTAGTCTAGTTTTACTTCTTATATCGTCTTTACAGCATTTTATTTCATTGTTAAATGAGTTACCGTGTTATAAAAGAGTTATTTTTGACGGTGGCAGTGCGATGAATAAATCATTTAACAAAATAAAGAATATGATCACTTTTCTAACACTCAAAATCTTTTAATCTATCATACGTTTGAAAAAACACTTGCCGTTTTTCTTCAGATATTTGAACATTGATGATGCCTTTATAAAATATATTTTTAAGGTCATTGACTGATCTAACTATTATTATGTTAATAAATTATTGTATTTTTATGAACACTACTTCATGATTAATATTTGAAATGGCTCAGAATTTGTAATAACGATGTATGAAATGAAACGAGATGTTTAATAATGTTACCCTTCCACAGTATATTTATTTTAACCAATTTTGTATAAAGATCGTCGCGGGTACAGTCACTTTCAATTAAGTCTGTGTAGAAGTTATTGACTTAATTCGGTTCAATTATTCCCGCAGTTTCGCAATTAAAACGAGAAGCCATAATTAAATGAACATGAATAGGTTTTTTAACGGAGAAGAAATTTATTACGGAATTGTCGGTATTCTTCTCTGTTTAGTTTGGGTATAATTTTGAGTACGACTTCTTACGCAGCTAGAAGGAGTACATCACTACTGGCACTATTATTAGTTAAAGCGATAAATTATTATTAAGTAATTTAAGATTTTTGCGTGATCACGTCTCACTCAGTGATTCTATATTATTTCTCGACTTTGCCTCTTAAAGTGTACTTACATATTAAGCTTATCACTTACACTATCAGGACATTTAGCATAAAGCATGAGAGACGAGCGCCTCTATCAGGAAGTGATAGTACATGTAGGATGAAGTCCCAAATAACCCCGACTTCACCACAGAATGCTACTACATCTTTCCATTATACAGATATTTAAGATTTCGAATTTTCATTTAATGAATAGAAATATATCAATTTGTAATTTTACCTTCTTCAATTGGCTCTTTAGAACAGATGGAAAGATCACCCATCCGAACATGATACCAAACATCATGACAGCGAAGGATACTATCGCGATTTTTATGTGCTTTGATATGATCATATTGAATTGTAGCTGGTTGTATCTGAAAAGAAAGAAAATATTTTTTTTACTATGTGTTCCTGTAATTATAACCTATTCCTATAATAATGTATTATAAATATGTTGTATATTTATAATACATTAATATTTCAAGTACAGTAGATGAGAATACTAAAAAACATTTTCTATTGTTGAAATAATTGTAAATTACTATATATTGTTTAATATGTAATAATAATGTAGACTGTTGTACAGTAAAAGGATACACTAACTAGCAGTATGAAAAATAGTCGTAGAATATAGAGTGATTAAAAATGATTATGCATGTCTTCAATATCGATAGGAATAGTAATGTCAAAGTGGTGGTTAATTGATTGGCCAGCTGGCACCGGTTCGCATGGTTAAAGGTTACGAGCAACCGCATTGAGGATAAATGGAAACCTTAAACGCGTCAAGGCTGATGCTATGTTAAATGGCATAATCGAAGGAAATACTACAGGAGAAAGTAAAAGCATTTTTTTTATACAATAAAGCTACGAGACGGGCGAGACGGTTCACCTGATGATAAGTGATGCATGTGCCCATAAAAACGTGGCGCTACTTAGGATGATATATACTGCATAATATTACCCTCGTTGCCTTAGATATAAAATGTTGAGTATCTTTATCTCAGGAATTACACTAACTATAGCGGCCTTCAGTCCGGAACACAGCAATGTTTGCATATTACTGATTGGTGGCAGAAATAGGTGTTGTGGTGGTACCTACTTAGGCGGTCTCTGGCAACAGAGACTTTACTGGTGGTAAGTTCATCAGCTAAATATTCCGTGCGACTCGTCGCTTCGTGGCATTAAAAAAAAGACCTAACACTAACATCAATTTCTAAGAAGAAAGAAGTAACATTTTGTAGGCCTTTATAACCAACTATTTTAATGGATGTAAAAATGGAAGAAAATAGAAGAAAAAATGTTAATGTCTATGAGAGAAATGATGTTAACGTAAAAAGTATAAATTTTTTAACTAAACTTGCTAGATACAAATAGAAAAGAATATATTTTGCTATGATCTCAATTAGTAAGATAAGGAAGAAGGGGGAGAAGTTGTTTCACACAATTATAAGAAGTAGTAGTAAATACTATAGCTGAGACTGTATCAAAAATGTCTGCAAATGATGGTAAAAAAATTGTCACCATGGCACCTATAAAACGATTTCTTATATTTATGCAAATATTGGACATTTAATAATACTAAAACCAGGGGGTGTAAGTATTCCCGCACAACAACTCACGGGATCCACACCAATCTCACCTGCTCGTGGTGCACCCTGTTAATCAAAAAACGAGCCTCTGGCTTCCACCAACCCGCATTAGGACAGCGTGGTGGAAATTGGACCAAATCACCCATATGAAACCTTACGCGATCGTATGGGAATCTTTAGGGGATGCCTATGTCTTGCAGCGGACGTCCATCGGCTGAAGATGATGATAATGAATAAAACTAAATTGTACTGAGTATCTGTGTAACAAATTATTATAGGATATCTAAAGTTATTTTACAGCAGTCTTAGTCATTTGAATAGCAAGTACTATGAGCATCTACTTAACCGTGATGTTCATTGGTGCAAAGTGACAATGTAGTTTTAGGTAATAAAGAAGCAATCTAAAACCTGTAGAGAAACCAGTATACTGTTGAAGACAACTCACATTATAATCTGGCGGGAACACTGCGGCCGGTGAGCTGATCTAATTTTCTTCTGCAAGCATTATAAAGAAAGGAAGAGAATATGTAGTTGTTTAGAACCTTGATAGTTTCCTATTTAACTATACGATAATGCTAACAATATAATACTAATAACAATAAATATTATAGATAACTATGATGGTGAATTTATTCGATTGACGAAACTTATCTTCCAAATATGAACTTGAATAATAAAATGACGTCTAGATTACCACCAGGATTCAGGATATCCAGGTTGGTACCACCACAGTTGCTATTGCAGACGACAAATAGTTTAGCATTATTAGCATTACTGTATTCCCCTTTGAAATTACTGCAATAACGAGACTTAAAATCCTGTCTTAAAGCAACGAGTGCATTGTGGTGTAATGATTACCATCCTAACTATCACCACGTTTTTAAGGGCAGGCATACCACCAGGTGAACGTCCCGCTCGTCTCGTAGCTTCGTTGAATAAAAAAATATGTTTCATAAAATTATCATGCTTTCGATTTGAATTGTTTCCGGTTTAAGACATTATTCTTAAATCTAAGACAATCTTTATAGCAATTGTATTAGGTGCACATAAAAATATTGATTTTTTATTATAATGATGTTTCACTCTCTTGGAGGTTAACACAAAAAATAACCAATAATTTATAGTATAAATGTCACTAACGTTGAAAAGATTATTTTTTTTCTTATACACTACTAAGCTTTTACAGTAAGTTAAGAGCTTAGAAAAGGCTAAATCACGAATATATGTGGAACACTAACAAAGCTGCTAACTACTTTCTGAATGATGTCCGTGTACGGAGACAGCTGTTTGAATACTTGACCACAATTGCACCGCTTTCTGTGGGCGTGGTATAGGTACAATCAAGTACAGTTTTTTTTTTATTCAAATAAGCGATGAGTCAAGCGGGTTGTTCACCTGATGGTAAGTGATATGCTTGTCCATAACAACGTGGCACGTCTCGTTATCCCGGTAATTTCACTAGCTACAATTCCCTTCAAACTGGAACACAGTAATACTATTTGACTGCAGAAACAGAAGTTGCGGTGGTGTTACCTGGACGATTTCGGATATCAGAGACTTTTCACCAGTAAAACAGTTAAAATGTAGTGTAAAGAATACGATATTATAAAAGTATCCCTTTTAGTATTTTAGAAATATTACTCTTTATTATTTTTTTCCAAGAATGTACAAGTAACTACCTATATCGGAGGAAATACACAAACGTCACAATATCGCAATTAAAGAAAAAAATAGGTTGTGTATATTAAATTTTCAATAAGGTTGGAATGTTATTAGAGACATTAAAACAACATACTAGTTTCCCACAAGAAAATGCAAATTGTTGTCCTGATATATAGAGTTTGTAGCAAAACTACTCATGTGCGTAGATTCTTAATAGAAATCTAATTTAAAACAAGTAAATCTACATGTGACATAGGTTTTTTAATGTAATATTATTGGAAATTGCGATTGTAAAGAGATCATACAAGGTATACGACTCATGGAAGCGCGGGATCGAACTCTGTTGAGTGTAAAATTTTGGTGAAGTGAAAACGTGAAGAAATGGAAACCAAGAATATGTTTTGTGGACATGTAGTACCCATCTAACACAGTCAGCTAGCTGAATAGATGGCCTTGAGAATCTAGAAGTGGAAAGATTAAGACAGCTTTTCATAAAGGTACAATCATATTCTTTGTTAGAGGCTAGAGCTTGATCTATTCTCTGATGATATTGTGGTGTTAGTTGTTTGGCCGGCTGATACTGCTCATTAGATAGTGAGCGGTCGTTTATAAGACAGTCTTGATACGTTAAAATCAGTTATTATTTATCAAATAAAGCAAGTCAAGCAAGACATTTTTTTTGTTAATAGTATGTTGTCTAGTGCGGTGTTAAATTTACGGAGATCTTGTCTACTATTCGTTTGCCTCAAATCTTTTGAAATAATAATTCGCGTCATGTTAATTCAGTAATTTTTACTAGAGACGGTACGAAAATTCAAGCTTCTGTAAGATTATCAATTACTCATTTTGTATAAAGGCGAGATCAATCTACACTGGTGGTATAATGTTAGTGGGATTAGACTGTTGTAATTCAAAGGGATTTCTATTCCTTCTCTAAGTTTATGAGGCAAGGAACATTCATAAAACAAGTAAAGAAAAGTTGTTTCATAAAATTAACTGTTTCCAAAAACAGGTCCCTTGCTCTATTCCAAAGGATAAAGTTGGGAAGGAGCTAGGGCTGCTTCGAACCCCCCAGGCTAGTGGCATTTACTCTCCTATGGTTTATCTACCGCCATAATAGCATAGTCAATATCTATAAAAAGATAACAAAAATAAAACTAATATCACGGCCATTACTTAATTTCATTTTCAGAACGGTAGTAATAAGGTTATGAACCTTATTTAAAAAGAAGAAGAAGAAGTTTAATTATTAAAAGTTTGTTTCTGTGATAGTTTTATTGTTATTTGTTAGTACAGTACTAGTTCCTAGTGAAAAGTACAGATAAAGTAGTTTCAAAGTTGTACATTTCTTAAACAAACATGAAAACTGATTGTTCTTTCGTGTCTAAGAATTTATGAACGAGGAGCGTAGTAGATCTATGAATGTATGATGAAGTTTATTGAACAACCCATTTTAAAAAACGCAATCAAAGGTTTTTGCAGACTTTATTAACATGATCACAATAATAACTTTTCTATATATAGATCATATGTTCTCAGAATTCGTCAACAAAGATCAAAGCATTTTATGATCTGAAAAATCTGTTACTATCTACCTAAAAAACTAATTTTTTCTTACAATTCAAAGTAGAATAACGTAGATAGAATCATTAAAAAGTTTTTGCTATGTTATGTCCGATATTTTTAGTATACCGTTTGTTATTATAACCATTATCTTTTTAATTATTAATAATAGTTATCCAACAGTTTTAGTAAATTGTTTGTTTCGAAAACTTGATAGAATATTAATAAAGGTTGTCCTGTTTTAGTCTCCAATGATATTTAGTCTTTTTTAAGTTATTCACATTTTTTTGCTCCTCAATTACACAGTTTTCTAAGCCCATTTTATACAGAATTTTTGTTTCCTATCCTCCGTTCTTTCTTTTTTCTCTTATTCCGACTTATCTTTTTTGGTCTTTCAAGTACTCTCTTTCAACTATATTTTGTCCGATCACTAGATATTTTAAAGTATTTATTTCATGTGTTTTGCAATACGAATAAAGCGTTTTGATATTATTAAATCTTAAAACGAAAAGACTTTATTCGGTTTATTGGAATATTTAATTACATTATTACATTAGGAAATATCGTTTGTATAAACCCTCTTGTCAAAATTGTTATGTTTGGTACTTTTGATACCTATTCACTATGTTAATTTGAAATCTTCTAACTTGTGTCCAATCGCTTCGAAGATATTTTCCACAGTACATGGATGTTCTGAAAAAAAAAGTTTTTTGACAATGTCTAAAAAATAGTTGTTGTGTTTAAAATGACGAAATTATAGAGATGATCTTTAATCTTAAAAAAAAATTTAGAAAGGTGATTACTTTCAAAAAGTACATTTTAAAGACTGTAAGTTGTACTAGCAGATGAATGATTTTACTTTAACGCAGAAGTATAGTCTGCTCTTTTTATTATCGTAGGTTGTAGGTTTTCTTATAATAGGTAGGTTTCTAATAAAATATAAAAATTGAAACTTTGTTCTGAATGACTATATTTCTCATTTACGTGTGACGAGTGGAGATTTCTAAAGGTAAAGTGAGTATGTATTTATTGATATATATTAAATTACCTAATTCCACCCACTGGTCTTGATGTCCAGCGTCTAGACGAGCGGCTCGAATAGCATCTCGTAAGGCATGAGTGACAACCGCGGCCAAGCAAAGTGCTGGTTCGCCTGTAGCTGTTAAAAAATTTACACTTTACGAATTTTGAAATTAGTACATGTAGGTTTGATATCTATAACAATCGTTGAAAATATTTTCACGTGTTTTAAACACCGCAGGACCTTTTCAACAAGCTGACTCCAAACAAGTTGGACCGACGATCTGGTAAAGGTCGCGGGAAACAACTCAGGATCTATCGTAATGAAGAATTTTAGCGAAAACCTATGTCTAACGGTGAACATCTATCGGCTGATGATGACGATATGATTTGTTGTTATTTGTTGTCTTATTAAAACAATTCTTTCAACACGATAAAACCATTTATGATGAGTTTGTACAAAATCAAAGCTTGAACTGAAGTTATACATATTTCACTTAACCTTTCGATTGAAGTAATCCAAGCTCGTTGTTCGAATTTCTCCTGAAGTAAATTCTGAAATCTGCAGGTATATCCTTAAGACCGGGCGGTTTGTATGTCCAAGTGCGGTCGGTCAATATTCTACCAGTCGTTGAGTCGTGAATGATTTTCTCTGAAGTCCAATAACCGAGGCCCATTACAAAAGCACCTTCGATCTGTTTGTTATGAATGTTGGTATAATCATTTTATTTAAACTTAATAACTTTTTAACATATCTTCTATTAGTGTTATTTGTAAATAGTATTAAAAATATATGTAATAAATTATTAAATTAAGTTTTTAGCTTAGATTAAGATTAACATTTTTTTTAATCATGTACCTGACCGATGTCTATTTCAGGACTTAAACTTCTTCCAGTGTCTTCTAGTAAATCAACTCTACGGATGTCATGGTTTCCGGTTAATAAATCGAGTTCAATTTCTAATACTACTACACCATAAATTTCATACGGGCGCATCGTATCACCAATCGTATACATGTATGATGCCTGAAGACAGATGCCAGAAAAGAAAGCTTCTTTAACAATTTCGTTCCATGTAAAATTTTGATTCTTGTCTTTGATGGGTCGTAATCTTTCTAATATAATTTCACAAGCCTTCATGACTGAGAACGATATACATTCACTCCCAATACTGGCTGCTGTAGACGAGCAGTTTGGTGATGTGAAACTATTGCTTGGCTTTACACTAATCTTTTCAAGAGGTATACCTAAAATGTAGGCACATACCTGTGCTGCTTTCGTGTTTATACCCTGACCCATCTCTATTCCACCGTGAATAATAACTACGGAACCATCGTAATGATATACTGACACTACAGCGTTGAAAGGCCCGATATAAAAAATTTCGTAAGTCATTGGCATTAATTTAATAGCACGTTTCTTCCATCGATTACTTTTATTAAAATTGTTAACATCTGTCAATCTATCATCATAACTAGAATCAACTTTGATCTGCTCAATCAATTCAGGGATGGGATTATTTTCCTTATTCATATTCAACAATCGGACCTGCAATGGGTCTTTACCAGTGTGATGGGCAATGCGTTCCATAATGTACTCTATCATTGCTATACCTTCAGTCGAAGCTAGAGAAATAAAGTGAGTATTATAAAAAAGTTATACAGTTAATAAAGAAAGGATATAGTTAATATACAATAATTTAAACCTACCAGGAGCTCTACACCAAGTGTTAGAATGTGTATCTGTAATACAACTATTGGCTTCGATGTACCAGCGCCTGTAGTCGTAGCAGTTATAAAAATGTTTTATAACAAATTTTGTTACATTATCATTTTGCGTATAGCCGTTATTCTGATAAAATATATTATTCAAATATTGAATTTCACCTTCGGCATTTATTCCAACCTGTATAAGAGTATGTGAATATATATTTTTGTATTTCTAGAAGGTGCCTAATAAATAGTTGAATATACAAAAATGTATAGAAAAACGAAATATTTATATTTGTAAGTAATACACTTACTTCGTATTTGCAATAAGTCGGTACTCTTTTTCCTATTATTTTAATATTAGCTTCTAAAGATAGTATGAATCGACAGGTTTTGCCGAGTAAATGTGATACTAATGCCGCTGCGCATGCAACTTGAGTTGATCTCGTGAGTTTGCCTCCGTACGATCCACCAACCCGCCGAACGATTACGTTAACGCTGAAATGCATCTTTTTTTAAGATGAAAAACCTAATAATTTTTTTATATTTATATAACAGCAGGAATCAATCAGACATCGAAGGTATACAGATAAAATGAATAAAAAAAAACAGTGCGGAAAATTACTTGCTCCAGGAATCACAGCCTTCGAAGACATATGACATCTACCAGCTCTTTCATGTCCTGTGTAGCCTGATTTGTACCTTGCGAGTGTGAGCTGTTTATATATTAAAATACATATTCAAATTTACCTATTCAGTGGAATATTCAAACATCTTGCCACAGCTATGTTTGTGATATCCATCCACTGTGTAGAAGAATAGACAGCAATACCGTCTTCAGTTGGAGTCACAACACACGTCTGTGGTTCTAAGTGATAATGGTATTGTGTTGGAAAATTTATTTCCCCATGGAGTACACTTTTGACAACGTTACCCTTATCAGTAGGCGTAACTACTTCCTCAGTTGTTATTCTTACATCTTTTTCTTTCGATTTTAAAACGTCATCAATAGTTAGTAAAGCTTTGTTTTTATTTACAGAAGAGTACTGTATTTTCACAAGTTCTGCTGCTTTGTTTGATGTGGTTTGTCTATCTGCAACAATTATTCCAACCGGTTGGCCATAGTATTTAACTTCTTTCGAGCAAAGTATTTCTTCGTTTTCTTTTATAACAAATGTATAAACGGGTGTAAATGTATTATCACCGGGGATATCTTTAGCTGAATAAAAAGCGATGACACCAGGAATTTTCTGTAATGACAATTTTTATGGTAATCTTTATAATTATAAAGAAATATTAATATAATATAAATTGTATTTATAGAAACGTGTTCATAATCTACATAAAGAAACATAGTAGCTCTTATACTTACAAATGCTTCAGTAGTATCAAAATCATTTATTATGCTGCCTGGATTAATGTCAGCAGTCACAAAAGATGCAAACACCTCACCGACTTGCTTCGGGAAGTCATTAGCAAAACTTGATTCACCGCTGCATTGTACTAAAGCTTCTATTTTAGGCACCGGTTTATTTAAAGGCCATACACTTTTGTCTGTATCAAAAACTTGACTTCCTTTTGAAGTGATTCTCTTCATAGTTTCTCCTCCTGACTTGTAAACTGGATTACATTTATCTTTAGGACACAAATTTAATATTGCCTGAAAATTTAACATAATCTAAAATAATATTGATTTAAATGAATTTAGTGCATATTATGGATAAAAAGCTTCGACTTTCTCTTTTTTGTTAAAAATGTTACTAGTCTCAGCTGTAGGAATCTTATCAGAGCTGTTTACTCTTATATATTATTCCATCATATGTACCTTAAAATTTACTTCTCTTTAAATGTTTTTTTCATTTATACTAATTTCGGTTTTACGAAACATTTGGAAATGTGTATGGAAAAAATATTAATAATACCTTATAAAATAAAGCAACCGCAATCATTTTTCTAAACGGCGCCGACGGCTCTGGTGGTGATTCGCTCGGGTTTAATTCCATGAATAGCGTTGCCAAAGCAGTTTGTAATGTTTTGTTATTAAAAATATTCTTTCCAACTAAACCTGCTTCAGTTTTTTGCGCATGAACAAAATCCTTAGCTATTCCGCCATATATTATGTAGGTTTCTCTTATAACGTTCGTATTTGGTTCAATATTAAACATGACACCAGTATTGACTATTGCGTGAGCATTTTGTGATCTAGGCATGATCTAAAAGCAACATTTAATTTTTTTTAAGTTTTATAAAATTTTGGAAAATTTCTAAATATCTCCCTATTCTAACCTTGAAGGTTTTAACTAAACAACAGTTTGATCTAGGAGGTAGTAAAACGTTGATTATAACTTTTCCTTTCATATTACTCTTCAAAAATTCACCTAGAGATATTACATTTTTGCTCTCTGTACTATTTGCTGTAAAAAAAAATTTCTGTTATTACATGCTATTATTTCTTTATTAAATAATTGTTTGTGAATAAAATGATCATTAATAAACGGCATATAAAATTTAAAAGAATTTTATGATTTATGGATTTATAGAATATTCATAATAATCCGTCTGGCACATTTTGAAAACAATAGTTTCAACTTCATCACTATATAACATGTAATATGTTTAGTATACATAGTAATAAGAAAATAATCGCAATTTTGAATGCATTATTGTTAATAAATTAATAAATTCTGTATGCAAATAAATTTTAAATATGTACCAATTTATTTCACTTATAAATGACAACATACATACCAACGGTAATCATGGCACCGACAGTTTCAAACAATAAAAATATGTCTGAAGAAAAGTGATTATTAAAATGTTTTAAAGACAAATTTCCTCCTATTGTACCAATCTGAAACCAGATGTATCAATTTTATTACTATTTAATTTGTTGTAATATCAAATGTAATTAAGTCAGTACCAAATTGGTAAACAAATTTTATGAGGGGGCGTATCCCTTATCACATGGTGAACGTCCAGCCAGTTGTGTCGCATCTTCCAATATAACTACTGTGCAGGAAGGGATTATAAAACTAACATTTTTTACGGGTATATGTGCTACCAAATCCATATGTTTATAAAATTCCTTTAAATATGAAAAATCATCGTTGTCTGTAGCTATTTTAAGAAATAAATCCATCATAACGGAGAGAGTCATTCCTGCGCCTAATATTAGGTTGACGTCCATTAGAAAACCTTTTATTTCAGCAACATCAGAGATGTCAATAACGTTTGCTGGATATTTACGGAGTTCGTGATAAACCCCTGCGAAGAAAATTTTTTTTTTTACTGTTATGTTATAAAAAGTTGTCTAGAAGGCACGAATAATCTCCAGATATTAAACTGTACCTTGTCCAGTATTACCAGCTACTAATTTATAGTCATTACTGTTTTGTTTCATAACTGTAAATAAATCATTTAAGTTGTATACTTTCATCCATGTAAAGGTTTCATTTCCTACTGTCAATAGTTCGTTTTTGACATTCCCTAGAACACACCAATCGTCACTCCTCTCCGTTTCTTTGTCAAAATGTATTTTTATCGAGGAATGTTTTTTCGAATTTCTATATGAACATATTTTATTACATTTGACACCACATGCTTTAAATTTGGATAAATCTTCAACATCTACTTGTTTCCTTAGAATATCATTGTCGGCGTCATGAGAAAATGTTTTGAAAGCATCTGCTATAGATCTATATCCGGTGCATCTACAAATATTGCTCGCAAATGAGTTTTCGATTTCAACGGCATTGAGTTTTCCATTTTTAGATTTGTATAAACTGAAATTATTCCCAAAATTGAGTTTTATTGTGAAATATGAAAAGAAGCATTCGAAAGAAAGTTTTATTTAAAAAAACATAGTATTGGCGCGTTATTAACTGGCGCAGCGAACCAAAGTGAGTCTTAAACTAAGAAAACATAAATAAAATTTCAATACAATTGGAAGCTCTTACTAACTGTAAACAATACTAAACGGCCTTGTCTGTCTGTTAATAATAGTAATTTTAATTACTATTTTAGTTCTTGCGAATAAACAGAATTAACATCCTGTATTTACATTTATTACAGATTACGGAGAGTATATAGAACAGAATAAAATCATATTACCTGTACATATTCATAACCCAACCTGGTGTACAGAAACCGCATTGAGTACCGTTAAATTTAGCTAAAGTAGTTTGTATATCATGATACCCAATAGTTCGGTTTCCGATACCTTCCACCGTCACAATTTCCCATCCGTGACAGGATAAAACAGATACGAGGCACTGGAAATTTACACAGTAGACTAGACTACACTACATTTTATTTTTATTAAGTTTAATTTAAAGGGATCATGTTATCTTTAAGACCTTTTTAAAACATTTAAGCACTTTTTTTAAGGCAAACTCATAACATTTTTTATTGAAATATAGAAAATAAGAGCGAAAATACTTTCAAGATTAACATTCGGACTAATAGACAGATTGCAGCAACCAGTATAATATGTAGCACCTGTATCATTCTGATCTTTTATTCTTTACTTTTTCTAAGAGTACTGTAAAAGAATAAGCTATAGATTAAATCCTAATAAATTTTGATGCTACTTATTCTGATCACTAATGTTTGTACTTACAGAGTTCACAGCGAATGCTCTAAGCTCGCTGGTTTGCGGCTGGGGTGCCCTCACAGAAACGATGCAAGCACCGCACCCTCCTTCATGGCACATCGCCTTTGTGCCACGCAGATCTGCCACTGATCTTATAAACTCGTTTAATGTAAAATCGGGAACATACCTTCCATCCGCTGCGAAATTATCAAGAACATATTTGCATCAAAGTTGCACTATACCAAATATTTAATAAATAATAATTGTTTTTTAGTGTTTGTGAGTTAAGATTGTTTTTTCTTTATATTTCCTCAACTACTTAGCTGGTCATGTAATTAGATTGATTTCGGATTTTTTGCCGTCTGTGTAATTTAATAATGGTGAATCATAAATCACTCGGTCAAATATGGTCAATGTTGTCTAAAAAAAGATTTAGTTTTATAAGGTACACTATACTGTACTCTTTGTATTTAATGATGTCTACACTAAAAATAGCTCAAGATCCTTAAGGTTCGTCGAAACTTTTTGCCGAAGTAAAGGTCAGGTAGAAAAATGGCTATAAATAAGCCAAATAGTGATTTTAATTTGCAGTTAAGTTATAATAGTTCCAGTTTCGTACACAAATGAATTATTTACTTACGTTTAGTTTTTATAATAACTGACCATTACGTCTAAACAAGATAAAATAGATATTATTTAAAATGCAATACAGACAAATAAAATTAGATTCATTAAGAATTTAACGGTAGTGTAATTATTCGATTAAAATTGAAGAAATGAACAAAATCTTTGGAGGTTCATCGAGATATGTGAAATTTTCCCAATTACCCTTACTTTGTAGTACTTTACGTACTTTGTAGTTTTTATACATTAAGAAATACTTGTTTATTAAATTAATTGGTGACAATGGCAAACCTGACAAAATATATATAACACCTCACCTTCATACTGCTTCCCGTTTATTTTAAAGACAATTTTGGACATTTCTACAAATGTCTGGAATAAAACATGTTAACAGTTAAATAAAAAAAGTCTGTAAATAGGTATTAACAATAAAAACGAAATTATTACAAGATTATTAATTCAATAAGGCAAGCGATGCTTGGGCTGATCGCCGAATTACGTTTACGTTGAGGTTTTAAAATAGTTTAAAGTGGTTCAAAAATTAATAAATTAGTCAACACTGGTTTTAATCATCTGGCAATTGTGTTTTGTGGAATGTCTGCCTATGTCCAGCTGTGAACGTCCATCGGTCGAAATCATGACGATGGTCTACCAATAATTTCTGGATAATCGTTGTTTTCACTTTCAGCTCCTACATTAATGTTTTCGGTTAAATGTTCTGTGAAAAGTGCTCTAAAAGAATTTCTAGAATTTCAATAATTTAGGAAAAGCTATAGAGTATACTACAATCAATACTATTCAGTCATAAATATATCCAATATTTTGTATTGGAATTACTTATGCTGGAATTTTATTTAGATATATTACAAAATAAGGAAAGCTGATATTTACCGACTTCCTCCGCGGCCACCACCTTCTTCATAAGAGATGTGGTGAGCGACTGTTTTGTTGGTGGAGCAAAGGTGTTATTAACATAATAATTCAAACTTGTGACAATGTTAGCGTAACTAATAACGATGCAGCACTCGTTAACGCTTATTAACGAACCATGAAAAAGAAATATTCACTATCAATTTTGGACGACCTTAAAACTACAAAGAACGTTCATATTTAATAAAAACGCTTTAGAAAGGTTTATTAGAATTGCAAATCGTTGATTACATGTCAACAATAGATAGTGAGCTAGATGACACAGAATATGAACATTTATCTTCATACTTCATTTTCTTTATAAAATCATTACCAATGAAAATATCTAAAAAAAAAAATAATTAAATGTACAAAATAAACCCTAAATATAAATAAGAAAAGTAAAATGTAGATAGCTATAAGTAATAGAATTAACCGCTCGCACAACAACTCACGAGATCCAAGCCAACCTCATCTACACGTGGTTCACCTTGCTTATCAACAAACGAGGCTCTGACTCGCACCAACCCGCATTGGGCCAGCGTGGTGAGAAATGGCCCAAATCCTCGTATATAAATCCCTACCCGATCGTGAGGAAATAGTTGGACGAGCCTATGTCCAACAGTGGACGTATGTCGGTTGATAATGATGAACAGAATTAAATCGTCTTAAGTAGTTCCATATTGAGGCAAACGTGGACAGTGAATTGCTGGTTCAGCTACTTCCACCGCATGTGTGAACTGTTCTAAAATACGTGTCATAAAACGTACGTTACGTATGATGCAATTACTAGTAACATGTAATTGAGAATGTACTGTGTAATTTTTACTATACAACGTATATTGTGGCTTGCAATTACTTCATTACACTGCACACTTTGCGATTAAATTATAGTGAATTTTCAGCTTGGCTGTTTTTTTTTGATAACTTCAAATACTCACTATTTACGTAAGTCGAAGAAAACTGAACATTATCTTGTCATTATTATACGTTTCTGTTCAAGGCTCAGCGGTAGGTGATAAAGGAGTTTTTTTTTCTTTATAATTAAGTGACGAGACTACTGTACTATACTGCCGCCCATAACACCCATACCTTACTATATTGCGCTCGCCGCTTGAGACAAAAGTTGTTTAGTCTCGTTACCCCAGTAAATTGGCTACAACGCCTTTCAAACCGGAACATAGAAATGTTTTCACGCTGTTTGGGAGCAGAAATAGGCGCTACAGTGGTACCTAGACGGATTCCGGAAACAGAAACCTACCACCAGTAGAAAGAGATGGTATACTTTTTTTCAAAAATCTCGAGGCGGACAATGTCTGGATGTGGTCCGGTCATTGGAGTAATACTCACGAGGCTGGTAGGGTCTGCATAAAGCAGACACCGGGACGGGCTATCGAGATATTAGCGAGACCGCGGTTGTGTTCCAAACGGAGATCCCGTGACCTATCCAAACGCCGAAGGTGATCACTGACGTGGTTTTTGTAGGTAAAAATCTCCACACAACGTCCCCCCAGAAGGCAGAGTATCTTTTCGAAGATTTCCCCCCGAAACAGAAAAAAAAGGCGGGCGTATCGCTTTCTATTAGGTGAGTGAGCCGCTCGTCTCGTCGCTTAATTGCATAAAAAAAAAATTATTCCACCGATGAAAGCTCATTCGTAAAATCGAGAAATAGTTGCTGTGTCTCTGTACCGATAAATATATAATATTCACGCTTTTGGAGCAGTGAAATAGTTTTATGGAGCGATAAAATATCTTCTTCGCGACTTTCTCTGTTACGCGACGCTTGGGTCCGAAATAATCTGATAGACTTTTAACTTGGCTCTCTTAGAAAATCTTTTTATAACATTAGCGTGAACAGCCACATTTAAATTATCTTAGAGCTTTCTCTGACAAGGATCATCATCATCATCAGCCGATAGACGTCCACAGCTGGACATAGGCCTCCCCCAAAGATCTCCACGTCAATCGGTCCCACGTTGCTCACATCTAGTGGATTCCCGCGATTCTCACCAGATCCCTAGCCTCCCAACACTACTTCTACCAGTACCCTTTTAATATACCTAAGGCTTGTAAATATACCTAGTCCGGTCATAAGTTCTGTTACAAATGAAAATGCATTTTTTTTTTAATGAAGCAATGTAATATTATGAAAATTTATACCTATACATTTATTAGTCTCAGCAAAAAAAAAACGTTTTTTTAAGCTCCGAGACGAGCAAGAAGTTCACCTGGTGTTAAATGATACGCGTGCCCATAAGAATATGGCTAGTCAGGTTGATATACACTGCACAACATTGCGCTCGTCGCCTTGAGACATATAAC
Source organism: Ornithoptera alexandrae (assembly GCA_029030555.1). Lineage (NCBI taxonomy): Eukaryota > Metazoa > Arthropoda > Insecta > Lepidoptera > Papilionidae > Ornithoptera > Ornithoptera alexandrae. The sequence goes on along the minus strand of JARDVY010000007.1, from coordinate 2,330,563 downwards.
ATTACGTCTGGTTACCTTAGTAATTTCACCAGCAACAGCATCCTTAAAACTGGAACACAGTAATATTGCACAGTACTGTTTGTCGGCAGAGATAGGCGCTGCGGTGCTATCTACCTAAACGGTCTTCGACAACAGAAACGCTACCACCAGTTTTGTACACCAGTTATTCTGTATTATATGTATTTTTTTTATATGAACAATAATTCGAAAATATGTTCATAGACTACAATGGTGAAGCAATATATTAAAGATCAAAATAAACTGGAAGGTAACCTGATGGCGAGTTAATCGTCTTGTTCACAACAATAAAATGATATTTGTATCATTAGCCTAATAGTAATAAGCTAGAGGGGTCGGTAATAAGTACACGTATTACGTGAAAAAGCACATTAAATTAATCCAACCCTTAAACACATTAGCCGGAACAGACGAACAGACAGAAACGATTATATTTATGTGAGGAAATGTCAAACACAAATACCGTTACCTATCAGAAACAAACATACCGATTCAGCTATACGGCTGCTGTTACGAGCACTTCGGAAACGGAAATCATTTAATTTGAAAAATGCGTCATCTCCTGAAATAAAACATATCAGAAGTTTCATGTAAATATGTAAGAGAATCCGCCATACGGGAATTTTATTGAGGTATATGATGTTTAATGATCTATTTATTTATTTGCATTGATCTGTCTCTCGTTATTTTATCGGAGATTCATTTAATGTGGTGGAAAACAATATTAAGTAAATCTCTTAGACCGAAAAGTATATAGACGACCTTCGGAAAGAGAGACCTTCCACAAATGGTTTACCGATAAATAAAAATATGGTATAAGAGCGGTGTATATTTCCGCTATTTAGGTGACATTTATGTATTCACTCTCTTGCATCTTCTTATCAGCCGGATAACGCTTGTTTGTCTGTCTGTTGTCAGAGATCGTCTAGGTAGATATATTATGTGCAAAACGTTACTGTTTCGGTTTGAAGGGCGCTGTAGCTAGTGTAATTACTGGGGTAATGAGACTCACTCGTGGCCTGGGACGTAAGATGTTGAGTCTCGTTAAATCCGAAGACAGTAATTTATGCAGACTACGGTTTGGCGGTGAAAATAGGAGCTGCAGTACTTAAACGGTCTCCGGCAACGGAGACTTACCAGTATTACTTCTGGAGTACAGTTCTATTATGGCCTACGCATTATTTGGATATTCCGTTCCAGAATAGTTTATCTAAACACTCAATTTACGGTATCCGTAATCGGAATACGCAAATGTCCCACAATTGCGTGCTAATGCCCGTTAACTACATAACGACTCCTCTAATGTCTCAATTACTACATTAACTATCTCGAATAACTGCGACATTGTGTGATCGAGATATTAAACCGACAACAATGAAATAGGTTCTCTACTCGTTTAGCTTTTCTTGGTATATTATTTTAAAAATAATTGAACTTTAAACATTGTTAAGTTTCACATAATTAACTAAGTTTAGAGACTAAAGATGATAAGATAATCAACTAGGTTTAAAGATTAAAGATGTTAAGATATTCGACTAGTGTGTAAAAGTTATGACGTCATATACAGACACGGATGTACAGTAAAATTATTAATACATGTTAAAATTATAACATGTATCAGTTAGCGATCAATGGTTAAAAGTTACGTTCAAAGAAGTAAATAAGCAACTAGTTAAACTAAGTAGTAAACGTAGACATCAAACCTTTTCTTTGCTTATTTCAATAAATCATCAGCCAATAGACGTCCCCTGCTGGACATAGGCCTACCCCAAAGATCTCCGCATCATAGGGGAAGATTTAGACTATTATTCACAACGCTGGCCTAATGCGGGTAGGTGGGTGCACCACAAGCAGGCGAGGTTGGCTTGGATCCAGTGAGTTACTCTGCGGGACCCTTTACACCCCCTATTATTTATTTACTAAATTATAATTTATTATATTATTGTAATTTATTAAATTATAAATCACATTAAACAAGTAGGAAACATGGTTTGTAATTAGACGTTTTGTTTCAACTTACCCCTTGTTATTAAGAGGTCGTATGAACGACGAGATTTCGTCAAGAGTTAAGGGGAAGTTATTTTAAGAGTTTCGCTATATAAAGTTTTGTATTGAAACGTGAAATATTTCATCAACGTTTAATGGAGTTCACGGATTGTGAAGTATTTATAGAGTTTTTAACTGAATCGTACCGGCTCTGGCTGGAGAGCTTTTTCAGGACAAACTAAATATTAGCCGAAACCATTAATTTCTTGTATCACATTTCAGTTTTTTATATTAATAATCATTAGCAATCGGATGTGGGTAGTGTAATTTTTTTTCTTATTCTTTTATCTCGCCCATTCATTACTCTCGTCGCCTTGAGACATAATATGTTAAGTCTTATCACCCCCCTAATTTAACGAGCTACAACTTCCTTTAAGATTACGGTAATATTTGCACTCTACTGTTTGTCGGCAGAAGTGAGATCTGCGGTGGTACCTAGACAGTTTCCGGCAACAGATCTAACACTAAAAGTCTATTTAATACTGTAATAAGTTTTTTATTTTAAATACAAATAAGGTAAATATGGACGGGGAAGGGAGTATCAAGCAGAGTGGAGATCTATTGGTTCTATGTCCAGCAGTGAACATCTATAGACTGATGATAATGATGACCGGACAAGATATATTGGCATTGGTTAGATAGACAACATCCGCCGAAATAAGCCCGTATGTAAAAAACTACCGGTACACTGAGTTTTGAGACATCTTGTCATTAATTTTCTTCACGGTTATACATATATTAGTTGGCTAATTCGCGAAAATTCTTTCCAATAGCAAGGAAACATTTTAAAGGAAAACTTGTATGTAGACGTCGGACGTTTTAAGTTATTTTCGGTCGCAATTCGCAGTCTTCGGGATCGGCGATACAATAAGAAACGTTTCGAAATCTTCGAAAACCTTCTATTTTTCAATTGAAGGCTGCGAAATTTAATTAGATTTTTCTTCAATCGATCCCCATTATGGGGTAATATATATATTTGAAAATATATTAGTACAATAAATATTACTATCACTGGTGGTGGACTACTGACGGAGACCGTCTAGATAGATACATCCCCAACGCCTGTTTCTGCAGCCAAACAGTACTATCTTCCAGCTTGAAGAGAGTTATAGCTGGTGAAATTACTGGGATAATGAGACTTAACATCTTATGTCTCAGGTGACGAGTGTCTTGAGGCGCAGTGTATATCATCCTAAGTAGCGTCCCACTCGTCTCGTCGCTTAATTGAATAAGAAACAGAGCTCCGGTGATATCCAGATGGTCTCCGCCAACGCAGACACCACCAGTAATATTATATATATATCTTGGTATATATGCAAATTACTTTTTTTTTAATTTATGAAAGGGTTGAGACGAGCGGGACATGCATCTAATGGTAAGTGAAACGCCTGGTCATAACAACGTGGCTCTAATTAGGATGGTATACACAGCACCATATTGCGCTCGTCACTTTGAGAGATGTAAGATGTTAAGTCTGGCTACCCAGGTAATCCAGATCACAGTAATGTTTGCATACTATTGTTTATCGGCAAAAGTAGGCGTTGCGGTGTTATCTACCTCGACGGTCTCCGGTAACAGGTACTTACCGCCAGTGGAATTATGCATATCTTGTGTTGTAGGCACTACTACAGACTTTATCAAACCTCGTTTATATTATGTTTGATCAGTGAAATATTCATGGAAAGGTGTTTAAACTGTTCGCTATTATAATACACGAATGTTTGAATTTCATTACAGCGTTCACCGTTTTAATAGATGGTCATACGTGTAAGTTGATTTCTGTGCAAACACCGAAGTGTTTGCTCGCCATTAACTTTATTATTTCTAAGCGAAAACTCTTAAAGATATTTCACAGTCGACTGCTATGTTTCGTGTTAGTTGTTACATTAGTAAAAAAAATTGTAATATGTATTTCAACACTGAAAAACAGTCATTGATACGCTTTTGAATTAAATCAGTATCTAACAAGATAACACCACGATAAGAGAATAATATAAATAAGTGAAGACACATCCATAATCATCATCATCATCATCGGCCGCTAGACATCCACTGCTGGACATAGGCTTTCATCAAAGATCTCCATATCGATTGATTGTATACTGCCTGCAAAATCGTCACTAGGAGTCTTCGTCTGAAGAAGTTCTTATTGAGGAGATTTGGGCCGTTTTTCATCACGCTGGCCCAATACGGGTTGGTGGAAGCCAGAGCCTCGTTTGTTGATTAGAAGGGTGCACGAGGAGCAGGTGAGGTTGGCTTGGGTCCCTTCAGTTGTTATGCGGGACCTCTTACACCCCATCCATAATACGATTACTTAAATTATTATATTAAGCAGGTAATAACTTAGATATGAATGAAACGTTTAAAGTGTCGACTCTTTTCAATTGTTATTTTGTGGATGAAGTGGAAGTGATTCATCAGTATGATCCGGTGTGGAGGCAGAACGCTTTAAGTTGCAGAGTCATACTTATACTGCAACATATGTTTAACTTTAAGTAAGTAGTATTTAATGGTTTCTTATTTAACTGCCATCATTATAAGTTTTTCCAAAAAAATATTAGTGTCGGATAATTCCTTAAAAAAATTTGAATAATACTAAGATGTATGAAATACTGTTAAGAGGTTTACGTATTGAAATAATTTAATTGATATTTTTTAGCATTTCATTTATTATACAAGAGTTAAGCAGTAATATGACTGTCGATAGAGAATTGAATTTCCATCCAAGATTAAATCTTACTGCTGACGTTTATCTCAAGTTGATGGCTATTAATGAGGAGTTGTTAAACAACGCGAGGCCGATTGAAGTTGCATTCGTTTGGAGGTAATTTTGACAATATTATTAGATTTATTACGACTTACATACACTTCAAACGTGTATACTTCTCATTTAAAAAGATATTATTGACCTTAACTCATTCATTCGTTTCGTATAGACCCATTATTACCATCTATAGGAGAACCTAAAACGCTTCTTTTTGACTATGCAGAAATTTCTTTGGTGAAGTAATATAGCATATTCCGCAGATAAACATCATTAATCGAGAAATATTTCTTCTAATGGTATTTCTGTTTAGTAGAGGATGTTGCAACACGAAAATGCATCAAGCTAAAGTGTTTCTTAACAAAATTGCATTTAAAGTTCGTTATTATTTTAGATTTGGCTTTATACTGCGTCGTGAATACATGGCGCTGATGAAACCCTATTACACTCTACCGTTCGCTAAGACCGTGTGGCTGTGCATTGTGGGCATGATCGTCTTGGTTACTATCATTTTCTACATCGTCCGAACTTGGGAGAGACGATTCACCATACACTTGGAATGTAATATTGTTTACGAATTTTACACGGCCATAGGTGTTGTTTGTCAACATTGTAAGTAAATTGTGAATTAATTGGGGACTAGTTGCAATATCGCCAAAACACCAAACTCGACTTGTAATAATTGCCTAAAAAGAATCAACTTGGGGTAAGCAACTCGCAAGCTAGACGTGGTGAAGCTAAACATGTCACTTCATGATGAAGTCTAAATAAGTGAAGATTGTAGGTTGAAATTATGATAAATTTTAGCATTAGTTTATTTCATTTTATTAAGGTAATAATGTTCATTATTAGCCATAATTATAACTTTATGATTTATGCAGTTCTTAGATGTTCCTCCAACTCTGTACACTTTAACGACCTCTGTACATCTCCACTGACAACACGGATCTTATATGACGTTTTATAAGGAAGTATTGAAGTATGAGTGGTCGTAGTTTTTTCGTACTCACCTGCCAAATTATACTTTTTTTGACATACAGCCACCACTACAGTAATGCTGCGATGCGGTTCTATATTATAGCTAGATCATTCTGGGCGATCACTTTACTATCTTCGACATCGATGTCACTTAACACATGAAATTATTCAAGAGCAACTATTGAATGTATTTGTATTATATGCAATAATATGAGACATCATAAATATCTTAGTTTTGATGTTCACAATGTATAATTATATTACTTTGAACATGGATCTTCGTAACGCCAGTAATTTCGCTAGTTACGGCCTCCTCAAAATTGGTAAACTGTCAATGCGGTGGTACCCACTTAATCAGAAAGAGACATCTAGGATCAGCTCATTTAAGATATAATATAAATTAGTCTAATTAAAACACTGTTTTTAGTTTTGCCGACATCAACCAATCTGTGGTCTCAACGAATGGCGTACTTTTTTTTTGTTATCTTCGCATACATTACCCACGCGTACTACACGTCTAACTTGCTCTCATACATCGTCACCGACAAAGAAGGAGCCATGGACCTCAAAGAGTTGATTCACAGTGATTATGAACTAATGATATTGGAGAATATGAAGTTGGCAACTGAACGAAGAGTATGTTATTTGAACTATAAATTAAGCATCAAAACTAACAGGAGGCTTACTTGATGATATTTGAATCGTCCTCGATATTGAATTGTATCATTAAACACCGACTCTTTTGAGTTAATAATTATACTAACTAAAGCGCCTTTCATAAAAAAAACTGTAAATAATAATTTTATAAAAAAAACTTAATTATATGTAGATAAAGTGTCTGCTTTTTGAGGATATCAGATATCATGGATGCAAACAATATATTTATAATATAAAAGGTTATAAATCTTACTCGCATATATCTTGTAACATTTCCTCTTTCTTTATTTCTTTTGTTATATCTACTCTGTAGGTGAACACTGCTGAAAGGAAGCTCACAATGATAGAGAGGAAACTGTCGCAGTCTAACGCAATCAACATTTCCGCTGGTTTAGAAGCGGTGCGGACAACAAAGACTGCTTTGTTGTGTGATTACCCTACGGTATACTCTATGATTGAAAAAAGTTAGTCTTTAAATATAATTATTTTCCTATTGTGATACGGAAGTCTCTATTCAGTCATTAAGTTTAGATGTCAGGGTATTTCCGAACTTGTCTGGTTATGTTACCATCGCTATAATACAGTTGCTGTGTTCATCAGTCAAGTATTTGAGATACTGAGTATCATCGTATTTAACTGTTAGTCCACTGGAGTAAGAAATGTATATTACTAAAGCATTTACATGTTAATAAAACAATACAAGATGATGTGATGATATTAAAGCGTCAGAACTGCACTATTTGTAGTTTTAAATAACTTAAAATCTATTGCATTATAGCGACATGTTTAAACTAAGTCATTAATAGTTTACTACATTCTTAAATTTGATATATACAGTAATATATAGTTACAGAAACTACTATTAGGCAAATTTCAAACACAGATATCTAAAATACCTATTAGATAAACATTTAAATGTAAAGCACACAGCCGGACATGATGATAAAGTTAATCTTGATTGTGATAACAAAAATTCTAAGTTGATGATAGACAAGATTCCGAAGTAACTTTCCTTCGATTCTTTACAATTTCAGCATTCGAAAACGAGGAGATATGTGAGCTGGAAGAGGTGGATATTTTTTCAAACGTAAAAATGTATTTATTCGCTGATAAACACTTTCAATATACAGAAGAATTTAAAATTGGGTTAGTACTGTATTTGTATTTTTATAATATAATTGCATCAGATACTGAAATTTTATCTAAAACCTGACATCGGTCTATTAGAAAGAATGGAAGAATGATAGAAAAAGGTATTATAATTTGCACTGGTCGTGGTGCCTTAAGAACTAATGTAATACATGGTACAATTTACAAATGACCATTTTAGCATTAATACAATTTTTATCAAATTAAATTTCAACTCATGAACATGGTTCCTCTGGATGATAAATGAAGCTATAATCTGTGATAGTAAGGCCTACTAGCATATAAATATTTTGACTTCGGGAATTATTTCGATAGTTTTTACTGTTTAAGGACGAAGAGATTTCGTCCTAATATGCTAATTTCATCGAAATGTTTGTAGTAACATCCCGTGTTTTAATTAATTTCATTATATAAACAAAAATCTAGAATATCAAAACTTTTCTATATAATATGCTCTTCAAGCATTTCGTACGGTTATAGACAAGGCTTATGATAAAAAAGGTTATTTTAGCTTTAAAGTGCTTTATAGTATTAATAAATGAGAGGATAATGATTTCAATGGAGTCATTCATATGCGAACAATCACAAATTGAAAGGTTAAAAATTTATGCATAGAAAATTATCTATGTAATAAGTTATAACAATTATTAATTAGTAATACTAAAACTTTAACAATGTACTTACTATTTTAATACCTTTTGAAATTTTCAGAATTCTCCGCATTAGAGAAGCTGGTATCATCAAGCGACTGATATTTAACGACGCATTCACTCCCTTGAAGTGTGATGCCAATGTTTTCTCCATTAGAACACAATTCGACCATATTGTTACACCATTGATTATAATACTAACATTCTATTTTTTCGCTTGTTTAATATTAATCGTTGAAATGGTCTACTATGAAAATCATAAGTTATGGCCGTTTGTTAATTAGTACGACGTAAAACAAAACGTCACTATTCATATTACGAAGAAATAACATTTAGTAGTACAATTAAAAAAAACTTTAAAATTCAAGCTATTTGTATATTTCATTATCGTATGTTCCCTGCTCTACCCACTACCGGCAGCTCCGAGGCTAAATGGTGAAACTGATCCGGTGGTTAGGAAATAATTTCCAGCGCTGCCTTGTTTAGATTTGATGCCCATGAAAGATACTTCGTTCTTCGCGCAATGTCCATCACGGAACATTGTCCAGTTGCTGCATTTGCGGGCTGAAAACAATTTTGTTTATAATTTTGCAACAACATTATTCATTTAAACATTGAACAGCTGCCAACAAACCCGAGACAAGACTGTAATACTGTTTGCGACCTCGCCGCTTGAAATTATCTTATTAAGAAATAACATAGTAATTATTCTTTATAGAGTACGTAATAGACAAAACTATTTAGATGACGTAACTTAACTTAACGATCATGATAATGTTATCTTCAGGAAGATGACCTATATTCAAAAACAAAAATATTTTGTTATACAATTTAGTTTTAAACATCTTTTGTTCTAGACATCTATAAAATTATCATCGAAATGCGTATCAGTCGTTAATCTTTAATTCTACCCGCTCTCTGGACAATCTAATTGTTATTCAATGCTACGGGGTATTTGAGCCTCATCATCAACCGATAGACGTCCACTGCTGGACATAGGCCTCCCCCAAAAATCTCCACATCGATCGGTTATGTGCTGCCTGTTTCCAGCGGTTTCCGCGACCTTCGTTTGTAGGTGTTCATATAGACGGGATTTGGGTCATTTCCCACCATTCTGACTTTGGCTCCTACTAACCCCAATGCGAGTTGGTGGGAGCCAGAGCCTCTTTGTTGATTAGTATGGTGAACCACGAGCAGGTGAGGTTGGTTTGGGTCCCTTACACCCCATACACCCATTTGAGTCTACGAATTGTAAAACATGAATATAATGTTTCAGTAGCCTTTGGGTTATGATGTAAATCATTTTTTATTCAACATTTTATGAAGTAACAGATAATTTAGCATATATACTTAATAGATATGTCAAAATATTTAAAAACATAAGCTCATATTAAATATATATCTACACATAGTCACAATAATACTTTAAATTTATCATTGTTTGCTTCGATACAGGAAATGTAATTCATGGCGATCAAATAAATAAATATATGTAAAGGTACATATCTACGAATGTTACCTTTTTATTTTGTTCGTGGCTAAGCAAATTGTCCTTATAGCTATATATATTTTTTTATTTTATATCTTACCGGGAAGTTGTTCAGGAGAATTTATAGATTCAGCGAATATCTCCCATGCTCTGCTATGGTCACACGTAGACAAATAACAACCAGGCTGTGAAGACCCTCCGTTAGGAAAGAAATCTTTGTGACCTGCAATTCATGATCAAACTATTTTATTAAAAAATCTAATACCAAATGAAGATTGCCAGATCCGGGTAGTTTTACTTGTGAGAGAGTTGTGAAAGGTTTATATATGCTACACCAGTGAGGTCATCATTAACTTAACTATTTATCTTATCTAGATAATCTTACCTACTCGTATTTACCTACAGGTTCTTTTAATCCCAATATGCCGCCGTTTGTATGTATCACGTCAACATAGGACGCGTCACTGCGATCTAGGCGATTATCAGGACTTATGTTGCTAAAGCAAGGGCCGGCTGGATCTAAGGCTATAATGCGTCCAACAGTCAGACCAGTAAGTTTTTGAATGCTTTTGCCAGCCACTCCAGCTATATGAGCACCCAAGCTGTGACCAACAAGAATAATATTTTTTGGCTCCTGTCCGTCTGTAAAAGTTTAGAGTATATAACATTTGTTAAAGAATTAAGTCTAAGTGATACATTGAAAATTGGCCTAATATAATTATCATTATGTACAAGATATTAACTTTGAGTAAAACAAAAACTTTTAAAAATGTTGCCTAATTTGTTATAGATTCTATTAGAGTTTATTTGTCACTTACTTTTAATTATTTCACTGAGCAATATTCCTACTTTTTCTCCAATAAATCGTGCGTAAGTTGTTGACCGGAAATATTCGAGTGTTATAAATTTTCTTCCGTCAACAACCAATATGTTCATATCTTTGTTTTTTAATAATTCTGTCGCCACCGCTTTCACCATTTCTCCGTCTGAACTCTCCATAAATCCGTGAGTTAAAACCACAGTTTTTTTTGTATTATCCAATAATTTGTCCAGAAACTCTAGACCGTTCACGTTGAATTTTACGTTCCCTTTGGTCGTAACAAAGTCGATGTTGAGTTTTTCATTGAGGTCCGTAACATTCTTGTCTTGCATTTGATCGTAGGTTATTCCGAAAAATCTTTTTATAGCCTCACCTAAAGACATGGAATAATATTGATATAGTTCGACATGGAAAAGAGTGAAAAACAACAAACTCTATAAATCTATAAAAACCATTATTTCTAATAATAAAGGATTAGAATTTATACTAACTATTTCTTGTAGTACTAGTAATATTGATCATAATTTATAAAAGAAAAACGAGGAAAATGGAAAAAAGTTGTAACTATGAATTTTAATATTTGAGTCCACGTTATTCTTAATATCAAAAAAATCTTATATATCAGAGAGGTAGATCAAATTCTAAATATTTGATTAATGAAAAACTTGATGTTTTCATAAATTGCGTTAGATTTTGTTTGTGATCTACTAATGTGAAATTGTATGCTTTGTTCTTACATCTATCGGAACCTGCGGCTATAAGCGGATGTACGGCTGCAGGAATGGCTGTTTGAATGATATCAGTAATTCTAAATTTAGATGTTTCTTGACGACGGACGTTAGCACCATACACTGCTATACAGCTGTAGCAGATAAAAATGGCGATCCTCAGACAACACAAAAGTTTCGACCTCTTTACTGAAAATGTAAGAGTGAAAGTATATAACACAGAAAATTTTAAATAAATTAACTGAATGCAAAATAAACTAACAGCCAATCATTTCAACACATGCGGAGCTAGTTTAGCAAATAAACCATTGACGGTGAAACTATCATTAGATTTATTGAAAATGTAACCACACAATTTTGAACTTAGGCTAATATTGAGAAATAGGAAAAAATTAATTTCAAAGGAATGCATTATGTGGACGCAAATTAAATTTAGTAATTGATTAGACAAGGAGATAATGAGTTAATTTCTCTGTCATATCCGTATCATTATCATCAGCTGGAAGAGGACCAATAGACGAAGATCATCAAAGATCTCTCTATCGACTAACATTCGTCACATCTCTAGTTCTTTATGATTTAAGATGTATATTTACTTTGAAAAATATTTTTATTTAACTTATATATATTTTTATATCATAATATTAGCTGTTCCACGTTGTTTTTGGTGGCTGTAACACCCCCACAATTACTTTTAGGGAAGCAATTTTGTAAAATCCATTCTTAGCTGACCTCTAAATGGCAGAAGCAATATCTCCACCAAATTTTGAGACTTTACATCTAATAGTTTCGGAGATCTCGTGATGGGTCAATTAGTCTATGATATCTCCTATATACTTATGTAATATATAAATGGTCGTAAGCCTCTACTACCAGAGACGGTCTAAGACTTTTTTATATTTACATATAAATTATTTATATACAGCCACTTTCTTATCCAAACTATGATTTAACTTAATAATGTCTATAACTGTATTAAAGCAAATATAAACTACGTTTCGAGGAGAAGCAGCTTTGATCCTCACTAAAGAAGAAGGAAAGGTTTGAGAAAGACGGCTTTATTGGATATGTAACGTCTACTAACTATTACGCTGCTACCGTGGTGGATGAGTATCTCATTATCTGCTTGCGAGTCTCCGAGTCCCAGAAAGAACATGAAGAGGTTTTTTTTAAAAAAAATGTATCAAATATGTGTGATCCAGGGTTTATTGTAGTCCAACGATTGTAATTTGTTCCGGCACGTTTTTATTTCCGTGCGTTTGTCTACGTGTCACAATAGTTTCCGGTTGGTAAAGCATGTCATTAAATGTATAGTATTGCGTGTTACGTTTGTTCTAGACATAATTTCGTAAGTAACCTCTTTTTTATGATACCTACAATAAATATAAATTTGATCCGAGTCTAAATTTTATCCAATAGAACCTATTTGTATTGTTTTTGTTTATAATTAACATTCAACATCTTCTTTCTATAACAACTATCTACTATCTCATATTCTTTTCATCTTTATTGATGAGATTACTGATTAATCATATATTGTAGCGTTATTAAAAAAGGATATTATATTTATATACGATAACCGAATTTCATTATCATCATTATTTCAACCGATAGACGTCCAGTGTTGGACATGGGTCTCGGGTAATATGTTCCACAAAGCACGGTCTTGCGATGTTTGAGTCCAGTGACCCCCTGTGATTCTTTTGATGTCATCTGTCCACCTAGTGGGAAGTCTACTATCGGTACACTTGTTTTTGGTACGGGGTTGGCTATTCCAGCACTTTCAATTCCCAAAGTCCATCGGTTCTAAGAGCTATCTCGGGGCTATCTCGGGATACACGAGTTTGTCGGAAGTATATTAATATAATGATTTTTGTAAATAGTTATAACACATCTTTGTAAAATTGTGTGATTTATTACAAACTAGTTTACAAAATTAAAGATTTTTCCCCTGTAAAAGTATTAATGTAATAAATTTTAGTAAAAATCTATGTAGTATAGTATTGTTTTCTTTTGACACAGCAGATAGACTAATAATAAAAATACATATATACATATATACATATATATCACGCCTCGTTCCCAGTGGGTAGGCAGAGACTACCTCTCTCCACTTGCTCCGATCCCGGCACACCTCTCTCGCTTCCTCCACTTTCGCGAGCGTCTTCATGCATGCTCGTCGGTTGCGAGTACTCTTGACCCGGCCTTTCTTTAGGACATCTTCGATTAGATCGAAATATGTCCGCCTAGGTCGGCACAGTATGCAACTTCCCTATTACAGAAAAATTAAAACATTCTTACCAAAAAACAAAGGATAATAAAACAAAACGAATACAAATTCATTAAACAAACATGAAACGTAAAATACGTTTCGTTTATATTCGCATTGTTTACAGTTTTAACGAGGTAAAGTTTTTTGATTATCCGGTAAACTTTAATTTATGCTAATATTAACTAATTAGTACTCTGGTTGTTTTGTAATGTTTTTCTTAACTTACCGGTATAACAGCTGTTAAAGTGTATATTGTATTATGCATGCAAAACTCAAATACGAGAGCTAATTAGGATTTGTTTTAAGTTAATATTTATTTTTTTCACGCTCAGTTCTCTATAATCGAGAACAATTATAGATCCATAAAACTAAACATTTCGCTAATGTTATCTATTTTCGTCGTATGAATCTATCCATCCGAATGGAGTGATAAAATATCTCCTTGATGTTAAGTATATTTTAAATATTTTTTTTCTAAGTAATATTACCAAGCAACAGACGTCTTAATCGAGTTGGTTCAATCAGTCGTTAATGTTTCGACACTAAACTAAAAGAAGTATGCTCCTAAAATGTTTTGCTCCGAAAAAATTCCTTTGCTATTTCCCGCTCAAGGTCGGAGCGATTTTTGTAGGGATTTTTATGAGTGTAAGTGCAAATTATTTGTTTAACAAAGATATCAGTGTAAATTAATATTACTTGGACTTCATCATCATCATCACAATTATCGTCGTCATCTTCTTCGATATCATCATCATTGTCGTCGTTGTCATTAACATGATCATGTTACAATTCTTTTGTATTTTCAGTGCATTGCAATGATCACTTGCATAGTTTTGCTAGTACAAGTAACAAGGATGGAAGTCAACTCCTGTCAGAAGTTTGTATGGCGGGCCGCTTTTAGCTTCAACGTTATCGCTATTATCTATAACGTTATTATATTCGTTATAAACTTAGTATTGATTTGGGCTGTATACAACGTAAGCTCTATTACAAGCGAGTAAGATATAGAATAGTATTATCAAGTATTAAAAGATTAACAGATTGTTTTGCAAAATGAACAAGTTATTCGTGTCAGAGAAAACGAACACTGCATTCGTTACTTCGATAATTAATGTAGATCTATAAAGGTCAAGCAAGTCAGCGGTGTAAGGGTTCCCGCACAAAACTCACGGGACCCAAGCCTCTCTCAAAACTCACCTGCTCGTGATGCATCCTGCTAATCAACAAACGAGGCTCTAGCTCCCACGAACCCGCAGTAGGCCAGTGTGGTGGGAAATGGTCCATATCCCCCCGTATGACTTCTACGAATGACGGCCCCTAGTGCCCGGCAGTACCGGAGGTTATGCTGATTGTAAGAACGCACGAAGCTGCTGGATGCGGGCAACGCAGGACCGATCTATGTGGAGATCTTTCAGGAAGGTATATGTCCAGCAGTGGACGTCTATCGGCTGATGATGTTGATGATCATGAAAGCTCAAGCTCTTGACTACAATTTCACTTAATGTTAGGTGACGGTAATAGCCGTCGGCGATAGCCCTAAAGTGAAATGCTAATAATACTCTCACATACGATGCGATGCGATGGATGATAGAGACGTTGTCATAAAGACAGTTACATTTGTAGCATGCTTAGCTCTTGGAAAAATATTACCAGCATCCAAATTCTACAATAAATAGCTTCAGCATGGAATCTGGGATATATATAATAAAAGAGTAAACGTTTAGCCGCTGCAGTATGAGCCAGTTAATTAGAATGGCTGTTATTAGATATATTTTAATTATAACCGAATTTCCTTTCATCATCACTTGTAGAGCAAACGCATTCTCCTGCTCTGCTGGGTGATTGTGACGGATGTCTGGCTGGTACAAACCTTTCTACTCTTGATTGTCCTGCTCTGTATATATAGCATAGAAGTGAGCCTCGGTTCGTGGATAATTTCAATTATTTTTGGATTGACAGCAATAGGTAAACTCTATTAGAAAATTTCTTCATAATTACCAACAGCCGACCTTAGATAACTGTTCTATAGGCATCTAGAGTAGCACACAATTGAGATATTTTATCTGTAATATAGACCATTGCTTGACTACGGTTTTATCTGATGGTAAGGTAAAGTGTAGTTACTCTTTTCCTAGAGATCTCTTGCCATACCTGAGCGTAAATATTGACGTCGGCTATTTACATGTCCGCTTCCGCTTAAGAACTCGTTTAACTATGAGCTTATATATATTAGGCTAATTTATTATTGTCTCTTCATCTAAGTTGTCCTAATTACACAGTTATACTTTAAATTATCATTATATGTTTAAGTTAAAATTTAAATTTTGATAATGTAACTCTTGTATAAGAATTGTTTTAAAATTTTAATGTAACCATTTTAGCTGGTGGTAAGTTCCTGTTGCCAAAGACCGTCTAGATAGGCACCACCGCAGCATCTATTTCTACCGCCAAACAGTACTGTGCAAATATTACTGTGTTTCGGTTTGAAGGGCGCTGTAGTTAGTGTAATTACTGGGTTAACGAGACTCAGCATCTTATGTCTGAGTGGATGAGCATAATGTAGTACAGAATATATCATTCTAACCAGTGCTATGTTTGTTATGGGAAGGCGTATCCCCCACCGTCAGGTGATCGTCTCGTTCGTCTCGTCGCTTCTTTGAATAAACAAATCTCAATAATAAACTAAAATAAGAGAAAAAAATCAATCAAACTTTATTTTTAGGACTCCTGGCTTACTTATCAATGGTTGTTTACGGTTACTGGTTACAGTTGAAATTTGATACTGTTACCCCAGCTGTTAGAACGGCGGCAGATATATAATTGTTATTTTTTTTATCTGTAAAACAAATAAAAGTATACATTTGTGATTAATTCGTTTTCCTTCTACAATTACTTTATTGATATCTATTTGTATTCAGTAGATCTTGGGCCGTCATATAATCCACATGAAAAGTCACAAGGAGCTATTTATGCTGTAATGGTATGCAATTCTTGGTATTTAGCTGTACTTGTATGCTAATTGTAATTTTTTTTTGTTTTCGGGGGGGAAGTCTTTGAAATATTTCCTGCTTCTGGGAGAAATTTAAGGTTATGTGAGATTCTTATTCACTAAAACCCCCTCGGTGGTCTGCATCAGTGCATTCGGAGAGGCTCCGGGAACTCTTGAGTGCACCGATGCCCCTTTCCTCTTTCTGTTACACGTCTCTGATGAGGAACCTAACCCTCCTAGGCACCGTCGCTGAGCCATACGCTGTCCCATAGAGGTTCGCTTGTTGAGCGATAAGGGTTCCCACCCTCAAGGCCAGCGAAACTCCCAGACCCTTTCAGTCACCTTCTAGAACAGGCAGGGTTTACCTTAATCCTATTCTTCCTAGCTCGAGACTACAGGGCTGGACCTAACGCTTGTTTCCTTTTCATTGTTTTTGCCTTTTTAGGGTTGTCACAAACAGGTTGTCACACCTCTAAGGACTTTGAATGGTGGTAAAGTTTCTTCGAGCGGACCTGGATTGATATGTTACAGTATTTCCTAATTTGTATATTTCATAAGTTATATAAAAGATTAGCAAACTTTAATTCTTCCGGTTTTATTGTCACTTATTTTTGTAATTTAGGTCTACTGTCTTTATAAATAAAAGGTCTTACTTTATATTAAAAAGTATAGATAAAAAGTACGACTTATGTATTTTTAGTGTTTATTTCACATTTTCGTCTTGAAGTTGATGAACAGTTTCGTCACTTTGCGGAAATGTCAGTTCGTTTTCGATCATTACAAGCTTATGTCGTAAGATGTCACAATCACTTTGATCAAACATGAAAATAACGTAATAAAAATTAAAAATTGATTCAACTTTAAGTGGAAAGTTTTGTCAGGTCTTTTAATATGTTTTTAGAATTTTTAGCACCTAAGAAATTCCTTTGTTACTATTCACTTAACACCGGGGCTCAGTTTGTTGGTATATTTATGGGGGTGAGTGTGCTCACTTATTTAACTTTATCATTAATTTTGTTCCAACTTCGTACTTTGATATCTACTATGATTTTATTTTGTTTTTGCTTGTAATTTAATTTGTTAAATCAAATAAAAAAATGAAACGTACTGTTACATAAAATCAAGTAAAGGTATTGAAGTGAAAATGTATTACAACGCTTGACTAATTATAAATAACTCAAAGAAAACACTTTATATGGAGACCGGTGAAAATATTTTTCTCGCTCATCTACCTTCAGCGTCCTGGGCATGTTTCTAATGAGAAAACAATTTAAGAGATAGTTTCTTACTTACTAGCATTATTAATGTTTTGCCTACGATGAATAACATTTCAGAAAGCCTTATGTTCAGCAATGGGTGTCAATGAAACAAAAATTAAACGATAGCTGAACAATTATCAAAACATTGAAAACATCTTAAAGATTGTGATATAGGAACACAACCCTACGTAAAAAAAAAACTAGATTAAACTTTGTTCTACCATTTAATTGCTACGGTTATAGAGATACACAATTAGTTAAACTTCATCACACTCTCTTCCGGTTTTTCTTAACAGTTAAAATTATTCACAAAAAATTTTGCGTTTATTGCTAATCACTATTAACAGGCGTTTCTGTAAAACTAATTCGTCTCTCGCGAAGATATCCTTCAAATGCTTTTTTTCTGGAATAATACTATTCTCGTTATTATGTACTCCTATAAACATTTTCTTTATATCATATTTTAGAAGGTTACTTGTAAATTTTCAGTTAGTAGCGCTGCTTACTGGCGTCACTATACTTACCCAGGCGGCGGACACGTATGGTGCTCCGTGCGACATATTCGTGTGGCGCACCGCCTACGGATTCGGCGTCACCACCACTATATACAACGTTCTGATGATCTTCATAAATATGTGGCTTGTTTGGGCTACTCAAACGGTAATCAATTTCTTTAACTTGATACTTACCAGTATCAAGTAAAACATTATTATTCTTTTGGCCCTCTAAATATCAGCCGACAGACGTCCACTGCTGGACATAGGCCTTCTTCAAAGATCTCCACATCGTTTGTTGGATTTATGGATTTATTGAGGGGAATTGGGAACGCTGGCCCAGTACGGGTTGGTGCGTAGGCAGAGCCTCGTCTGTTGTTTAGCAGGGTGCACCGCGTGCAGGTGAGGTTGACTTGGCCTCTGTAAGATTTTAGGCGGAACCCCTTACGGGGTGTAAGTTCTCTCTGTCTGTCTCTAAACATCAGTCATCATTAATTCTACAGTTGAAATGGTTTTGTTAACAAGTTTATTTCATCATTTTCCTTTAATCAAGATATTATTTAACGAAAATATAAACTTAAAACTTAAGTCACTTAAGATTATATCACTTGAATATTAGCAGTAGCCAAAGCTATATTTTTATTATCAAAGTGTGATTTATCACTGTGGACTTCATAACTTCTATCAGACGGCATTCCGAACAAGCACGAACTAATGTACATATGATAAAAATTTAAGTATAGTAATCTATCACAATCTAACTTAAAGTTTATGTTTAAGAATTTTAGTGTATTCATAGTTATGATTAATTTTATGTAGATGTACAAAAGTGACTTAAAATTTAAAACAAAAGGATAAAAAAATGTCTGTTGAGTACAGAAGAAGGCTACAGTGCTGCTTGTATGGGTTGTCATAGCCACCGTGTGGCTTGTACAAATATTCCTACTGGTAGTCGTGCTTGTGTATATACACGAACTGGAAGTGAGCCTGTTCGCTGGTACCATTTGCCTTATACTTGGACTGACCATCTTCGGTGAGAAATTGTGTTACATTCGAATTTTTATTAGTTAATAACTTACCTTACCTTCCTTACAGCCTTCGATAATGATTTCATTTTATACTCAGAACTCAGGGTTTCAGAGACATTTTTTACCAAGAACAAATATGGAGTTACCTCACTACAGAGGTTTTCTCAGGGTGCTACAGAATAGGGTTCTTCAATGAAGGTGTGATAAAATTCCTTCGAGGTCGGTAGGGTCTTAGACTAAGACAACCGTTAACCATCAGGCTGGCTGTATGCCTACTAGCTTAACGATACATAAGAAAAAAGTTCACAATCATAAGACAATCATACATAATTATCTTTTTTTCATTGCAGTCATATTTTTATATTTAATTTTGGTGGTCTACGGACGTTGGATGGAGGTGAGGAAAACCAAATCTGTCGCGTTCGCCTCACCTATTAAAACTTAAGATTAAACTCTGTTTTTTTTTTTATATCTGAAAATTTTAATTATGTTAAATAATTATAAACTATAATTAATGTGGTATTATTATTATTAGATTAGAACTGCTCTGATAAATCATGTGCAGCCAATATATTTCATCATTAATAAGAGAATTGCATAGACTTAATGGAGACTTCTTAATAAGCGAAGGATCACAGCTTTAATGAAAAACTTTTTTTTTTCTGTAAGTCGCAATAGATTGTATGCGGAAGTAGTTTGATAATAATTATTATTTAAAGCCTGATATAATGATTTGAAAATTTTCTGTAGTGTTAACTGTATATTCGAGTATCGAGTACGTTTCAGTGACAAAATATTTCTTCAACTGACTGTTAGACTAATAAATTTAACTATTTATAACTAACTATTAATTTTTCTGAAATAATCATTAATTACTAATGAAACTATATAAAAATAGGAGCTTATTTATTAAAAAGTTGTATAACATACTTCGGAATTGATTTAACAAATACAAATTATATCTTATCGGTAATTTTTTCGTCTAGGTTATGCGCTATCACCAATTGTTTTCGATGGCTGTTCACTACGAGGATGAAATAAACTGTTACTGGAAGAAAAGGCGACATTATTACAATAAGAGTATATACATACTCAAACAACAATAATCGAAGAATAAATAGAGGATATGATCTAGAAATCTTAGATTTCATACAGTAATAAATTACTAAAGTATGCACTAGTTGTTGGAGATTATCTATTAGGTCACTGCAGCAACTATTTCTGCCGCCAAACAGTAATGTGTAAACATTACTATATACTGGTTTTAACAGCGCTGTAGCTAATGAAATTACTGGGGTAATGAGTCTTTTCATCTTGTGTCTTAAGACCACGAGCACAATAAATATATGGGTTATGTTTCAATAATATCAGTTTTAGAGGACATACGATATTAGCCAAATCACACTTGGCCAGAGTTTTGTGTTACATATAAATAAATCAAATATTTTAACACATTATAATATAAATTATATTTTTTACCGCTAAGCGGTATACAAATATAACTGTTCCTATGAACTTACTGAGGTAACGAAAGTTGAAGTTTTATCTCGAAGTTGACTAAGCATTACGTGTAATTCATTGTTACACTATATAATATAAAGTTATATAAACTCACATATATACCACAGCATTCCCAAAATGACAACGAAAACCCTGTTCCTCTGTCTTCGTGATGTGTATACAAGAGCAAGCAGGATCATCATCATCAGCATCACAACCACAAATATAACAGCATACCAAATCCAAATGGCGATCAAGAGAATGTCGTTCTGAAATATGTTCGAGTGAATTACTGTTAATAAGTGCAATAAAAAAAAATTGTTAATGTACGATTATTCTATAGGTACATATATATATGTCTATATATATATATATATATATATATATATATCTTGAAATATTTTATATATATATTGCTAGTCGAGTTGTACGTTAAATTAAAGCAGGGTCGATAACGCAAAGACAGTAACTGAATGGTATAAATGTTTACAAGTGTTATACCGTCTTTAAGCTACAATTTTTTTTATTTATAAAATTTACCCGTTATTTAACATTTTAACTTATTAAAGTTATTATTTATTACCTCTAATTGTTATAATAGTTAAATAAATTGTTCAAAGATACTAATCAGAAAAACGTTAGTCCAGACGGCCTTCATGACTTCTGCGTATTCAGTTAGTTAAAAGCTTTAAACTATTAAAGCCGTCCATTTTTATATAATACTAGCTGTTCCCCGCTTGGTTCGTTAGCTGTATTACCCCCAAAAACTCACTTTGGGGAAGGAATTTTATAAAATCCATCCTTAGCAGACCTCTAAATGACAGAAGCAATACCTCCATTAAATTTTAAGTTTTTACGTCATGAATCAATGAAATTTTAGATATCTCTTATTTATACTAATAGATAAGATGCTAAAGATTAAAACAAATAAAAAATAAGTTAAAATTCAAACAATTACCGTATGAATACCAAAAAATAAAGCAACACTTGCTGCAAAATAACACGCGACGAGCAACCAAATCGTAACTAGTAGGTAACTCAAGCGCATAAAAAAAGAGCATCCATATGCCATTGGATGTACCTGAAAATAGAGTGCGATAAAAAGCGGTAGCAAAGGAAATACATATTTTAAAAGTAGTGTAAGTTTTCTGTTATATATGTTGTCATTAATTACTCTAATATTTTATTCCTCTTTCATATTTATCGGACATAATGTATCGCTAAGTTAGACAAAGCAGTTTGATATTAAACAGTTATAAAAAGTAATAATGTAATAGAAAGCCAGATAAGTAGTACTGTTTAATCATAATATCATCTTAAACCTAACCTTCGGACGTCCACTGCTGGACCTATGTATGTCCAAATATTAATAGATAGACTTGTATTTCAACTGTCTCATTCTACATGAGTCTGGCTCCTAACGACAGTAATAAGTAGATCTCCTGAAGAGAAGGCTTCGAACTTGATTACTAGGACTCAAAGCCTTCTCTCACAAGGAGAGAAAAGAACATTAACCGACAACCCTGGGTAATTACAGGCAAGTTGGTGGTAGTGCGAAGCAACTTAATAAGAATACACGAAAAGTTTATGTGTTAAAATAGGATTTCTTTGATCATGTCATTACACTAAGACTTCGTCTAGTTTATACCTGTTTCCGGTCAATTAACAAGGTTGCTACGTTCAATTTCTACGGGAAAACGATTCAGTAATTCCCTTACAAGTATACAATACAACTACTCCAAGCTGGTGAAAAGTTACTTCATATATTCTAAAGTTATAAGTCTTATGTGGGACTTGAAGTTGACGTGCACAGGCTTACGTCCAGCTGTGGACAGTACGATGATGTCACGATTAACATAATTACTAACAATGCCAAGCGCAGCGATGATCATGGACCCCGTTCTCAGATCTGTACCAAAGAAAGTGGTTACATCAGGTAGATCCTCTAATGCGGTCATCGTGAGACAAATAATTTGTGTGAAAGTTTTAACATGTAATACTGCTTGAATTTTTATCTATTTCTGAAAATCTGCCAAACTGACGTCAATCTGTGCAAACAGATTATATTATGATAGCATATGTAATCAGTGCTTATGGTGCATACTGCAACTGTGTCCAAGAAGGTTGGTTAAAAAACTTTTTGATTAAGAGGCTTTGAATTTATGGTCTTTGTACAATATTAGTGAATTTCTTTCTTTTAAAATTAAATATTATATACGAAAGTATCGATTAATCTGGAGATCTTTGGGGGAAGCCTATGTTCAGCTGTGGACGGAAATAAAATATATTTAATGAGATAAGTTGATTTATTGTTATTATAATCTTCTTCTTTAGAGATGAGACTTATTTATTACATTACCCTTAGTTGTATATACAGTTTTTGGATGTTGCAACATTTCGCAAGTTAAAAGAATGTCCCAAAACCCAAAAAGACAGATTCGGTCTCTGCTGCCCATAATCTTTCCATTGATGAATAAATCTTGACTCTGCCTGTGAGAGATTCTAGTTACAAGACTAGGTATGAAATAAATGATCAAAGGAAGTTTTACTATATTTATAACCTAATTAGTTTGTCGGAAGTCTTCGCATACTTTCGCAGCTACTTTTACCTCAAAGT
This sequence comes from Ornithoptera alexandrae, assembly GCA_029030555.1. Lineage (NCBI taxonomy): Eukaryota > Metazoa > Arthropoda > Insecta > Lepidoptera > Papilionidae > Ornithoptera > Ornithoptera alexandrae. The sequence goes on along the minus strand of JARDVY010000007.1, from coordinate 2,307,105 downwards.
TTGTATATTTATTACTGTTAAATTTAAAAATCCTCCAGTGAAATGACAGGGGTAAGTAGGCAAGGCAAGGATTCACTTCGTGTTCTATAATTATAAACGCAATTTAATGCTCTTTAAATATTTTAAGGGTAAGTTTTATGTAACGAGCAGTCGCTGTATAGTTATGTAAAACAAAAATTTTAATACTTCTTTTTAATCCATTACATAACTCAATATAAATTTAAAAATTTCGGAAAGATTAAAACTTCCGGCGATCATTTGACGTTCACTAACGAACTTAATCTCGAAAAAATCCAATCGTATTCGTTATGCAAATAGAACCCTCGCTTGAACCTATAAAGTGAATATCAACTTTTAATTGATGATTTTAGACAAAAATATCCCCACGTGATACTTATATAAAACGAAGTTAAAAATTCATATTAATAATGTTTGTTATTGCTTCCTGCCTTGCGTAAGTTTGATTTCATAAAGTTGAATAGAAATGTTGGTAAGTTACGATTGCGAAAATCGTACAAAGAAAGAATGAATATTTTATTTAACATTCGCAATATAGAGATCTACCATCTGTAACATAAGTTCAAGTGAATCGCAGTATACTTAACTGCGAATTGTTTAAAAGTTAGTAACCAACTATTATTAGTTCAACTGCAGCAGATTCTAACACTTTATATTTAAATACACCTTCAGAGTATATATAGCTTTAATAATATTGATTTGAGGTTTAAGGGGCCTCGCACAATAACTCACGGCACCTAAGCCAACCTCACGTGCTCGTGGTGCACCCTGCTAATCAACAAGCGAGGCCCTGACTCCCACCAACCCAGCGTCGTGGAAAATAACCCAAATCCCTCATATGAAACCCGGTCGATGTTGGAATCTTTGAGGGAGGCCTATGTTAACGTTTTGTATTGAAATTAATTTATTTTTCAACAAAATCCTTTTTGATTCTTTCCATTAATCAAAGAATCGCTCTACATCGTATTAAGGTTATTAAAGTTTTTGTTTCTTGTAAAAATAATTCTTTGATTATTTTATTATACATGGAAAGTAAATATTCCTTACTGGAATTGTTGACATGAGATGTACAAAAATAACATGAATTGTTATCAAGAGAATATATATTATAATAAAAACATCAATGGATTCTCATTATGTTAATGGTAATCATAAAGATCATCATATCAAAGATTGTATAGTTTATATGTATATAGGACATATCCAAAGATTCATTGACTCATCACGAGATTTCTGAAACTATTAGACATAAACACTTAAAACTTGGTAGAGACATTGCTTCTGCCGTTTAGAGGTCAGCTAAGAATAGATTTTACAAAATTCCTTCGTCAAAAGGAGTTGCGGGGGTGTTACGACTATTAAAGCGGGCGGGTTGTAGCTAGTTTTCATATATTCATATACTGAAAAAATACACAATTATGTGTAATATCCGTCTAAGTAATGTCTTCTCACAATTTTCATATAAACTTTTTTCATTGCGATCTCTTCCAATATTATCGAGTACGGAAGTAGAATAAGAAAGGGATTGAAAATTTTCTCTATGGTATAAAGAATTTGTTAGACCGTTTAAGATTAAGAAGATAACAAACAAAATTCTACAAAGACACCCTTTGATAATAATAAGATATTTAAGGGTAGAACGATATTCAGATTTATGGTCATAAGTCTAATACAATTATCGGATATTATATACTATATGTTTATATTGTGGTAAATCTTTTTAACACAAATAATTACGTGAGTTCTTAATATTATGATTACTATATATAAAGCACAAAGCCCTGAAGCTTTATTTTTCACTAACGGATGTTAACCCGACGCGAGTTCTATTATATTTAGGAACATCGTTTCCTTCGTACCTGCTTGGTAATACTCCATTGTTTTAATTACAAAATTAGCAACTTTTTAAATTTTAACAAGTACCTTAATTAGCGACTCGTCTTCTGTATTATGTACCTAGATTATAAATGAATACATTATCGATGAGAACATGTTTTTCAAAGTACGCTTTAGATAATTTTTCTCCAATTTTTATTATTTCTGTCAGCGGTTGGAGAAACTTTACAGTGTAATAATTAACAATTTAGTTAACAAAGAGGCGAATTTCCATTTTAAAATTGACTTCCAACTTAGGACGAAGTAATTTGCTACAAAAAATATATTGACAATGAGGTTCTATTAATGCAGCGAATGTCTTTAATTGTGCTTGACTTGTATGCCCTTTTACTGCGGAAATCCAATAAAGATATCATCACTACTTTCTCTCTTCAAACTGAAGTTTAACGTACAGATTCGATCGTCAGCTATTCATTTTAACTGATAGTATTTGAGCCTGGTAAAGATATAGATTAATAATGGTCTAGATTTCTTGAATGTTTATCATAAAATCTAAACGTACAGCATCTATAAGAATACGACGTCGTTTTACGCTTTTACAATTACGTAGGGCGTACAAACAGAACAAAACAAATCGCGAGTCCTAAACAAACAATTATACTTAAATTGTATATTTATACCAAATTATATTCATAAGTAGTGTTGTTTTAGAAAACTCCAATATATTTATAGAGGTGACTAACAAAGAGATAATAGATGCAAAAGTTCCTTTCGGTTTACGGCACAACTCTTTTATAATTTATTCATTAAGTTGTTTAGTTATTTAGCATTTGTAGCTTTAAATATTTATTATTGTAGCGTCTTCATTCTACAAGTTTTTCTAATATATATATAATATATATATATTCTAATACATTATTCAAATAATATAAAAAAAAAACTGAGTTTCAAAATGTTCTTCCTCATCTTCTCCGTTTCTTTTGTTCCCTAGTTGGGATAGTTTTGAGAGAGAAAGAACATGTCTCCTTTTCTTTTCTACCCTGCGCTTTCGACGTTCGCTATTATTCAGAGCTTCGCTATATTTGCTTGGGCATCCACCCTTTCCTCAACCCTGTGTTTCCAGTATAACCTTTTACTCAACAGAAATTAACTGGTGGAAAGTCGATAGATTTATTTCGTCTTCACTTTTATAATTTTTTTTGTTTTCTCTTTACTCTTTGGCTTAGAATGTTTTTATCTTAAATCTTTGATAGGACAATTTTACGACAATAAATATATATATATATGAATTTATTAAATAATCGTATTTCTGTTTCAGTAAAAAAAAAATAAACAATAGAAAGTGGAAGGAAATTGTACTTTTCATTATCACATCATGATAATTTGAATAACAAGCAGACATGAAACAAGGGTAATAGGTTTTTATATTCGCCACCAAACAATTCGCTACAATTATATAAAGTAATTGTCCTTTGTCATAAATTCAATTGAATTGTGCTTGTCAAAAAAAATACATTGTGTGTAATTAATTTTACGAAATAGTAATAAAAATATACTTAATTATGAAGTAACATAAATTATAACTTTTAATTTTACAGCTAACGAATGACAATGCTCAAAGAACCTCTAACTACTAACTCGTAATAAATATTTACTGGTGGTAGATACCTGTTCCGTCGAACAAGTCCCCGCCTTGTCGTGGCGGTGGGACGAGGTGGAACATGGTGAGGGTTATAGTCGGTGCGAGTGCGACATAACTTGTCTTTGCCCCCACGAGGGCAGGTATAAGGTACCTGTTGCCGAAGACCGTCTAGGTAGGTACCACCGCAGCGTCCATTTCTACCGCCAAACAGAAAAACAGCAGTGTGCAAACATTACTGTGTTCCGGAAAGAAAGGTGCTGTTGCTAGTGTAGTTACTGGAGTAATGAGACTCGACATCTTATTAGGCGACGAGCGCAATGTGATACAGTATATGTATATCATTCTAACTAACGCCACGTTGTTATGGGCATGCTTATCACTTACTATCAGGTAAACGTCCCCCCCATCTCCTCAATTAGTTGAATGAAAAAATTATTTTGTTGCTGAAAATAATAATTGTAGTCAATCTGTAGAGCACTATATGTATCTAAGAGTCGGGAGTTGATCCTTGTAGCCTTGAGTTTCCGGTGAAGGAACAAAAGCGACTACCTGGACTGCCAGACAAAACCAATAGGCCAGTTTTAACCTCACTTTAGATAAGAGTTGTAACATTTAACATCTGGCTTTCAGTTTATCTATATACGAATTTAATCCAGGTGTCACAGCATTGTCGGTGTTGCGATAGTGACAGTTGTTCTAATGCTGGAGGCTAGTTAGCAATTTCTTATTAAATCCACCATTTGATATTAAAATTAAATTTTAGTCCTTTGTATAGAAAGATCTCAGTGTCTGTCTGAAGCATCAACCACAAATACATAGTAGCCTATACAGATTACCTATTAAGCACTGATTCGAATGAGATCAGCTTTATATTTATTACAAAAAGCTCCAGATCAGATTAGATTTTAATACTAAAACTATGATAATTATAAATATATGAAAGTAAATAACCACGCATTATTTTTTATTAAAGACCTAATAATCATTTTCGATGCCTTATTATCCAAAAATTGCAGCGGACGAGCTTAACTCCAGATAATCTAGTTTAGGTCTGAAATGGTTAGCCAAAATGGGATTGTGAATACGTCAAAGCTTTGCAACGTGAAATAACTTAAAAAAGCTGCTCGTGACCGTGACCTCGAAAAATAACTATAAAAGAACTGAAAAAGCCATTTTTATAATGTAATGGTGAATCTTTATAAGGAATTAATAAAAAAAATTGTTAATATCAGTACTACTATATTTTTGTTAAAAAGAAATTGTTATGGTTTTTTGCAAAAAAATTTTAACTTATATAGTTAAAATCAAATTCCGATACAGTTTAATAATTTCCATAGTAAATTAAAATAATTTGTCAAAATGTTAGGATTTTATACTGGCCATTACACCCCTACAACTCCCTTGGGGAAGGAATTTTGTATAACCAATTCTGAGCTGACCTTTAATAGTTTTGGAGATCTATACATATATTTTATTAATAAATATAATGTATACAGACAGAAAAATATTTGTTAGTTTTGATTATTAAAAAAAAATACTGTTAAATAATAATGAGGCAGTAGTAAAGTTATATGAGTACAAGGTACTGTACCACACTTCGCCTAAGGGTGTGAGCTGTATCGTTACCCCATTTAATAAAAATAGCTACCGCCCTTTTAATCCAAACAAACTCGTGTTTATCTTAAATAAACTGCAGATATGCCTACCGCGACTGCTTCTTGTACCGGAAGCTATCTTGGCAAGTATCACAGCATATTTGTACCGACAAAAGGTAGCGTTCAAACATTACTATGTTTCAATGAGTCTTAAGATGACGATCATAATGTGTTGCAGTGTATATCACTCTAACTAGCACTATATAGTGACGTACAGGAATATAACCTCCTGATGAAAGTTCAGTTCGTCGCTCTTCTCATAGCCGCACGTTAAGGTCATTTATTTATTACTGGTCAAGTGCGAGTTGTTAAATAACATACGTACTGGAAAGCTGTTTTTACGACCAAATGATTTCCTCGCAATTTATTCTTTTGCCAAATGTTCTAGTTCACTTTAGATCGAACCTACACCTCGTTCAAAGCTACGACACCGACTGAGCTATAGCGACCTAATTGTTTTTCTATACACAGCATTTTATATTTAAAGTATGACTAATTAAATGAAAACATTAACAAAGCTCTTTTAATTTAAATAAGAGTGTTATTTTGTTCCTTTGTACAGAGTTTCGGTTTCCCCCCCAAAACGTTCATCAAAAAGAGTTGCAATGTATTTACTTAAAAAAATATATATATTAAAATATAACGTTATTACTACTGTGTGTATGTATGTTACTGTACTGTACCTACTTTAGAAGTAGATTAATAAATATAAAAGTCGTTATTACTATTAAAAATCCCCCCTATAAAAACACCTACAAACGAAGGTAGCTACTGCCCGGCGGTACAGGCGGTCATGCTGACTGTGAACCGATGTCCAGCTGTGGACATCTATCGGCTGATGATGACTACTACAAATTAAATAATACATGTTTATTTTATTCTATGCTGTTTTTCATTATTGAATGAGCAGGGCCTTCACCTGATGGTAAGTTATACACCTACCCATAAGAATGTGGCGCTCGTTACAATTACCTTCGAACACAGCAATGTTTGCATACTACTATTTGGCGCTGCGGTGGTACCTTCCTAGACGGTCTCTGGCTACAAAGATCTACCACCAGTCACATCATGCTTCATCTCTTCATAATTACGATTACTTAAAGTTATATGAAAGGGTAAATAAAAAAACACAAATCAAAAAGAGGACAGTGGTTTACTGGTGGTAGGTCTCTGTTGCCGGAGACCGTCTATATAGGCACCACCACAGCTCTTATTTCTGCCATCAAACGCTAGTCTGCAAACATTATTGTGTTCCGGTTTGAGGAGCGCTGTACCTAGTGTTATTACTGTGGTAACGAGACAGCATCGTATGTCTCAGACGAGAAGCGTCATGGAGTGTAGTGTGCGAGTGTATCATCCTAACTAGCGCCACGTTGTTATGAGCAGGCGTATTACTCACCATCAGGTGAATAAAAAAATGTATGCGTCTCGTAAAGATCAATTGTCGTTGAGATTATAGTTGTGTACTTAAGTTGCAATTAACTTATTTAATTATGCCTTATTTGTTCTAATAATTTATGTAAAAAATGAACTTGGAATCTGTTCATTAATTAATCTAATGTGTTATATTTTTAAACATATTTCAACAGGTGTTTAAAGCAGCCGTACCTCGGATCCTATAAAAAGGGGTTCGCGACCCTCACGAGATCAGTATCGCTATAGATGCGTAAGTGGAGGGTTGTTTCCGCACAGCATCCAACTTAGAGACCGCGCGTGCTTAGGCGAAACTTAACGAGATTTATTTTTGATTATAATTATCAGATAAATAATATATGGGTTAAGTATAGAGAGTGATATGGTAAGTTATATATATTTATAATGTATTTTTCATTCAATTTTAATTAGTTTTTTAATCTATCCTTAAAGGTATATTAAGGAATATTGACTATAGTATTCTGTTATATTAATATTAACTTAATAACTAAGTAAAGCACTTACCATTTAAATATTTTTAGTATCTAAAGTTGGCGCTGAATTTGAACCTTGAATTGCTCACTACGAGGTAAAGCTGACATAAACGATATTCTGTAAACTATATATATATATATGACTATAACATTACCAGATATATATAAAATCCAAACGGGGAATAGAATCGCCAATTACAGTCACGTTGATATCACAACCATTGAACTATTGAGAATTTTCACGTTCAAATCTTTTAATTATTTTTCTATAGTACGTAACTCACAATACAACCAATTTTGAGCTAAAATCGATATTTACAAGACTTAAAAAAAATTATTATGATCAAAAAAGCAGTTAGAAAGCAGAGAGCAAGACAGAATATTGAACCAATAGTTTACTCCATACATTAACTGTAACATGACAGAAGTTTGTATGTTAATATATATATATATATATATATATATATATATATATATATATATATATTAATTTCAAATAGAAATATGTTTTTTTTGTATTATATGTAATATTCTGTATTACTATATTATTGGGTTTGTTTTTTAATGAATTTGTTAGAATTTTGTAAGATCTGTAATATTATTCGCTATTAAAAATATATCATAGTAAGAGGTGTTATCTTCATTTTATGTAGTAATCGATATTAGTTATCGATATCTATTTTCGATAAAGATTTTTTACATTTCGATATCATTATCATCAGTCGATAGACGTCCACTGCTGGACATAGTCATCGCTCAAAGATCTTTACATCAATCGGTCTTGATATGCTCGCATCCTGCCTATATTTCGAGATAAGATTTTTTTTTTATAATCCATAATTTAGACATAAAATTTGTATTATCAGTAATCATCGATGAATGAGATTGTATTCGTTTAAATAGTTTCACTGGTGCTAAGTTTCACCGTGGGATGGTCTAGTTAGGTACCACCGCAGCGTCAATTTATGCAAGCAAACAATAGTGTGTAAACATTAGTGTTCAGGTTTGAAGGGAGTTGTAGCTAGTGAAATTCCTGGGGTAACGAGACTTAACATCTCATGTCTTAAGGCGACCGCTCTTTAAAAATCTTTAGACACAATATCAAACACAGCAGTATGTCCTATACAGCTAAGACCGGAAACGTCATTGTGGTAGTGGATTCGTTTATCGAAGTTAATACGTAACTCTTTAATTTTTTTGGGTTGGTTTCGTATATTATTTATTCCTATCCTCACATGAGAATCAAGACTCAAAGCTCTACTTCCTCGAACATATCCGTTTCCTCTCGACGTGAAAATTTACCAGAGACTTAAATTACAGAGCCGCGCAATTTAGTCTCTTTAAAATCTTTCTCAACAAAATGTGTTTTTTTTTGTAGATGGCGAATACTTTATTACAAAAAAAACTAAAATAGAAACATAGAATTTAAAAAAAAATGGTTGATAGTAAATAAATAAATCTGCTTATGTAAACATGACGTTATATTTGGAGGAGTTTAACGACACGGTGTTCCGTACTAGTACATACGATGAGTTTCCGCTTCTGATGCCTAGATGGGGCTACGTGGTGTCCGCTTTTGTACTATTTGTTATCGGATTTTTGGGCTTCTTTCTGAACCTTATGGTCATTTTGCTAATGTTCAAAGATCGACAGGTAAGAAAATAAATAGTAAATATATTGTCATCTTATATTTTACTTAAGTCTCTCCTTAAATCTCTACTACTTATTGAATTTTGCAGACATTGTTATGTTTGTGTTCGCTTCTTTCATTTTTATTTTTTAAAAATATCACCCCTTAAGGTAAGGGATATAATAAGCAGTCTTAACGCTGGTCATCGTCATCATCAGCCGATAGACCTCCACTGCTAGACATAAACCTCCTCCAAAGATCTCCACATCGATCGGTCTTGCTCTGCCCGCATCCAGCGGCTTCACTTGTGGGGATTCGGGCCATTTACCATCACGCTGGCCCAATACGGGAGCCAGAGCCTTGTTTGTTGATTAGCAGGGTGCACGAGCCGGTAAAGTTGACAGGTTGGCTTGTATCCAGTGAGTTGTTGTGCGGGACCAGTTACACTCTCTTTTTAATGCTGGTTAATATTATCTATTAGCAATCTATGGAGATAATATGAGTACTACACTGAGCAATACAGTTTCAACCGTATTAATAAAGTGTAATTGAAACATATCTAAATATCTATACATAAATAAAGAAAACCTTGTAAAATTTACTGTGTATATATTAGTTTTTTTTTCAAACAGCTAATTTACGTCCACACTGTTGGGGCACAGGCCTACGCTCAATATGAGGGCGATGGGCCATAGTCACCACGCGAGCCCAGTGCAGATTGGTGACTTCACACACACCTTAGAATAAATTCTAGTTCATACACAGGTTTCCTCGCGATGTTCTCCTTCACCGTTTGTGTTTTGCTGTTGTGACAAAAGTTCATAAATGTACATAACTTAAGTCATCGGTACATGCCGAGATTCGAACCCGCGATCTTCGCAATGAAGGCCGCACACTCTAACCGTTAGGCCAGCGATCTGCTATATTATTATAAAGACAATTTTTTTATTATATTTCTTGTGTATAAATTTACTCTGTTACAGCTATGGACACCGTTAAATATAATACTCTTCAACCTTGTTTGCTCGGACTTCTCTGTTTCTCTACTGGGAAACCCTTTTACTCTTATTTCCGCTTTATTCCATCGCTGGGTGTTCGGGCACACTATGTGTGTGCTCTATGGATTTTTCATGTCTCTATTAGGTTAGTACTATTGCTTAATTTTTTTTAATAATAATCTAAGTATTCAGCTTCTACAAATCTACAAGGTCGTTAGACCTGTGGTATTGTATGGAGCTGAATGTTGGGCCGCCAAAGGTTCGGATGAAAGGAGATTACATGTGACCGACATGCGAATGTTAAGATGGATGTGTGGTGTGACGAGGATGGATAAAATTAAGAATAAGTATATTAGAGGAAGCCTGAAAGTTCACCATTGATAGAGAAATTGAGGCGAAATAGGTTAGCGTGGTACGGGCATGTTATAGGAAGGGAAGAAGGACATATAACAAAGAAAGTAATGAGAATGAACGTGGATGGTTATAAGGGTAGACCGACGGTAGAGGAAGACCGACGAAAGTGTGGATGGATTGTGTGAAAGATGACATGAGTAAGAAGAGTCTGAATTCAAATATGACGGTTGATAGAGGGATATGGAAGAGCAGTACATACTGTGCCGATCTCACATAGCTGGGAAAAGGTCAGGAGGAAGAAGAATGTAAGTATTCAGTTTGTTCCAAAAATAAAATTTTTCTTATTCATCATGGACCAACATTTCACTTAGATTTTACATCGTGTTAAGTTCACTATGAGACCGAAGACAGGGCGCCGTGCTCTTCCAGAATAGTTTCCCAACTTGTAGATAGATAATATGAAAATGTATTTTTTTTATAAATAAGGTATATAAAATTAATCACAAGTATTGTTAAACAAAAGACATTTTTTACTCTTAATATATTCGTCATTCATCTCTCAAACGTGAACAATTTACTCGTATTTAAGGATTATGATCCTTCGAGCCGGAATGTATTTATGTACCGTGTATATTCCTATTACGACTACATTATATTATTTAAAATTTAATTGTTACTAGTAATATCGTCCCGTTAAGGGTCGTTCTGAGAATTTGGCACGTTATAAAATTTCATCACTAATATTATTTATAGCACTACAGTGAATCATTTTGTCTGAATATTATAAACTTACTGTCTTAACTGGTCCAGTAAGTTAAATTTGTGTTCATTTCAGGAATAACTTCAATCACGACGTTGACAGTGATATCGTTTGAACGGTACGTCATGGTAACAAAGCCTCTCAGCACGAGGCGCCTTACTTCAAAAGGTGCTGTGTTGTCAATTGTCTTTATATGGATCTACTCTTTGGTCCTTACCACACCGCCCCTACTGGGCTGGGGTAACTATGTTAACGAGGCGGCTAATATCAGGTAAGATTAAGTAAAATTAATTGGGTCGTTAGGTTTAACATCCAAGTCGTATTTTAATACTGATATCGAATACAATATTGCTGTAGTAAATATATATTTTTAACAATATAATTATAGTTACACGTGTAGGATTTTCGTATATGTACTGCGATTTTGTATTTCTCTTTACCTTGAGATCTGCTTACTAACAGTGAGTAATTTAAAAATATTACTGCTACATCGCCCTTTAATCCTTTGACTAATCTATCCTGCCTATTGTCACTAAAGACTTTCCTACGAAATTGTTATTGCCTGATTTAATTCTAATAATTTAAATAAGAATTATTAATAATAGAAGTTCTTAGATTGAATGAAATCAACAATAGTAACAATAAGATACGTAATTTCTAATTTTTAAATTATGTTAGGTTATAACAATTTGTAGGCAAATGTTCAATCCCAGATATTTAATGAGTGCCTAAATATTTACAATGACATATAAAACCGTTTCTATTATTTACTATCCTATCTAATATTTATTATTATTATAAAGTTACTGAAAATGGTCATGCATTATTTTATACAATTTTGTAAAGTCCATTTTTAGTTGGCCTCTAAACAGCAGAAGCATCTCTACCAAAGTTTGAGTGTTTACGTCTAATAGTTGCGTAGATCTCGTGGTGAGTTAATGAATCACTGGATATCTCCTATATATATAAAGAATAATGACTTTTTATAGACTAAGGAAGGCTGTGTATTATGATCCACTCGACTTGACGCTTGTGATTGATGGTATGGTCAAGATGAAGCTAATATAAGTCAGCTCGTAACGACAGGTTAATCTTAACGACTTGGATATATAAAAAAATTCTGTTGTTTATTTTCTTACATACAATACTTTACAGAAACGAATGACACTGAAATTTCTTAAGAAGCTCGATTTGAGATATGGAAGAAATTTAAATCTTTATCGTCAATCTTTTACAGATTTAATAAATCTACATGCATGACATTACGTATAATAAGAAATGGATCTTCAATCTTTACTTAGTTGGAAAATGTCAAATAATTCAAGACAGTTCTTTCTTATCGTCTCTATAACTCTACGCTAACCGTTTGCTAGCAAATATTACTGTTCCAATTTTAGAAGCACTTTAAAGAAGAAGCTGTATAAATAACTGATACAGAGAAATAAATCATCTCTTGTCTCAAGGATATTATGACTATGTGTTAGCTTATAAACTTCATTATTGTGGGATTATTTCTATATAAAATTATTGTAAAACATAACTATTTGAATTTTGAGTTAAAATTTGTCAATATAAAAAAAAAATTATCAATCACACTTGGCAAGCACTTGTTTTTTGTATGTCACGTGTACGCGATAGCTATTGTTCTACCAACACATCAGTTTCCTCACAATGCTTTCTTTCATCCAAAGCTAGAACTCAATGGGGATCGAATTGGCTGTTCTTCAACATCTGTTACAAACTAATCTTGATTTCCTTTAACTCAAAATTCATTAGATCCCTTTCCGAAGTAATATATGTGTTCTTCAAATTAAATTCTTCTTTGTCAGCTGTTCGGTGAATTGGCATGAACAGTCTTTCAACACGCTCACGTACATACTGTTCCTCTTCGCTATGGGCCAAATTCTGCCTTTTACTATCATTACCTTCAGTTACGTCAACATCATCCGTACCATGAAACAGGTATTGATTGCAATGATTATTTATTGAATATTATTAATTATGCTTTAAATATACAACAGAAGAAACGCAAACGATGGAGGAATCTAAATAATTGATATTCTTTTTACTTTGTAAGGATAGAAGCTGTTCCTTTCCTTTTCTCTGTACAATACAAATAAACAAACGAGGATTCAGTACTACAAATTATTAATATAATTTGAATAATATACTTTATTTGTGGCAGCGTTATCTTAATATTCTTTTCTGATTGATTCAACGATTTAAAAGGATCATTAAAACAAATTTTAGCATTAAATTAGTAATATTATTTGCAGACCTCTCAGAGACTCGGTCGGGTGAACCGCGCCGAGACTCGCGCAACTACAATGGTGTTCATAATGATAATATCCTTTACAATATCGTGGACACCATATTCTCTGTTTGCTCTAATGGAACAATTTGCAACAGAAGGGATCGTAAGTCATGTTTTTACATTATCTAGTGCAAAAGTTCTGCCAAATCTAGATATTATTTTTTTATTTCAGTAAACTACGACAACCCCTAGGGCACAGAGGTACTGGAGGTCATGCTGGCTGTATGTGGAGTACTTTCGGGAAGGCCTATGTACAGCAGTGGGCGTCTATCAGCTGATGATGATGATGACGATGATGATTTCAGTGAAAATCCAAAAAAAAGCATACTAAATTGAATCCATTTTTATAGATTTTGTTATAATATTCTATTTAATATGTATTCTGAACGGCATACTTTTTGGATTTTTGTATAACAGGTTTCGCCTGGAGCTGGTGTTATTCCTGCGTTAGTTGCAAAAAGCTCCATATGTTATGATCCGCTCATCTATGTCGGCATGAACACACAGGTAAATATAACTTCAATGTAAAATAAAATATATTTGTTAAAATTATATGTTGGTCACAACAGATCCACATTATAAAAGTAATCGTTATCTTCTACAGTTTCGTCAATCAATAAAACGTATATTTGGTATAAACAATAAAAGTAAAACATCACAATCGGAAAAAGGATTAAATAATACAGTAGTATCGCCTTATCACAAACAGTCGATAATAAATGATGTAACAATTCGATATAACTCTTCAGAATCAAGTGTTTCCATCACACCTAGAAAATTTTATAAAAGCAGTTGCGTTACGAATAATCAGTCTGAAGTAATAGTAAATGAAACAACTGATAAACAATTGCGAAAATGTTGCGAATTGGGTACAATAAAGGAAACGATGACAGTGTCAGATGCTGAGAAATCAGGTGACACGATAATTGATAATGAAAGTGTTAGCAGCAATAGGAAGTTAAATGTTTTTGGAGAATCCTGTAAATTAAAAGACTCTATAACCGCGGGATCTGCGGTCAGTACGGAACGTACATACATTGCCAAGCAAGACTCGAAGGGTAGTAAAAAGTCATTAAAGAATATTTATGCTAACCAAGGCTATGAAGAATATATAACACAAGCTACGATGGCAGACGACATTAAGGAAACTAATAAAAGTCCGAAAACTTTAAAACATAGTTATTCATTGGATCTCGGTGCTATTTCTCGTGAAGGTAAACGGAGGAAATTTTCCATCGAAACTAAATTGGATTCTTTCGTGCCGCCAAAAAATTTTATGGGCACAGTTGTAAGTAAATTTTTCGACCAAGAATCCAAACAGGAAGTAAAAACTTATTTATGCGAGAGTGAAGACAGCGATGATGACCATGTTTACTAGTTATTTTAAAACAATCAAATTATTTGATACATTCCCTTTGTATTATAGAGTGGAGGGGATGAATGATGAAGATAAATAGTACTGTTGATTCTATTGAAAATCAATTTGTATGGCTATGTGTCTTTATAAATGTTATGGTATCTGTGATAATGCAATGTGTGCCAAAAATTGTAATCAAGATGTTTCAATTTATTTTTGAGAATAACGAAACGATTTTATGTCAAAACTTTTTGAGTATTTATCATCTTAATAATTAACAGTCGAAGCTTATTAACAACAATCAATTAACCTTGATAGAATGTTATCTTTTGAATTGTTGTTGTACCCATGATTTCTAGGAGCGATATAACTTTTTAATATTTTTTTTATATCATCAAGATCAGTTCTTGATTACGATCCGACCTGAAGTTCAGTGGTTATGTAATCTTTGGAGGTAGAGCGCATTATATTATAATAGTGGAAGTTTTTTAGCGTATATATTTAAAAATTAAAATATAAAACATTTCCTGCATGTTATAGGAATTTGTCAATGGTCTTGTACTTTATTCCATTAATATTTGGGACAACATAAAATTTTTTAAGAAATTTATGATATTGAATTTATATAATGCCAAAATTATATTTTTAATAAGAGTACCTGTAAGTATAAAATGAAAAACCAACATTCAGATATGAAGAGGTTAGGCAAGAGGAATAAGTAAAAAGATAGACTTTAATGTTTCATAGTTAAATTATCAAATTATGTAGATAGTTTAAATTTTGCCAAATTTAAGGACTATACAAAAAAAAACTACATTTATTGCTCAGATTAAGAAAATTAATATTTTGTAGTATTTAATAAATTTATGCTGTATGTAATAAGGACGATGTTATAACGGAATTCGGGGTAACACTTGTATGTATAATAAAAAACGCGAAAGTTTTAAAATTTCATCAACTGTAAGTGTTTAAAATGTAGCAAAATATAGCAAAAAAATATTATCAAGGCTTAATAATAAAACTCGAAAATAGAAAAAAAACATTAATAGACTATGTCTTTATTTAAAATCACAGTTTATTGTTATGCAATGATTTTATATCTATTATTAAACAAAACTTGCTACGAATTGTAATTTGATAAAAGACATATTTTCAGATATATTCTAAGTGCTTAATATTAATTAATTAATATATTAAATAAAATATTCTAATTAAACTCTTCTCAGTGTTTTATTTTTGGTAAAATATTTTTTATGGTATAGATCTTTTCGAAACCAAACTATACTCAGAAATGAACACCTTCAACAGCAGAACTCCTCAAAGAATAAGCAGTTTTAAAATTTCTAGCTAAGTTACGTTTGTATCGCATTGAAGTTAAAAACTAGAATTAGTCATTTGATTGCCAAGCGCCTATATATAAATACTAACTGTTCTTCGCCCGTTCTGATGGCCGTAATACCCCCGCAATTTCCTTTGGGTAAGGAATTTTGTAAAATCCATTCTTATCTGATCTCTAAATAACAAAAGGCAATATCTCTACTAAATATTGATTGTTTACTTCCAATAATTTCGGAGACCTCGTGATGAGTCAATGAATTTCTGGATGCCTCATATACATCATGACTTCAATTTAGTTATATGCATGGTGCATGGTAACAATTAAAACATGAATGGTAAAATGTGCACGCTCGGAAAACTCTGGCTCTCATATTAACGAGAAAATCGGAATACGGCAATATTATTAAAGTGGAAGATTCATATTGCAGTGGTGGTAATGACCTATTAGATTTTTCAAATCCTTATCATCAACTAGTGATCGTAATCGAATCATGGACTTCCGTGATACAAGTCAAACGATTACTTACAGCGACTCGGAGACAGTTAATAAGTAATACGACATCTAGTAGTGTAATAAAATTATCTCAACAAGTACCAACAAACAACCAATATTTCCACTGTCACATTTCTGCTTAACAAATATTGGTGGTAAGTCTCTATATGTGGAGACTGTCTATGTAGGTCAGCTGCTGTTCCTGCCTCCAAGCAGTAGTATTCAAACATGAGCTTTTTTTTGTTTGAAGAGCGTTGTTGCTAAAGAAATTACTGGAGACTTAAGGTCTTATATCTCAAGACGACAAGCTCAATGTTGTATATCATCCTAACTAGTGTCACGCTGTTACAGACAGGGGTGTCACTTACTATCAGGTGAACGTCTCGCTGGTTACATGCGTGGTTAAAAAAAATCTATAAATAGTTAAGTTCATAACTACTTTTTGCCTGTGGTACGGTGAAAGCAGCGAGGAACGTAGCTATGTACATATATCACGTATCTGCTTTAAAATAGTCTTAGTGTCCAACTAACTTCGTAACTGCAGTGCCCTCTGTGTGGCCCTGATTAACATTTAAACTAGGTAACTAGAAGGCCCAATTTACCACCAATTAATCCCAGATACCAGTTGGCCAACGAGAACTTTTGACGTCAAATGATGTTACTGCTACAGCCGGTTAGGTTCGTTCATTATGTAGCCTCTGTGAAGATAATTTGCCCAAAGCGTTAAATGCTGAAATAGCTTGATGTAAAGTTATAGAGAGTTTTAGTTTATTCTGAAAATATAAGCGCTTTTATAACAAATGCAGGTAACAGTTTATTTAATTCGATTGATAAGAAATTACCTCTTTTTATGAACTCTTTTAATACCAACTATAAGATATATACTTAAAATGGACCCGAAAATACCAATCCGTTGCGAATGATTATCAGTAAACAGATTCCATATATTCTAATGTCTGTTGTAGTAGTGACAAGTGACTTCCCCATTAGCCGCACCAAGTCTAGTGAGGGCTTTTACCATCATCATCATAATTTCAACCGATACACTGCTGGAATCTTGTAATATGTTCTACAAAGCACGGTCTTGCGATGTATGAATCTAGTGGCTCCCAGCAATTCTCGACCATATCCCACCTAAAATGTGCGTGATCTTCACCAGGATATGGTCATGTTAATTTCTCTTAGCCTTCTTGCCACACTTACAGAATTCATGTACCAATAATTTAGTTTGTATTATCCACAACCAATAAATAAAAACCATCAGGGGATTGTCTTCTCACCTTATTCATTATTACTAATATAAACTGCAGTGTTCTGTTTCAAAGTATGAATTAAATCCTTTAAGGTTTCCAGGCTATAATTATTCTAAGTCCCTTGGTTTAGACGGTTAGATTTAAATATTGAGACCAATGTCTTAGTTTTTTAAGATAAATTGATACTTATACATTTTACATCTACTTTAGGTTGAGTTACAATTGATTTTAGACAATAATATACAAAAATTACTATATCAACAAACGGTAATGAAAGAGATATCAAAACGATTTACCTAACGTAAGTTTTTCTTTGAAAAATAAGAGTATACTTAAATAATAGGTCTTCGACACTATGTGCTTATGAGAAGTCGTTATTATATGATAGTATTTATCATAACCTTGTAACTTCGATATTCGGACCCCTATTTTCATTATCTTTCATTAAAAGCGTATTTATTGCTACAAATGCGTCCAAGTTTCCCTATAAATATTTTCTGAAGAGACTAATATTAATAACATGCACTAGCATGCATTAAATTAAAAGATCCTAAAATACTTTTTCATCTTCGGATATCTCTCCATCGATGAAGGTTTGCTGTTAGTAATTTATATTAAAATTGTATTAAAAAAATATTTGCTATAAAATATTATTTATAGCAAATATTTTTTAATAATTATTTAGAAAAATTTATAGCAAATATTTCAAAAGAAAAAAGACAAGCAATTAAATGATATTATTGATACTTTCAAGAAGTATTTTCGCCATTTAGTCTACACACGTATTCAAATAAACTTTATAAAGAACAAAATACTGTGTATTTTTCTCAGAGATTATACTTTAGATTAAATATACAAAAAAAAAAACAAGATTATCAACAGTGACTGTATACAACAAAATTTCTCTAAATAGTGTAAATCTTAATCTATATTTTCCAATACCATTCTTATAGACCAGTAATTTTTTTAAACAATCTTTTGTAAGAAATTATCTAAATTAAGATCTATCGCAGCAAACCACGCGGAGAACTTCAAGCGCACTAAATGTGAAAACCTTAGCGGGGATTTCAAATTTCAACCGTTTGGGAACGAAACAGTAGGGTCTTGGGGTCCGGGTGCGCTTAAACTTTTTAGAGATATTTACAAATTATTCACTGAAGCCACCCGAGACCCCAAAGTCAGCAGCTGCATCAAGAATACACCTACACAAGAAATAAGCCTCGCCATCCAGTGGGACATTGCCGTCCGTCCCCTGTGGATTTTCTTTTATTGTTAACAGGAAACATTAATCTATTATATGAAATCGTTTACAATAAAAACTTTATGGTAATCTTTAATTGGTCATTTATAAATGTCATCATCATCAGCAAATAGACGTCCACTGCTGGATATACGCCTCCCCAAAGATCTCTACATCGAAAGGTCCCGCGTTGCTCGCATCCAGTGGGTTCTATTATATTTCCATCTGGTATATTTAGTTTGAAATAAAGATATTAAGTAAAAACCAAACATATATCTAAACGTTTTCCCGTTTGATAAATAAATAATGCCAGTACGATATTATCTGTAGAAAATACCGAATGTTTTCCCATCTTAATACAATATTCATGACCGAAATCTCTTCATGCCGAATATCATGTAAAAAATTTGTTTTTACAAAGTTACATTGTGTATTTAACGTTATTTTACTGTTGTGTAAGTATAGAAGGCAACGGAACACCACTGCACTATATTCCCTAGTATTCAGCATGGAAAAGTCCAATAATAACAAGGCCCCGAGTGCCCAGTGTCTCTTAGATGGGACAGGTGTGCGAAGTATCTCCGGGCGGGCAATTACAATATGAATTGAAATAATAAGAAGTCTTAAGATCCCAGAGAAGCTTTCAATATATGTAAGGGAATGGACCGTCTGAACATTGATGTACTAGGCATAAGCGACAAAAGGTAGAAGCATCAGGGAGAACATCGGATTGATGACAACCACATCATGTATTATTTTGGTTCGGATGAGTCAACTAATCCACAGGGTTGCAATAATTGTTAAAACTACAAACTTTAGAACTTCAATATCTTTTGCCCCCGTATCAAATCGTGCTATGATGATTCAAATCCAAGCTAAACCTAGAAATTTAAACACCGTACAAGTTTATGCCTCCACTAGTGAAGGTACAGATTGTAACCCTCTCCCCTTTTAAATAAATTAAATTATAAAATAAACCCTTAAACAATATTTAGATCAGATATAATCATATTTTACTTGACCAGGATGATGCATACTATTCTTTTTAGTATTGTTAATGTTTATGTTTTGGCCATGGCATACGATTCCAGTAACCAGACCCCGCCGTATGAGGTGAACGCCAACCAAATACTGCACCCTCCGAAACAGGGAGAGTTTAATTGGTCTCGGAGCGCAATCCACAGCAAGGTTTACTGGCGAACCAGTAGAAGAGCACTCGGCTCATTGTTAGTGCGTAAGCACAAACTGTGATCAAATTGCGCATGGCAATGTGAGTAGGCATCTTACAATATACAACCGTAACCAGATATACAGTGTATGGTCAACGTATATTCTACGACACAAAATAGATACAAAGGGTACTCTGACCCAAAGCTTAGTCCTTGTACGAGCCACCACCTTCACCAGTCAGGTGCATTTACAGACGCGTTGTAAAGTGTTGGAATTGACATCACCACCAACTAACTACGTAGTCAGCACGGATCACAATCCGCGGAGTGCATTCGAGAGCACATAGCTCATCTCATAAGATAGCAAAACGATTACATCGCAGCCTTGAGAAATCGCAACCAGAAATCACCATACATGTATTAAATGCATAACACCGTCAACCACTGTAGTGGTTATAGCTAATAAATATCAATTTTATATAAGCCATCAGGCATAGTCTTTGTCGTTGAGTAAAATGTTGTTTTGATCAAGTTTGTCTCGCCCATCGACAACTCGTCACATATCTTAAAACATGGGGGGCTATTGAGGCCTTCATTTGCAAAATTTATAAAATAGAGAGAGCAGACAGTCTGCAGTGTCGTCATCAAGGTACCCGACTTGGAAAAATCTAATAGATAGTGTTAAACCATAACGCGAGGCGCAACCTTCGAAGAGACATTTAATCAAGTGATTGTCGAAGACTTCGTATCACTGAACTGCGACAGACATGCAATCGACTATCATCGGCGCGCATCATCTTGAAAGGCGCACAAGACATCACAGCAGACATCATTATCTTGCAAAAGTCCTCAACCAACCGAATACGTAAGACGCATCAGTTCAGTAACAGTGCAAACGTTACGCTACGACGAGACGCAATATCAATATTTGATAAGCATCGAGGCAGTAGCTCGCGTCCGCTTCCGCTACTTCATAATATATCGACACGGCTCGAGTCGCCTTTGGAATAAACAAATTTTATTAAACACGACGTGTGATAGCAGCAAGCCACAAGACATGGTTCTGAGTAATTTAATATCACCGAAGTGATGTCTAACACTCTTCCCGAACCAGAGTATAATCAAGTAGTTACTTGTATAACCACCAACTACAACCGGCTAATATCTCACCTACTCCACCAACTTGATGTTAAATTTGCTATGCACCATTTAACACGGTTTCGAATTCGTATATTTTATAAATTTCATTTTTAAAAACCTTCACACTCTTACTTAATCATATTGTATCATAATACATTATTAATTGCATTTTCATATTTTTCCGGGTTTCCAACTGATATATCCTTTATAACAACTCATTACTAGAGACTTTGACACTCTTATACTTTCATAATTTTGCACCATACAATCACATTTGTATTTTTATATTTTTAGGATTTCAATCGGTATACTCTACAGTACACCACCCCTATACATCTTTTCAGTATGTATTGGAGGTCAGTAATAACCCCCAATCAATATTTCAATCGATTTGCACGAAGCAAATTTTTACATTCGACACGTACGCAGTACATGTCCGGAGCCCGGAGCCCATGTGTACGTAGGAGCGCGAGTGTGCGTCTCCGCCGCCCATACAGCCGGTCGATACACGAACAATTCCTAATTACGTCCTTAGGTCATTTTAAAAACAGCCACCAATTGGAGTTTTAACTTTTTCACTTATTATAATGAACCTTTTATAAATTTAATTTCTTTACACATTTTCATATTTTAGTCATAGAATGAAGTTTGTTTAAAATATTGTTAAATATTGTTTAATACATACCCTCAATATGAGGGCGATGAGGCCCTAGTCGCCACGTGGGCCCAATACGGATTGGTGACTTCATATGCAGGTTTCCTCACGATGTTTTCCTTCACTGTTTGTATTTCGCTGTTGTAACTAAAGTTCACAAATGTCCATAACTTAAATATTAAAGTCATTGGTATATGCCAAGATTGGAACCCGCGACTAGGCGTTCTAACCATTAGGCCAGCGAGCTACTGCCGCTACTGCTTATACAGGTCTTTTATAATAATCATCGAAAGATTTTTTTAAAGTTTACAGACATTACTAATATTAAAACTTTTTAAGCTCTGTGTTTATTCTACAGTATCTCACATCACTAACATTTAAGGAAAATCATTTATTGATGCAAATAAATGGACCCCAGAAAGTTAGGTAGAAGACACGTCCAATTTCATATTGCAAAGTATGTATTTTTTTATTCGACGAAGCGACCAGACAGCAGGATGTTCACTTGATGGTACGTGATACGCCTGTCTATAACAACGTGGCACTACTTAGGATGTTATGCACCACGTTACGATCGTCGTCTTGAGACATATTTTGTCTCGTTACCCCAGTAAATTCACTAGGTACAGCGCCCTTCAAATCGGTGCATAGTAATGTTTGAAGACTACTGTTTGACGGCAGATATAGATGCTATGGTAGTATATATCTAGACGACCAGCAAAATGTTCATAAAATAAACTGCAGTTGAAATACCTTACGAAGTATGTTTCGAATAATCTCCGAGTACAGTTCGATTTAAAGAAAGCCTTAAAATTCACTTCCTCTTGCACTAAACCGCTACTGGTCTCGTTCATAGGAAACTAGGTGTTCTCAACTCGCTTTCCTGGCCGTAAGCAAAATATTTTTTTAAAATCCATTCTCAACTGACCTGTAAATGGCAGATAGATATATAAAATACGGCAGATTTCTATCAAATTTTGAGTGTTTACGTGTAATAGCTACAGAGATGTTGTGATAAGTCAATGAAACAAGAAGATAATGAGTTAATTTTTCTGTCATACTCTGGAAAAGACCCAATGAACAAAGATCATCAAAAATCTATCCATCAACTAACATTCATCAGATCTCTAGTTCTTTATATATATATTTATACCAAAATATTAGCTGTTCCACGTTCTCTTTGGTGTCTGTAACACCCCCGCAACACGTTTAGGGAAGGAATTTCCTAAAATTTATTCATAGCTGACCTCTAAATGGCAGAAGCAATATCTCTAGCAAATTTTGAGACTACGTCTGATAGTTTCAGAGATCTCGTGATGAGTCAATGAATCTCTGGATATCTTTTATTATATTTATAATCAGAGGGAAATGTGCAAAAAATAAATAAATTACAATATTGTAACAGTTACGTTACTTTATCAGTTCATGATCATAATATTAAATCATGACCAAATTTTGCCACTTCTCATTAAAATTTGTTTTCTTGGCTTATTCGTTTCATTAAACCAAATTGTGTAACAGGAAATTAATTTTAATCAAATACAATGTCCAAGGTCCTTTCACTTCCCTTTAGACTGTAAAGACGCGGATAAGAAGCTAAACACGTCAATACCTGAATGGGAATTAAATTAAATGTAATTGTATTTCCGGTTTTGTAGATGATTTCGGAAATGGCCAGGAATTTGAGTACTAGTAGAGAACGATAGCTGGACTAGCTTTCTTACCATCTTGGTGAAGACATTTTCAGTTTAACAGCATCAATATTTCAATAAGGGTGTAAATAAGTAAACATCACAAATATAAATTCATTTAATTAACTGAAGTTATACTTAGTCTAGTTATTAATAACATTAAGTACTTATATTACGTAAAAACATCCGAATTACTTATTTATGTATTATTTTATATTAATTACTCTTACTCTTATACAATATTAAGTTTTATCCATACAAATATATTTTACTTGAAATTTGACTTAGTTCTAGTATAATACAGTCTCTATCAGTTTAGTAGATATATTAAACATTAATCAATAATAAAATTAAAAATAAATTATTTAATGTATGAGGAGATCAAAAAATCACTTATTTTGAAATCATGTCTGTGACTGACATCAAACTCGTCTGCAAATCCAATCCGCTTTGCAACTTAATGCTGCTTTAAGTAGTACGATACAATGACAGTATCCTGATCGAGAGCGTCATGACAAAATAATATAAATTTATTCTAGATAGAAAATATGTAATAAAGGGAGGAACAATGGTTATTTACGTTGTACATAAATATCATATTTCTTATACTTAAACGATCCTCTGCTTTGCTAAAGAAAAATAAATCACATTTACTTAGAAATACGATATTGATAATATTGATATAAGCATTGAAGACAAAAATATGTTTACGATGAGAACATTTATACTCTACTCAACTAATAAATCTTCAACGAAACCAAATAACTAATACTAAACAACTAACATTAAATTTTCTATAGACTTTCATTCAAATAACTAAAATCTCATGATTTTTCCAATAAACATTTTTTTCATGCTTGATATTTTAAGTAAATGTATCATCTATCATAATTACATTACTTATTATACCTTAATGATTATGAAATAATGTTTCGTATAGAAAAATACAAGATTTACTATACAATAGAAGAATTGTAACGTTCTAAATTAAATAACAATTTTCAATACTTATATATTACTAAAATCTATGTTACAGTTATTACTCTTAAATTCGTTTATTTAATTTAAAAATAGTTTTTATTATTTAATATTTATCTATTCTGTACTTTGGCACTCTATACTTTTATCACAGATCCTTAATGATTACTTTCACCTTATAATACGTATTTGTTTTATTGAATTCAATATGAAATATTATATAATGAGGGCAAACACTGATATTTATTTTTTAACCACTGATGTAGTTGTTGAATAAAACTAATATTATTTTATATTGAGGATTCTCTGTACTTACGACCTCACATTTCTCTGAAACTTGAATCATTTTCTCATTTTCTACAACCTTTACTGTATCGTTTCCATAGTTTTTTGAATGTATAATATATTATTCAATGTCTTCAACTTTTTCTCTAGTAATTGCATAATTTATCTCGTTCGCTTTAATCAAATTACAAAGTAACGTCCTTAAAGTCTCTTGTTTCACTTTTACATATACAATCTTTGATATCTGTTTTCTTCAAATCAGATTCAATAATTTTACTTACTACCATATCTACAAGGAAACCTTTTTCCGGTGAGAATTCCTGTTTAGATTTTATTGAAAGTTTACGTCTTCTTTTTTCATGCGAAACATAGCTGAGATCTAACGAACAACTGTGCTTCATGGTGTGGAAAGTTCTTGAGATTTGTCTTTTATCATCTAAACGCAATGCATCTGTTGAATGTATTTCAAAACCATGAATACCCCAAATTTTCCATAAGTCTTCAATGTTATTATTGCCTTTAATAGCGCGACTTAAAAATAGTCCTTCAGAGTCAATAATCGTCAAAATTATTGAATGATTTTCCAGTTTACAAGGATTTTGATGTCGATTAGTTTTAGATTGACTATCACATGTATCATCATCGCATGCTGTGTCTGTTGACGTATCAACATCAGACGGTGTTTTATTTTCTTGTATAGTTGATAATTCAAGCATCTTGGAATAGGTCCTGTTGTTAAAATCGCTTCTTGTTGCATCATTTCGGTAATCGTCAATAACGTCATTCTTTTCGTTTCGCTGTGGTGTGTTCAACAAGTTTGTCTCTGATGTATTGTATCTAATAGTTATCTCGTTAACAGCTGACAGTTTTTGGGTCAATATTCTATTATGACATCCTATAACAGCTTGGGAGTTGCCCTTACGATGTGTACTAAAAAATCGCCTAATGGATTGGCGAAACTGAAAAGCATTATAGACATTGGATAAAGAGAAATTAAATTAAAAATATTAAGGATTTAAATAAAAAATAACTTACTTGAGTATTCATACCGACATAAATTAACGGATCATAACAAATCGAGCTCTTTGCAATAAGCGCCGGAATAACTCCTGCGCCGGGAGATATCTGTAAAAAGAGCACAGTGGATATTTTTTTAGATAAAGCAGCAGATGAATAAAACGTTCACCTAGTATGCTTAATCATAGCTATACACTAGTTAAGATGATGTACACTACACCACATATGATATCATACTACATTTTTAATAACGTTTCCCCAACAAGGCCCATACTCATAAAAATTGGCAGCTATAAAGAACTTTTATACAAGGGATTTTATTATCCGTTTTTATAACTTACAGATAATGTTGCCATATATGCCGATCAACCAGTCTTGAATATTATTGATACATATGTAAAAAACACTAAAAATGCATTCACACAATTCACTTTTTTACGTTTATCATCAGAAAACGCTGAAGTGATCCGACAAATTTACATGATATATAATATATACGTCAGGATATAGTCGTTCGTTTTATTAATATACACCCGTACGACTTTCCTTGCAGAAAAGTTCAGGTGTAAACCAATAAGTTCCAAGCTGCTTTGACGTACATTTACTAGTGGTAGGTCTCTGTTGCCGGAGACCATCTAGGTAGGTACCATCGCCACGCCTAATTCTGTTGCTGAACCGTAGGGTGCAATCATTACTGTGTTCCGGACACAACATCTTACGTCACAAGGCAACAAGCACAATATAATGCTGTGTATGTCAGACTACCTACCGCCACGTTGTTATAGGCAGGCGTATTATTTACCATCGAGTAAACGTCTCGCTCGCCTTGTCGCTTCGTAGAATAAAAATATACTTAATAATTATTAATAGATGCATCATCCTGATGCGATATGAAAACATAAAATTCAAATCAAAACCTAACAAAGATCTTCTATAAAGACAACTCGCGTGTGTTTAAACTTTGTGTTGTTTAAGAATAGTTATTCAGTCACGCAACCGTTTCTCCTCATTGCTATTATCATAATTATATTGCTTACAATGCCTTCCGTAGCAAATTGTTCCAACAAGGCGAAGAGTGAGTACGGTGTCCAGGCGATGGTGAAAGCAACAATCATTGTAAACACCATCGCCGTGGCACGGGACTCGGCGCGGCTCGCGCGGCCCAACCTTTGCGAGGTCTGCAAATTAAATACACGTTAACATAGACCTTCTAATTTATCCTAATGATATTGTATTTTTTATTGATAACAAACTAAAGTTTGACATATGAGACTTAAAATCATTATGGTCCTAGTGTATTAACAAACTGATGAAAAAAGCTATATTGTTTTCAAGGCAGATTAACAACATGAGAATTGTAGGAACGCAGGCTATAAAACACTACTAAAGTTCAGTATACGGCCCCAAGGTACACTTGTCTCTTAATTAAAGCTAAGCTTTAGTTACCCACAAAACAAAAAAAGTGATCATAATAGGTTCAGTCTTTTGGTAACTTTTCTTGCAACTTTCTTCGATTCTATTTCTGTTAATTGATGTTATTTTCTAATCTTTTTTTCTCTTAGATACATGATTTCCTTCATTCATTAATATCTTACGTTGCTCATTGTCCATATCGAGCTTTATCTGTTCTTTATAGTTACAGTTTTATTCTAATATTGTTAATATAGATTTACAATTTACCTGTGTTATACTCACTAGGCGTATGTGTCGAGTATAAAAGATTGTATCCTAAATAGAAAGACCTATTCGCTATGCCTTATTTATAACGTTATCCTTACATAGCTATAATATTTTAAAAACTTTTATCTTAATTTTCTACTTGCTATCAATTTTTGCTTAGTATTAGCTTTAAGGAGACACACAAAAGCAGGTTTACCGATACCCAGACACACATAAGCGTTACTCTGCAATTATTTGATTAACCGCTTGCCTTACGCAATCCTAGTCTTTAAGACCGAACCAAATATTGATACACCAATCGTTCATTTTAAGGACCCACTTACAGTATTTGTACGGAACTCATCATTTCTCTTATAACTGTTGACATAAATTCTTAAGTCTGTGACACTTTTCAAACAAAGGAAAAGATAAAAAGACATCGATTTCCTGAAATTCTGTGATTAATATGTTTTATGCAAAAATGACATTAAAACTTTTTTTTATTTTCGATTTAAACTTACACGATCGAGTCGTTGATTATCGATTTCAATATTTCACTTAATTCTTATGCTGAATTTATATTATTTATTATATAATATCTATTCACTAACACTATAACTTCTTTTTACGGCTACACATTTACAATATTTTAAAAATCTATTGCTAATGTCCTTATTTTATATTAATTTACGTATATAATATTACTATTTATATCTACTTTTAGTTCTACATTTAGATCATATCTTTCACTTCCATATAGTAATCATCAATTGTATTGTATTTTCTGTTTTTTGAAGAGTTACAGACACACGTCTTGTTCTCCTTGCACTTAAACTTGTGTAAATACTTCTTGGTGTAGACAAGTTTACGAACTCGTATTTAGTGTGTCATGGGTCACAGTGGGTTCTTGAATTCGCCGTGATTTATCTCACGTATACAGCTATTGAGTCCTATTAAATTCGGTTCATTCGTTTAGGAACTACTTCGCCGAAAACAGACATAAATAAAAAAGATTTTTAATAAGGTCAAACTAATTTACTGGAAGGATGAAAACACCATCAAGTCCGCTGTAAAAAAAACAGTAGATAGAGGACACATCCAAAATTGGAACTAAATATACACATACGTATAAATTAGTCTTCGTTTTTTGGGAGCAAGTTAAAAAAAAAGAGCTGAATATACATAAAAAATTATAATACCTTTTTCAATGTCCTGATAATGTTAATATAGCTGAAGGTTATGACCGCCAAGGGAACGATCTGGCCCATTGCGAACAGGAACAGGATGTACGTAAGCGTATTGACCGACTGCTCATGCCAATTCACTGAACAACTATCGACAGAGACAAAGAAATACATATTGATGGAAATCGAATAATATAACCTCAAAATTTTTTCGAATATGAATCAGCTATTTTTATCTAAATATTCTAAAGGAAAATTTAGAGATATTTGCTCATCAACGGATTTTTTTCTGTTCATTTCCAACATAAAAAGTTTAGCTGGAATTAAAACTTTTGTTGTCATGTTTGATGTTCAGTATCGTCCCATTCCTCGAATCATATCAATACATGTCCTGTACAAAAATATATTTGATATTTATAACGTGAAAGTTCAAAAGTTATACTCAGTAACAGAAAGAAATAACTTGAATGTCGCATATTTTTTAAGATGTTAAGAGCTACTTGGCAATTCAATAACAAGATCTGAAAAAAGTAAAACTTGAATAGAATCAGAAATGTAATATTCATACGGGTTTATAGATGAAATTTTTGAATTAGAAACAGGAAGCAGATTTTTTTCGGTTTTTGTTTTTATGCAACTTAAACTAAACTTGTGCAAAATTTATCTAAAATTAGGATTGATAGTTAATATTATTTGCCCAATGATTAAATCCAACCAAATATACATATATACAGTGTCTATGTAATATACGTTTAGATCAGACAAATTTTCATTATAATACATTTTTATTTGTTATACTTCATTTCCGGAATTGAAGGTCAGTTAATTTCAAAGGTGTCGCTCAGCAAGTTGTTCAAGGGTTACCGACCCCTTGGTCTAGATAAGGAATATTTGGAAGCGATGTCATAAATTTAAAATACCATGTAAGTGAAAAGCTTGATTCGAAGAGAAATGAAAATGTAAACGAAGACCAGTTTCCGTTACTTTTATACTAAAATATTTCTTATAAAAAGTTGTGTATGAGGCCATCGTTAATATTTGTTCAGTAATCGAAATAGAAAAGAATTTCAGTTTTATATCTGTACAACCTATTATTGCTATTACTGCTATTACTGCTATTACTGTCTATTCGGAATACAGGAGCAGACAGTTTCTGACGGCTCTTACATTTATAAATTGTTCAAACAAGTACTTCACTGCATGAATTCGTTTCAGCTTACGTTTTGTTTGAATTTCTTTATCCGTTTCTTCCGTTTCTTCTGAATACTAATGAATTGGATTACGCAATCATTTTTTTGGGAAAGTTGTAGTAACTTATATTGAATTCAATCGTATTGTAAAAATCGCTGATTTCGAGAAATAATACAGGATTGGAAAAGTTTCAGCAGTTGAATAAACACATACAAGACTTCAATAATTTGGATGAAGATAAATGAATATATACAATAAAAATTAGAAATTTGGAAAATTGCAAAGATAACAAATGTAATGATAACGATAACTGCTCGACATTTATCAATGTAAGGGAATGACCAGCTCTTCTGTTTTATTTGCACAATGACCTATGTATTAACATAGTTAATTAACTTGTATTTTACTATCGTACATTACTAACTACTAGATATTACATTAGTAACGTTAAAAGTATAGATCAAACCTGATGTTAGCTGCTTCGTTGACGTAATTCCCCCAACCCATCAAGGGTGGTGTGGTTAGGGCTAGTGAGTAGGTCCAAATGAATACTATTAAAGCTGCAGCACCTCTTGAACTAAGACGCCGAGACCTTAGCGGTCTTGTCACCATCATATACCGCTCAAATGATATCACCATCAAAGTAGTTATAGACGTTATGCCTGTAAGTATTCGATATTGTATCAATGTAACTATTTATATTAGATGTTAATTAAAAAATCTTTACGTAAAGACCATTAAATTTTTAGTCAACTTCTGTTTAACTTTGAAGTGTTCTCTTCTTCTTCTCCGCTGATAATTCAACAAATCTTAAAAGAATAGTGCCATGGTTTCTACTTTCTTTTGTGTCCTATATTTTCTATATAAATGTTATATTGTAATATGTATTTAAATAATCTGATTAACTTACCTAGCAACGCCATGAAGAATCCATAGATCACGCACATGGTACGACCAAAGACCCATCGGTGGAATAGGGCAGATATTAGTGTGAATGGGTTGCCCAAAACTGACACGGAGAAATCGGAACACACTAAATTAAACAGTATTATATTTAGAGGAGTCCATAGCTGTAACAAATTTTAACTTTTCATGACATTTTAATGACTTATTCATTAATTACTAAAGCAACTGTCATCATATCAACACATGTGTATTAGTATTTGTCTAGAAAGTAATATAACTTAAGGTGACTCAAGAAATATAATTAGTTCTTTAGTAAACTAATAAACAAATAGCTCGCTGACTGATCCTCTCAGACAATTATTATTAGCTTTGTAGTGTAAACAATCTGAAAATTCATTAATTGCTTTAATAAATACATGGATTATTCTGATTGATATGGTGAAGGTCGCGAGGAATCGCAAGAAGCGGAGAGCGTCGGACCGGTCGATGTGGGGATCTTTAGGGGAGGTTTAAGCATCTCTCGACTGATGATAATGAAGGTTAAGAAAGTATATATAATACAGATAACGTTTGTATTTTGAAAACAAGCTTTCAGCAATACTATCAAGATAAAAACCACACAGTTATAAGTTTAATTCTGTATTCACAATATAATCCTTATTACTTTCTATTAAAATATAATCAATTGGCTTTAAAGTTAAATATTCGGGCTTTGATAGATTTGTGAGTATTAAATATTACTCAGGTAACATCAGAATCGGAGGACAAAGTAAAACTTGCGTAATTACATCAGATAATCCCTTTGCAGGCTTTATTTTTCTGATCGTATAACGAAATCAAAACAGACGATTCAACTACTAAACTGTAGGGGTGTTTAAATATTTCCATTAGGATATAATACATATTATATGATGGATTTGTTAATTTTACGGTGTAATTAAAACTAGGAATATTTGCAAAAAAAAGTCTAAATTTTGTAATATTAAAACCAATGATGAAAGAGTTCTTGTAAGACACGTATATTTAAATCATCCAGTTTTAATGATGTATGCACCTTAATGTTTTATTGATGATAAATTTTGTTATAACACTTATTTTTATCTTTTATATGATATATTTAAAATATTGTTAATTAACTTTGCTCACGATCTTCAGCACCATCGAACCGGTACCGTAGAAAATCAATTCGAAAGGGGTCTATACTTAGTCGTGGATAGCGATGCGCCAAAATGATGATGATGATTGCTTACGATCAAAATTTATCTGATCAAAATTCAAATTCTTACCTGGCGATCTTTATACATGAGCAGTATGACAAGAAGATTCAAGAAGAAACCGAAGAAACCTATAATGAACAGGACCAGAGCGGATACCGCGTAGCCCCAGCGCGGCATTAGCAGAGGGAATTCGTCGCCGGACACCCGCAACACTGAGTCGTTAAACAGCACCGGATATGACGTCATAATTAAATTATTTACGTCCGCGACGTACAACAGTGGTCATATTCAATTCATGAATTATTTGTATCTTCTAAAGCTGATGATCAGAATGACTATTGATCATACATTTACTCCATCTGCAAAAGAGAAATATTAGATAATTTTTGCTGCATTGAGTTTTTACTTCTTTAGTACTTAACGCGATAAATTACAATGCACAAGTGATATCTTAACTTTTAATGAATTAATAATTAATAAACTTTACAATATTTAATATGATAAACATCTATATACTCTTATATAACTATAGTAAAGTAATAGACAACAGTAATGTATAACAAGTGTATGTATATACTGTCTACATGAATAATTCTCCAAAAGGATGACTTCTATTGTATCCGCAGGCAATTAATAAAATTAGCTTTTTTATTGTGATAAGGGAAACTTTAAAATAAATAAAAGGACGCGACATCACAACCATTTGAAAACAAATGTATTAGGAGAAATGACTTAAAAGGAAATTATACCAGAGTTAGTATAATCATCTTAACCATCTAATCTGCTTGTCTATCGGAGCAAGTCGCGCGCCCGGCAAAGTTGTTATTATTGATTCGCCCGCTACGTCTAGTATTTAAAACGGATAAAAGTTCATACTCGTAAGTACTAAATACACTATATTTGCAGCATATTTAATTCAGCTTGTAACTTTTGTTATTGTTTCCGTTTCTTTGTGATTCGAGAATTACTTACAAACACTATTCACTATGAAAGGTTTACGGCTTACGCCTTACGCTCATTACTATAACTAAAGAGGCTTAAGTGGGTAAAAATCATCACAGAGGGCAGGGTACCTTTTTGAATTCCCCGCCCCCTCCCTCCGATATCAAAAAAAGTCTATGTTACGAATAATAATTCACAAAAGCGCACTTGGCCTGCGTCGTCAATATATGACCTCGGATGCGATGATTATATTTTATGTAAAACAAAAAACAAAGAAATACAGGGCCCCAGCCTAACACAACTGAAGGGAACGCGAGGTCTAAAAATAATTAAAGAAAAAATATGACCTCGTCTTTCTTCTTGCGAGGGAAAGCGCTGTAATCCAGTAAAGGGAACATTAAAATAAATGTTTACTATTAGTATTAAAACATTGTTATATTAAGAAAAATTATATTTTATTTGTGATACTGAATAAAATTTTGAATTATCATCATGATCATCAGCCGATAAGTCCACAGTTGGACATAGGCCTCCCTCACGGATCGTCACTTTTGTAGGGGTTCATATGGGGGGCTTGGGTCATTTACCACCGCGTTGACGCAATGTGGGTTGGTGGAAGCCAGAGCCTCGTTTGTTGATTAGCAGGGTGCACCACGAGCAGATGAGGTTGGCTTGGGTCCCGTGAGTTACTGTGCGGTACCCCTTACACCCCTTTTACAACATTTTGAATACATGCTTGTATTTACTAAAAAGCCAACCATGAAAAAAATATGTAAATATTCGATATTATTATACGCAATTGTATTTCACATGCGTGTATTTTGTGAAACTTTACAAAAGCTTTACAGGTTTAATCAAATAACGTCACTCACACCAAAGCTCGGATGACAAACCCTGCAGCTGTTACAAAATATCCCCCAACACAAAAGAAATTAAATAAAATGAAAAAGTAATGAAACGTTTAATGTATTTTTGTTTTAAATTAGCTTCATCATAATCAATGAGCTTTCTTCTTCTAACTAAATTTTAAGATTGAGAAAACTATTAAAGTCTTCAGCTACTGTTTTCAACTCTTTACATCCCCTACTCTCTTCTTAATAATCATCCTTCCTGTCTATTAAAAAAATATCTTTCAAAAGTTTTTACCGCGACGATCGACCTGGAAACTAATAATGCATCCCCAAATGAGATCACTGCAAATATAATAATTTCTGTTATTTCCGAATCTCAACAAGTTTATATTTAAAACGTAAGAATATTTAACGTACCGTTAGAATGATGTACTGCACCACGAGATATTATATCTAGTTACCCCAGTAATTTTATTAGCAACGACCCCTTTAAAAGGAGCATAGTAATGTACGCACACTACTTTTTGTCGGTAGAATAAGGAGCTGCAGTGGTACTTACGCAATCTCCAGCGACGTAGATCTATCATTACAAACATAACGGACACGATAGCTCATTAGCACCAGGTC
Source organism: Ornithoptera alexandrae (assembly GCA_029030555.1). Lineage (NCBI taxonomy): Eukaryota > Metazoa > Arthropoda > Insecta > Lepidoptera > Papilionidae > Ornithoptera > Ornithoptera alexandrae. The sequence goes on along the minus strand of JARDVY010000007.1, from coordinate 2,272,798 downwards.
TGTCAAGAGTAGGGACACGGTAACATCATCAGAAATAGGAGGAGAAATAGAGGAATAATGTCTACTGAGACAACCTTCAGCAACAGAGACACTATCACAAGTTTTGGGGTCAAAACTGCGATTGACGCCTGAAGATATTAGAAATCAAGTATTTATTAGCTAGTAGCCTCTTTCAAACCGGAACTCAATGATAGTTATCCAATCGTACACGTAGATCTACCAGCAGCGACTTTGGTACATACCACAATGTCATCAGTTTCAAAACTTGTTTTAGAGTTAATAGTAAATAAAATTCCGCTATGACCAGAGGAATATTTTTACTGGTGGTAAGTCTCTGATGCTGGAGACCATAAATCTCAACAGTTTTCAGGCCATTGTGAATAAAAAAAGTACTGTTATTATTATTAAGGAAAGTGTATAATATTTACAAAATGACTGATCCTGCTCTGCTCGCTGCTGCTTTTCTGCCGCTAAACAGTAGTGTGCAAATGTTTGCACAGTAGTGTTACTGTGTTCCATAATGAAGGGACTTGTTAATTGCTGTTGGGAATTACTGCAGTAACAAGGTAACATCTTGTGTCTCAAGGCGTCGAGCGCAATGTCTTGTAGTGTGAGCGCAATATCATCGTAACTATCGCCACGTTGTTATGGGCAGGCGTATCACTTACCATCAGACGAATGTCCTACTCGTCTCGTTTCATTGAATTTAAAAAAAAATAATATACAGATAACATTCTCGATTCTAGGTAAGAGACCGTCATTGTTAGGTCGGGATTTGAAACATACAACGGCACTTGTTATATTCGCGATATGTATTGTATCTCGTTGAGACCTCTTGGAATATATTCAACAAGGAAAGGCTGTGGTCTTACATAAAATGTTTTATTTTTAACTGAAAGGGTTGATATTCACGATATGACATATATTTTTGTAATTCTAGTTACAAAAGTAGTTTAATTATTCAACAAAGCGATTAAGCATTCACCTGATGGTAAGAGATACGTCTACTTATAACTATGACGGGCTAGTTAGGATGACATACATTGTGCTCATCGCTTTGAGATATAAGATGTTAACTCTCGTCACCCCCGTAATTTCACTAACTACAGCGTCGTGTAAACCGGAACACAGTAATGTTTGCACACTACTGTTTGGCGGCAGAAAAGCAACACAGAGCAGAGCAGTATCAGTCATTTTTTAAATATTATATATTTTCCTTAATAATAATAATAGTCCTTTTTTAATTAACAATTATCTGAAGACTGTTAAGAGTTACTGGTGGTAGGTGTCTGTTGCCGGAGAGCCTCTAATTAGGTACTTCCGTAGCACAGCTAGTATCCACTTCGTACTGGAGATCTTCTTGTTGTAGAACTCACATTATAGCAGAGTTTTTTTTTTAAACTAGCTCCGCCAACTGTCCCCCACATATGTCAATTTTTCGTCAGTCAATTGGTAGATATGAGTTAAAATATTCTAAGTAACCTCTCAATACCATGTTTGGTTTGATAGTCATGTAACATATAAACTTAACAAGCCTGGCTCAAAGTACGTAAAAATTCAAAAAATATGAAATAGTATGGATCATAGTAAACAGTCATTTAACAGAAATTAATAACGATAGTTTAACAAGCAGGAAATATGACTCCAGAGTGCTAAATATTAGGTCCTTACTTGTGATGAAAAGTGGATACGGTACGATAATCGGAAGCGCTCGTTGCAATGGCTAGACCCTGGAGACGCAGCTAAATCCTGCCCTAAACGAAAATAGACTCAGAAAAAGTTACTTGTGAGTGTTTGCTGGACTAGCGCCGGTGTCGTTCACTACAGCTTTTTTAAATCTGGCCAAACGATTACGGCAGATATCTATTGATAGCAACTGCAAACCATGAAGGAAGAACTAGCTGCTAGGCAACCGAGATTAGTCAATCGCTCTAAGCCACTGCTGCTTCACGACAAGGCAACACCACCACCACACACTGCACAACAAACAACCACTAAGTTAGATGAGCTACAATTGGAATGTCTGCGACATCCACCGTACTCCTCGCACCTTACCCCAACAGATTACAATCTTTTCTGGAACTTGGACAACTCCTTACACGGAAAAAAAATTCAACTCCAATGCGGTAGTCCAAACCGCCTGCAAAGAGTTTATTGATCCTCGCCCCCATGGTATTTTTAATAAAGGGAACACTGAACTACCTATGAGATGCCAAAAGTGCATAGATAACAACGGTGCATACTTCCATTAATTAAATATATTTTACAAAAAAAAAATGACTTTATATTCCTCCCGTACAAAACGCCAATTTCATATGTAAGGACTTAATATATAATATCTTTCGTATTCTCGTCACCCGGGTTATTTATACCAGAACCCTTGGATTTATTATTATTAAGTCCACTGTATGAAATTGAATAGAAGTCAGTTTCAGACATCGTTTTTGTATCATAGTATCATTGAGGTGAACGTGGATTATATCAACTGTGCGACAGTTAGTACAACGGCTCCGAGATAACCGATTAATTTATCTGAAGATAAATAAAGGATTTTGATTACTCAAATACTTACTAAGAGTTAGATTGTTTACTGAGTATTTAATCATTACTCGATGAACACCTTATACGCCTTCATCAGATCTTCGATCCATCTTCTGGAGGGTCATTCACTGCGTTTGGATACGTGGCCGCAACTCAAAGTCCTTACCACCCTCTCTGCACCATTTGATCGAACAATATCTAATGCCTTAGGTCTATCAATCCTTTTGGTTATGTCAGTGACCTTAAGTCTTCTTCAGATCTCATTACTTATTCAATCGCGCTGAACAACTCCTAACATAGATTTCCCATTGCCTTTTGAGCCTACTTATAAGTGCTTTAGGGTAATAGGGAATGTATAAGTTTATATTTAAAAAGTTATTTTATTGTAATCAGTTGTAACTGTTATTTTTCTAATATTTATAATAAATGTAGGTTTTGTATAGAGTAGAAAAGACAAAATTCTATTTTCGCTCCGCGCAGGTGGGTATCTTAAAAACCCCAGTCGGTACGGACGGCGGTCGGTGTAGGGGGTGCAGCAGTCGTCGGTTGACAGTCGCGGGGTCGCTCGGTGCTTTTTCGGAGCTATAGCATACGGGGTCACCGCTGTACCCTGGCGTTGCATATAACGGCTAGATTGTGATCACGACAGGAATTAAGCTACGCTGCACTTGTGGGGTCCAGCTGGAACGAGACATCGCCCACATCTAGATTTCTAACTTGATTTCACTGACTCGACCGAGACTGTGGACTTGACAACAGTACACGAAGTCCTGCAAGCGGCTATCTGACAGCGAGTGGTAAATACGCACACACGTAGTTTAAGGTGAGCGCTGTGCCGCGGGCTCCCGACCCGTTTCTACGGTACATGTATATTGCGAAGCTCCAACAAGTCTAGGTCTAACCAGCGCAGCTTCTTTTTCTACTGCTAAACAGTACTGTGCAAATTTTACTGTGTGCCGTTTTAAAGGATGTTGTAGCTAGTAAGACTACATACAGCAGTATACAGACATAACATCAGGTCTCATGGCTAGCGCAATGTGATGCTGTGTATATTATCCTAACTAGCACCTCGTCGTTATGGGCGTAGCATCTTTAGGTGATCGTTACTCCGTTGAATAGAAGAACTTGTAGAATGGACCACTTCATCCGCTGTCTATGACTATGATTTGATAAGTTATATCCTTTCAGCGCAGAATTGTAATTCCTTGTTCACTGTGAATGAGAACTGTTGTCTTCGTAGGCCATAATAATACCTGAGAGCAATCTTTGTCGTAAATAACAAACCTTTAATTGTATTTGTTTCTTTGGGTGTGAGAATGAATATTATTATGAAGTACTAGCTTTTCCCCGCCCGCTTTGCTGACCCTAAAACAGAAGCCCCAGCCTCCACCCTCCCCTCCCGCAACTCTCTTTGGGGAAAATTTTTTATAAAATCCATTCTTAGCTGACATTTAAATGGCAGAAGCAATATTGCTACCAAAGTTTAAGTATTCTCGTCGTAATAGTTTCGGAGATCTGATGATGAATCAATAAATCCCTGGATATATCCCATACGTATAGATTTCTTAATGATATGTACAACTTCATCTGAATGGGTTGAATGAGATCATCACGTGTCGCTTAGTGTGCTTACAGCGTGACTGGTTACATTGATTGGCGGTCACAAAGTTTAATTGAGTCAGACAACTACTTTTCTTCATGGGTGTGACCCAAAGCCGCAGGGTCACGCAGACGACAGACTTCCAAAAGCATTATAAACTGAGTTCGATTTCAAACAACAAGAAACTGATGCGGTAATCTCAGTCTGTACTACAGAGTTATCAATATTTTTTTTATTATTTGAAGCTTAAAGTATTAACATTAATACCAGAAGTATAACCATTTTGAATTTAAATGTATTCAGATTCCTATCTTCTTCTTAAAGTACCTCTCCAATTAGTGAAGATTGACGATCAGCGTGATACAATCCTTTGTCTTTTGGTTCGGCGAAATAAGTCGCACGCTTCAGACATGCCAGTCAATTCTCTGAAGAAGAAGTTATCATCTATCCGGCCCAACAGCCAACCTCTCCTGCCCGCGGTACCTCTGCTACTACACAGATAATGGACGAGGCCCTGGCGACTGAGCAATGGCGATATAACCGTACACCCGACCAGGCAACTGACTGGATGAGGCTACAGCAGCCTTCAGGTATAATAACCTCTAAAACGGCTGATGCAGAAGGCATCGGGATACCACTGCATTACTACTACTTACTACTATCCTACTATTATCCTGCTATTAATTATAATAAATACCTTCAAGCCTCAAATTAAGTACTTAATCCTTTTTGTTTGTTATTTTATTTAAATAATTTAAATATTTATTTTGTTTTACTGTTGATTTAGAAAGTAATATTAATGTTTATATAATACTAGATAATATTTTAGACACGAGTCTCCAAATCAAATAGAGAGGACTTTTAAACCACGTGTAAGTGAAAAAGATGCTGCACGACTTTGTACACTGAGAGAAGGATGATATTACTGTCGTCCTAGTTCGTAAGTGAAACTGACAGGCTTTCGTAGCTACTAGCAGACTATGAAAAAGAAAAAAAAATATATAAATCTTATTCAATGATAGTCACATCTTACTGGTGGTAGGTCTCTGTTGCCGGGGACCGTCTAGGTAGGTACGACCACAGCCCGTATTTCTGCCGCCGAACAGTACTAAGGGAATCGTAGCTAGTGAAATTACTAGGGTAACGAGACTCAACATCTTGCTTCAAGGCCACGGGCATAACGTAGTGCGATATCATACTAATTACGGCTAAGTTGTTATGAGCTGACATATATTTTACCATTAAACGGACGCCGAGTTCGTCTCGTCGCTACGACCAATAAAAAAAAATTAATTTTACAAAGTAGAATTATGAAAATTTGTATACGAAATTAAACAGATCGTGGATTTCAGAATTTCCAAATAAATGTCGTTACCCCCGGCGCGGAACACACGGACAACGGTTACAATTATTGTCTATTGAAATCCGTTCTAACGTTTTCTAATTAGAAATACTAATATAATATCACCAGTACATAATCAGATTAAACAAAAAAATAAACAGAAAAGATTCTGGACTACACGTGAAAACGATGGCGAAGATGATAAAGAGTGGTAGCCTTCAATACTCCTGCTCTTGAAAGGCATAGCTTTTTGATGGATTACAGATCAAATATAAAAATGTAAAAAAAGCTTTCCGAATGTTTCTGTTGCAAAATGTCTGCAATCAAATGAAAAGGAGTCTTTTTTTTATAAATAATTATTATAAATTTTTTGAAAACGTAGCACTTTTTAGTATATCTAAAAAAAACTGTAAAACGTAATCTAAATACATAATGCTTGCTAATAGAGATAAGCATTAGCTGCGCAAAGGTTTTTTAGAAGTTCTAGACCTTCCAAAAAAAATGTTCTGTAGTCTCGGGCTATTAAGAGTAGCACTAGGGTAAACCCTGCCTGTCGTAGAAGGACTAAAGACTAAAAAGGTTTTCGGGTTCGTGGGCTGTGCAGATGAGCGCCTCATTGTCCACTAAGCGAGCCCGGGGTGAACGACAAATACGAAGTGGTGTATTGTTAGTCGTACTAAGTGAGGGTGTCGAGGAGGGTTAGAAATAGACACCGGTGTGTTCCGTTCCGTAGAAGATCCCGAGGCCTCTCGCGACGCACTACCAAGGGGATACTACCACGGGGATGACCACCAGGGGGGTTTGTTTTCCCTCAAAAGGCAGAGTATCTTTTTGGAAGATTTCACTCCCTCTGGTAATAAAAAAAAGTTATTTCAAAATGATGAAGTTCAATCGTAACTGAACTTGTAAAACAAAAATCTATTTATCAGCAATTTTTATATTATTTCCCTTTGCTTTGCTAATTAGTCAACAATAAGATCTGTACGATTGTGTGTTGCTGGGATCAAATCTGCGAAATTATACGAAACGCGATCGTTTAACTACTATTGTAGTAATCAGTAGTAGTTGTGTTTATATCACCCTAACAATATCAAACAACTGCAGATAGATTTAAAAGCACATTCTGTAAGCTTGAAACTTAGATTCCTGCTTCAGTACTGTGTCAAACAATCTAGCTATACGTCGTAAGCTAGTTTGGAGCAACTGAAGGTAACAATAGCTGAATTATTTAGAAAATAATAAATTTTAAATAGTTTTTTAACATCAATATAAACAACTATCTGTTTCCCCACCTGCTTTGCTGGCCGTGACCGCAGCAACACCTTTTGCGGTAACGTTTAGTACAATCCATTCGTAGCCGACCTACACTTGACAAAAAGAATATTACTGCAAAATTTCAAAGCTCATGATGAGTCTCATACATGTTGAAATTTCTTATTTATATATATATATATATTTATATATATATAAGAGGAAGGTCAAATTAGAAACTTACAGCGCAAAAAGATGTACCCAACGTCGTAGAATAAACAGCGCAATAGTTTGATGAAATAAGAGACTTTATAATAAAACAAGTTATTAATTTAAAAGGCACGCTATACACTTTTAAATAAGGTTCATAGTTAATTGAATACTTATATGATAACAGAATGTTATGATTAAACTAAACATGTTTCATTTATTTACGAGTATAGTTCATAGGACAGTTTTTTCTATTCAACAGGATATAGACAAGTCTGTTTTTGACACATCATATACGATTTTATTAACAATTTTTTTAACTAACATAATAATTATTAGAGACTACAGGGATTATATAGAATATAGAAAATATTTAAATTAATAAAAATTACTTACGGGTAAGTTAAGTGTTACTTAACAAAGTGATACACATTAACTTTAACACCGGCGCACTGTGCGAGAGCTACGCGACGTGGCCGTAGCGCGTCCCGACCGGCACTGACTCTGCTTTAACTGGACTTATGAACTGTTGTACTAAAACACAGTTAAAAAAAAAAAAGTTATTTTTATAACAAACATATTATATATTAATTTCTATAAGTTTTACTACTAATACTACTTAAATTGAATTGAATTCCATCGTTATATCATTCATGTTACCAAGCAGACATCATAATAATATCCATATATTAAATAAAAAAACTGCTAATGAAATAAACGGATTACTAATGAGTAATGTCTTTATTTATTATTCAGATTTTTATATTTTTTATCAATGGATTTGTTTATAATTTTAACTATTTCCGAGGCGCAGTGGCTACGCACTTGAGTATGTATAGATTTTTTTCATCTAGGCTACGTTTCATCTTTATAGTGTCAGTCTCCATAATAACGTTATTATGTTTCCTTAATCACAAATACTGTAGTGAAATTATTCTGGTTAACATACATTAACGACCCTATTGACCTCTTGGGGCTCGGCATTCCCCTGCTAATGTCATTCATAATTAGTATGAGGTTTTATTGTATATTGTTATATACATATTTTAGCAAGTACGATCTTATAATGGAAATTAATGTATATAGGAATTAATTATATTAAAAAAGAACATTAAGTGGAACTAATGTTTCTGAACGCAATTAATGTCAGTGAGGGTGTAGTGAAAGGGACGAAAGAACGAAGAAACTCGCCGTACATAGGATTAAGACTGATTATCATATCTCTGATATATATCTATTGATTCTCATAATAGTTCTTTTATTAACGAGCCCCCTTTAACGTATTTAAAATTGGTCAAAATTTTTCGATTACTCTTAATTAAAAAATAAATAAATAAAATAATATTTATTCGGCAGAAAGGCCATATTAGTAAGGGTTGGTAACAACACAGTGTTTAAATACTATGTTAGTTAAAACACCAAACTAGTTAGGATGCTATTGGTGCTACCTCGCAGGCGCTGCGTCCTGGAAGCTGCTTTTTTGCACATGACCGCGTGGCAGCATCAACAATATCCTGAATATTTTGTTATATTGAACGGTGAATGAATAAAACGGTGGCAGCTTTTCTCAAATTTTTGCCATATCAATAGTTCGCAGGAAATAATTCATAGAGTTAAGCTCCCCATAGTTCCTGTTTGGAAAGACTTTTCATATAAGTTAAAATGTATTACATATGTAGTTTTCAGTTATAATAAAACATATACATACTAACTGTTGTAAATTCTCTATTAAAACGTAATAATCGTAAATTTGGTAGGATGAGAACATTTTCTTAATAACGTTATATTACATTCGCTATATACAATCCTGAGTTTAATAACATTAAAGCAGCTATGTAGGCCATATATATGTTAAAGAGAGTACTATAAGATTCAATATACGCGCCGAGTTATATGATCACAGGATATATTTCCTAGCATACAATTAATAACGAAAAATATAGGAAAGAATAATTTCATCATATACAAATGCAGATGAAACGTAAATAAGAGCGTTATAATATATTAAAAATCGGCGCTAGAAGTGCTTATGAAAAACACTCGTTCAAACACAGTGTTGCCATGATTCAACGAACAACTGATTCGAGTAGAAACTGAGCAGTTAACTCAAAATTTAATAATTTTTTTCTTATTTGAAGAAGCGATGAGACTGCCTTACCAGAAACCAGATAAGCGATACACCTATCGGTAACAAAGTAGTGCCCGTTAGGATGATATACACAACAATAGATTGTGCTCGTCGTATTTAGGTATAAGATGTTAAATGTCATAACCCCAGTAATTTCACTAATCACTTCAAACTGAAAGAGTAATGTTTGTACACTACTATTTGACTGCAGAATTGGAAGCTGTGGTGGAAACTACCTAGGCCTACCTACCACCAGTGAATTGCTATGGATATAAACCGTACATAGAAAATAATACATAGAGATTGTATAGGTAAAGTATATTCATTATTATAAATTTAATAAAAGCATAATTAAGGAATCGTCACAGGAAAAGCAGGAGACTTTTTCCAGGAAGATACGTATACATTTATACCTTGTGAAAGATTGAGGATAAGTTGCAGCTTATTGTAGATAAAAAAAAAACAGAGAATATAAAAGATTACAGTTTCTGAGAACATTCATTATCGTAGGGAAATTTTATCCGCTTCCTGTTTCCAATCAGTTTGATCAAATATAAATTTTATTACTCAAAACATTTTTCGTTCGCCCTCACCACCGACTTTACAATTCGCTAGCTTTTTACCTCAAGGCGATATTCATTTAAATTTTAATCTTATTGAATATTAATAATCTCATATTTTAAGCAATAACGTAAAACATACTTTGTTCTAAGTAAAGGCAATCTTGAAACATCCAAAGCTTTTGCTTCAAACACAGTTTGCTAATAAAATGAAAGATCAACCGCAAAATGTAGATTTTGATTTGAGAATAACTTCCTTGTAATCTGTTCGAAGTTATTAATACCTCACACAAACAAACAAACATAGATAATAATGTAATATATGAATACATATACAATACAATACAGAAAAATCTTTCACAATACAATTCGCAAATTGCCAGTTCGCTGGCAATTTGCGAATTGTTTTCTGAATGTTGGTACACAAATTATTTATAGATAAATTAAATAACAGTTCACATATAAATACTATATTTTCTGAATAAATTCACTGTTCAACCTGATGGTAATAATCAATAGGAGGAGGAAGAGGGACGGGCCTCTGTCACGTGTATTTGTAACGAGTTACTTATGTATTGTCTATTTCTTTTCATTGCTCATTTGTCTGCGTATAAAGAAATGTTATATAAAGAAAGTTTTTTATTCGCATTGAAATTGACCTTAGTTTCACGTGGAATGAAATGACGAAGCTGGGGATGATGAAGAGTGCAAACAGAGAATACTCCAGCTTTTACATGTTGAGCCGAAACACAGCAATGATGCCATAGTAACTATGTGGGCGATAGAAAACTTTACCATCAACAATAACTCTATAATTTATGGTTTCGGGATTGAACCGGGGACCTCTGTCACAGAGCTAACGCTTATGTTAATGTTTACATAATATTTGTTATTTTTAATGTTATATATAAATATACGTATTTTAGATCTTTGTTAATAATAGATTTATTGGTGGTATTTACCACCGCAGCTCCTATTTCTCGCGACACACAGTAGTGTGCAAATTTTACTACATTCCATTTTGAATAGTTTTATAGCTTTAGTCAAATTATTGCAGTAACAGCTGTTACTAGGCGGCAAGCACAATGCGGTACTGTGTATATAATGATATATAGGTACAACGGTACCTACCGCTACTTTGTTACACGCGAGCGTATCACTTACCATTATAGATTTTTTTTTTCAAGGAAGCGTTGAGACTAGTTTGACGTTCAACCGATGGTAAGTTATACGCCTGCCAACACCAATGCCACCACATTACGCTCGTCGCCTTGAGACATGGGACATTAATTCTTGCTACCCCAATAATTTCACTAGCTACTCCCTTCAATCCTATTTGTTTGCACAAATAAGAGCCGAGATGGTACCGTCTCCTACCACCAGTAAAGTAGATAGTAAAATACGTTTTTTTTTTATATTTGATTAATGACAATTCAACATATATTCAAATTCAGTCTGCGTATATACTCCAGCGCAGAGGAATAGTTTTATTACATCCAATCAGAAGTAGTCAGCTTGATTGAGCTCGCCCCCTGGCCTACTCTACTACAAATTATTCTTCTACCAATTTCCTAATTGAATCGATATTTGTTTTTTTTATTATATACGCAAAACATATTTATTTCCGTCTTCCTATTTGTCTAACATTAGTAGCAGCTTGAATTAATACGAAGACGATGTGTTAGTTGCTTCATTATAGAGATGTATAAACTATTAGAAATAAACAAATAAAACAGAAATAATTTAATTAACTGCAATATAAAAAAAAAACTATATAATTTCTTCTTTCTTACCAATAAAGTGGTATGATCATGATGATCCTGATATGGTCTTAAACCTGCTCTAATATGAGGTGTTGCTGTTTAGGATGTTTATACGGCACCATATCGCATTATATGCCTTTATGCGTATAAGATTATCAAGATTATCTCCTGACTTCAATATTTCACCAGCTACAGTGCCCTTCAAATAGAAAGCATTCTCTTCACACTATGTATAGAACTATAGTAATACAATGGTTAATTGGTTTAAAATAAACTACTTTCATTATTAGGGTTCCGCTTTAAAATTATCGTTTAGTTAGATAGTTTAAATACATTCTCATAGATTCAGATTGTCAACAAAAATATTTTTCTTTTCTGCTGGTAGTCTCTGTTGCCGAGGATCGTATATGCAGGTATTTCTGCTGAAAAACAGTACTGTGTTCCGGTTTGAAGGGCGTTGAAGCTATCGAAATTACTTCAGTAAAAAGACTTAGCATGTCACAAGGCTACAAGCATAACGTGTTGCAAAATATATCATCCTAAATAGTACCACTTTATTCATCATCATCATTATCAGCCTTTGTTTATCCATTACTCGATATTGGCCTTCCCCAATGTCTTCAACTAAATGCGATGCTCAGCTTTTCGCATCCACCCATTTCGGATCGCCCTGATGATGTCGTCGGTCCATTTGTATGAAGGTCCTACAGTTCTGCGACCTGTACGCGGCCTCCACTCCAAGACTTTCCTCCCCCGTCGGCCGTCACTGACACGACAGACATGGCCGGCCCACTGCCACTTCAGCTTGCAGATTGTGACAGGTACTTCGACAACTTTAGTTCTCCGTGGAATCTCTTCGTTCCGGATTTTGTCTCTTAAAGAAATGCCAAGCATAGCTCTCTCCATCGCTCGCTGTGCTACTTTAAATCGGTGGACCAGCCCGATGGTCAGGTGCCTTATCTCTGCGCCGTAAGGGAAACACTTTAGTTTGGCTACTTTGTTATGGGAGACGTATTATTTACCATCAGGTGAACGTCTCTCTCGTATCGATACTTCGTCGAAAAAAAAAATTATGCTCCGTCAATACAACATATACTAGCCTTAAAAATGTTTATACAATATTTTGTATAATATATTTATAATAAATACGTTTGTGTCATAGTTACGGCGCTTTAGTAAATAATGAAAAACAATCAGTGCTTGCAGATGACATCTGCACAGTTATCTCCAGTCGACAATATAAAGTTTAATAAAAAACATTTTCAGACGTAACAAGAATAGATCAACGTGCTTTTGTTACAATGTTACAATTAAAAATTAACTGAAGCAGTAACAAAAGGTTATGTGCTCCAACACGCTTCACTTTATATAACATGAGAGCAAAAACTTGAAAAGTCAATCCTTTGAAATTAGGAAAGAGTTCATAATTTTCAGTTCTTCTCTTAACAGGTTACATCCAGATAATACTAAACTAATTTCTGATCTAATGACCTTACTAACAAACAAGACATACATTGATAATATAACAAAAAGATTTCTAGTCTTCTTAACATTCCCACAGCTAGAAATTAAGAGCTTTTCTCACAAGAGTCTGTATTGACGTAACTCACATATTCTCTAAAGTCGTTTTTGAAACGTATCAGTTATCTAATTAAATTTACTTCCGTCGGAAGTTCAAGGTCGATGACTATGGAACCCAGCCTAATTAGATTATAGAGCATGTAGTTACACTGCTAACCTCGATACAAGAACACTCGCGTTAATAATAGTGTATTTCTTAAAGCATGTTTCTTATGTCGTCATCAACAAAATCGTTATACATTGTAAATACACGATTATAAAAATTAATGATACTTAAATTAAAAAAAAATTCGCGAATCAACGACCGTGTGAATGAATATATTATCAAAGTATTCTGGACAATTCATCACCTTCAGTCTCTTAGCTAATGATTATTATTTGAAATAGATAAAAACACTAGAACCTTTATTACTAATAATGGATTATGAGGAGGACTATTACTGTGGGCGAGAATTTTAATTAAAACAAAGGACACTCTGTTGGTAATGTGAAAATTAAATTAAAAGTAAAATTGATTAAAGGGCCGCCCTCAAAAAGTACGCCTCATCAGCCTCCATCTATTTACGGTCACAAGTGAAAACGACGCACTCCATTTTTTTTTTTCAGGTTACACGTGTAGGTCATTCGTGTAAAACTTCCAACTTTTACATTATCCTGACCCGCCATAAATAACAATTATGAAAGGAGGAAATCATTGAATAACACCATGCTTAAGTGGTGTGGACTCCTTGCTGGGCTTTGGTAGTAATACGTCACGAAGAGCCCAGAGATCTCCCACGGAAAGCAAACCCATCGCCTCACTACTACATCTAAGTCCTGGGGTATACTGTAGCCCTCGCTACTCTACAACAAATGCAAGAACACTTCCAATGTGTCGTCCACCCCTGTCTCGTTTGGTGAGCAAAGAGCACCTCTTCAAAGCTTCGAAGTCCATGTTCATTTTATTCAACTTCTGTGACAGACGAAGTTTACCTATTTCCTATACTTACTTGCACTACTTACTAGTTCAAGACTACAGGGCCAAACAATGATGATGCTTAGGATATTTACACGGCACCACTTCGCCTTAAGATACCATCATTATTACTTAGTGAAATATGCTTTTTCCTTTACTCGTTAAACCTAGGAAACTTACAGAAAGTGTACGTTTTTCATGAATTATGTAAATGCAGAGGGTGTAAGGGATCGCGCACAACTCACGGGACCCAGGCCAACCTTATCAGCTCGAATCAACAAACGAGGCTCTGGCTCCCACCTACCCGCATTGGGCCAGCGTGGTGGGAAATGGCCTATGTTCTCCAAATGAACCCCTACAAACGACGGCACCTGGTTTCCGGTGATGCCGGCAGCCCAGGACCGATCGATGTGGCCGTCTTTCGGCAAGGCCATCTAGTAGTGGACATCTATCGGCTGATGATGATGTATATATTGCATTATTTTTATTTATTATATCAAGATGAACTTAAAAGTTCAAACTAAAAGAAACTTGATGAAGAAGGAACACTGTATACAGAATATTATTTTGGTGAAACAATCGCCCTCCTTTTTAAATTAACCACCACCGCATGTCATGCGTTATGTATTCAGTTATATCTATCAAGGGAAATCCCGACAAATTTATCCGGATGTTCCGGGTATCACCGCGGACATACAGAAGACTAAAAATGTTTAAATTAGCTTCTGGGTACATCGTGTGAACATGATCATGACTTGAATAAATTACAAAGAGACAATATAACTTAACTCTATATGTTTATATATGTATTCGTATGTAATAATTATTGTTATATACTAGTATGACTGTTTTGTATTAAGACGCTCTCTATTTGTATACCTGAATTATTTGTACACACGAAAAAAATTTACAAAATGGCGGACTAAATGCCTGATGACCTTCTCTCCCAGTCTAATCTTTTTTTTTTTCGTGGGGAAGTCCTGCTAAAATCCCGCGATGTACCTCTCAACGTTTTCGCACACCACCCTGGTCTGTCAGTCTACGATTGAGCAGAGAGCAAAAGTGTGGATGCAGAATCGTGCGAGTATAAAAGATAGATAAATATTATAAATGTATTATTAAATTATAAATAAATTTATATTATTAACTATTATATACACATAGTAATGATAGCTGACATGAGACCAGAAAACGCAAGAGGAAAAAGATATCTCATAGTGATATAGTGTTCCCCCAACATCCGCTTAAAGGCTTTACTGCGAGCTGCCCGTATATTAGATGTAAGCTCATTCCCAAGTCTTACCGATCAAGGAGTAAAGGAACTGTAAAGAAAATTAGGTATTTTAATAAAACTTTTATAATACAATAAAGATATATAAACAACGGAAACCTCTTCCAAATGAAGTATAATTAGAGACATTATAAATTGTAAAGACAAAGCAAGCTACGTAATTAATTATATAATATGATAACAAAGTTCACTATGCAAGGTTTAAGTAAAAATATACATATATAACATATATATAGTTCATTTAATAATTTTCTTTATCATATAAAAACATTAACATAATTTATATAACAGAAATATAATCTACTGTAGGCAGGTCTCTGTTTCTACAGACCGTCTAGGTACCAACCACCGCAGCGCCTATTTCACCCATCAAACAGCAGCATGCAAACGTTACTGTGTTCCGGTTTGAAGGGCGTAGTAACTAGTGAAATTATTGTGGTACTGGGAGGTAAATTAACCTAACATCTTATGAGCTAAGGCGACAAGCACTAGGTGTTGCAAGGTATATCATTCGAACTAGCGCCACGTTGTTATATGCGAGCGTATCACTTGCCATCAGGTGAACCTCCCGCTCGTCTTATCGTTTTGTAGAATAAAAATAAATATATATACAATTTCTCGTATATAAACGGAGTAAACAAAAATGTAATTTTTTTAATAAATATGCTTCTTTCTATTAATATAGTCGCACATACATTTAGCTATACTTAAAATAATTGTTACCTTTAGTTTAACAGAATTTTTTCATTAAAAATAATAAACACTTTTAAGTTTTACAACTATCTAAACTTGGTAGCTTTTTAAAGCTTTATAAATTAATAAATAAGTTATAACTTATTTATATACATAACAATAACATTGCATAGAACTTGTTCGATAGAAAAAAATAAGAATGGTTTGATAGAATGACTAGAAAATTTTCAGCCATAATTTCATAATACATACACAGTAATCTCACAGTTATTCTAACAGGTTTTTTGCATTAAAAACATTATAAAATTATAGGAATATACTCACTCTTGTGATGTTTTCGAGATTAACCATATTTAAGTGTCCAAAAAGTGATCAGTACGAAACTATCCGTTCACTTATCGAAGCTATAGCACACGACATACCCGGAGCCGGTCCCAAGCGGTACTAATTTAATACAGATTGTCGACCCCAACTGAAAACTTATTTCTTTACTATTAACATACATATTTTAAATTGATTTTTTTATTTATTTATTATTAATGTAAACATATATAATATTTTTTTTAAGATCGCAATATATGGATAAAGGAGAGCGTGACTCTAAAAACAGTTTTCTTCCGACAAACCTTGACAAAGGCAAAATAATAATAAGTTATTAAGCAGTTATATTTAAAAAAAAAATTAATTAAAGCAATACTTACATATACAGTTTTATTGATATTATTAGCTCTTCCCCGCCGGATTTGTTGGACGTAACACCCCCGTAACTTCATTGGGGAAAGAAATTTTATAAAATCCATTCTCACCTGGCGTCTAGACGGCGGAAGCAATATCTCTACCAAATTTTGAGTGTTTACGTTTAATATAATTACGGAATACTCGTGATGAGTCAATGAATCTCAGAATGAGATATATATATAGAAGATATAGTAGATATGCTAGTAGAGATTTAGATAATAATCCTTTACTCTGTTACTCTTAACTTAAAGAGAACTAAGGAAGGACTGAGATGTAGTTTTATATGCCCAAAATAAATTTCTTTAAATAGTTTAGACGTTTTTAAGAGCAAAAAAAATTGTAATTATAAATTTTATATATTTATATCATCATCATCAGCCGAAAGACGTCCACTAGGGGCTGTCGTATGCAGGGGTTCTTATGGAGCGATTTGGACCATTTGCCACCACGCTGGCTCAGTACGGGTTGGTGGGAGCCAGAGCCTCGTTTGTCGATTAGCAGGGTGCACCACGAGCAGGTGAGGTTGGCTCCGGTCCCGTGAATTGTTGTGCGGGACCCCTTACACCCCCTATGTATTTATATATCTGTTAGTTAATTTTCCTGTTGGTGATATTTCACACAGATCTTGAACGAGTTTAACGAAGCATATTATATTTGATTGGGGAATATAACCAGAGTTCATTGCTATCAATTTATATAAAAAAAAAAAACTTTAGAAAGTCCTTTTAGAAGCACTAAGATAATACTTTTAAGCAACAATAATTAATGTTATTGCGTTTTATATTATAGCAACAAAAAAAACTATTGATGCTTCAATCTATTTCGTTGAGATTTCTGGCAGAAATCTATGACCTACGCCCAGCAGTGGACATTTATCACCCAATAACGATGATGATGATATCTCTAGTGAGTGTTGATCAATGATTAATGACAATGGCAATTTAAGTTGGAGTCATTCCATCAGTTCAAGTTGACAGTTGTTGACATATGTTATAACAAGAATGAAAGTTCTTTTAGATATTAAGTAAATAGTAATTTACTTAATATCTGTGTAATAAATGTGGATGTGTGGCGTGACTAGGCTCGATAAAATCGGCAACGAGCACGCGCGAGGTAGCCCTGGTGGGCGCGACGTCGCCGACAGGATGCAAGAAGGTAAGCTGCGATGGTATGGTCGCGTAAAAAGAAGGCCGCTGGACTACGTAGGCAGCTTGGCACTGCAGCTCTCCCTCCTTGGTCGAAGACCCACAAGCAGACCCAAAACAAACTGGAATAATGCAGTGTCAAGAGTCATGTGTGAGTGCCGTGTGACTGACGATGATGTCGAGGACAGAGCGAAGTGGAGAGGAAAATTAAGGAAAGCTGACCCCATCACCATATAGGATAACAGCTAGGAAGAGAAAGAGAGATTATGTAAATAGTAATTTATACTACACAACCCACCAACCCACATTGAGTCGTGATGGAAAATGGCCCAAACTCCCCCATATGAATCCCTACCCGATCATGTGGGATTCGTTGGGGGAGGCTTTTGTCAAGCAGTAGACGTCTATCGGCTGATGATGATGACGATGACTACATAACACTATCATCAGATATAAGGTATATACCTATATACTAGGTACATACCTAGTAATAACAGACGAGTATAAAGATACCACCGGATAGTGTCTAACGCCGAGGTTACATTTGAAGCTCAACAGCCTCACTAGCTGTTCCCTTTCGCTGTGATGGCATTTCTCTAGCGACCGTTACTATAGCAACCGCATAAATAATACGAAATAAAAGTATTTATTATAGTCAATTAGAAATGAAATGATAAAGGATCTATGAAATTCAATGAATATAAAGCTTATAACCACCTCTCGAATCATTCCGCGTTGAATGGTAATCTTCCCATGCCATGTTCACTACTATTTACGTGATCGGCGAACAAAGGAAACCCATTTTCAATATATATATATATTGAATAGTCTAAAAATACAACATCATTGTAAACTCTAATCGTTGTTTGCAAGTTATCGTAAAACATCAAAAGAATAATGGAGTTTCTCGTTCAAAGAACTCCCCTGCAATGCTCTTTTGCTGCCGACTCTACAAAGGATATATTACTATTTCGATGTATTTTCAGCACTGAACAATGCAGCTGATATAGTAAAGCTATATTAAAACGCATATTATTTATTTATATTATCAGGCAAAAGAATCTATTAAATCTATATATATAAGAGATTTCCACCTTTGTAGAGACTCATCACCATATCTCTGGAGCAATAAGGCTTATAGACTTAGAATTTGGTAAGAATATTCCTTTTCTCCAGTAAAGGTCAGATAACAACGGATTTTATGGAAAGTTACCCTTTAAAGGGTTTTCTAGGGTGTTAATAACAGGAAGAAGTCCGACGCACCCTTAGCAGAATGTATTACTGTATACAGATATATATATATCATCGTAGTAACATCACGTTGTTATGGACCTTACTCTCAGGTGAACGTCTCCCTCGTCTCGTCGAATATAAAAAAAAGTCTATCGATCAATGTGCCCTTCCAATTGCCACTACGTATCCTCTTAGAATATCAAAACGGCTTCACATATAGAAAATTAAAAGCCATTCATGTCTTACAAATGATTCATTAAAGCGAATTATGATGCTATGAATACTGCTTAAACTAACGTATGTTTTAATTAAGTTACTATGTTACCTTAAGACATACAACATAATAATTAACCACTTCATTTCAGTATGTTTTTAGCAATTGCGGAAAATAAGCCTCTGAAAAGAGAGCCACGTACTCGTCATGTTTGAAGTGGAATTGTGTGCGGAATGTACTGGTAATAATAGAGAAAAAGATATTTATTGGGGAAAGTAAACACATGTATATTGTGTACACAAGATATATATAGTAAATAAGTATAGGCAAATATATAATTAACTTAATTTTCTGCGGATTAACACACGGTTTATATACAAGGGGCGTTGCAAATAGGTATTTAGGATATATCACCAATGGACAAACTTAATGATAAGTTACTAAAAAACGAGACGTATCATCATCAGCCGATAGACGTCCACTGTTGGACGTAGGCCTCCCCCAAAGATCGCCACATCGATCGGTCTTGCGCTGACTGCCTCGCCGGGCACCAAGGGCTGTCATTTGTAGGGGGTTCTTAGGGGGGGACTGGGGCCATTTCTCACCACGCTGGCCCAGCGCGGGCTGGTGAGAAGACGTATATAAAATTATTATTAAAAACGAACTAATGAAACTACTGTATTTTTACCTGAAAAATTAGTATGTATCATTATGTCTGCCATTTCGTTTATATATTAGATACTAGTACTGAAAACCTAAAATTAGATTAGACTAGATGGACTGAATGCCTTTCGGCGTTCTCTATCAGTCCAGCCAAGAAGTGGGAAGATGCTGTGGTCGGTGAAGAGGGTGTATTTGTAAAATTGTTAATTTCTTTGTAATTATTTTTCTCCTCACAACCCGAAAGGTAGACAGAAAGATCTTTATAATACTATATCTTGCAAAAGTTTAAATAATTTTTTCAAGGAAGAAACAAACAAAAAAAATAATGTATATATATATGAGTTTGTCACCAATGTAGAGCCTCATCACGATATCTCTGGAAGCATAAGGTCTGGAAGGTTTAAATATGGTAGGAATATTCTTTTTGCACTGTAGATGAGCTAAGAAGGGATTTTACGAAATGTTACCCCCAAAAGAGGTTGCGGGGGTGTTAATAACAGGAAGAGGCCTGATAGCGGCGGGTTGTCGACGAACGGGAATATTTCTAACAAATCTAATATCTAAATTTCAAATCTAATTTTATGTGAGGTTTCCGTGATTCGCCATCGAAACGTTAAATATTTTCATGTCGTTTCCGCTGTAAGCGAACATGTAGCTTCCATACTAAAAAGTATTATTCAGTGAGATAAATGATCTACGTGATTCGACTAACGATGTATATTAAAAAAAATGAGATACGGCCTTTGAAAATTGTACGCGCGGCTGTAATTATACACAAGTGAAATCATTCGCACTTACAATAAAAGTTTCTCAAGCAATAAATACGGAAGTTGATTTTTCACAGCGTAATAAACTAGCGTTTGATTACATTTGTTTTTGTCAACAAAGTGACGACACGAGCAGGATGTTTACCGGATGGTAAGTGATACGCCTGCGCATAATAACGTGGCGCTAGTTAGGATGTTATACACAGCACTCTATTGCGCTCATCGCCTTGAGATATAAGATGTTAAGTCTCAACTGTGCAGCAGTGGACGTGTATCGACTGATGATGATGATAATGATATACACTAGCTGTTCCCCGGCCGCTTCGCCGGCCGTAATATAAAATTAGACTTTGCAGTAGTCGATCAGCTGGGGAGTTGTAGCCCCACGATGGGCGCCACTGTAGTAGTCGATCAGTTGCGTAGTTGTAGCCCCACGATGGGCGCTACTGTAGTAGTCGATCAGTTGCGTAGTTGTAGCCTTACATTGGGCGCCACTGTAGTAGTCGATCAGTTGCGTAGTTGTAGCCCCACGATGGGCGCTACTGTAGTAGTCGATCAGTTGCGTAGTTGTAGCCCCACGATGGGCGCTACTGTAGTAGTCGATCAGTTGCGTAGTTGTAGCCCCACGATGGGCGCTACTGTAGTAGTCGATCAGTTGCGTAGTTGTAGCCCCACGATGGGCGCTACTGTAGTAGTCGATCAGTTGCGTAGTTGTAGCCTTACATTGGGCGCCACTGTAGTAGTCGATCAGATGCGTAGTTGTAGCCTTACATTGGGCGCCACTGTAGTAGTCGATCAGATGCGTAGTTGTAGCCCCACGATGGGCGCTACTGTAGTAGTCGATCAGTTGCGTAGTTGTAGCCTTACATTGGGCGCCACTGTAGTAGTCGATCAGATGCGTAGTTGTAGCCTTACATTGGGCGCCACTGTAGTAGTCGATCAGATGCGTAGTTGTAGCCTTACATTGGGCGCCACTGTAGTAGTCGAACAGATGCGTAGTTGTAGCCTTACATTGGGCGCCACTGTAGTAGTCGAACAGATGCGTAGTTGTAGCCTTACATTGGGCGCCACTGTAGTAGTCGATCAGATGCGTAGTTGTAGCCTTACATTGGGCGCCACTGTAGTAGTTTATCAGATGCGTAGTTGTAGCCTTACATTGGGCGCCACTGTAGTAGTCGAACCGATGCGTAGTTGTAGCCTTACATTGGGCGCCACTGTAGTAGTCGAACCGATGCGTAGTTGTAGCCTTACATTGGGCGCCACTGTAGTAGTCGATCAGATGCGTAGTTGTAGCCTTACATTGGGCGCCACTGTAGTAGTCGATCAGATGCGTAGTTGTAGCCTTACATTGGGCGCCACTGTAGTAGTCGATCAGATGCGTAGTTGTAGCCTTACATTGGGCGCCACTGTAGTAGTCGATCAGATGCGTAGTTGTAGCCTTACATTGGGCGCCACTGTAGTAGTCGATCAGATGCGTAGTTGTAGCCTTACATTGGGCGCCACTGTAGTAGTCGATCAGATGCGTAGTTGTAGCCTTACATTGGGCGCCACTGTAGTAGTCGAACCGATGCGTAGTTGTAGCCTTACATTGGGCGCCACTGTAGTAGTCGATCAGATGCGTAGTTGTAGCCTTACATTGGGCGCCACTGTAGTAGTCGATCAGATGCGTAGTTGTAGCCTTACATTGGGCGCCACTGTAGTAGTCGATCAGATGCGTAGTTGTAGCCTTACATTGGGCGCCACTGTAGTAGTCGATCAGATGCGTAGTTGTAGCCTTACATTGGGCGCCACTGTAGTAGTCGATCAGATGCGTAGTTGTAGCCTTACATTGGGCGCCACTGTAGTAGTCGATCAGATGCGTAGTTGTAGCCTTACATTGGGCGCCACTGTAGTAGTCGATCAGATGCGTAGTTGTAGCCTTACATTGGGCGCCACTGTAGTAGTCGATCAGATGCGTAGTTGTAGCCTTACATTGGGCGCCACTGTAGTAGTCGATCAGATGCGTAGTTGTAGCCTTACATTGGGCGCCACTGTAGTAGTCGATCAGATGCGTAGTTGTAGCCTTACATTGGGCGCCACTGTAGTAGTCGATCAGATGCGTAGTTGTAGCCTTACATTGGGCGCCACTGTAGTAGTCGATCAGATGCGTAGTTGTAGCCTTACATTGGGCGCCACTGTAGTAGTCGATCAGATGCGTAGTTGTAGCCTTACATTGGGCGCCACTGTAGTAGTCGATCAGATGCGTAGTTGTAGCCTTACATTGGGCGCCACTGTAGTAGTCGATCAGATGCGTAGTTGTAGCCTTACATTGGGCGCCACTGTAGTAGTCGATCAGATGCGTAGTTGTAGCCTTACATTGGGCGCCACTGTAGTAGTCGATCAGATGCGTAGTTGTAGCCTTACATTGGGCGCCACTGTAGTAGTCGATCAGATGCGTAGTTGTAGCCTTACATTGGGCGCCACTGTAGTAGTCGATCAGATGCGTAGTTGTAGCCTTACATTGGGCGCCACTGTAGTAGTCGATCAGATGCGTAGTTGTAGCCTTACATTGGGCGCCACTGTAGTAGTCGATCAGATGCGTAGTTGTAGCCTTACATTGGGCGCCACTGTAGTAGTCGATCAGATGCGTAGTTGTAGCCTTACATTGGGCGCCACTGTAGTAGTCGATCAGATGCGTAGTTGTAGCCTTACATTGGGCGCCACTGTAGTAGTCGATCAGATGCGTAGTTGTAGCCTTACATTGGGCGCCACTGTAGTAGTCGATCAGATGCGTAGTTGTAGCCTTACATTGGGCGCCACTGTAGTAGTCGATCAGATGCGTAGTTGTAGCCTTACATTGGGCGCCACTGTAGTAGTCGATCAGATGCGTAGTTGTAGCCTTACATTGGGCGCCACTGTAGTAGTCGATCAGATGCGTAGTTGTAGCCTTACATTGGGCGCCACTGTAGTAGTCGATCAGATGCGTAGTCGTTGCCGCGAGTTGAGCACCACTGTTGAGTTGCTTGAATACTTCTTATTACAACATTACAATTTTCTAAAATATTCCTTAAGAAAAACCTAGTTCCTATAGCAACCATTACTATAGCAACCGCATAAGTAATACGAAATAAAAGATGTATATAAAAATTAATTAGAAGTAAAATGATGTAGGATCTTTGAGAAAATAAAAAGAATATAACCAACTAGAAATTATACGGGCGAATGCTCATGTTCCCAGATCGATATGTTCACTAGTTTTTACGTGATTGGCGAAAAAATGAAACTCATTTTCATTATATATATATAGATTTTTTATTCTGATAGGTCCCTTGTTGAGAGACATTGAGGTGATGCATTCCGCGCGCGTCTGCGCACGCGCAATTTTACAAGTCTTTATATTATCATTTGTAAAGTTCCTATCATGAATTCATTAAAGCGCGCGATGTTGCCATGCCATGGCAACGATACGTCTTCCTATAATAAAGTGGCTCTAGTCAGGATGACATATACTGCATCACATTGAGCTGGTCGCATTAAGAACTGAAGTCTCGTTATCCTAGTAAGTATACACGGTACATACCGTGTTATACCATTTTACATCAGGATACAAGGAATCCTCGACGTTCATCCAAAGAGGTACTTGAAATTATCCGCAATTACGAAATCTTTGCGTTTTCCTTTATTTTAATATTTTTAACACAAAAAGATTATTCTTATCTGTTCCCTTTCGTTTCATCGTTTTTCATTTGCTTTTCAGTTGAACACGATTTATTTATTTATTTTTTTTATTCAATTAACCGACGAGATGAGCCGGACGTTGATACGGCTGCTCATAACAACATGGCGATAGTAGGATGATGTACACTGTACCGCGTTGCGCTCGTCGCCTGGGACAAGATGTTAAATCTCGTTACCCCAGTAATTTCACTAGGTACAGTCTGAATCAGAACACAGTAATGATAGCCCGCTACTGTTTGGCGGCTGCAATAGGCTCTGCGGTGGTACCTACCTAAGGGTCTCCGGCAACGGAACCCTACCACCAGTAAATATCCCAGTCACGCTTACTGGTCCTTATCCGAAAAGCTATTATCAGAGTACTGTGTGGTTATGATTACGTATTTCTCATCCGATGTCGGTATACTTTAGGGTAATATTTACAAACATTTATTAATCGTACTATAGATCATCATAGTCGCATTCCACATGGAGAAGAGGCAACAGGCCAGTCCGCCGAATGCTGCAGCTATTCTTGAGTTTTTCTTGAATTTTTGTTATTGTCCCAAAAACCATGGAGTTGGTTAAAGTCTCAATTTGAACGAGTTTGTTTTTTTCATACTTACTTATCAGCTGGATAACACACACGAGCACAGGCCTTCCTCAACGATCTCTACGCTGATCGGTTCAGCAGCTTCCTGCGATTTTCACGAGGCCTGCCAACACTGCGTCTGCCTTCGAGGACCAGGCTACATAATTTTTTCATATAATATTTTTTTACTGTGATTGTGTAGTGTTTTTGTTTTAATGTTATTAAAAATATTCATTAAATGCAGTTCGCATGCCACCACACGCGACGTCACTAAATTATGTCCCCATTCCCAGTACTGCAGAACAGATGCGTTGAATGATATCATATAAAAATTATTATTATATACGAGTAGATATATAAACATGTATAGATATATATATAGTTATTCCCGCTCTGTCCCAGCTGTAGTACAAAATTAGACATGAAATTTGTATTAAATAATTCCTTGAGAGCAACCGCGACCACTAATGACTTTCTGTAGAATCGTTACTATAGGACATATATATATGTGTGTGAAATTGTTCATTATAGTTATTTAGAAATAAAATAAAGGATCTATGAAATTCAAAAAATGAATAGTCTATAACCATCTACAAATCACTCCGCGTCAAATGCTCATGTGTACGTGTCGATACGTTCACTAGTTTTCACGTGATTGGCGTACAAAAGAAATCCATTTTTCTTTATAAAAATATAGATATACTCATATATACTTATTTTCAATCAACTAAGCCACGAGACGAAAGTAACGTTTGCGTGATAGTAAACTATAAGCCTGTCCATAACATCGGGGTGCTAGTTAGGATAGCATACACTACAACATAGTGCTCGTCGCGTAAAATAACTAACGTTAATTTTGTAACACCCTCGAAAATAACCGAATGAAAACTTTCAAACGTAGTTCCGCGAGGCTCTACTACTGAATAGTCAATGAGGTTATAAAATATAGAAAACGTTGGAACTGCGCAGTGCGGAGGTACGTAACGACTCCACGGGTCCCCACCGAGGTCCATTGTGTTGAAACATGTAATACCATAATGTTAAACAACTTTAATGTTCTGCATAATATTTATTATTAATGTTTTATTTTCTTTCTACGAAAAGACCAAGTCTCGCCTAATGGTGACACGTCTGCCCATAACAACGTGGCGCTAGTTGGGATGGTGTACACAGCACCATATTGTGCTCATCGCCTTAAGACTTAACGTGACTTAAGTCTCATTACCTCAGTAATTTCACTATCTACAGCGCCCTTTAAACCAGAACATAGTAATGTATTGACATTACTGTTAGGCGACAAAATAGGCGCTGCGGCCTAGACAGTCTCCGGCAACAGAAACCTGCCGAACCAGACAAGACCGTCGAACCATGCCTCGATGGAATCGTCTGGGTCTTGGAGAGATTAGGAGCTGCCAACGTCATACTGGGCAGCGATATCGATGCCCACAATACCTGGTGGGGCAGCCACTCTGCGGATCGAAGGGGGAGTGAGATTACAGCGGTGCTCGACAAGCTGGACTTGCACGTGCTGAACCGAGGATCTGAGCCGACGTTTGAAACATATCGGTGCGGGAAGCGCTATGCCAGCCGCGTCAACATCACCACTTGCCTGGCCATTCTGCTCGATCGAGTGATGGGATGGCGTCTTGCAACCGACGTGACTTCGTCGGACCATAACGCAATTCTGTTCGAGTTGAAACTTGTGAGGTCCCTCGGCACGGACATCAGGGGTTCAACACAGCGGTACTTTACCCATAGAGCAGACTGGAGCGAGTTCCGTAGAACTTTCGCCCAGCTGCTCTCCGAGCGCGGCCTGACACTCACTGAAGTTGACAAGGTCACCGAACAGGAGGCGTTAGACGGCGTAACTCAACAGTATTTGGAAACCGTGAGGAACTCCTGCGATGAGGTCCTGCCAAAGGCTTCCAAGCGGAAAAAGAAGGAATTGCCTTGGTGGTTCGAACAGCTCTCTCTCCTCAAGGCCAATATCTTGAGGAAGAAGAGACGGATACGAGACGCGCGGCAGGCCCGTAAAGATGGTCTGGCGTGAGTATGTCGAGGCGAGGGAGGCCTGCCGTCTCGAGACGAGGCGCGCTCAGACCGAGAGCTGGAAGCGGTTCTGCGAGAGGCAGGACCAGGGAGGACAATGCGGGCCACAGCCATGGAAGAGTGAAAGTCAATGAAGTCAACGGGGGGGGGGGGGGACATGATGACCCGTGCAACCGGCGCGGCGTGTACTACTATTAGTCTCTACAGTTTGATATTTCATGGTACTTGGTTTTATTACAATTGTTTTTTTTCTAAATTTTAGAAACTTTATGTACTTCTTTATATTTCGTCGGATAGGACTTAAAGTCGGGTACTTATTTATGTGCTTTATACGTGTTTTTTATAAATAAAATTTTGTTTTAAGATTAATTAAATTTGTAAGTATGCCGCCTTATTTTTGACTGTCACAACTTTCAAAGAACCTTATTTAAAAGTTTTAGCCTCTAGGTGACGATTATTAATTAAATTTGATAAAACAATGATTAAAAAATAAAATCATCGAAATTTTTCTTAGAAAATCGAGATTTTTTGAAAAATATTAGAAAAATTAATAACTCCAGAACCATTGTTTTTGGATGTAGTATTCCTTACATAGATAGATAGGATACGAGCTATACTTTAGCCCTTCCAGATCTTTTACACTTATTACCTTTCATCCTGCATAGGCCTCTTCCATACATTCGTACTGTATAAAGACGCTCCGACCTAAGTACTAATCATTTCACAGGGTGAAATATTATAGTTAATGACATAATTATTAACAATGAAATACTGTTTATTTTCTCTAATTTAATAAACTTTTTAATAAGTAATAGCGCCACGTTGTTATAGACGGGCGTATCACTTACTCGTTTTGTCGCTTAAATGTAATAAATAAAATATATTTATTTCTATAATAGTAGCGAGGTACTTCATTAGATGAACATTTTCATATTTTTGTCTCAAAACGAAGAAACTTTACAGAATATGAGAAGAAAACTACAAGCAGTAAGAAATGGGATTATTACGGTGTTCTGTGTTCATTAGTACGAATTTAAGAAACAAAAAGCACAATAAATATTAAATAGCTGCGTAAACACCGAAGGGAATGAAACAAATGAGTTTAGTAACAAATAATAAATGAGAAATCTGAACTATTCGCTCTTTATTGGATAAACTTAACCTTCATTAAGCTTTAAGTTACAACAACTTTAATTTTAAGTCAGACGGCGTCATTAAAAGACGATTTCCTAATATAAAACTGACACCAACAGGGTGTTTTGGGTGAATAATTAATTAATTAATTAAATGATATTGGTTTTCTTTGTGTTTATATGAAATCATTTGTATTGGGCATCGTTTCATTTCCAATAACGTTACTTATCTAAGATTCACTTGAGTTTTGGGGCGGAAGTCGCTTTTTAGTGTTGTCCTGTCCACATCAAGTGCGATCTGTTATTAATTCTCAATATTACGTTGGTCGTAGAATTTATTTAACGCGCCTTAGCTTCCATCATAAAGGTGGAATCTATACACATCATCTATACATACATTGGGTATATTCAGAGATCCATTGACTCACGAACTCTCCAAAACTATTACACATCAACACTCAAAATTTGGTAGAAACATTGCTTCCGCAATTTAGAGATCAGCTTAGAATTGATTTTCAAAATTCCTTCCCTAAAGAAATATGCGAGGTTGTTAGAATCAACAAAGCGGGCGAAGAACTGCTAATATACAAGATAGCACTGAAGTGATCCGTCTGTCATTGAAGTAAAGCCAGGGTACTCCTAGCGAGCACACTTCACTATCTGTAGCCTCATTGTCACTTAAAACCCTCTGAAAGTAAGGTAAAGTATTGGGACGCTATAGAGAAAATAACTCCTTTTCTTTCCTCCTCTGAAAGGGATACAATTATACGATTATAACTTTTTGAGGTATTTTTTAAATTTCATTTATCTTCTTTTAGAGCCTCATATATACACTTGTTTTAATGATGCCTTAATTTCAGTCATAACCTCTCAATCAGTTACAAATCTCGGTCCCTCTAATTATATTTCCATGATTGATAAAAGAAAGAAATCACTGGAAGTAGACCAGTAAAAAATGGAAGCATTTCCTAGCGCAACCACCAGCTTGGCCTTTACAATCAGTATCAGTTGACAGATGCTCATCGATGGACATAGCCTAAAGATATAGCTCTCGTCGGTTCTTAGGTTACAGTTTCCAGCGGTTACCTACGACCGGCAGGTTGTCGATCCATATTGTGGGGGCTCTTAAGGGTGGCAAGTAGAAGCATTATTGTCTTACTCGTACATAAGGAACAATAAAAACTAAAAGCGAAAATACTCATTCATTAACTGCGAATATTCCGTTTAATTGTATGAAACTAACGCCAGTTATAAATAATTGTTAGGTATTCCATTAAAATTTACGATGCTCCAGCGGTTTTCATTAGTAACTTTATCCTCATTTAAAAATAACGCGAGCCGGCTGTTGTCTAATGAAGGCAGCAGTATTGTGCATCAATTCCACTTTACAAACAGTATTCTTCAAAATAATTCCCAACTGTGTTGTTGTTAAAAAGATCTAAATAATAATATTAATAATAATCTTAAAATCATCATCAGACAATAAACGTTCTCAGCTGGACATAGGTCTCTCCCAAAGATCTCCACACCAATCTGTCCTGCGTTGCCCGCATGCAACGGCTTCCCACAACCTTACCAGATCGTCGGTCCATTTTGTAGGGGCCTACCACCACTACGGCTACCGGTACGCGGCCGCCACTCGAGAACCATGCTGACCCATCGGCCGTCAGTCCTTCGAGTAATTTGCTCTAACCACTGCCACTTAAGACTAGCAATTTTTTTTTGGATGCATCAGTGACGTTAGGTTTTCTGTGGAGCTCTTCATTTCTGATTCGATCGCGTAGAGAAACTCCGAGTGTAGCCGTCTCCATTATCTTTTGGGTTACTTTGAGCTTTTTTATAAGGCCATAGTAAGGGTCCACGTCTCGGTTCCATAAGTCAATTTATCTTAAAATCATCATCAGCCTATAGACGTCCACTGTTGGACATAGGCCTCTCTCAAGTCTCCACATCAGTCCTGCGCTGCCCCGTTCCAGACTGCTTCATCTTAAAATACTAACTCTTAATTAATTTTGTTGCATTACCTATCTTTTGAATCTTATTATCTTTGTGTATCGAGTGCTTCTCTTCTTGTTTATAATTTCATTTATAATCAAATGTAGTAGTTTATTTATTTTACACATAATTTATTACCCAGTTTATATTCCCACTATTGGGATTCGGTGCTTGAAAGAAAGAAACAGGGATGACGTTGACAGATTCGCATGTCCTTGCAAGCCGTTATTCTTAAAACATGTCGACTTTGTTAAACAGTTTTTCTAATTAGAACTTCCGGATCCAAGGTTTTCAGGGCGTTCTAGATTATATGATTGGGGTAACGAGACTTAATAACTTGTAACCAGGCGAACAGCATATCACACACCATGTCACTTAGTAGAATAAAAAAATAAATAAATTGAGGCAAATATATTCATATAAATCCTTTTTGGAGTGACTGTACGAACCACACTGTGTATCAAAAGCGACGAGCATCTATGTCATCTTACCTAAGACCGCAGCATCATGGATGAACGTATTACTTACCATTAAGAGGGAGTCTAGCGCGTCTTGTCGTCGTTAATATTGAAACTTCAACAGGTTCGATTTATGGTTTTTATTTTAAATAGGGTCTATTCATTAGGTTATGACAATTACAATAATATACTATACGCTTAAGCAATACTGAACAAAACAATAAAATTTACACATGTAAAACGCTCCATAGTTACGTTATTTGAATAAATTATTATATCATTTCAGATTCTCCGCGTCCCGGTAACAGGTGCTATCCCCATTAAACGTATATTTACAATTAAAACGAAACGCAATAAAACAAACTGATACTTAATCTCAAGGACACAAGATTCATATTTCATTTTCATTCAGATTCATAAAAATCGTTACATTAAAAAAAACTGGTTATGTAAATATATCCAAAACTCACACCACCTCAAAGTGGAAACGTTACTACACCGCAGCACAAACAAGTTAACCGCTTCAATTCCCATACTAAATATTTATCCAATCATTTTTTATCTCGATAGTTTTCAGAGTTTACAATAAGAAAGCATTGGATATTGGAGCCAACGTTTGTTCCAATAATGGAAGACAAATACGCCTTTAACAAAATACAATCACTTAAAATAAAGTATTCACTAGGAAATACTATCGAGACAAAAATCTGAAATTAATCAATTCCAAGCGATCGAAAGATGTGCGGATGATATTCGAACTTGAAACTGTCATTTCCAGTTATCATCATGTACCTTCTCAAAACTGAAGTTGCAGATATACTATTCCGATCTTCAGCTATCATCTGATGGTATGATGGTGGAATTATGTATTAAAGCCCGGTTCCTTTACATCTTCCGGTTAAGTACAGTTCTAAGTTACAGCCTACATCCACTGCGTTGGGTACGTATAAAATCCGTGTAAAACTTACTAGTTACAAATGTGAATAAATTTTCTCAGTAGATGGCGCTATTAACTATTACACTTAACTGTAAGAGTTAAATATATACAATTTATGAACTTTAATGTGAACAGTTTTAACTATAATTTTTATACGGTACCAAGAACTCGATGATTGTGGTTAAAGTTTAATTTGCCAACGGAAGCTTAAAAAAGTTTAAAACTAGGAGAAGAAAGTTCTAGAATATTCTATAAAAATTTATTATATGAAAAGTCGTTTTTTTATTTATGAAATAGTTCAAAATGATATCGAAAACAATCAATTAAAATTTGTATTTGACGAAGAAGAATAATATAGTTATTCTTCTTCGTCCAGACAAGACATTCTGCTATAGTCCCACAATATATTATTGAACCTTATCAAACTTATACTATAAAGTGCAAATTGGACTAAAACCCAGTCTTCTGTTATTCAGTCAATTATGTATTATGTCAAATTTTAGGCGACACGTGAAATACGAAATGGTGAGAAAGTGTGATATATTCGTTGTAGTCTTGTCCATTTTTTTTTACACAAAAATCGCTATCAATAAAGATATGTAAAATTAATAAAAACCGTCCATAGATTACAGCCATAGACACGCCCCTTACTTCTGCATACATTTCAAGAATATACTTAAACGATAATATAGTTTTATTTCATGCGACGCTACTTCCGTTACTGATATAGCGAACTTGTCCCTAGAATTTTTCTTGGTCACGAGAAATTCGGGGAAATTCGTGACAAACTTGCTACCTTTGTATAGACTCAAAAAGTTTACACTACACCAATAGTTCAAATACAGACAACTCTGACTATCGTCAAGTAAGATCTATTACAAATGATTTATTATTCGACTCGCGCTTAATAAAGGAACCGATGTAAACAGAATCACCCAACTCTAAGTGTGGGTACATTTGCGACTCACTAACGATAACTGGTAAATATCACTCGTTTGACTAATAAAGTTTCCGATTCACTCGGCTAATTTACACAAAATTCCGGATTCAATTCCGTGATCGATCAATTCTTCTGCCTCTCCCTGGAATCCTCCCTGCACACTCCTCTCGGCGGGGAGTCGCGTCCCTTGTGTGCTTTGGTGGTCTTCCGCGAGCGCTTGAACTTGGCGACGTCGTCACCGAACACATCGCCGGTGCGCAAAGCGGAAATTAGATCGTCGAACTCGCCCTTCTGTCCGTTGGCGAGCGTGCTGTCGCGCGACCCGTCGCCGCTGTGCCCGTTGCACTCCGAGTTGGACTTGCCCAGGGACTTGCCGACGGAGCTCAGTAGACTCGATGCCTGTTTACGCTCCATCGTTCGCTTCTTGAGCTGTAAACAGGAAAACAAAAGTTAGTAACAATTTTATATTCTGACCATCCGTTTTTCTCTACTCTTCTCTTCGAGACATGCAGGACGTTCACCTGATGGTTTACCTTCATGTGATTTTATCTGCCCATATCAATGGAGCGCTAGCTAGAACGACATGCACTAAATCATATTATGTTGGACGCCTTTAACGATGTAAAATCATTCACGTAAGAAGTTAATACGCGTGCCTAGAGTGTATACATTTCATGTACCTCCTGCTCGTGACGGGTCCTCCTCTCTTCTTCGTCACGTCGCCTGCGCGCCGCGTCACATTCGGCGCGCGCCTCTGCCAGCTGCGCGAGGAAAGCATCCATCGCGCCAAACAGCTGCTCGGGTGACGAGCTCGGCTCCTCACCGAAAGCATGCGCACACGCTTCCAGCCGACTCTTCATGTCCTAATAACAATAAGTGTAAAATTTTCACAAATCCAGTTGTTAGGTATTTATATGGCTAAATATAATTAATCATGCAAATGTGGTGTTTTAACAGTGTTTTTAGAGTTATTGGAAATAAGTCTTCCTCAAAACACTACTGATCCAACAAGCTGCAGTTGATTGCCTCATACACGAGAATTTAAAATGATAAAATAATTTAAATAAAAATAAACTAGTTTTGATCCATATACGAAAAGTAAACAAAGTTAAACAATACAAATATACGAACATACGCCTACTAGATTGATTTTTTTATTTTTTTTTTTGGAGTATTCAAATAACAACATGTAATCTGTGGTGGTACATTCGACCCGATCATAAGTGTCATGTCGTTTCGAGGGGTCGAGCTCTAGAATATTTACAAAAAATTATCTAAACATGTATAGGTGCCGACATGCAAAGGATTTGTTTCGCTTACCTGGAAGAGGTCCTCTAGCTGTGTGAACGTGCAGACCGCGTGCGCGTGGAAGTCGCGCATTACGGGCACGAAGGCGTCATGCGGCGCGGCGGCCCGACCAGCGTGGTACTCCAGCTCGCGAGCAACCTCGCGCAGTCCGCCGCGCAGCGCGCCCACGTCGCGCTCCAGCTGCTCCACGCACACCTTAGCGGCAGCGCGTACGTGAGGCAAATCCTCCTCCAGCAGCAGCACATCGCGGAACTGACGCAATACAAGAA
The DNA here is from genome assembly GCA_029030555.1 of Ornithoptera alexandrae. Taxonomy (NCBI): domain Eukaryota; kingdom Metazoa; phylum Arthropoda; class Insecta; order Lepidoptera; family Papilionidae; genus Ornithoptera; species Ornithoptera alexandrae. The sequence goes on along the minus strand of JARDVY010000007.1, from coordinate 2,238,749 downwards.
CAAGTTATATAGAAACATTGCAAAGGCAACTTTTTTATACGACAAAACAACGGGACCTACGCTGATGCCAAACATATTACAATTAAAATATTGTGCTGATAAAATTGGCAAAGAGTAGCAATTACGCGGGCGGTTTCTAAAGAAACTATACCACTAACATTACTACACAACATATGGCCCAGAAATCGAATCCGGGACCTCCGTGTTTAGGAACAAGCGTTTAGTTATTATTATGCTATGAAAGCAAGAAAAAGTTAATTTATTCAACGAAGTTGCGAGATGAGCAAAACGGTTAATCTGATGTTAAGTGGTACGTCTGCCTATAGCAACGTGGCGTTAGATAGATTGACATACACTACATCACATTGCGCTCGCCATCTTGCGACATAAGAGGTGAAGTCTCGTTGAGTGCTAAGTTAAAAGTTATTTATACCTTTAAAACGATAAAGATATTTAAATTATAACAGATGAAAAATAAATTGTTTTAGTGTAATTGTACTAAGAATCTTCCAGTTTTTAGAGCAGTGTTTACCTGCGTCTCTAACATCTCAACCAGGAAGTGCAGCAGGGTAGTGTTGCGCGTGACGCTCGACTTGGTGTCGGCCAATTTGTTGAGCGACGTCAACCGGAAGCCGGAAGCGTTACCGCGTGCGCCTCTGCAAACGTACATAAGTTAACAAACGTGCGACCCTAACCTAATTAAGTAAATTAAATTATTTTTTAACTTAAATTGGCTAACTTCTTCTTAAAGTACATCTCCAACTAGTGAATGTAGGCGATCAACGTGGTACAGTTCTTTCTGTCTCTGGTTCGGCGGAACAATTCGGACGCCTCAGATATGCCAGTCCGTTCCCTGATATTCCTCAACCACGACTTTGACTAACATTTGGCTTTAATTTCAGACGATTTGAAGTATATGTATGTAACGAAGTAATACCGGTTCATGTAGTTGCCGAGAGCGAGCACGATTTCAAGCAGCGCGCGCAGGCGCCGCGAGCGCGTCATGTCGCGCGCGGCGCGCAGCACGACGGCCGCGCGCGCGCTCGCCTCCGCCGCAGCGCCCGCAAACTTCTTCTTAAACAGCAGCGTACGTACGCGCTGCGAGTAGTGCGGGATCCTGTGCGAACGGAACAAAATCCACAATTAGTGACAAATTAATAATGTTCAAATAAATTTTTTTAGAAACCATGACATAACAGCTCAACTATTGATGCTGTCGTTCACGTGGCACCTACGAAATAGACACAGGTTAGATCTTTAACAAGTTTAAGCTTCCAGCAAATGAAAAGAAAACAAAATCTCATCAATAAATTAGATATTTACTTTGAGATTTCGTAGAGGAACCGATCGGCGCGCGCCATGTTGTCCAGCTCATCTTGATGCTCCTCCAACAATGCCGCCTCCTCGGCGCTCGGTGTGAACTTCAGCAGCTGTTCTACCATGTCGATAGGTAACTGCTCATCTTTGTCCATCTTGAGGATCGCTCTAAAACAATTAATTCAGAAAACTTGTTAAAACGTACGTATTTATAGCCGTGTTCAAAAATCTATATTTTTAAATCCTCTCATTAATTTGGTATCAGTACGTGTTTGGTTGGGTTTGACTCCACTTAAAGTGTGTACGTCGAAAGGAAACTTGTTTCCGTGACGTAGTACATCAACTCTTACCTGCATATTTCTTCGTCAGTCATCTTGAGCTTGGAGAGCAGTATAGTGCAGTTCTGAGCGCGGCGCCCGTCTATCACAGTCAGGATTTTGGTTCGCGGTTTCGCTCCTAGCTGCCGCAGATCTTCGACCGAGCCCTCGTTCTGAATTTCAACATTATATTACGCTATAATATATCTAAACTTACAGATTTGCAAGAAATGTTTAATTTTTATTTACAATGGGCTATCACTTTACCTGGACTTCACATGGTATTTAAGTGATAATGAGGTGATAGATAAGTGGATAACAAAGGGTACTCGTCTTGTAGTTAAATGCTATGCAAACGAAAATGGATGGATTTTATGAGTCTAGACTACAGGGCACGTAGTAGCAATAATTTCTCACCTGTACACCGTTCTTCTGATAAGCGCAGAACATCTTGTCAATGGAGTGCAGGTCGATCGCCGAATACAGCCTTGTGTCATCAAGCTCTTGCCATATTGTACCGTGCAGCTTCGCGTCCGGCAGTTTGCTCCAATTGAAGCTCTTTAGAGGATTTCCAGGCGTCGGCACGTGTTTCTTTGGCCGTGGAGCGGGTGTGGGCGTCGCTGGTATCGGCGCTGACGGCGGCGGCGGAGCAGGCGGCGCTGGCGGTGGGCGGATGGATGGCGGCGGCGGTGGAGGTGGCGCGCCACATGATTCAATCACAGCGCTTTTTAAGTTGCTAACCTATGGAGGAAATTAAAAATTTAACATGATAAGTATAATGAATTTAAATATCTACATTAATATATACATTGAACGAGGCCAACACTGGATAGTTAGTTAATCACATTTTATAACTGGTCTACTTAAAAATTTACGAAGATCTTTAAATCAGTAATTAGTCCTAAAAATTTGTATTAAATAAATTATGTTAATAAAATAGCAAAACGTCAAAATCACAATCACCTTTGCATCATCAGGTATGCTGCCCTCGCTGACCAGCTTCTCGAACCTTGCTCTCTCCGTCCTCTCATGGCTCAGCTGTAAATTTAATTATAGTTCATTAATGCGAAGCGAAATTCATAATTACAGCTAGAACTGATTGTAATCAACTATTTAACTGATGCGGTTAAGGTAAAATGAGTTTTCGTCGATATAAAACACAACTATGCTACATAACTGCATCAAAGCAAAACACGGTAATGACCGAGAAAATTTTTCTTTTCGAAAAGATAACTTTTATTCCAATATTATGATTAGCTTCATTTAGTATCAGGTGGCAGATTATCAATATGAAGGTGGTACTTGTATTGAGAAGTTCGAAAGCTACCTACTACTCAACGATACTTCACAACATACGGCCCTGACAAAGATTTAGGGATCTCCGTGTCTGATAAAGTCAACGCTTAGTCATTCTCCACAGACATGGTATTATCTATGCATTTTTATATTTCCTTTAAGAACGGCACTGGCAAAACTATTTAGCTGGCTGGTACCTCGTGAATATCAACTAGAGTATTTATAAAAAAAAAATCTACAGATACTGAATCCTTTTTACTCTTATACTCTATACCTGTTGCTCTAGCTGGTGCGCCCTCTCCGTCCACTCCATATGCCCGGCCGTCTCCCTCTCGAGCCTTTCCTTCATTCTCTTCACAACTCCCTCCAACTCCTCTCTCTCTTGCGACTGCTCGTCAAGTTGCTTCTCCTGTTGGTTAGGGTTAACATGCGCATGGGGTGGAGAATGAGTTAAATGCACCACCGCTATGTCTTTGCATTGCGCACGCGGAAAGTTACAGGGTATGGTTATTGTGATTGCTGGCAATGTTGTTATTATTAACTTTTTAATATTACTACCTAACTGTAAGTCTGTGTCGCAAGTTAGGATAAACAGCCTTGCCACACCGGTCTAAATTGTTTTGTATAATTTTAATTAAGCACATATATTACTCTTTGGATTTTTCATAAACTAAACAACTTTCAACGACAACAATTATTTGTTATCGTTGAAGAGTAGAAAAGTCAATATAAAAATAAAGTTTAAAAATATTCGTTTTAGAATTAATATGAATGGAATAGTGAGCGTCTTTTTAAGTAATCACCATATCCAAGTAGTATATATAAAATAAATATCATAAAAAGATTGAATAGTTAATATATAAAAGCATATTATATCAACTGTATTTAGCTGGTCACCCTGGCAGTAGTACTGTCCAACACCGCATATACCGGCCTCTATTTCAAATAAAAAGTTACCTTCTTAGCCAGCTCGGTGGCTAGGTCCACATTCTCCCTTTCCAAGTTCTCCGCTTTCGACCTGGCAGCGACAAGCTCCTCCTCCTTTGCGAGGAGGTGTACTATTTCGCCGACGTTGATTTCCAGAGGGGCTATATCGGGATCGTAGACCTGCAGAGGGTTATTCGGTGTTAGGCTATAACTACCAAAAAAAAATTATGCATTATCCACTCACTACTTACCTGCACCCAGGTTGTCCAGGTCAAATTTTAAAAATTACTCACTACGAGTTATATAATATAAAGTTACATTTATGTGTATACTGCCATAAGTAAAAATATTTAACTAAAAACACTACTTTTTAAATGGCAACTTAACTTTTTTTATCTACAGAAGGCTATAATTTGAGCACAATTTTACATTGTGTAAATGTCAATAATGCTGTGGATCGTAAAGTGTACTAGTTCAGAATCCTCTGTTTTGTCGCCTGGAGACATGAGATGTTAAATGTCCAGTAGTTTTAGAAGCTTCCACGCCCTTCATAGCGGAGAACAGTGATGTTTACAAACTGTACCAGTAACGACTCCTACCGCTATTAAAGCGACTTTTACAAAAATCACTTTTTGCCGTTTTGTTCTTTCTTACCTGATAATAAATAATTTATTTATATCAATGAAGCTCCGACTAAGCTATAAACTACTAGTAATTTATACTAACTATTGCTATAAGCGTCAAAATCCGATGGTTACTAGTAAGGTTATAGTAACAATACCGACCCACGACAGGGTCTCTCTTTATATCATAGGATACGCCACATGTACCTTGGTGTTGTCGGAGGCGTCATCCTTGAGGCTGCCCTGATCGCTAGCGGCGCGGCTACCGGCCGAAGCTTGCTGCAGCACCAGCTGCTGTACCACTCGGTCTAGCAGCAGCCAGTGCTGGGAGTGAGGGTTGTACTCCACTGCGAACAGAGTCGAATTACAAAGTATGAAACAGCAATTACTTTTAAGAGTTTCGATTGTTAACAGTTTACTAAATTCATCAAACTGTTTTAACATTATGAGAAATTCGTAAATCTATGAAATGCGATATAGTGTTTGTGCACTACCTAAGTCTACCGCTGAGTAAGGTATAAGCCTATGTCACTCACGTGGCAGAAGCAACATATGCTGCAGCAATGACAGCAGGTGAGGGTACGCGGCGGTGTGGCTGAGCTTCCGGCGCAGCAGTTCGAACATGGCGGCCGCGCTCTTAGTGTCAACGTGCTGTCGGTCGAAGCGTCGCGCCAGCTCGCGCTCGTCCTCGTTGCGGACCATCTCGAAGAACTCGATGTGCCGATCGAGCGTCTCGTTTTCGTACTTGCGAAGTTTCTCGATTACTGCCGATACAAAAAGTTTTCCTTTTTTTTAAAAAATCTAATATCAACCAAGAGAAAGTAAAGATAATAATAAAAAAAAGTATTGTTTTCCAACTATTAGATTAAACAGCTATATCTCGCTTTAGTTAAATTAATGAAACAATAAATCAATATAATATTAAAACAACACTATAGTAATTAACTGAAACCAGAAACGATTCGGCCATCATGCCTACAGAATTTTTCAAAGAGCTAATCTAGACTAGTCAAGGTTTTTTTATTTTATCATATTTTAAGCATTATCATTTATCATTAGCAGGCCTTTTTGTCGACTTGACAGTTCGGATATTTTAGATAGAGTCGACTTTTTTCGGTTCGATTCCAGGGGCTTCAAGTTATAGAGTTTAATGTTATGAATCCACCGGGCCAATTATCGCCCACATTTTATGAACCTGCTGCTATAAAATCGTTGCTACGTGGTGACTGTCAACATATGAGAGCTAGAGTATTTTGGACGTGCCATACCTCACGCATTCACGACGTCATTGTCACTTAACACCATGACAACAGTGGATCAATGTACGGTCGTTGTAGATAATTAAAATCATCATATCACTGTTTTACCAAAATGACATGGCACTCCCCTTTTGGTAATTTACAATAGACTTTTACCTGGCTGTATCCCCAACATGAGCAGCTCGTATCTAAGATGCAGGCGGAACTCTAGGCTGTCCTCACCGGGACCGTAATTTAAGACAGCATTTACAAAGGACATGATGGCGGTCTTAAGGCCTAGGTCGTCGCGGTACGCGCCCGTGCTGCGGTCCAGTTCATTGACGACGCCCTGGAAGCGAGCACGCTCTCCAGCGTACTTCTGATAGTGCACCATCGCTTCTAGCACCTGAGAAAATAATTTCACGAAATAAACACACGTGATACGTATATACAGATTTTAGTAGTTATAAAGTGGTTCTGACACACACCCAAAGAAACACAGTAATGTCTGCATGCTATGTTTGAGGATAGACATGTGTGTCCGGCAATGAAGACTTTTTTTATCAAGCGAGGTGAGTGGATCTTTCACATGATGTTAAGTTATACGCTTGCCTGTAACAACGTGGCGCTAATGAATTTGGTATTAATAGCACCACATTGCGCTCGTCGCCTGACACATAAGTCGTCGAGTCTCATTATCCCAGTAATTAAACTAGTTACATCGCCTTCAAATCTGAAAACTGTAATGTTTGTACACAACTGTTTAGCGGCAGAAATGGGTGCTTCGGTGGCACCCACCTCGATAGTCTCCGGCAACAAAGACCTTCTTCTTCTTACTTGACCTTGTGCCATCTTTACTTGAGATCGGTCTTCCTGGTCATTCTTCTAATCTATCTATATTTTGTGTCATAGAAAAAAAAGACCGACCACCAATAAATAAAATTTTGTACTGAATAGAAAATTTACACAAACTACCGCAACAAGTGTAACTGAAAAATTGATACGTATTGTGCAAATACTCAATATTGCTGTTTGATTATTTACAGGCGCTTGTGCTATTCAACTACAGTGCCCTTCTCCAAACATTAACCAACATGCATTGTTGCAATAGTTATATAAGAAGTAGTCATATAATTATTCCTAAAAAAAAATTCGTCAAAAATAAATATTTTTAAACTTCAGGTCCAAAGATCGACACAATTTTCAATCGATCGGTGTGGAGATCTTTGCGGAAAGGGTATGTCCAGCATTGGACGTCTATAGGCTAATGACGATGACGATGATGGGTATAAGAATATAATAACTTTTTCTTCAATCCTAACATCAAGATTAAAATACCAAAGGTTTGATGTTATTTTGTCATGATACACCATTTGTTATAATGATAGGGTTCTAAAAATAGACCTTCCGTTCTATTTTTGTTCCCTCTTTGGAAACCCATAACACTAGACGTATGTAGTTGGGCCCATATTCTATATTAGGAAAAAAGTTGTTTTTCTTCAAAGATTCAGTTACCTGACGATATTATTCTTCACCGGCAAAATATTGGCGATTGCTTTCGGATCTTTGGCCGTATCCACATTTCAATGGTTACGGTACATACCTTTTTATGTCCGCCGGGCACGAGGCACACCGCGCCTAATATTTCAAGTGCAGCCACCTTAGTCTTCACGTTCTCCGTGTCTAGCGACTGGGCGATCAGATCGATGCTGGTGGGATGCGCCAGGACGTGAGCACGGCCGGTCTGGAATTTATTTAATTATTTATTTAAATTTGCGATATTATCTAACTTTGTAGAGAAAGCATACACAAATCTGGTCGAGATTTTCCACCTGACAACCATGGAGACAGAAGTGATATTGAAGGCATGTGTAGATAAACAAGAAATATTCTACTAATGTAAAATGTAGTTTAAAATCAAGGTTTCCTAGTAACCTTTATCTATCCTATCAATTGTTTACTAATGATTTATGGATACTATATATACATTCTATCGGCTGATAATATATATGATATATATACAGTTACACACAGTGCTGAAAGCTTTTTTATATAAACTACTACAACTACTTAGCTTTAACATGCAATTTTCCTGCTAACACCACTCCGATAGTCTATTTCAAAGTGTGCCACTTTACGTTGTTACCAAAATTTGTTTATGTGCGTAAGAAAATATGTAAGTATATAAAAAAAGATAATTCTGTATCACCTCTCGTATCTACTAATAGGAAAAACTATTAGTGATCCAGTTAGATTACTTCTTCCGCACCCAACAAATAATATTATAGAGAAAGTGCAAAATGACTTACAGAGTTGTTCATCAAGGCCTTGATCCCCGCTATGAGGTTATGCCTGGTCAGTGCTTCGTCCCGTGGAGCGCGCTGGAGGGTCTCAAGTAAAGCGGTGAGCCCTCCTTGCTTTATGAAACGGAGAACGAAACTGTGTGCTCTCGTCCTAAGGGCCGTTTTCAATCCGTCCACCAGAGCGCACGCTTCTGCTGGGGTCACGCCCTCCAAGGATGAAAAGGCCTGAAAGAATCATGTACATTATTTCTCATTTTGGTTTTGTAAGAATTTCACTGGGTATTTCTTTTTTTTAACCGCAGCATGTAGCACTGTATACAATTGCTCGATGAAGATAGTAGGCGCCTGTAGAGTAACCAACAAAATAAATTTATTTTTCAACAAAGCAAAGAGACGAGCAACATAGTCAGCTGATGGTAAGTCATACGCTTGTCCAAAACAATATGGCGCTAGTTATGATGATATACACTATACCACATTGCGCTGGTCGCCTTGAAACAAGGCGTTGTCCTATTACCCCAATAATTACACTAGCTACAATGAGATTTCACATTTATATCTCAAGGAGCACAGTATGTTGCAGTGTGCTTATCCTTATTATGAGGTTTAAGAATGTTTATATTATCACTTATTGTCCCTTATTATCTCTTCCTAACAGGTTAAAATCTCGCGCCACTCGCCGCTTAAGCGATTTAGATAACAGGAACTACAGTATTATTTAATTCTCATAAGATTTTGTACTAAAACTTTCAGGTCTCTTGGGATTATAAAAAAATTTCTCAAAAATGGGTTTACAGCGGTCAACTCACATCGGCTATCTCGCCAAGTGCTTTGATGTACTCCTCGACCTGCGGTGCGTTGGCGAGGGGCGGCGCGCCCAGCGGCGGCCGGCGGCTACAGTAGATCTGCCACTTCTTGGCAGCTGGCAACTCCATCATTGCCGCCTTGTTCACTGCAGTCAAGTCCAGTTCCTCCTACAAAAAATAAAAAGTTTCAACGATGTATGATACTATGATTAACACAAATCTTTAAAAAGAAAAACTATAAAGGATTAACAGATGAATTCTTTTTGGCATATCCATGAATACTTTGTACTGTCACCATTCAATAACTTTTTTTATTCGATAAAGCGACGGGACGAGCGGAACGTTCACCTGATAGTTAGTGATACGCCCGCCCATAACAACGTGTCGCCGGTTAGGACGACATACACTGCGCCACAATGCGCTCGTCACATGAGACATAAGCTGTTAAGTCTCGTTACCCCAGTAATTACACTATCTATTTCTTCTTGTTCTTCTTAAAGTGCCTCTCCAATTAGTGAAGGTTAGCGATCAGCGTGATACAATCCCTTCTGTCTCTGGTTCGGCGGAACAATTCGGACGCCTCAGATATGCCAGTCTAATCCCTAATATTCCCCAACCATGACTTTTTCCTTCTCCCCACCATTCGTTTATCACTCTACAACGCTCTTCAAACCAGAACTCGGTAATGTTTGCACAGTGCTGTTTTCAGGATATAATAGGCGTTGCTGTGGTACCTACCTACGCCAGTACATACAGTAATACTTAAACTGGAAGAAATACATCATCACCGTTATCACGGATGCTCGTACATTTTATCAACTACATTGGTGCCGATATCAATAACCACCTTATCTAGGTATCCACAATTTCGTTACTAAGATTGATTTATCATTTTACACAGGAAATGATGAGATTTTTTTTCCTTTGATGTCTGGTTTTTTTTTTATTTATAACTATTCCGTGTACCAAAACCTATTTGTGGACATTTTCTAATTTTGTCTTCAGAAGAAACTGGCAAATATCTTATTTATAAAAATAAGTTATCTTTCATGACATAACTCAATATGACTTTTATCGATAGATGATCAATCACTGCAAACTGCATTCGAATATCCGCGATAACGGAGTTCATCATCATCATCATCATCAAGAAACGATAGACATCAAAAGCAAAAATACATTTTCTTACACAATTTGACTTCAAGACTTAGATTGTTTTAGTAAAGCATATTCTTTTATTTACGTATCGAAAATACTTATTAAACAATGAAATGACTCGATTAAACAATTTAGCTGTTATATTATCGATTATAAATCGAGTATTGTATACGGTATAAACAATTAAGTAAAGTAGCTTTAGATCAGTTTGTATATACCCAATTGCGAAACTGAAGTAACATTCTTTTAAAGATCTAGCACGCCTTAACCCCAAATAATCAGTCCTTGAAAGCATTTACCTAAATTTTACAAAATTGGTATATAAATTGAGCAGAATCCGTAAAAACTGGCACAAAGTAGCTAGAAAACTCCATGCCTTATAGCCAGCAAGTAAAGTATATGGACGGTCGAGGTACAGGCATACCGTATACGAATAAATCGGAAATTACTAGAAATGCGGACACATCGACGTAAACTGCAAGATGACTAGTAAGTAGTAAATAACATTAATATTTCCAATATATATTCCAGGCTCTCAAGCCACAGCCTCGTTTGTTGATTAGCAGAGTGCACCACGAGAAGGTGAGATTGGTTTGGGTCCCATGAGTTCTTGTGCGGGACCCCTTACACCACTCTAAATCCACCCTTCCCCTTGAAATACCTGTGAAACGCCAACGATCAGTTTATTCGTCAGATAACTTCTTAACCAGCCGATAGACGTCCACTGCTGGACCTAAGCCTCCCTCAATGATCTCCACATCGATCGGTCCCGCGTTGCTCGCATCCAGTGTGTTCCTGCGATTCTAACCAGATCGTCGGTCCCCCTTGTGAGAAGCATCTCAACACTACACCTACCGGGACGCGGGCGGCGCTCGAAGACCTTATTGTCCCATCGGCCGTCGATCCTTCGAGCAATATGCCCAGCCCACTGCCACTTAAATCTAGCAATCTTTTGGGCTATGTCGGTGACCTTAGTTCTTCTGCAGATCTCCACATTTCTGATTTGACCGCGCAGAGACGCTCCGAGCATTGCCCTTTGGGCGACATTGAGCCTTTTTTATAAGGCAAGTACTTTATTCAAGACTACTTGGACATTGTGAAACAAATCCTAGTACTATAAAAAATAAAAAAGTTATAATTTTTATTAATAAACGTAGCTTTATTAATAAAACAACTAATACCGTCAATAACTCTTAACAACGCAACAAATAACTCGAGTACACAGACGGACATGTAGCGCTGAGTGAAGCTTTTTATATGGATAAGGACGGGTAACGAACTAAACTAACGAATCTCAAACGTAGCCAATAGATACGATAGGTCAGAACGTAACGACGCAGAGAAAGCTGTTCTGGACATGATCCAAAGAATGGGTGTCCACGCGGCACTCCGCGAGCGCACCGACAATACTTTATGGTACTTTCGACAGGAGAAACTTTACAGAAACACATCTATTAGCGAAACCGAATGCTATTCTCAGCTGTCAGTTTGTTCTTAACATTTAAACAGATGGGATATAATTAAAGGTTAAGTATCTCTCTAATAGTTAAATTTAAGTATACAGTTGGATTTGATTTCCTTTACCTAATGTTTAAAAAGCGACATGTGCGGAAATTTTCCAACATTTCCTTTTTTTTATTCGAAAAGTTGGTGGTGAATGACAAACCTGGCCATAACAACGTAGCGCTAGTTAGAATGATAAACACAGCATCACATAGTGCTCGTCGCTTGGAGATATAAAATGTTCAGTCTCGTTACCCTCCGTAATTTCACTAGCTAAAATGCTCTTCGAGCAGGTACACGGTAATATTTGTCCATTACTGTTTGGCGGTAGAAATAGGAGCTGCGGTGTTACCTACGTAGATGGTCTCCGGCAATAGAGAGCTACCACCAATAAAGCCAAATCGTGTGCTGGAATTACGTGATATAATTCCCCTGTTCCCTTTTCATCAATAGACTACCACACATGGCCAGTCACCATCCTTATATTGTAAACATCTCCAGTGTATGAACAAGGACGTTTAGCAAATATTCCTAGATATTCTTTATGCCCTTCAGGTTTCAACTAACAATGGAATTTACAAAAATCCTTCCGCAAAGGCAGTTGCGTGGGTGTTGATAACAGGAACGGGTCTGAATGGTGGTCGCCGGACGGGAATATTTCTGACAATGTTCTAGTATAAATTTGACATTTATTATAATTATTTATTACGGCCACACAAGCAAGGTCATTGGAACATTTGGAACAACTAGTGTGAGTATATTTACCAGCACTGTCATGTTACGCCGGCTGGTAAACAGCCGCATTGTGACATGACATTGACTGAATAGAGCCGATACTTCCGCGTGAATTCACGTCGCATTCTTCATCACTCGGATGATTCAAATGGCACAATTATATATGTATCCTAAGGTAATACACTTTAAGTTCCAATGCATGTACACAGATTTCGAGTAGGGGTACGCAAATCTAACCCGAAATCTCTGCATTTTTCTATACTTAAAAACAAACCTATCAATTTGTAAATTTAATCAATCAAACATCAATATAGCAATAGTCAAAACATAGTGGAGTAGTGTACCTTTTGAGTAACTTGAAAGGTATAGATATAGACCCCGATGACGAGTATATTCCGCATCCGCCAACTTCAATGGAAATCGTACTATTCTATACGAATAAATAAAACTTATGAGAGTAGTTCAACTATACCTTCTTTTAAAGTTTTTTTCTTATCCGACAAAACGACGAGCTAAGACATGACTCTAGTTAAGAGGATATACATTGCATCACATTACACTCGTCGTCTTGATATATAACGTGATGTCTCGATACCCCAGTAATTTCACTAGCTACAACACCTTTCAAACTGGATCATTGATAACGTTTGCACAGTATTGTTTTGCGGCAAAAACATGCAACTGCGATGGTACCCTCAGTATAACGTGATTAAAATAAATGTTTTAACTATATACCAAAATAACAAGCTTTAAATCCTTGACCTGATGGTTCGTTGTTAGTAATTTCAGAACTCATCTTCATCATCGTATGGTGCCTTCTTCAAACTGGAGTTGCGCAGTGAGATTGAGACAACTAATCCGGTCTTCAATTATTCTTTACAGCTGATGGTATTTAATCTGAACTGCTCATCTGCCGGATAGTTGGAAGTACTGGACTGATTTTGATAGGATTTAACCTGATATATAGCTTAAGGCATAATGCATGATACAGACTACTAAATCATTTCAACCCAAGTGTTATAATTTCTAGATTAATTCTGATCAGGTGTGATAGGTTTCACAGGAGTGTACAGTTGCGAAAAAAAACAATACCAGAGATTCATTGACTCATCACGAGATCTCCGAAACAATTAGAAGTAAACACTCAAAATTTGGTAGAGATATATATTGTTTCTTCCATTTAGAGTTCAGCCAAGAATGGATATGACATTGTAATGAACTGTTAAACAATTGTCGATAAGGAGTCAGATCAGTACAGAGTTTACAGACGAAAAAAAAATTATTTAAAGATTAAACCGAACAGGGTTTTTTTTTACAATGGGTTCGCACGTTTACTAACGCAATAGTAAACACTTTCGTTAGCTCGCAACTAGCAAGTTTTCACAACAGAATTACATTCACAGATATTAACCAATAACTAAGGTTACGATTTTGTGATTCTTAAGTAAATGTACACAGTTAAAATGCACAATCACTTTATAAATATAAATATAGGTATATATAGAAATGGCTGTTATAGATTGATATGATATATTATATCAGCCGATAGACGACCACTGCTGGACATAGGTCTCCCCAAAAATTCTCAAATCGGTCGGGTATGTATTCCATAAAGAGGATTTGGGTTTATTCTCACCACACTGGCCTAATGCGGGTTGGTGGAAGCGAGAGCCTCGTTTGTTGATTAGCAGGGTACACCACGTGCAGGTGAGTGGCTCGGATCCAGTGAGCTGTGCGGGACCCATTACACCTCTTATATATATATATATAATATATAATACATATATATAATGTATATATATAAGCTGTTACCCGGTTGCTTTGCTAGCCGTAATACAGAATTAGACTTGAAATTTGTCTGAACTATTACCTGTGACCAAGTACAACCGCAAATGACCTTCTACAGCAACTGTTACTATAGCGACCGCATAAACAAAACGAAATGAATTTTTTTATAAAAGTTAATTGAACATAAAATGATGATGAACCTATGAAATTAAAAAAAATTATAGCCTATAACCATCTACAATTCATTCCGCATCGAATCATGTTCCCATGTCGATACTTAGTTTTGACGTCATTGGTGATCAAAGAAAACCCATTTTCATATACCATCATCATCATCAGCCGATAGACGTCCACTGGCCGATATAGGCCTCCCCAAATATCTCCACATCGATCAGTCACGCGTTGCTCTCAACCCGTGGGTTCCCGCGATTCTCACCAGATCGTCAGTCGACCTTCTGGGACATATATAAACATTTATAACGATCAGTTACAATGCTGTATAGCTTACTAATATTTTATTGGAAAATATGACCAACCGTACATAAATAATTAGATTTGCTTGTTATGTATTCCTATGACTGAACGGAATATTGCTATTTTCTGAAGTATTACATTAACATTGTATATTCTGTAGTTCTCTATCAAAACTACAGAACGGCTAATCAGTTACTATGTATGAAGTAGATATGATTTCTTTCTATTGAGAGCGTATGCTTCAAACAGACAAACAAACAGTGCATGCCCTAGCTATCTAAACCTGTCTAGATAATAATCTCATAAGTTAATAAAAAAATACGTTATCTATGCTGAATTGTAATTGGTAACTTTATTTATAACTATAGAAAACTAGGTTTAGGATATGACATGCATACACAACTCTAAATCTTTTTCCGAGCTACTGCGTTTAGACGTTCGTTTAGAGACCTTTTGTTTATATTCAACGAAGCGAAGAGACGAGCGAGAACTTCACTTGATATTAAGTGATACGCCTGCACATAACAACGTGGCGCTAGTTAGGATGTCATACACTGGACCACGTTGTACTCGTCGCCTTGAAACCTAAGACTTTGGACCTTGTTATCCCCGTCATAACACTAGTTACAGCGCCATTCAAACCGGAATATAGTACTGTTTGGCGGCATAAGTAGTAGCTACGGTGTTAGCTACCTGGAAGGTATCCGACAATAGAGACTTACCACCGGATCTGTATTCAATGATGAAGGTGAAAAACATACCTAAGGATTTTTAGATAGCACAGTTATATTAGTTAACGGCCTCGCAACAGATAGCATGGGTGTTGATGCGAATAAGCCGCATATCAGGGCGCCGTTTACTGGTAATTAACGTAATTACCTTAGATATGTACACAGTGCGAGACAAACGGCAGCATCATAAAAAAATATATGTCACGAGGAAAACACTAAGCAACAACAATTTGCCTGCATAACTTATTTTAGACGTCTAACGTCTGACCTCATAAATTACTAAACAAGGATGTGCATCGTAGATAAGAAAAAAGAGGTGATGGGTCACTTTTTTTTTTTGTTTCCACCCGCCCCCCGGGCATTTTTGGTTCTTGGCTTTTTCTTATCTCTTTAACAATTTTTTATTTATTTATTTCCTTCTTTTTCTCCTCTCTTTCTCTTCCTCTTTCGGTGGGTCTCTATTGCCGGAGACCGTCTAGGTAGGTACAACCGCAGCTCCTGTTTCTGCCGCTAAACAAATGTGCAAATATTACTGTATTCCGGTTCGAAGAACGCTGTGGCTAGTGTTATTACTGCGATAAGGAGATTTGACATCCTATGTCTCAAGGTGACGAGTGCACAATGTGGTGAGTGTAGACCATCCTAACTAGCGACACGATGTTAAGGGAAGGAGTTTACGTTCAAGTGAACATACCGATAATTTCGTTGCTTCGTTAAAAAAAAAGGTCTCGCTGGTTTCTGGTCTAATATAAATATAATAGTTCAAAGTGAGACTAGCGCTTTATTTGCAATAAGATATTATTCGAACCTCCAAGTATTGAAAAGTTATCAAACATATTATATATTCCTCAGTGAATTTGAGAAACTACGCATCATTCAGCTTTCTACCGAGCCGATCTGCCAAGACGCGGAGTCGCGACAGTCTATCATTAGTGCTTTCGCCGGAGATCTGCACCTAGAAATCCTGAGAAATTAATACCATCAAATATCTCTGCCGTTATTAGGTTGACTGGACCAGTTTGTGCAGAGGGCATTTACTATAAGGGCATAAGGTATAAAGAGACTTGCGACATTAATGAAAAATTCGCTATATTTATATTATCTAGGTAATACGCGATAGTTTTTTATTGCAATAGACTGTCTGGGTAGGAACCGCAGATTCTATTTCTGGCGCCAAACAGTAATATGCTTATATGACTTCCGGTTTGAAGAGCGTTGTAGCTAGTGAAATTACTGCGATAACGAGACTTGGCAAAACGTGATACGCTTGCTCACAGCAATGTGGCATTAGTTAAAATAATATATACAACACTACATTGTACTTGCCTTGACGTCAACGGTGAAGTAGGAGACTTACGGTGGTACGTATTTATATTTACTGTGGATCAGCACACCTTCATATAATTTTTTTGCAATAAAACCAACAAAAAATACTTTTATAGCCTGTTGTTTATTTATACATATATAGGAGATATCCAGAGATTCATCGACTCATCACGAGATCTCCCAAACTATTACACGTAAACACTCAAAATTTGGCAGGGATATTGGTTTCGCCATTTAGAGTTCAGCTTGAATGGATTTACATAATTTCTTACCCAAACGAAGTTGCGAGAAGTGGGGGGTTTTTTCTATATATTACGGCCGGCAAAGCTATAAATATATGATATACCCTTTCAATATATATTCGTTGAAAAAAGGATAAAAATAAAAAAAGTGTAAATCGTATACTGTAAAGGGTGCCTATAGCCGTCAAGGGCTTACATGAAAGTGGTCGTAATATGAAGCACGACAGAACTGGCAAGCGGCAGACAAAGCGGTCGCAATTTACTTAATGCAGTGCAACCACAAGGGGAAACCGGATGGAAATTAAATACTGGGATCGTTAAATTCGACCTGCGTTTTATAACACAGATGGCGGACACTGTCGGAATTGTAAAAGGGAGGATTTGGTACGAATCCTCTGCAACCGTTTCCGTTCGATTACGATGCAATACACGGCGACGAAATGGGAGTTTGATGTAATCAGTATATAACCATTTAATTTCATGACTTTAGTATATTATCTATAGTAATATATTTAAAGTACAAGCAAAAACTATATTTTGCCCAATAGTTAAAGATAATAAATTAATAGAGAAATATAACTTTAAACTTTCATCATCATCAGCCGATAAATACCTAATTGCTGGACAAAGCCTCTCTCAAAGATCTACATACATATCGATTAGTCCTATTATTTGTCTCTTGCCGGAGACCGTCGAGGTAGGTACCACCGCAGCGCCTATTGTAGCCGCCATACGTGTGTAAAAATTACTGGGTTCCGGTTTGAAAGGCGCTGTGGCTTGTGAAATTACTGGGGTAACGTGACTCAACATCTTACGTCTCAGGCGACGAGCACAATGTGATACAATATATGTCATTCCAACTAGCGCCACGTTATCATCATCATCATCATTAGGTGCCCTCTTCAAACTGAAGTTTGGCGATCTGATTAAGTAAACCAATTCGAACCCCCAGCTATTCTTTATAACTGATGGTATTTAATCCCGGTCCATTCCTTTATATCGTCAAACCATTTCTTACGCTGTCTACCAGGTGCACATTTTCTAGGAATTTTGCCTTCCAAGATCAATCATTTACATCAGGTGAATATTCCACTCGTCTTATCGCTTAATCGAACAATAAAAAAAACCTTCATCAGGTCTTTGGTGCTCTTCAACTAGGCCGAGGTTTCTTTATTCGATGAAGCAACAACACGAACGAATGTTCATCTAATGGTAAGTGATACCGTCCGACCTTAAAAAAGTTGCGGCAATTAGGATGACATGGACAGCAACCTCATTGTACTCTCCTTGAGAGATGAGATGTCTTTTTACCCTCATAATTTCACTAGCAACAACGCCCTTCGAACCGAAACACAGGTAATGTTTGCACACTACTGTTTGGCAGCATGAACAGCAGCTGCGGTGGCACCTACATGGACGGTTTCCGGTAACAGAGACCTACCACCAGTAAAAGCTTTATTAAATTATATTTCCAACAGCAGCCATAAACTATTATTTCTCTATCAGTTTAATGATAACGTATAAGTAGAAACTTGACCGAACAGATATGAATAGAGTATAATCTAGACTTCTACTTAAGTGTACCGGTTAATTAATTAAGCGTTTATGTGAAATAGAAAATTAAATAATACAGGATATTAATACTGTTCGTATGTCCATGTTTCTTTTATATACAATCAATACGTTTTCATTATCGATCACTCGGCACAAACAGTTCTGGTTGATTCGTGTGCGTCTGCTGTTAGTCATTACACCTTTTCCGTAACTTAATTAAACAAGTATTTACACAATTAAGTGTTCACTTGTTTTAAAACTTTTATGGTGCACAGATTCAATGTAGCCACAGCGAGCGATGGAGAGAGCTATGCTTGGCATTTCTCTAAGAAAAAAATTCCGGAACGAAGAGATTCAACGGAGAACTAAAGTTGTCGACGTAGCTGTCACAATCTGCAAGCTGAAGTGGCAGTGGGCCGGCCATGTCTGTCGTGTCAGTGACGGCCGACGGGGGAGGAGTCTTAGAGTGCAGGCTGCGTAAAGGTCGCAGGGTAGGACGTCCTCTATTCAGATGGACTGACGACATCATCAGGGTGGTCGGTAGTGGGTGGATGCGAGAAGCTGAGGATCGCATTTAGAGGAAGACATTGGGGAATTGTTATAATAATGTCGGGCCAGGGCAGAATACCAGGACTTGGCACTACGTGCCAATGTTATGAATCGTAGAACTTTTTATCTAATGATGACGTAGTTTTTTTTATCTATTTTTGCTGTGTTTTAATTACATGACGTAAGGCTTTTTTTTTAAGAGAAATAAATGGCTTATTATTATTATAAGAAATTACAAACAAATCTTTGACAACGCATTACAGAGAACATTGATATATTTAACATAAACCACTCACGCTTTTACAATGCTGAAGGTAACAGAACCAGAAGATCACAGAAGAATATAGCTCTTAATATACTTAATAGAAGTAGCTATGAAATGTTTGTAATATCCCACACAAACATATGAACTGACAATTTTAATCTAAAGCCATGATTTTACTGGTGGTAAGTCTTTATTGCCGGAGAACGTCCATGTAGATACCTGTTGCAGCCGACAAACAGTAGTGTGTAAACATTACTATGTTCCGGGTAACTTCCGGGACGCTGTAACTAGTGAAATTACTGGGGTAACGAGACTTAACATCTTATGTCTCAAGGTGACGAGCGCAATGTGGTGCAGTGTATAACATCCTATCTAACACCACACTGTTATGGGTGGGCGTATCAGTTACCATCAGGTGAAAGTACCGCTTGTCCCGTCGCTTCGTAGTAAAAAAAAAAACATTTTGGTTTAACCAGAGCGAATGATAATTTCATTTCCGTTTAAATGTCCAACCGGAAGACCAACACTTCCACCATTGAACAAACCTGCGAAATGTTTTCCATGTAATCATTTTTTATTTAATATAATATAATAGTTCTTGTTCCTCTATAATAATAAAAGTAGTCTAGATAGTAAAGCAGACGGGTCTTGGTAAAACCTCATTGAATCTTAAAATCGCAATCTACAAAAGATAACCTGCTCCTGAGAGGAGGGTTGGGGACAAGTTTGTGATGTGTTTATTATACTTTTTTTGTATTTATTGTAAACTAAAACATCATCATCCTCATTGCATAACGCTACATCTTAAGACATCTCCCTAGGAGGCTGTAAATTTTGTATTCGTCGTCTACCCTGGGCTCGTTTAATGGACAACGAGAGCGAATCGGAAAACGCTTTTTTTAGTTTCTTTCGTTTTCTCCAATAATCTGGGCTTACTATAGTTCTATTCTTAATAGCCCACGAAAACAACGCAGGCCGAAGTAATTACGTAACGTCTTGGTTCCTTGTATTTATTATTCTATGTCGATGTTGTAATTGTATACATTCAAAAAAATACTTATGTAACGCCAAAGGTGTTAAAGTCAATGTTTTATCAAACAGAAGACAAATCCTCAGAATCGAGTCCTTACAATTCGCAGGCTATCTGCTTGCGAGTTATTTCAAATATGTATCACCAGTATATCTGTAAAAGGATCGTGACTGCCGCAAGGCTGAGCGGGTCCATTAATTCATTATGGGTTGATGCATTACCGACATATAATCGGATCACGCCTAGGAATAGCTATTGAAATTCAAATAGATCAAGACCTTAAGTAAGTTCCGAGAAATTTGCTGTCTAATAGCACCTTCCGTAAAGATTGCACATGCAGACGACTTTTTAATGGTAATGTATTTATTTATTTTTTGTGGAACAGTAGCCTAAGGGTACAGAGATCGAACTTATCGCCATAGAGACATTACTTCCGATCTACTTAAGAAGAAGTAAATATTACATGTAGGTGTGAGAAGATAAAGACGAATTATAAATATATATCATAATATAAAACTGTAATTATAATTTTAGGGGTAGGTCTGTATTACTAGAGACCGTCTAGGTAGGTACTGTCACAACTTATATCTGCCGCCAAACAGTAGTGGACGAACATTAATGTGTTCCGTTTTGAAGGGCGCTGTAGCTAGTGTAATTGCTGGGGTAACGAGATTCAACTTCTTATGTCTCAGGCGTCGAGCGAAATGTGGTGCTGTGTATACCTCATCCTAACTAGCGCGCTACATTGTTAACACAGGTGTATCACTTACCATCAGTTGAACGTCCGACTCGTGTCATCGCTTAATTGAAAAAAAAAACATACACCTACATACGATTATTTCCTACCTTCTCGTGATAAACTAAGTTTCATGTAACAATTACCTCCGTGGCGAAGTGGCTAAACGCTTACCTTGTAACGGGAGGTCCCCGGTTCGATTCCGAGGTCACAAAAGAAAATTGGTCAGTGGCTATAAAAATGACCTTGTAAATCTGCCGTAATAACAACAATCTGCGACCTCATTGTTACTTAAAAACATATGAAATTGGGGTCAAATTTTAACTCAATATAATTAAAGTCCTAGATCCTAGAAAATAAATTGGTAATTCTAATAGTTTGATTTCTAAATCTTTACGTTTGTCTCAGAATGGTACTGCTTAATGTTCTGCAGAAAGTCTAGATATTCCGGATAAGAACTTAAAAAGAACATGAATTATGAAAAGCTTCGGCTAAATAAATCCTTACTTCTAGTAGTAACTGATGTATGATAAAATCATTGTGAATACAAAGTGCGAAGACGGTGCTTAAAGATAATTGTAGACAATTTGTAGAAAATCGGCAAAGCGGCGCCCATTCTATCCGCAGCGACAGGTTGATAAAGGTTACGGCCGAGTCACGATCTCGTAACCAACCGGATTCTGTTCCCGACTTTATTATGCTGGTGACGGCAAAGGTGACCGACTGTTAGCAAACGTATTGTTGCTAAATTATAAAGCCAGCCAGCCTGACACCATGGGATCGAGAAGGCAACCCACAGTTCCACGTCAATTTTATTTTAATTCTTGACACCTCTCACCGTATTCTCTAGAGAGTAGAAAAAGATATGTATGTATATATATATTTCTATATACCTAAGTATCAACGTTTTTATAGAACGAAACGGGCTGAACGTTCATGTATTACCAAGTAATTACACCTGTTCGTAACTGTGGCGCTAGTTAACATAATATACATAGCACCAGGTTATGCTTTTCGCCTAGAAACATGATGTTAAGTCTTGCTACTCGAAAATTTTACTACATACAGCGCCTTTTAAACCGGAACAATGTAACGTTTCCACGGTAATGTTTGGCGGCAGAAGTAGGAGCTGTGGTGATACCTACATAGATAGATGGTCTCCGGCAACAGAGACCTATCACCAGACAAACATAATTCCGTGACTTTAGCTGCTATATTCCAGATCGGCGAATCCTAAGTCTGATGATACTGTAAAAGTCATTAATAAGACTATCACCGTGAACTTTATCAGAAATTCGTTTACATGATTAAGTCGGAATATTTCGAGTTACAGGGATCTCATACAGATAAGTCAGATTTAACCAAAGTGTAATTAATATAACAACACGATCATTAACATATAACTCTCCATTAGTGATTTAAAGTTCATTATGCTATACAAACAATATACTTAACAGCGGTTTATTACAATAGCAATGCGATCAAAACCCTAACGATATAATGTGATCAAGCGACATGATTACATTATAATCAAATACGGACAGACGGATCATAAGCCGCAATTACACATCAATGGAACTTGATCTAAGTGTTAACGATTAAAATAAATGCGCACTCAGCCGATGGGGTTGGATTTGTGTGAGTGAGAAAACTAATACAAGCGACTTATTCACCCTAACACGGTGTCCTAGATATCTCAGCGGCAACGTACACTTTCTTAAGTGAAGTTCGTTGGTTCGCATCGTGAAGATAAATTTTTATTATTGCTTTATTGTTTTTTAACGTTCAAGTTTGTTTGGAAGAATATTTGGCGTTAAAAAGAAATTTGATAGACTATATTTAGACTATATTTCATATTAAATTAGAGACGAGCACAGCGGTCTGCCGCGAGCTGATTAACATTCATTATATATCAAAACGAGAATAACGTGGTGCTGTATATATAATCGTAACTAGCGCTAAATTGTTACGGGCAGGCGTATCACTTACTATCAGGTGGACGAATCGCTCGTCTCGTCGCTTCGTGGAAAAAAAAATTATGTCCTCAGTGACGCAGGAAATAATAGCTTGCTGTGTAAAACTAAAGTACCTGGATCGATTTAGTGAAGCATCCTATGATTGTTTGTACTGATTATTTGAACCCTTCTAGCTAGACGAACGGTCGGTGTGAAGATCTTTCGACGCCTATGTCCAGCAGCGGACTTCTATCGGGTGATGATAAAAATAGCTAGCTACAATCATCATTAAAAGATTTTTTTTTTTCAAAGCTTCGGAAACATGGGAGATGTTCACCTGATAGTAAGTAATACGCCTATCCATAAGATAGTAGAAGGTTAATACATAAAACAGTTTTATTCACTAGGTACAACGCCCTTCAAACCGGAACACAGTTATGCTTACACACTACTGTTTAGCGGCTTAACTAGGAACTGCGGTAGTAACTATCTAGACGGCTAAATGAGATGTATATGTAACACGGTGGATATAAATTATTTAAATGTTAGCTGATGAAAGATCAGTTAGACGAAGTTAGATTTACGCAGGTGAAAGTATTGTGGGATAACTACCTGACTAAGTATTATTTTGTGGTAAATCACGTATGCAAATAACAATGTCATCCGCAGCGGAAGGCGAGCCTATTGCCCGGAAGATCTATATCTGTATTAGCATACATCAATTCCATTTTGACCATAAATGTATATAAATATTAAAAATTAAAATAATGACTAAACTATGGAAAATGTCTATATATAAATTATTAATAATTATTCTCATAGATTGAGTTAATAATATAATAATTATCTTTATTCCTCTAATCGTATTCCTAATGTCTGAAAGTCTTACTTACTTCTACACATCTCTTACCTTCATGATGTTAAATAATCTATATCCATCTACATATCATTTCTCCTCGAATGGTCATGTTACTGTGCCAATAAGTTCACCAGTTTTCACGTGATTGACGAACAAACAAAACCCACTTTCATTATATATATAGATATGGTACAATTCAACTATACATTACTCCCGTTAAGAACATTTTATATATATTTTTATAAATTTATCTTATTCTTACAGTAGTTTCTTTTTATAATCATAAAGTGATAAGATGAGCAGGAGCTTCGCGTTGTTTCAATGATACGCTTTGCCCCTAATACGTTGTCACTCGGGATGTTTGCACATCATATCGTGTACGTCGCCGTGAACCTTAAGGAGCTGCTTCTTTCTCAGTAACCTATGTTATAATTCGGCGAAACCACGGGCGAGACGTTTACCTGATGGTAAGTGATACGCCGCCCCTTAACAACGTTGCGCTATATAGGATGATAAACACTGCACAGAATAGTACTTGCCTTCTTTCACTATAAGACGTAGTCTCCTTCCCGCAATAATTTCACCAGCTGCAGCGCTCTTCAAACCGAAACACAGTAATGTTTGCACACTAATGTTCATGATCATCATCAGCCGATAGACGTCCACTGCTGGACATCGGCCTCCCCTAAAAGATCACCGTGTTAGCGTTCATTGAGGGGAATTGGGCCTTAGCCTAATACGCTGGCCCAGTACGTGTTGGTGGGTCATCAGATCCTCGTCTGTGTGTCACCTCTGTAAACAGGGTGCACCGCGTGCAGGTGAGGTTGACTTGGGCTCCGTAAGACCTTGGGCGGAACCTCTTGCACCCCTGACACTAAGGTTTGTCGGCAGAAATATGAACTGTGTTCAACAACAGGGGCAGCAATCAGTAGCTAAGTGTAAAAGAGCTACAAAACCAGAAATCAATATCAAATCAATCAATATCAGAAAACAGTAATGTTTGCAGACTACATGGACTTATAATGAAATCCATATATTGTTGCTTTTACGTTAAATTAAAGAAAATTATTTTTCCCTATAGTGCCTCACTATTACTGAGAGTTAGCCGTTAGCACACGAAACTTTTCCTTTATACTTCTTCATTTACATCGAATAATCAAGTGGTTGAAAAACGTAAGGTTTAAAAATAGCGAGATCGTCCAACCCTCACTCGTAAACTTTTATCTTATCAACCCGACGTGTAACAGCCCGGCCGATAACTGCGGCGCCGACGCCATTAGGTCATACATCCACTGACCTCAGCAGGAGCCTTGACTCTTTCTAGTAGCCTTCGTCTAATGCCCTGACGTGTGTGCATAAGCATTCAATGCCGAAGGTGTGTTTGTTACTAATGGACATTATTATAATCTGACCTTAGTTATAAACAAACATAACTCAGGACTGCAATCTGATGAAGGTCGACAAGACGGTGCGAGTATGCTTGATTAAATAGAGGGTCAATCAAATCAAAGGACACACAACAAAAGTGATGACGATTAATAACACCCCGATAAATTTTCGACATCGTCATCTAAAAATACAATAAGAAAAAAAATAATGCTAAACACGATCGTGGTAGAGAATCACTGTGGAAGCCGTTTACCTCACCTATGGAAAATTGGATACTAATGATGATAAGCATTATCACCTCAACCAAAGGACGTCTATTGGTGGACATATATCTCCTGTAACATATTGCATTACAGTAGCTTCAAACGATTTTTTCCATGTTGTCTATTTCACCTATTGAGAGAGTCAACCCACGCTGCGGTTTCCGGTTCCTATTAATGTTAACATATTAAAAATGATGTTTAAAACTTTTTAGAGTGATCTAAATTAATTACTTTACTATTATTCAATTGAACGATATAATAAAGTAACTTAATATAGGCCTCATAAAAAGGCTGAAAGTGACCCAAAGGGTAATGGAGAAGACAATGCTTGAAGTTTCTCTGCGCGATCGAATCAGAAATAGGGAGATCCGCAGAACAACTAAGGGCACCGACATAGCCCATAAAATTGCTAGACTTATATGATAGTGGGCAAGGCACATTGCTCTAAGGACCGAAAGGAAGGGTAGTAAGGTCCTCGAGTGACGCCCGCGTACCGGTAGACGTATTGTTGGGAGGCCTCCCACGAGGTGAACCGATGATGTTATGAGAATCGCGGGAATCCACTGGATGCGAGCAACGCGGGACCGATCGATGTGGAGATCTTTGAGGATAGCCTATTTCCAGCAAAGGACGTCTATCGGCTAATGGTGATGATGAAGTCACGATAAAATGCAGTAATTTTAGTTGTTATCTAAAAAGCTGACATAAATAGAACGGTAGTATTACGGCTAATAATAGCTGCTTATACTAAATAATAGCGGCTAAATATTACGGCTAATAATAGCTGCTTAAACTAAAAATGCCAGTGTTTACATCAGAATTCGCATTAGCTCTTGTCCAGCACGCGAACGGTTAGTCCTACCATCACCGTCATTCACGGGTGAAAGTGTGATTACGTCACATCCGTCCATCAATCTGAATTAACATCATAATCTCTCAAATTCAATCTATCAGCGCCCTGCTTTGATGTGAGACCGCTTTAGTGCTACTTTCACCTTTGCGCTGTGTTCATAGGGTCCACAATGGCGATCGACAATCTAGATTAAAAATAAATTATTAAGACTACTGTTTGATACCGGTACTATGGTATTGTTCGGGCCACACTCCTGATAATTTCTCCTCTAGCGGTCTGTGATGAATGTGATTTGCCGAAAGAAACAAAGGCGTTGAGAAGTTTTTTGTCTATAATGGGCTAAATCTATACATCCATCACATGATGAAATTCAACATGAAATCAACTCATCCAGAATACTTTGGCCCTCATGTGATGACAACCGGAAAACATAGGTGACGGTATAGCAACAGATTCACAGTACGAGTTAGCAATATACCCAGGAGGGTCCGAGAAGCCAAATTGGAGAACATGTTACGATTCTCTTTATTATTAAACAAAGTAAATAGACAAGCGAGACATTCACCTGATCATTAGTGAAATGACAAAGTGGCCATAAGATAACTTACACTGCGCGATATTGTATACG
This sequence comes from Ornithoptera alexandrae, assembly GCA_029030555.1. Taxonomy (NCBI): domain Eukaryota; kingdom Metazoa; phylum Arthropoda; class Insecta; order Lepidoptera; family Papilionidae; genus Ornithoptera; species Ornithoptera alexandrae. The sequence continues at coordinate 2,211,884 of JARDVY010000007.1, read as the reverse complement.
TCGTAATTTTGCTAGCAACAACGCCCTACAAACCGGAACATAGTAATAATTGCACACAGAAATAGAATCTGCTGTGATATCTAGTCAGTGTCTGGTATGAGTGACCTTTTTTTTTATCGCGGGGGAAATGTTCATGAATGATATCCTGCTTCCGCGGAGAAGTGCATTAGGAGAGGTAAGAGTAACTATTAAATTGCCTGGGAATCAAATCAGGGTCATTTGTGTTTCAAGACAAGCAGTTAACGACTGCGCTACGGAAGTAAGAAATAAACTAAGATATTTACAGTTCCCTGTTGTGTTGGATTACAAAATAAGTTAGATCGTTTAGTGGTTAAGAAAAAAAAATGTTTTTAATAATTTCAACTTGTAACTTTGTCAGGTTTAATTGTGCATAATACTACACAAGTTAATCTAAGCGCGCCTTACATTGTCATTTAAAGTAGAAAATTGTTACTTACTTCAAGTAAAGTGGTCCGAAGTAGATTTTAATGCCGTAGATCCGATAATTGCAAACATCAGTTAGAAACTTAACTGCGTAGGTAAAGACAGACTGACATATATATATGTATATAACGGTTGTAAGGTGTTCCGACCAACATCTTACGGAGCCCAAGACAACCTCACCTGCACGCAGCGCACCCTACTGAATAACAAACGAGGCTCTGACCATCCACTAACCCGCACTGAGCACGTGGTAGGTTAAGTCTCAATTACTCTCAATTAACTATGTGGAGTTCTCTGGGGGAGGCCTATTCCCAGCAGCGGACGGCGATCGACAAATGATGATGGTATATATTTCACTCGATGGTAAGTGTTACGCCTGCCCATAACAACGTGGCGCTATTTAGGATGATATACAGTGCAAGTTATTGTGCTCGTCGCTTGAAACACAAGATGTCGAGTCTAGTTACCCTAGTAATGACACTAGCTACAGCGGCCTTCAATCAAAAGGTGTTATCTTTGCCAGCTGCATTAGGCACTGCGGTAGTACCTAGCTAGACTGTCACCGGCCACAGAAATACCACTAGCAAAAATTAAAAAAAAAAACTTTTCTCCGTTATCATATCAGATATATCGATATCGCCGATTACCGCTTGTATCGGTACAGCTCTATCCGCCGGCGCCGGAGATGAACTTGTGACTTTACGACGCTGCCCCGGCCGACTAATGAAACGGCCCGTGCTGATGATTTCCCGCGATATCAATTTCCGCATTACCAAGTTACGCATGTAAACGTAAACCGGTTATTAATGACAACAAACTTTACTGAACGATTTATAATAAATCTATTTATATGATTAGCGTCTACGATGTTATGTAAACGTATCCAAAATGATTTTTGGTAAATACAAAACTGTAAAAGTATACATATATATATACATATATATATATATATATATATATATATATATATATATATATATATATATATATTGAAATGGGTGCGGTACGGTATTTGCTCTCACCAAGGCAGCGCAGGTTAATATCGATTGTTGTATACATTGAGCAATGGCTGAAGGCGACTAATGTTGGCATATGCATACTTTACCTAACAAGACACGATGATGCGAGATATCTGTTTGTTAGAATGTAAACATCTGCAGTATACGAACGAAGAGATTTAGCTCCTCATTCTTGATAAGAAAACAAAAAGACAGGAACTAGTGGCCGGCGATAGTGTCCCCGTGAAAATAGGATGTGGTGTCTTCAAGAGAAGAGTGAATAGGCTAGGTTAGTGCACTTTACCGCTGCAGACCACTTCACCACTAACGCAAGATGATGTCCTGGTTATGTACTAACCTATTTAATTAAAAATAAAGTAGAATAAAAAAAATGTTTGGGGTCCACATAAAATAATCTGAGAACTGTTTCTACCAATCCAAATGCAGGTTGGCGGGTGAAAGAATGTATAAACATCAGATTATGAAACTTTAGACGGTAGTTGAAAGCCATGGAGTTCATTGTGGAATATTTTTTAAATGGTTTGTGACGTCAGAGTGGCATTCCGGTGGGTCGCACCTACCGTGACTTATATAATTCGAACCTCAGTTGGCATCAACACGATGAAGTTAATTTTGATCATCGGATAACGTAATCGTCACAATCGTACTTTCTCCACTGGTCTGACAAGCCCAATCGTTAGACCAGCGGAGAATGCTGTTGCATAATATGACAGGTAAAAGTAATAGAAGACTTACCACCAACTCTGCGAACTTGGCGTCCAGTTCATCCTGCGGCGGCATGGGGTGCGTGGGTGTGACTGCTTGCAGCGCCAGACCACCCTCACCGCCCACCACGCAGTATGTGATCTCCGGTGGCTCGTCATTCTGTGAACAATGTTATGTTATGTAAATACTTGTAAAATCGGTCGTGATTAAAGCTTTTATTAAAGGGTAGATATAAGGTGGTTAAACAATAACTAGACTGAATTTGTTTTCACAATCTGACTACTAAACTTCAGTTTAAAGAAAGCACCTCGTGATGGTGATGTTATGGTAGTACCATTTTGCAAGGAATACTGACAATGTTATGTAGCATTGTTTTTGGTAGCAAATTGCAACAAAAGGAATGTATATATATATAAATAACAATCTCCAAATAATGTTTTTTATATCAGTTATATGTCTAATATAATTGGGAGTTCAGAGATCATCATACATAAACATAAACACATTTTATAATGTGTATATATATATATAAATGTGACGGCATAGTAAAACGTTAAAAATTTTAATTTCCAAAAAAACTGCAAATTTACACACAATGTTAATACCATTCATCAAAAGTTTGCATTGAATACAATCACAGTCGCGTTTCGGAAGACAAGGCAAAAAGCCTATTGAATTAAATCTATATGGTCTGGTATGGTCTAATCCATATGGTCAAGAAGAAATGCTGCAAATTATAAATTTTGAGTTGTTGTCAGATAAATCATTGTCCGTGATGATATGCTAATATGTTCTTTATTAATGCTGTACGACTATCGTATAAAATTAAATATAATGATTAATACCATGCAGTTATTCATCAGGGATATATATAATGTGATGGTTATGTAACACTATCATCTTAGGTTATCTTTTTTTTATATACAATCAAGCGACGAGACGACCTGGCCATTCACCTGATGGTAAGTGATACGCTCACCCATAACAACGTGGCGCTGGTTAGTATTATATATAATACACCGTGTTGCGCTCGCTGCCTGAGACGTAAGATGTCGAATCTCGTTACCCTAGTAGTTACACTAGGTACAACGCCATTCAGTAATGTTTGCATACTACTGTTTGGCAGCAAAAACCTACCACCTAGGTAGGTTTTTGAAGTAGGTCTCTGGTAACAGAGACCTAGAGTAAAGAGATATAGATCTAAAAAGAAAATAACAAAGATATAATGCACGAGTTAAATTGAACGTATAGAAACTGTACGATTCGTGAAAATAGAGAAAATTAAAAAAAAACTTTCTATAAAATTTTCATGAAATTCATCATCATCATCATAAGCCGATAGACGTCTAATGCTAGACATAGGCTTCTCCAAACATCGATGGGGTAGGGATTCATATGAGGGGATTTGGCCTATTTCTCAGCATGCTGGCTCAATGCGAGATGGCGGGAGCCTCAGGCTCCGCAGAGTCTCGTTTGTTGATTAGCACGATGTACCACGAGCAGGTGAGGTTGACTTGGTTCTCGTTAGTTGTTGTCTGGGAACCCTTACACCCCATAAAATTATGAGCATGGAATTATTTGTAATTGCCCAACATTTATAAGATGGTTCGTAGTATTAATAATTTAAAACAACGTAAAACATTCGAAAAACATTCCGACAGTATTAACCGGTTTAATATATATATATAAAGTTCTAAATGTGTTTGAATAAATAAATTGGGCAAGCGACAGCGTATTTTTAGTACGTAAGTGCTTTTCTAAATAGGGTGGGTTCACGTCGCCCTATAACTTCCCCATCCGCATAGCGTCTTTTACACTTCCTATTCCGCATTTATATTTCAAAACGACTCTTATATTTTTAGTCAAATGGAAAATCAAAAAGGTATTTTTTTTTTATAAACATTAACGTAATAAACATAATATTAATTTTGTACCGCAAACGGAACCCTAAAACCTTATATGGATTAAGTATTACATTGATAGTAAATTTTAAATTGATTGTTTTACTGGTTCTGCTTTCTTCTCGGCCGTTGTGGTACACTCGCATACACAAATTGATATTATTTATTTTTATACTATCTAGTATTTTTATGACAACAACAGCAAAATTAAACAATATGGTTGCAGTTATTTAGCTGATCTCTTACTGTACCCGTTATTGAGAATCGAGGCCTTCTCTCATACAGAGGAAATCCAGGCGATTTATCCACCACGCTAGTTAATTGCGGTTTGGTATAAGTGGTATGTGTCCACAAAAGCAATTGTTCTAATAACACGTGAGTTTCCTCTAGATTACTCCGTTCAACAGATGCTCAAGCTCAGTGTGATTCGAACCCGCTCGAAAGCTACGCTTTATAAATTGTTCTATCATGATTCCGAGCTCAAAGTCGAAACGTTCCTAAAATACGACCGGCGCGGGTAATATAACCATCAACCCATCATCATTTTTTACGTTAGTTCACATTTTTCTTATCTACAATATGTCACAATCTAATTGGTGTTAGAAGACCATGGATAGTGACACGTACTCGTTCAGACTGCTCTGTCACTCGGACGTTACCAGCCGGAACGCATTGATACTGTTACGGCGCAGATACCTTTGAAGACTGAACACAGCGACGCTGTTATAGCGGCTGATTGGCAATATGTAGTGTGGTTGTTACTAAAACTAACCCCACAATATTTTGCCTCTGAATCGAACCAATAACACATAGAGCAGTTAAATACACATACTGTACGACTGTAAGGTATATAACGCTATAAACGCGATAGTAGTGATTGTACTGTTTATTAAAGTAATGTATGTACAGTATGACATATGGCGTTACGAATGATATCAGTTTATGCGAATCGATTCCTTTGTTCGGCATTACTTTATATAATTGCAATTAAATAAAAATTCCACAGAGGGAAGAAAACTATTTATACTCAATTTACGATAATAAATATTATACATGCAAATACCAGTGTTCCGGTTTGTGCGGTAACGAGACCTAACATCTTAAAGCCCAAGGCGACGAGGACAATGAGGTGCTGCAAATATAATCCTTTTTATTTTTATTAATTTTTTCCGATTCGTGTAACGTTAATCATCAGATGACCGTCTTGCTAATATCAAAACTTTGTCGAGTTAAAAAAAATATGACTGATTATTCATCTGAATACCTTTTTAACATTACTATCAAATGTTTTGAAATTTTGTACAATTTTTAATTATAATGAAAATAAAACAATCTACATTATAACCTTCTAAAGTTACTAAGTAACTGAAGTGGTCGACAGATTTTACTTCTTAGATGTGTCGCAGATTCATTAAACGGTGAACAGGGTTGTTGAACAAGCCAAAAATTCTTGCCTAATGATTTTTTTGTACAACTGTCGCTTGGAATATCATTATTAATAACATTAAATAGGGAACCTAGCACGATACTTCACAACTTAAAGACGTGAACTTAAAGATGTGAAAGTGAGCCCATTCTGCGTAGATCGGGCACTAAACAATAAAATGGCACTAAACAATGAAAAAATGAAGCTCCATACAACTATTACGTCATGGCCCGTTATAAATTTAAAACTATTAAATAAAATTAAACTATAATAATTAAGTCTATTTATTTTTAAAAAGCCAGGTAAACAATATACATCTAAAATTCTAATAGAAAAATCATCGGTCCCAGCACCGTACCTTGCGACACGCTATAATATATACATAAATTAAAATTACAGAAGATCTAAAATTCTAATAAATTCATACAGTTCGATCACTAATTCCTATTTCCCTATAAATAATTAAAAACATAGATGTTTTGTTGGTGGTAGTGTTTTTATTAAGCCGTCTGGCTTGCTACCATATTCATACTATAAATCTGCCGCCTTACAAGAATTGTGGTATTCTACCAAAATATGCGAGCCAGTTTTGTTTATTCTATGAAGCAATTAGATGAGCGATATGTTCACCTGATGCAAACAATACGCCTGATTATAACAACGTGGCGCTATTTAGGATGATATACACAGCACCACACTGTGCTCATCGCCTTGAGTCATAAGTGTTAAATATCTTTACCTCAATAATTTCACTAGCTCCAACGCCTTTTAAACTGGGACATACTAAAACGGGAGCAAAGTACTATTTAGCGACAGAAATAGGAGCTATGGTACCTTCTTAGGCGGTCTCTGGCAACAGAGACTCGGCATTGAGTTATAGTCACTTATATATATATATAGCTTCCTCATGATTAAGGAAGGAAAATTAATCAGTAATAAGTAACCTCGTGATAGCGGCGCGTGCACTCGCCACAGCGCTGATTCTACATTGCAGCGACAAAAATAATATCCATCGAGCTGATCAAACAAGCATTATCTTACACACGACGAATGCGCAAACACAATAATGAGTTCATTAACGGCCATAATATTTGATCAGAGAACAATGGAATATTTGTGTAAGTTGCAATGAATGACTGTTATAAAATAACTGAACCTTTACCTTATGCTCTTGGAACGCGACTGTTAATGTAGTGTCAATAATATCTTGAGACTTCTTCATCAATGGTCTTAAAGCTCTGAATTAAAGTTATTCCATTAATTTATACATATTTATTTTACTATTAAATTAATAGATATTAGCGATGTTGCTATTTTATTTCCTTTATAAATTACTGTAAGACTATATAACTAGGTTATTAATATAACTAGGTAGACCTATTGTAAGGAATTTTCTACCAGCCAACCTTTGTTGTAGGATTGTAGGAGAGATGTTGATGTGGTGCGATGTTGTAGGTAGTAATAAAAATATAAATGATAATACAAAACGTAGTGCTGTCTGATTTGTAAATGAGTTCCAATAAAACTCGGAGATATAACTAGGAACAGATATCTTATTCAGGATTGAAGACCGAAAGCATTTATTCATAGAGAGAGAGCAATTTTGAAATTTATGCTAGAGATATGAAGAGATAAATTCGATTGTTGTCGTTGTAATACAACTATTACCATACACACGAGATTGAACGATTGTCAAAAATTCTGGTATAATAACCAAAAATCGTTATAATTTGTGTTATATTGATTGCCAGCCCTACCTACATACAGACCGACGACACAATATTTTGGTCGATGACTTCACCGGGAGGACATCCCGACGGAGGAGTAGTTTTATTGATGCAGTTTGTGTATCGCTTTAAAAGCCACATTTAGACCGCGTCGTAAACACGCTCCGGTGTTTTATTTTGAAGGAAATCTATTCCTCCCTTTAAGGGATCGACTAATACAAAAATAGATTCCTTATATTTGTCGTTTCGTATACACATATATAAAATGTACAATATAATATTAAACTTAGGGTAATTTCAGCAACTTACACTTAAGTAAATACTTTTATATGCGAAATCTACGTTATCTGACCGGTATTTGACTTAGAAATATTTTTATTTAGAATTTAAATCCTTAGAAATTATAGTAAAAATATGAATCTATCGGAAACTTAGTAAACTTACAGTATTCTTCACTTTTGTAGTTTTTATTTTAATAGAAAAGATGCTTTTGTTGCCTTTCTTCTTGCCGTTGGGACTCATCGTAATCCTCTGAAAACTATAGATCTGCTATCTAAAACCACTTTCCATTGTTATAATGAAATTTAAACGAAACACAAACACCGAGACACACAAATTCATCACTTGCACAAACTTCTTGAAAGCGATGAGATTTAATTTTTTATACAACACTGCGAAGGCAGATGACTGTGAGCGACTGAAGAGAAAAGTAATTATAAAGAACACACAACCGGTAGTGTATTCATTTGAATGGCCCGTGACCCGGCGCCGGGCAGTACGTCTCAATCGCAGGGCCGACCCGGGCCCATCTGACGGCGCGGCCCCACCTAGCCCCATTGTCTGCTACTAATTAGATTAACAATTAAACAGTCGTTAATTTATTGACTAGATTATGAATAGCTAAGGAATTCTTTGTTTACGAGACGATAAGATTCTTGTTTATTACCCGCAGTGTATACCTCTTCAGAATAGCTGTTGGTGATGAGTTCGAGTTTGCCGAGCCGGAGGGGTAAGTTAAATATCTGCACTAAGGTCTAAACTAATAAAGAAAAGGCGCACAACAGCATTGCATAAGTATTACATAGAGGTAAACTTGTATTCTGTACAAATATCCACGTGGAATCGAAATGTGAGAAAGCTGAATGTTAGTAGCGTGGAAAGGAATAAACATTGTAAGAGTGAGAGATATAACGGAAGTTTTATGTTTCTATATATATTATTACGCGAAAATAATGTTAAATAAAGTTAAGATTTAGGAATTATCAACATAATTTACCATAATTTCCTTTAAAATTAACTACGTACTGACACTCGACTAGATATACCTAAGAAGGTCAGTGTCAATTGATGTCAATCATAACCCAGGATTGGGAATATGTAGTTTCATTACAACTCAAGAACTCTTCATAACGATGAGTAGCACTGTAAAACTAGTAGCAATAACTATTAATAATACAATACTTCTTGTTAATGTGTTTAACATTCCCTGCCTGATAAATGTGACATATTTACTATAATCGTTATAACGTGTTAAGTAAGCAAGCATGTAAAGATAATGCAATAAGTAGTAATATCAAATGAAAAAAAAATCATGTTTCCGTCATTTAAATATAAATGTAATGAGCGTTGTTAAGTGAGATTTCATAACTTGAAACGATTGCCTTGTCGGCAAAATTAATGCAAATGTATATGTACGAGTCTCACATAAAGTATTATACTGCAGTGTTTACTTAATATACAGTAGCTTAAATTATGGGTATAATATGCAAAACTGCAGCTACTATTACTGTCGCTAAATAATAATGGCGAAAATATTAAGAAGTTAAAGCAGTCTAATTATTAAAGTGCTAGAAAATGAAGAGATATAGAAAGTGTATTTCAAAGCTAAGAATGACAATAGATAGAGATTAAGAGAAACGAGACACTTAATAGGTAAGGAGTTATCAGGGTAGAGGAAGTCGTAAATGAGAAGTTTTATTAAAAGGTATGAGAAGGAAACGGGTCAGTAAGCAATGCTTTAAAATAATAATCGTTATAAATATAAAACAAATTACAAAATACTGAGAAATCTCGATGCAACAATTCACCACCTCCGACCTTTTGCTAAATGCCAGCTTATTTTTAAAGCGACTCCAAATTTCACGATTTGATACAGACTTGTAATAATACCAGTCAAGGTGAGTTTTGGGTACTGTTATATTTAATTTTTTCCAAAGAAACCATGGCGTTATTGCAACATTATTTATAGGCACGAAAGCTCAAACAAGGTGGAAATACACACTAGCGTTACCTTAAATCCTCAATAAGTTTATTTTGTTATACAGATATTTATCAAAAACAAATTCATGCTACGGTATTCACAAGAGGAAGTTTATCTTAAAACTTTTATAAAAATATTTTACTGCCTGTTCATACTTCCCGATAGCTACTATAGTCAGTATGTACCTGATCTTGTTCTCTGGTTTCATAAAAAAATTTGTTATGTATGCTTAACTATTCACACATTTTCTAATATTTTATTGACGATTTTTTATTGTAATAAATTTATCAATGTTTCCGCTAAGGTTTTTTCAACGCAACACACAACTGTTATACCTCGTAAACCCAATTTTTGGGCAGCACTTGAAACTAAAATGCATTTTTTTTTTAAAAGCAACGAGACGAGCGAAACATTAAGCTGACGGTGAGTAATACACTTGCTCATAACAAAGCGGCGCTTGTTAGGATGATATACACGATATTGTGCTCGCCGTGGGACATAAAATGTTACGTCTCAGTATCTTCATCGATTACATCACCCTTCAAACCTGAACTCAGCCATGTTTGCACATGCTGTTCGTCGGCTGCAATAGGCGCCGCGGTGGTACCTAGACGGCCTCCGGTAACAGACACCTTCCACATACTAAATAATTCGTTCATTAATGGTGTATATAAATATTATTGAATTATATAAATTATATTAGTCTGATAGATTAATATTTTAAAAGCATAAAAGGTTTGTATGTTATGAAAACTTATTAAAAGTATAATTGATAAAACTCTTTAGTATAAACAAATATGCGGGACGCACGCGGCGACCCTCATGGCCTCTGTTATGGTTTGTTTATAGAACAATGCAGTTTAAATTTGAGGTCCCATTGTTTGAGCAATGCACGTTTACTTTGCATCGTTCTCTTGTCAAACATGTCGCCCCCACCTCTAAAACCGTCTCCATACCAGAGCTTAAAGCTGATAAAATAATAGTTCTTAAAAATAGTAGAATAATTAAACAGTATGAGACCGATCGGTGTCTTTAAGGGAGACCCATGTCCAGCAGTAAACGTCTACTCACTTGTGTCCAGATTCGGACATAAGCGCCCTCTGTCTGTATCGCGTCGCCTACCATTCCCTTGCTGTCTGCATCCAACAGATTATCAACAGTTGTAATATTTCCCCCACCTTATACATGATCTTTTCCCGTGCGTGATTTCGCGTGGTCTCCATTCTAAAATGTGTCTCACCTGGCAACTGTATTCCATACAAGCAACGTGTCAAGTCATCTCCACACCTTCTCTTAATCTCTTCCACTAAACTCGATCTTTTGTAACCATTCGTTCTATTCGTTATATTTTATGTGTGAAATCATTATTCTAAGTTATAACATCATCTAATGCTGTAATAGAAAATACTCTAACCAAATATAATCCAGAACCAAAAGAGTGACGTGTTAGGTTTAAGGTATAAACTTGTTTGTCTGTCTGTGATATCAGAGCATGGAAGTATATATGTAATTGATTTCTGTTTTTTTGTATTTATTATAAAAATTCTGTCATTGATATTGTGTTGTATAAGTGTATGATAATTTTCTAGTGTTGCATTTTTTAAAAGATATTACTTTTGTTATAACTTTGGTTATAATTTTAAAATAATAATATACGTATGAACAATATTATAAATATATATAATTACATATATTAATTAGATGTGATTAATAGCACAAGGTATTGCCAAAAACGTGTATGTATAAAAAAAACATAAAACATAAATTTCTATAACGTATTACAACAAATTATTTGAATAGATCGTTGTATTACTGTTATTTAGATGTCAACAAATATTTTCTTTATATTCTCTCGTTATTTATTTCTTTGTATTTAATTATAATACCTATACAACTTTAATTTTTTTATATCAACTATACAGAGATATATATATATATATATAACGGATCGAAAATAGCGAATTGGCAAATATTAGCGCAGCCGCGCCCCGCGCAATTGACGCTTCGATAAATATTTACCGAGCGATCAGCACCGACCTCTGCTTTCCAATACCACCAACATTACTTACACCACATTAGTAACCACCGAAATATAACAAGCTCATGTACACTATATTTTTAACTAGCGCCCGTTACACATTGCCAACAAATGAGAACTACAAATATTTAACTAATTATAATCCATGCACCAAGCATTACAAGTACAGTATTTCTTTCCTTAGGAGCGAACTATGGTCCATAGTAAATCAGGTCTACCATCAACAACATTATCCGAAAATCAAGTAGTATCAAGTCTATCATCATCATCAGTCGATAGACGTCCACTGCAGGACGTAGGCCTCCCCGAGAAATTTCCACATCGATGGGTCTCGCGTTGCTCTCATCCAATGGGTTCCCGCGATTCTCACCAAATCGTCGTTTATCAAGTCTATAATCATTATAAATATTCGCTATTCCCTTTGCCTCAAGAAATCGATGTTTTTTTTTTCTGAGAATAGGTCGAGAAGATGAGAAATTATAATTTGACTGTAAATGATATATTCATTCGTTTAAGGTAGAAGTCGGTAATCAGTAAATTGATCATCGTTAGCTGATAATTATCATCATCCTAACGGTTTGAAGAAAAAATTTATTTATATTCAGATAGATTCCTTACAAAGCACAGTGGGTCAGCATCATTACATCTCTGTTAATAGTGAGCAGCTGAGCTAACAGGCATTATTCATTGTAGGCAGGATTCTGTTGCCGGAGACCGTCTAAGTAGGTACCACCATTGCTACTATTTCTGCCGCACAACCATAGTATGCAAACAATACAGGTTTACGGTCAAGTAAGAGCGTTTATAGTTAGAAAAAGTGCTGTGCTTACGATAATTAATACATGCCTCAAGGTTATGAATATAATGTAATGCTGTGTATGTGTGTGGTCCTCCCATAAGGTGGACCGACGAGCTGGTGAGAATCGCGAGACCGATCGTGGTGGAGATCTTTGAGGGAAGCCTATGTCCAGCAGTGGAAGTCCGTCGGTTGATGATGATGATACGTATATCATTCTAACTAGTGTGACGTTGATATAGACGGACGTCATTACTTACCATAAAGGATCAGATGAACTTGAGCGTATCGTGGCTTCTTTTAGGTAATACTTTGGTTATTTCTTTCACTACTTATAGTCGTATCTATCGCGTGTAAATATAACCTATGAATATCTAGATAATGCAAACATAAATGCCCGAGGTGCTGTTTACGTCAGTGTTCCTACTGCAGTGGTGGGCATGTGAAAGCGGCGCGCCGCATCGAACCTGCGGCCCGCTGTAACGCGATATCCGGTGTCTCCTTGCGCGACCATCGGGACACGTGAAGCGTTACGGTGCACTTAATATCGAGTTTATCGCGGATCTAGTTATTTATATGGGAGCGGTTAAGTTTCTTTAGTAGTTAAATTATTAACGGATCTGTCCTGTAGTCTAGTACTATTAAAATAAGACTAAAGTAAACCCTGCTTGTCGTAGAAGGCGACTAAAACAGTTTTTAGTTATAACTTACATTAACTTTAAAATATATATTAAATAACGCTCCATACTCCGAAGATTTATAAGCAACACAATAAATGATTCTGATTTAACAAAGAATGTAGAATATTTTCCATGACCATGGACTACCACAATATGAATATCAAGTATTATTTTAATTATTTCCCGTCTCTGTTCCGCTTTTCTAAATTAGACGTGTCTGGCTTCACGATTGTCTATTTATTCTTCGAAGCGACGAAACGGGCAACCTGATCACCTGGTGGTAAGTTATTCCCCTGCCCACAATAACGCGGCTAGGTAGGATGTTATACACATTGTGCTCGTCGCTTGTTCATCAGATGTTTAATGTTACCCCAGTAATTTCACTAGCACTAAACTGTTTAAATTGAAATTTTATTTAACATCTAGTATATGTCAAAGTGACAAGTACAGGTTTTGTATCATCCTAACTAGCTCCAATTGGTTATGGGAAAGTATCACTTACCATCAGAACGTCTTGCTTATCTCGTTTCATCTAATAAGAAAGTCTATCGATTAGAACGCCGAACACGAACTGAGCAATTTTGACCAATACACCACACCCTCATTTACAGCCTTTTAATGATATCAAATAATATCAAGTCACAATCACATTCCTCTAGGACAACTAAATATTCATAATGCATCAAGGTCGCTTCAAAACAAACTATAATTTATTAATTGGCTATTGATAAAATACAACAACGTAAATAAAACTTAACTTTGCAGTCCACAAACGGCTACACCGTTATCATCGGCTATGCTAAACGCTCGTTATCACATTAATGCGTAAACTAAAATAATTTCCAATTTAACATTCAACTTAGACAGAACATTAATTAGTGTGAACTAACTATAGTTCATTGACATTAAAATTATAGTAATAAAATTTTAGTTCAACTTAAGTATCTAATATGACATTCATTTATGAAACTTAAATAATAATAAAGTAGACAATTTGCGTAGTAGTGAATGTAGTTTAAAGGACATTTTTATTGAATATCCTTTATTTACAATGTCTCCGATTGTAAATATCGAGAAATTAAAGTGTGAATTTAATTAGGTATGGCATCATCATCATCAGCCGATACACATCCACTGCTGGACAAAGACTTCCCCCAAAGATCCCCACATCTATCGGTCTTAGGCTACCCGCATCCAGCGGCTTCCCGCGACCTTAGGTATGATAGGACCATCCTAAATATTAGTAGTTAGATATCGGTTTACAGCCTAAAGAGACAACTGATGACATTCATAATAAAATTACTGCTTTTGTGTTGTGGCCGTGTCTTTGACCGTGCAGTATATTTTCTACTTGTGTTATGTATCTGTTACCGGAAACTGTCTAAGTAGGTACTACCGCAGCTCCTATTTACGTCGTAAAACAGTATTATGCAAACATTACTGCGCTCTGATTTGAAAGGCGTTGCAGCTAATGAAATTACTGGGGAAGAAGACAACATCTTTATGAACAACTCGCTCGTCTCGTTGTTTCGTCTAATATGTTTTCTACAATGAAACGACGAGACGAGCGGGACGTTCACCTAATGGTAAGTGATACGTCTGAAAGTTTAGTTAATAAGTACATGTCGTTCTGTGCTAATTAGTTTTATTTTTAAGTTCTCTAACTCTTCCAATAATCTTGCTAGGTACAGTTGTGAAATTAATAAGCGGGTAAACTGCCATATCGGGCTGTGAGGACGGCAGTAGTGAGGCGAGTTTGTTAATAGTTATATTATAGATTGTTGTGATAATTACCTGAAAGCAGGGGCAGAGTGGCCAGCGCCTGCGCAATGCGTGCGGCATCTTCTTCCTGGGCGGCTCGTGGTCGGCGGCGGGCTCGCCGCACGCCCAGCGCACGAGGCGCGCGCGAGCCGCCTCCGCAGCCTCCACGCTGCGCGACCAAGACGGGAGACCCTGCAGACAAAATAAACATAAACATCAACTCACCAGAAATATAACATGTGAGAGTAGAGGACTTTTCACCTAAACACTTTTTTAAACCAGAAAGATGGTAAACAAGTATACGGCACGATTAATGGTAAGCAGTTTACCGTAACCTATGGACACCTTGTAACACCAGAGGCATCACAGGCGCGTTGCCGACCATGTAGAAACCTTATCACACCTTTTTTGAAGGACCTCATTCTGCTCCTTGGGAAAAACTAAACTGCGAAAATTAATTGAAATTTTGTTGCATATAAATTTGTTATAGATACAAAAAGATTAAGGATTATAGGCCATTATAGAATATTAAAGTGAATAATATCTTTGTTACATTTAATATTCGTCGAACGAACGAACGAGACGTATATCTGATGATAAATGATAGGCCCGTACATAAACAGGTGGCACTAGTTAGGATAATACACCGCACCAGATTGAGCTCATCGGCTCATGAAGTATTGTCTCAATACTCCGATCATTCCAACACCTCGAACGCCCTTCAAACCGCAACACTAGTTTAGACCTTCCACGAGTCATAACTACTTTAATAATTGATACCAGAGAAAATCACTATGTAGCATTTAATGGAAACATAACTGGTCTCCAATTTTGTCAATATTCAACAGAAAAGGTTTTAATAAAGTCAAACTATGTAAATTAATTATTATATATTCAATTTAAAGTCCATGTTTATTGTTTTTTTTATTTGTACATAACTTATCCATTGTATGTTTTATGTTGCATAGACTACATAATGAGAAAGTGTTACTTCATCAGTGATGAGATGACTTCTATTGCACAATGTCTCGTGAGAACGCACTGCAGCACTGCGTGTTACCGACCAATTGTGGTTGGGGATGTGCAATGAGGCTCATTAAATAACTTAATAATACAAAAAACGTTTACCGACAATAAAAAGAAATTGTATTGACATAGAATAATTTACACATTGTTACTAAACTCTGAGCTGGTGAAGGTTGCGGGAAGCAGCTGGATAATGACAGCGCAGGATCGAGAGATATGGACATCTTTGGGAGAGGCCTGTGCCCAGCAATAGCTTATAATGACAATGATGAACTAATGTATGATCTATATAAAAATAATAAATTCTCCTACATTGAAAAAGACAGATGAATGCAAGTTATTTAAAACTTGGATGAGACATTGTCTGGTCTTGTATTGTAAAGAAAGCCATGACCTTTAAGCAGTCTTCTTATATGCAGTAACCGAACGCTTCCTTTGTACACAATAAGTCCTGTATCAATTCCAAGGCCCATGTGTGTATTTGTGTGTGCGTGTGTGTGCGTGTGTGTGCGTGTGCGTGTGTGTGTGTGTGTGTGTGTTTTTTATTGGTGGGGTTTTTTCAAACCGTCTTTTGGCCACTTTCAGATAAATCTAACTCAATAACAGCATTGCTGTTGTACGTATTAAGTTAGAAAATAAATTAAAAATTCTATATAAAAAAAAATTAAATAATAGGAGCGATTAAATAGCTTACTCATATTTTGCATATCATAAAACGTGTTTAAAACTTTAAGAAGTATTTAGAAATACGAAAAACAAACTTTGTGTAACTAAATGGGCAGCGGGTGGCAAATAAACTCTAACAAATGAGAGTAACAACAATTATTTATGTTAAAGTTCGCTTTACGATTAGCTACTATAGTTAGCGTTAAATTATCTTCGACTGTGATCTAGTAATAAAGAGAAAAAAACTAGACATTAGTTAAAATACAAAAATGATGTTAAGATGTTAAACTTTAATAGTTACGTTTATACATGTAAAAATTTAGGTCCACTAGGAGGGTGTTCGCGGATTGCTGTACGGAAATAAGTGAAATATGTTCGTGTATTGATTGTCTTTTGCCATTACAGCGAAATATTCTGGTCAAACATGCTTTTTTGTATACTGTCACATTTTTAGTAATGGATGAAGTGTAAGACCTGTACAGATAATAAATGGCTACACAGATAAATAAAGTTGAAATAAACGCTATTATATTGCTACTTGAAACCATTTTGTTATAACTTAAACGCTGTTTAACAGTTAAGTAAGTAGCAATGAGTGAGAAAGTGTTTTTTAATCTGTGTGCATCAGTCGCGCTGCCGCCGTCTGTAATTGTTGCGGCGTGAGTTCGTTGCACCCCATGTTTAGACGTACACAGCAGCGCCATCCAAAATAGAAATGATGTAAGGTGTTACATTTACATGTTGTTTACCTTAACATACGACATAAAATAACATACTGTACATCAGTATCAACATACAAATTAAAAAAAAAATATTTTAGATCATTAACTGGTTGGTTGGTAGGTATCTGTTGTCGGTGCAGGTACTACCGCAGCGCCTATATCTGCCTCCATAAAGGCTTTTTTTTAACAGCCAATTTACGTCCCCATTTGAGGCACAGGCCTACCCTCAATATGAGGGAGGGTTAGGGGCCATAGTCACCACGCGGGCCCAGTGCGGATTGGTGACTTCACACACGCCTCAGAATAAATTCTAATCCATGTGCAGGTTTCCTCGCGATGTTTTCCTTCACGGTTTGTATTTCGCTGTTGTAACTAAAGTTCACAAATGTATATAACTTAAATGTTAAAGTCATCGGTACATGCCGCGATTCGAACCAGCGATCTCCGGAGTGAAGGCCGCACGCTCTAACCATTATGCCAGTGAACTACCTGGTGGTAGGAAGGCGTTGTGGCTAGAGAAATTACTAGGGTAATGATAATACCGTGTCTCAAATTGACAAGCACAATATGGTGCAGTGATAAAACCCTAAGTAGCGTCACGTCGTTAAACAAGCGTATCATTTACCATCACGTAAACGTCAAAAAATAATGTAATCATTAATAATAATAAATAAGAGGAATAAGATTAACTCACTTTAAGAGATGAATGTAAAGGCTTCTCGTAGACTAGTACTCATATTATCTAAATAATTTTTTTAACAAATAAAAACTTGGAATATAAAAAGTAAAAAAGGTATATTAAAATTCACTACTCAGTTACACTGAAGTTTCAGTGGTACTTTTTACAACCTAAATCATTACATGTATAACAGAAGTAAGTAAGTAAGTAAGTAAGTAAGTAATGATTAAAACAATTAAAGTAGTTACACCGGCGAGGTTAATAAAATGTAAATTACTGAGGTGACGAGGCTTAAAATCGTATGTATGAAGGCGACGAGCATAATGTAGTATAGTGTATATCATCCTAACTAGCGCTACGTTATTATGGGTAGGTGTATCACTTACCATCTGGTGAACCTCCCGCTACTTTCGTCGCTTCGTGGAATAAGAAAGAAGACTTTACAAAAAAAGTCGTTACATCATCACAAACTGTTTGATACTACCAGCCTTACGTAGCGTGGTGATAAGTAAATTGCTGGGGGCAACAAAGTGTCAATTGTTATCTTCTTAATCGTTCCCACGGAATAAGACAGTGCTCCCCAACCTTTTTTCGTTATTGTAGTTTGTCGGCAGTAATAAGAGGTGTGGTGGTACCTAGGCGATCTCACGCAACAGAGGCTAACCACGAGAAAAAATAATCATCATCATCACCAGCCTGTAAACGTCCACTGCTGGACATAGGCATTCCCCGGAAGATCTCCAAAAAGTTTATTGAGGATAATTGAGCTTTAGCCAGCCACACTCGCCCAGTGCGGGTTGCTGGGTGGTCAGAGCCTCGTTTGTTATTCAGCAGGGTACATCCGTGTTCATGTGAGATTGTCTTGAGCTCCGTAAGATGGGCACAACCCCTTACACCCCCAAAAAATCACGTTTGAAAAAAAAACATATTTTTTTAATAAGTTAACTGTTTTAACTTTTAAGTATTTCAGCCATTACTAATATAATTTAAACGCACTCACAATGTACCCCGCTTACGCTTACCAAAGGTTGAGAATCACTGGCGTAAGACAATTTTTATCGTCAATTGCGCAAGAACGCAAAACAAGTCGATTAACAATGTAAAAGTTTATATTGCACTTAAAAAGTGGAAGGGTCCCATTGTCACGTTAAATGCGTTCTCTTATTTTATAAAAAAAAAGGAAAACAGTAAAAGTGTTAAACACAACGACACTAAATTAAATTTAAGTCACGAAATGCTTAGAAAAAATGCAAAAAGTATACACCTGTTTGAACGGTTTTGGATGCCGTTACAATTTTTTTTTTTTGGTGAAAGAGGTAGATGAGTAAGCCCTTCACCTGGTGGTGATTGTGTAAGGAGACTCCAACGGCTCGTAGACGTTGATCTTTTACGTGACTGATTTTCTCAATTATTATACGTATCGACCGATTTGGAGAATTTCAAAGCGATCATCAAAATTTTACAAATTTACTTTAAAATATCGCAATCGATTTCGTTACTTTAATTCTATGATATGTTTGTGTAATATATCATAAGAGAACTCTATGTCCAACAGTGGACGTCCACCGGTTAAGATGATGATTATGAATGATAACATGCTATAAACAATCCTCCACATATCCCACTCTAAGACACGTTCGTTTATACGAAAATTAATTTATGTTTTAATTATAGAGACCGATGATTAATGTTCTATAAAATTTGTACTGCTGGTAAGTCTCTGTCGCTGACCGTCTAAGTAGGTAACACCGCAGCTCTTATTTCTACCGGCAAACAATAACAACAAATACAAATATGACACTGTTCCGGTTTGAAGGGAACTGTTGTTGTGATGATATTACTGGGGTAATAAGACTTAATAATCTATGTCAGGGGTGTAAAGGGTCCCGCACAACAACACATGGGATCCAAGCCAACTTCACCTGCTCGTCGTGCACACTGCTAATCAAAAAAAGAGGCTTTGGGTCACGTCAACCCGCATTGAGCCAGCGTGGTGGGAAATGGCCCAAATTGCCCCATATGAATCATTACCCGAAGCGGGAATCTTTAGCGGAGGCGCCTAAGTCCAGCAGTGAACGTCTATCGGCTGATGATGATGATGAACCTGTCTCAAAGCGACGAGCACATTGTGGTGCTGTGTATATCGTCCCAACTAGCGCCACATTGTCATAAGCTGACGTATTAGCCCACCTTCTACTGATGAGATTTTGTCGCTCGTCTCGTTGCATCGTCGAATCAATAACTAGAGATTTTTAAACTGCAAATTATTTGTAGTAATGATATGAAAATCTTCAGCTACGATACCATCGTATGTCATGGCGATTAAAGACACGGTCTGGTCCTCTGTCGTAGTAACACGCGAACGTACTGCTAGGAATCTTTAGTGATCGACATCCAACAACCGGTACCGTGTGACGCAATCCGTGGAACAGGATGTCATCGAGCATAAGCCACTAATGGAGTCAGACAGGTTTTTTTATGCACTCATGGGGAACATGTCTCGCGGTTCCGTCTAAGTTGACTATTTACGGTATGCGCTAACTTAGTGTTAACTTATAGGAAACGTTATCAATGACAGACGCATTGTTTAATCGTAACCAATGAAATGATAGTACTAATAAAATATCGGAGATATATATATATATATATAATTGATGAGATAGCGTATTGACGACTGCATATATCGGTATTATGATAAACATTAAGAGTAATACGTTTCCATTTCCGGAGACCGTCTAGGTAGGTGGTACCACGGCAGCTCCTATTGCAGCCGACGAACCGTAATGTGCAAACGATGTGTTCCGGTTTGAAGAGCGCTATATATTCTTTAATTCTAATGTATTGTATAAAAATAACGGATGTATCGCTTATGTATGTATTATTCCGCATTCAGTTAGTTACACGAGCGGAAGACATTGCTCGTAACGCTTTATTCAGCAACAGCTCGTATTTTCAAACTGTAATGATGATGCCAGCAATTGGTAAATATAACTTTACTTTTTCCTTTAATATTTTTTTTATAACAAATCTTAAATATAGTTCTATCTGATGGTAAAAGACATGTAAATCGTACTATACCTACTATATAAAAGTAAATTTTAGTTTCCAGCAAGTTCTCAGTTCAAACTCAGATCTCATCAGTTCAGTCTGTTGCTGAAGGCCTTTAAGGTGGGTGCGAACGCAGCGCCTATTTCTACTGCCAATCAGTAGTAAAACATTACTGTGTTCCAGTTTCAGAGGTTTTGTAGCTAATGTAGGTACTGAGGTAGAGAGACTAAACATCTTATGTCTCAAGGCTAATAACAGAATGTGATGAAGTATATAACATCTTAACTGGCGTCACGTTTTTATGGGCACGCACATCACGTACCATCAGGTGAACGTCTTTCTCATCTCAATGCTTCCTGGAATAATAAAAACACTGAGAACTATGCTCGCCTTTCCACCGAGTAAAGTGAGTTTGCAGTTTGTTTAATTATTTTAATACTAACAAGATGAAGCCGATTAGTCTTTCGGTTCTTTTCAATGGTTAGACACTTGTCGGCAGTGACTTTGCAAGCCTGTCCCTCGACAGCAAGGTGTATAAAATGTACGCCCACCGAATACTGAACCGTTCACAGTTGTAAAGGTTTCGTCACAGCGCGGCTACAGCAATGATATTGTTCGAATGAACTTTGGTGCCGGCATTTACTTGAACTTTTACAGTCAACTCGGATATGGGCACCGTAATATCGGAAGTCAGGATCTAAACAACGTTTAATTTAATAAAATAGATACATATACTATCAAGTAAAACACTCGTCTTCCCCCAAACTTTACACGGTCATAAGAGGGGCGCTGCAAAGGAATCTAAAAAGACTCTAGACATTAATCCTAAAGTTGACCATGATCCTCAAACATGACTGGCCGTTCATATATATAAATCATAACGGAGCTACGTTATGATTTATATATATGACCGGTAAACAAGAATCTAGATTTCCATCTCATATTTATCACTAGATTTAATCGACAGGAAACCTTTCGCCACTGAGTGTCCCACCACTAATGTGAATAAGAGGTTGTCATGATACAAAAAGGGAAATTGCATATGTGTAAAAGGAATATTGTATATTGACAATAAGTACGCCCTTGTGTAAGGCCGTAGATAATGATACATGCTCACCCGGAATACTTGGCTTTCCTATTATGGCAGCCGAAACAACAGCAACAAACAGCAGATTTACAATATGGGGTCGTAAATATCCCAGGCGGGTTCAAACAAACCCCTATCCATCACCTAAACTTTACAATATAAAGCCCCAGTATAAAATCACAGGCATGCATATTAGGTTAGCATCATGTATACCAGACAAATTCTCCGATCGATTACCAGTGCAATGAATGTAATGCCATTAGCATTTATTTAATTCTCATTAATTCACCAAACACGTGGAGACTAAACAAATTAAATAATACACACAAACATACAAGCGAAGGAAACAGGCACACGATTCTTTATGTAGGTGAAGAGCAAGAATAGTTAATAGTTGCACTTTCTTCCGGCTCTGACGGCAGTGTGTCACGAGGACACAGGGGCACACGGGACGCGCAGCGCATCACCAATGAGCTGCTGCTGGGGAAAGTGAAACTTCAGTGGTAGTCCATTTGGCCGCAGTCTGGATCTACGGTGTCTCGTAAAAGTGGCCTTCATATAACTTGATGATAGTATTTCTAAGTAAGCGACGGGACGAGTAGGACGTTCAGTTGTTGGTGATTGTCACGCTTGTCCTGAACAATATACATATAGTATATTTACAATGTTAGTCGGCTTCACATGTATATGTATGTAATATCAAGTATTTTTATCCTAATAATTTTAACAACTTCAGCGGCTTTCCAACTAGGTAACAGCAATTTTTACATAGTACCGTTCAGCAATAGAAATAAGCGATGCGATCTTTCTTAGTTAGGCGATGTCTGGAAATAGAGACCACCAAAAAATACTAGTTAATATAAATTTTTTAACGTTAAATAATGTAAGTGACTTCATGGAATAAAGTAATGTAGAAAATTAAACATAAAACATTTTAGAGGTAGACAGAAATTTATTATTCAGTAATAACTCTTTCATACAAACATAGCCGCATACATTGTTAATGATTGGCTTTGAACGCATATTGTCGCCATGTTTACGTTGACACTGAAAATACTATTAGTGTTTATTCACATCTAAGCGGTATGTATGTAATATAATTTTAAATTAGTGTACCTATATTTGCCGTTACAGTTTTTTTTATACAACGATGCGACGAGACGAGGGAGACGATTAACTAATATTAATTGATACGCCGACCTATAACAACGTGGCACTAGTTAAGATGCAATATACTGCACCGCATTGCGCTCTTCGCCTTAAACATAAGATCTGCTACTAACACAAGCTACAATGTCCTGCAAATCGAAACAGTGATGTTTGCACACTACTGTTTGGCGGGAGGTACAGGCACTGCGGTTGTAGCTACCTAGACGGTCTTCTTCAATAGAGACCATCAGTACAATACAGTTATCAAAATTTTACAAAAAGTGTACTAATAGAGAATTTTTCTAGACTTTATATATCTTGGCGTATGTGATACAAAATTACAAGATTATATCTTCTTATTCATTATGCAACTTAAGTGTGTGTCAGTTTGTCTCTGATATGGTTCCTTGCATAACAGTGCCAGCCAATGGAGTGAAGTTGGCACGGAATTCAAACAGTTCATATACACTGATACCATGCATGCAATAATCATTGTTGAATTCTATTTCCGTAACAAAATTAACAATCGATTATAATTAGATTGTAATGTAAAACAACTGTTCATATATACATACATTTTCACTGATTTCCACAACAAGTAGTAATAATTCAATTTAAATCAATTTCCGCAACAAATAATACTAGAACAGCAGTCAATTCAGGAGTCAATGTGACAACCGTGCTTTTCCTAGTTATTGTATATATAGCCTTAATGGTAAAGATAAAAATAATATCGAGCACTAAGTACTTAATAGGTTTGTTTGATGATTTCTTATAACCGTAAATCACCGCAGACATCGTTTTTAATACAAAGACACATAGATTGTGCAACATTAACACCGTTAGAGACGCAATCAGACGAATTTGTACAATTTTAATTAATTTATAGTCCGATGATTGCGTCCTTGACATTATAAGACAAGATTATGTCAGCGGTCATACAGAATGAATTGCTTCTAAGATATTTTAACATAATGTTATAATCAAAATGCAAAATGATATAAGTATATATTTTCATAAGAATGTTTTGAGTAGCGCTGGTGCAAAGAAAATTACTTGACTGATCATCATCATCATCAACCGCTAGACGCCTGCCGGCTGGATATAGGCCATTGAGCAAAGATGTGGACTCTAAACGGGACTTCACCAGATCACCGGTTCTTGGCGGTCACTCTAGGATCTTTTTTTTTATTATACGAACTGACAAAGCAAGCGCGACGTTCACAAGATGATATACACTTCATCATGTTCGTCGCCTTGAGATATAGGATGTTAAGTCTTGTAACCCCAGTAATTTCATTGACTACAACACCCTTCAAATCGGAACAAAATAATGTTTGCACAGTACTCTTAGGTAGCGGAAATAAGAGCCGCGCTGGTTCCTACCTAGATGGTCTCCAGCAGTATAGATCTACCATCAGTCTGCATCTTACTACCTCATCAGCCGTCAATACTTTAAATAATCTGCCCCGCGTATTGCCACTTACTGTAGCGATCTATTGATTCTATATTTTTCTGGGTGATTAAACGAATTTCGTTTCCATGGCGACGACCGAAATTTGGTGCTTAACGGAAATGTAATAGTGCATTTATCACAGGGCAAACATTTATTGATATTAATTGAAGGTTCCGCACCATATCGCACTTAAGCAGCGATATATTTTCATATTAGTGTTAAACTTAATACAGAAAGACAACACAAAATACAACCCTGTGTCTTCACTGGGGTTAGATAATCTCAGCGGACAAACCCCCGAAAGATTAGTCATAAATAATGGAGGAAGATAATCCAGGAAAGAGGTTAATAGTGAAACATATACATAATGTACGTATATATATATAATAACGTTGAAATAAAAGTAAGACGATCTAAGCAAGGGTCAAAAAGCAGGTTAAACGTGTAAATTAACTGTAACATTGAAAGGTATATAATCACTACCGCACAGGATTTTCTTTCTAAACTTATATAGCTTATGTAATCCTCTGGTCCTATTGAACATGATTTTATCTAATCAGGAATTGAGAGATCAATTATATTTTAATCTATTAACCTACTTATGTCTAGTGTTTCTACATTTTCGCTTAAATTTCCATAATCATTAAATACGGAATTTATCATGTGATGGATTTTGAAAACCTTTGATATCAACATAGTTGCGTATTCATTACTTAACTGACCTCATTAGATTTAATTTCGACATAAAAAAAACTGTTTTAATTAAACCTTCCAATCATATATCATCATCATCATCATCATCATGTACTAATAGTCGTCCACTTTTGGAAATAGCTTCCTCCAACAATCTCTATCCCAATTGTTACCCGAATCGATTTCAAAGGATAAAGTAATTAAAATATGCTATAAAGCCTACAAACTATTTTAAACTGAATGTTAAATAAAAAAAATAAAACATGACTTAAAAATTTATTTCATTTACTTTAATATTATATATTTAAATTAATATATAAAGTTTAAATGTACAATTGGTAACGTGGAGATGACATTACAAATTACAAACATTTCTTCCTTCCCCAAGGATAAAATGTATGTGATGAATATTTTCTTATGTATACCCTTTTTTCGGTACAATTTCTATTTTACTTTTCTTTTTACTAAATTTGAAATACATATCTTCTTCTTTCCGATAGAGAAGAATCATAAAAATCGGATCGCTTTTTAAGCCATTGATGATAATAAAAATGTTGATTCTTATCAACATGTTATTCCCATAACAAATATTGTACATCGATGAGAGGATCTAGGAGAAATTCTTACATAACCTAGCCATATTTATTCATGCATTAACGAAATTCTATAGTAATTTCAATTTTTTTTTATAATTATCGTTATTATAAATTACTTACTAATAATTTGGATTCACATAAGATAATGTCTCTAGTTTCACTATTTTTTACCTAATAAAATTCCAAAGTATTAAAACCGATTAATCTGGTATATAATAGTTTGTAATGAACAAGTTTTTTACTATTGCTAAAAGGGCAGGTTAAGATTTCTGTTATTGGTTTTCAAACAAAATCGAGTAAATACATATCAAATATCAACATTGTTGGTTGCATTCACTACCACACCCGTTTAGAGGCAACACCCTTCGAGAGTAGTTTAATTAAAACCGCTTACCGATAACACGACTGTATCAATGGATCCTACGATTGGAACGAGTTTCAACTTCTGTTCACTTTCATCTCCATCGCAAAAAATTTACTGTGAATCAAGATTGGTAATTTGAAGGTGCAGTGAAACTATGAGCGCGCAATATATCCCTGAACGGCGGCGTCGCGTTGAAAGCAAAGCTGAGTTTGCATTATTCATGTCACATTCGCGCTCACACAGCGTTAGGGTTGCCAGGTTTAACGAGCTATTATTATTTTTTAAAAATTAAAAAAAATATAACAACAAGTTACTACCTACGGACACTATATGAAACTATTAAAAACTACTAAACTAAATCTAAATAATTACTACATATGTAATTGAACTGGTGTTAAATCTCTATTGCAGAACATCTAGGTAAATACCACCGCAGCTATTACTTTTGCCAACAAACAGTAATGTGTAAACTACAGTGTTCCGGTTTTAAAGACGTTCTAGCTGATGAAATCGTCGGAGTAATTAAACGATACCTTATGGGGCCACGAGCACACTTGTGCTGTGTATACCATCCTAACTAGTGCCACGTTGTTATAGTCAAGCGTATCATTTACCATCAAGTCTCACTCATCGAATAAAAACAATTTTATTTCGAGTATAAATTAGTTGAGTAACTTAATAAGTTAACCGCAATCAATTAAAAACACAAAAGTATAATTTTATATTTTTTAGCCAAAGAAATGTGAAAAAGACATATAGAATAGTGTATTTTGTATCAACTCACTTAGATCCTAATTCCTTGCTATGGACAATGTAGATATATGAGTAGTAACACAAATGCTAACGGACAACAACGCAAAAAAAGAGATGTAGTTAATTTACAATACTATTCATAACATTCTTTCTGCTGCGCTTGTCCCAACTGTGTGTCGGCACAGTATGTACTTCTCTTCCATATCCCTCTATCAGCCGCCATATCTAAATTCACGCTCTTCTTACACATGTCATCTTTCACCCATTCTATCCCCACTTTCTTCGGTCTTCCTCTACCCTTATAACCATCCACGTTCATTCTCATTACTTTCTTTGTTATATGCCCTTCATCCCTCCGCATAACATGCCCGTACCACGCTAACCTCTTGCTCCTGACTTTCTCTATCACAGGTACAACTTTCAAACTACCTCTAATATGCTCATTCTTAATTTTATCCATCCTCGTCACACCACACATCCGTCTTTACATTCGCAATACTGTTCGTAACATTATCCTAAAATAATATAAAGGTGATAAGGATATAAAATATTTATGAAAATATAAATGAGAATATATTTCATGTATAGAAGAAACATGCACGACCCTGCAAAGCAAGGCAGCCTACAAAGTCGTGTTACGAATAACACCAAAAGATACTGCGAACTGTGGAATTCAATGTGGACCGTCAGCAGGATGCACTGAGCCATCAGATCTGGATCACAGTAATTATAATCTTAATATATATATCTTAATATATAAAATTATAATAATGTGCCACGTTGACACTTTAAACGGTAACATATAACGTCGACACATTCACATTGTATTCAGGAAAATAACCTTAAACGTCATAGTACATAGGTCTAGGTAGGTCTCTGTTGCCGGAAGCCGTTTAGATAATTATTACCGCAGCGTCTATATCTGCTGTAAAAAAGTTGTGTGCAAACAATACTGTTTCAGTTTAAAGGGCGCTGTAGCTAGGGAAATTACTGGGGCAACGAGACTCAACATCTTGTGTCAAGGCGACGAGAGCAATGAGGTGCTGTTTATAATATCCTAACTAGCGTCACGTTGTTATAGGCAGGCATTACACTTACCATCAGGTGAACGTCCCGTCCCGCTCATCTCGTCGCTTCGACATATAAAATAAAAAAGTACTGCCAAATTAAGTACCACCGCTGCACATTACTGTGTTCCGGTTTGAAGCGCGTTGTAGCTAGTGAAATAGCTGGAGTAATAAGATTTAACACCTCATGTCTATAACGACGGGCATGAAATGGTGCTATATATCAGCTAAACTAGCGCTCCACTATGTTATAGGCGGTCGAATCATTTACCGCCAGGAGAACGGTTCACTTATCTCGTCTCTTTAATGTACACATAAAAAAATTACAACGATTTGATAAAAAAATTTTTAAAGCTGTAAATATAACGGTCCCTATATATTGACGACTCCGGAACGTAAAAATCTTGTTTTGTATTCCACACAGAGATGTTATCGTATGAACAAGTTAACACGGTAAGTGCAGTGACAAATTACATCGACAGTAGCTTAGTTTTTTTATCAATAAATAAAAGTGGTTACGTACGCGAACGGAAATGAACCGGATCCGTTGGATAGTTACATCACAATCTAGTTACACTGACCTCAATCAGCTTCAGTTAACTGTCGTTAGTTAACTGATAGATGCGTACTTCCTTTAGCGTGCTGTTTTTTTATTATACAGTTATTCGCTAAAAATAATAGTTTACACCTTTAAAATTAATATTGTATAAGCCGTGATGATAGCTCAGGTTTAAGAAGGTCGGTCGTACACGCTGTATAGCCGTATGTCTCGAAAAGGTGCGTGTTCGATATCCATCTTTCCATGAAGGAAAACATCGCGAGGAACCCGGAAGTTCAGAAATTACAGCTATTGAAGATATGGGAATTCCACCAGCTCTTACTTAGCCATCGTGTTGGATAAAAGGTAGTGAATATTTTTGTTCGTAAGAGAGAATCTGGAGACCAGCAATAAGAACAATAAGAAGACTTAATTTATTTTATGTTCTATAAAATTACTCAGAGCATAAGACTGTACGTCATTCTTCAACACAATCTTTACTAACGGTGAGCAGTGATACAGTTGTCATTAGTTACTTAAAATATAATTTTTTTTATGATAAGATAAATAGCTAATTTTTATGATTTTTTTTTTTTTATGGTGATGTTCTCGCTGCAGTTCTATTGACAACTATAGTGGCTTCATCGGACTCAGGGCTCGTGGATCTGGTATCCGCGAGCTAAAATAATATAAAAATTAAAAAGAAAAGAACTAAAAATAAGATAAAATAAATTTTAATTTAAACCAAAACTTAAAATGAACTTAAAATACAAAAAACTAAACACAAAACCATAAAACAAAAGAAAATTTAAATACATACATATATATGTACATAGAGTAATATGTAAAAGGGGAGGAGAAAGGTGAAAAGATATTGGATGCAAATAGCGAATTTTTATGAAAAAATAATGTGGCTTACATATATAAGTGGTAACCATCGCCGATATACACAAAACCAATATTAAAAGAGACTTTGCTGATTTCAACAGTTAAAATCTTTAACGGTCTAAAGTACAGAGTTATCTTCAGCAAATCTCATTTTAATAATTTTAGAATGATAGTTTTTTTTTTATCTGTAACAGTAATCTGTTTAAATATACAAAAACTCTTTACACAACTCAAACCGAATAATATTACTACAGTGAGAGTTCAACTTTTACTTTTCCAATTTGCAAATACAAGAGGAGCCCCATGACCCGTAAAGTCAAGACCTGCAGAATAATAACCACAATACAAAGGTCAAACTTGTTTGCAATACCTACTTTAAATGTACTATGGAACGTTTCGTCCAATGGTTTAAGTGATTCATTGCTAAGCCCGTGGAGATTAGGATTCAGTTCCTTATATATAAAAAATTGTTCATAAGGTTTGTGTAACAGTGTAGAAAGTTTATTTTATTATTTATAGAAAATAAAATAAAAATGTATTATACTTTCATTGTTTTTTAAATGGTTGAATATGTGCTTATCGGATTTTATTACATTTTGCAACGTTTACCTACTAAAAATAATATACTAGTTAACAATATACACGCAGTCAACGTGACACTAGTAAAGGATGATATACAGATGATACACAGAACTACATTTTGCTCGATGCCTTAAGATATAAGATGTTAAGCATCATTACCGCAGTAATTACACCAGCTACAACGCCCTTCAAACCATAACATTAGTGTTTCCGCAATACTGTTAGAACTAAAAGCTGCGGCGAAAGTGATTTAGACGACCATATTAGTCAACAAAGGTCTACTGTCAATAAAGTATTTAAGTGACAGAGATAGCTGAAAACCATAAAATATACTTTTCGTTGCTTTCCATTATAATTGCATAGTAGTGTAATAACATGTTTACTATATGACAGTCCGGCTATTAACGTATAATAGCTATATAGTATTTACACCAAATGTAGTAAACCCATACTAAAAAAAAATATAAATAAACAAACATCGTCTTACAAAGGCCAACTCTATTAACCTTTCATTTTTTTTTGTTTCGAGAGAGGAAATCTTCGAATGGATACCCTATCGTCTGGTGAGAGTTATGTCGAAAATTTCACCCACTAAAACGACCACGGTGGCCATCTTCAACGTTTGGAGAGGTCACGAGATCTCCGTTCAATACACAACCGCGGCCTCTGTCACATTACACTGGGATAGCTCGCTCCGGGATCTGTTTTATGCACTCCCATCACACCACTCACCACAACCCTTACGAGTGCAACATCAATGGCAATACACCGAGTCCAGCCATCGTCCTCCTCTAAACCTTTTATCAAACTTCCATAACCGATGTCGAAAAACTGATACGTAAATACACAAATCAATACACGAACCGGCATTACGAAACGGCAGCACTAATAACACCCACCAATTGCATAAAATTCATAACGATGCTAATGTGTTAAATATTTATAAACAAAATTTATTTCGTTACGACAGCCGATGAATTAAGAAATTACTAACTGAACTGAACACATCTCGATTATCATCGCGTGACCTTGTTCCTTGTGACTTTAGCAATTGCATTAGATCGGGTCACAGTTCAAATCCGTACCATAAATTTCATCGAATATTTCTTATATTGCAAACGTTGACTTCTTGAAGTATTGGCACATGCGTGTTTTAGGAAACTAGTCCAAATACATTTCTAAATATTATTAAATTATTTAAAACATTGTGTTAGATATGGCAATTTATTAAATTTTGTATTATCTTCTCCAAAGCGATCTTAAGACTGTATATCTTTATGTATACATTTTCTACTAAGCCACTTATAATATTTCTATCGCTAAGGTTAGTTGATTGAGAACTTATATTTTTTTTTATTCAACGAAGCGGCATTTCGAGCGAGAAGTTCACCTGATGTTAAGTGATACGCTTGCCCATAACAAGTTGCGATAGTTAAAATATTAGATAGTGCAAGACATTATGTTCGTCGCCTTGAGACAAAAATGTTGAGTCTGGTTACTTTAGTAATATCACTAGCTAACGTCTTTCAAACCGGAACACAGTAATTTTTACCCTCTACTGTTTATCGCCAGAACGAAGACCTGCGATGGTACCTAGACGGTCTCCGGCATCAGAATCGTACTATCAGTGAAACATTTGAGGTAAGCTCAAATGTATTTGATTTTTATTAAATCGACAAGGTTAGAGTATAACCACGATTCCACCCAATATAAAGTGGCGATGCGATCTGTGGTAGTAAAATGTACTAGTCTAATCAGCCTATTCAATCTTTTTTTAAAAACACCAACGTCGTAGTAGTACTGGAGCACCGACGCCGGCAGGTAGTTCGTTTACTGTTCTCATAAAGATCGAAGAGATGAACCTCTTTGTTCCCAAATTGGGGATGTACACAACATAAGGATGGGTCACTCACCGTACTGATCAGATATTTAACACATATTTTACACGCCATCGAACGTTTCGTTTTGTTCCCCCATGTAGATACATCAATTAAGTATAATAAATAACTATAAAGAACTTCGCCTCAAGTGTTGTTTTGATCCGCCGCCGAAAGTCTCATTAATTAAGGTCATAAATTTCAAACATTTTTAACAAGTTTTCAATTGAACCAGGTCAAGTACGTATTAAATTTTGTGAACGTAAAATTATGAAAAACTTGTACAATTCAATGTTAAAAATAATGAGGCATTTAATAGAAATGATTGCAGTGTACATATGCTAGTGTGAACATCATAAAAAGGTAACAAAACTGAATGTTAATGGAGCAGCAGCATCGAGGAAGCAATATATTGTATTAAATTATAATAATCTTTATTTATAACATAGTTATTATTCCACTCGCCTAATTTAGTTATTTTTTTGATGTTATTCGTAAAGCAGCTATAGGAAGTAGGTTAAGAATATGGAAATATCTTGTTTTATTATACGATTAAAAAAATAAATTATACTGAATTTAACCGGTTATATTTACTATTATTGAAGAAACTTGAATATTATATATTACTAGTTGTTCCCCACTCACTTTGCTGGGATTAAGTTTGAAACTTGTCAGAAAAATTCCTTATTGGCAACAACTAGTCACCTCCAGGGCTCCTTGTTATTAACACCCCTGGCAGCACCGTTTAGGGAAGGAATTTTGTAATATCAACTCTTGACTGACCTCTAAATGGCAGAAGGAATCTGTATCAAATTTTAAGTGTTTACGTCTAATAGTTTCAGAGATCTAGTTAGGAGTCGAAGGATCTCTGATTAACCCCTGTATACACATACAATGTAGTATCCATGATAAAAACTTTAAAGACATGAAAAAAAGCTGTGTAAAATACTTAACATATTATTCTGATTTACACTATAGATATTTTATTAATGGTAGTTAGTAGTAGTAAATCTAAACCTTAACAGTTTAACAGCTTAGTTAAATTACTTGATATTTACATTGTCATAGGATATGTTGTGGTCTGAAATTTAAAGTTGTAGTTAAAATTCATTGCAACGGTGTAGTTATTTACAAAGGCCCGTTTAGCAAACAATACAACTACCTTGTCAGCGTGCGAACATGAATGTCACACCCGGATATAAAAGCTTTTTTAGACTCCCACATTATGAAAAAAATCAAAAATCATTTATTATCAAATAAATTATTTTTTATTTTGTTTTACGACAAACACGGATTTTAATCGACTAAACAAACGAGACGTTCACCTGATGGTAAGTGGCAACGTTGCGCTGGTAATATAATATACACCGCACCACATTATGCTCTTGTCACTTTAAGATATTAGATGTTGAATCTCGTTACCCCAGCTAATTACACTAGCTATAGCGCCCTTCAAACCGGAGCAAAGTAATGTTTTCAAACTACTATTTGGCGACAGGAAAACGCGCTGCGGTGGTACGGTTGGGGTATATTTAAAAGATGACCTACTTCAAAGAGTGATTTGTACCAACTAAAACCCACTTCGGTGGTCACCATTACCATAACAGCAAATTTATATCCCCAGTGTCGAGGCACAGGCCTACACTCAATATGAGGGCGATGGGCCATAGTCACCACGCGGGCCCAGTGCAGATTGGTGACTTCACACACACCTTAGAATAAATTCTAATTCATGGGCAGGTTTCCTCACGATGTTGTGCTTCACCGTTTGTATTTCCCTGTTGTAACTAAAGTTCATAAATGTACATAACATAAACATTAGTCATTGATATATGCCTAGATTCGAACCCGCGACTTTCGGAATGAAGGCCGCACGCTCTAACCATTAGGCCAGCGAGCTAGCTCTCCTCATCCGCTTAGTGAGCAAAGAGGGATCCCACCTTCAAAGCTCGCAATACCGAAAACCGTACCGCGAGCTTTAAAGGTCGTCTTCTATGATAAGCAGCGTTAACTTACTCCTAAATTCTCTAAACCTACCACCAGTTTTCTTCCACCAGACGTTCAAACTTAGAGATCGAACCCACGCCTCTTCTAAATATATAGTGCTTATGACCGCTTCACAAACTTAGCTACTATAATCTCAAGGATAAGCTTTTTATAAGAATTTTAAATAGTACAGTCTTCATACTTGTAAATGTTTTGAATTATAATTAGCAATATATTCATAACATCATCAGGATATCCTTCGCATAGTTTCTTACTATGATTACTCAAAAATATAATTCTAATTGCATCCCGTTTATGGATATGCGTGTGTGAATATTCATTGTTTGCATTTTATATGTTATTTGTTAGTCCTACTATTGCTTTCTTATATAACAAAATGAAATAATAATATTTTATCCACCATTGTTCATTGATATCGAGAACTGGTGCGAGATGGAACGGACAAACTGATGCAAGGTGTCCGGAAGACAAGTGACGACGGACTTCGCTCGAGAGAGAGGAATGAGAGAAATAATTGGAACAGAGAATGATAGAGATATGAAGTTTGAAAGATGAGCAGAATATGAAAGAATAGAAATAATGAAGGACGAGTATGAGTAGTAAATAGAGCTGAAAAACACTGATGGTAAATGTAATGTACCCTAAAGACCCTGACCCACCACACACAGAGGAACGGCAAAAAAGAACTGATGGAAGGTTTCTGTTACCGACCCGTCTAGATAGGTACCACCGCAGCTCTATTTCTGACGCCAAACAGTAGTAAGCAAACATTACTGAGTTCTAGTTTGAAAGGCGTTGTAAGAATATCTTATGCCTCAAGGCGACAACCACAATGTGATGCAGTGAATAACACCCTAACTACCCCCATTTTGTTATGGGCATGGGTATGGGTATCTCTCATCATCAGGTGAATGTCCCGCTCGTCTCGTAGCTTAGTTATATAAAAAAAAGGTAGACATACAAAAATATTACACACTATTACTGCTAACGTTACACAAAGCTAGATTTTACTTTTTTTTTCTCATTTATAAGCTTGTTTTCACTTTTGATGGAATGCCGTTTTTATGGTCGTGGGTGGGTTTGGTGATGTAAATATTTATGTTCTTATGTTAAACAGAGAAAACGGGAATCGAACGCGAACGCTGTATTATATTTTCATAACCTGATCGTCGGTGCGCTACAGGGGCCTCCACCCACAAGGGCCTGCCGAACGTCCGATGTTTTGTGAAAGTCAAACTTTGGTTTTAATTGTCTCTATTCACTAATTTATTTGCTCTGTACTTTATTTCTTTAAACTTGACTTTAACATTCTTAGAATGTATTGAATTACATTCCTGTAGTCTCGGGCTAGTAAGAATAGGACTAAGGTAAGCCCTGTCTGTCGTAAAAGGCGACTAAATGGGTCTAAGAGTTTCGCGGGCCTTGAGGGTGGGGGCCCTTATCGCTCAACAAGCGAACCTGCCTGGGACTCAGCGATGTTGCCTAGGAGGATTAAGCCCCTCCCCTAAGAGACGTGTTCAAAGTGTAGACGGGCACCGGCGCGTTCTATAAGAGATCCCGGAGCCTCTCCAAATGCACTGATGCAGAACTACCGAGGGGATTTTAGTGACTGAGAATCTCACATAACCCTGACTTCTTCCCAGAAGCAGGCATATTAAATAAACTAGTATTTTAGGATATTCTAAGTTTCTGCGTATGAAATGAAATACTTTAGTCAAATTTCTGTTAATCAAACGACATCACGATAGTATATAAATTCTATACAAATTTATAAATTCAAGCACCTAAATAAAAAAGTATGTGTAAGGTTTCCCGCACAACAACTCACGGGACCCTTTTTTTATTTACATGAGGGAAATGCCTGCGCATACCTGTCCTCGCGAGGGTGAAGACAGGTTATGTCGGACTGGGACCGACTAGAACCCCCACGATGTTCCACCTTGTTGGCCTTATGGCAGATAAGTCGTGGAGGGTAGAGAGAGCAGCGAATAGCAATACCGACACTCTTCTCCCTCCGGGACTGAGCCTCGGCTACAAAGGACAGTATAAAGCTGACTCTGCAGCCCACCGGCACGCATCCGAAGTGAGCTTACGGAACACCGGAGCTCTAACCTGGAGTAGCCGTCTCGGGCCGGCTCTACATCTCGGACCAGCCAGGTAGGCTGTTCTTCGCTTCACAGTGGATGACCAGGCTACGGCTACTGAGCCCTTCTACCACAACAAGGCGGGAACTTGTTGGGGGAAACTCACGGGCCCCAAGTTAACCTCATCTGCTCGTAGTGTACCCTACTAATCAACAAACGAAGTTCTGGTTCCCACCAATGCGCATTGAGTCGGCATGCTCAAATGGCCCAAATTCCCTTTATGAATCCCTGCCCGATCGATGTGGCAATTTTTGGGGAAGGCCTTGTCTCGCAATGGACGTGTATCAGCCTATGATAATGATTATGATGAAGTAAAAGAGTATTTAACATTTTTTATGTTAACTGCTTAGATTAAATAATATACACTTGCTTTATATGTACATACTCGTATATGTATATAGACATGTTTCATCTCAAGACGACGAGCACAATGTGATGCTGTATATATGATTCTTACTAGAGCGACATTACGGGAAGGCGTATATATCATTTACTATTAGGTGAACGTCTCACAAGCCTTGTCACTTAGTAAAAATAAATATATCGCTAAAACACTGATATATTCTCTGAACATTAACTGTTATGGACGTGTGATATTCACGCCGTGTTGGGTAAGTATGGTCTTGCATATCTCCTCGTGAGAAAAAGGTGGTCAGTTTTGGTATTGGGAACAGTTAGAACTCCATTTATTTATTACACAAACTTTAATGTTGTAATTTAAACATTAACATGTATATGACATAAAAGCCGAGAATCGTTCGTAAACCAGTCGTACGCGCTAAAGGTTCCGCAAAGGCGCGGGTTCGATCTTCTCTAATCTTGAGCATCCGGTGAAGGAAAACATCGTGAAGCAACCGATATCGGATAACATCAACTTGAATCCATCAACTCGCACTTAACCAGCGTCGCGCATTTCGATCGATCAACACAAAGAAGAACCATTGTTAACAATTAATTGTGACACGATCAACAAAACATAAACAAACAACCAGATCGCAAACAAAGTAAACTAACATAGTTGACTAAAAGTAAACATTTCATTGTTCAACACATTGTCCGATGATCTTCTAACAATCAACAAATAAATGTTTACTATGAAACTAGAAACATACGAATAGCGTATACAAACATACGAGTACATATAATATGAGAGGCGTTCAATAAACTGGTGCGTCTCTGTTGCCGGAGACCGTCTAGGTACCACACCAGGACCTATTTATGCCGACGTACAGTAGTGTGCAATTACCGTATTCCAGTTTGAAGGGCATTGTAGCTAGAAATTTCAGGGGATTACGAGACTTCATGCCTCAAGGCGACGAGCTCAATGTAGTGCTATGTATACCTACCTAACCAGCGCCACGTTGCTATGGGCAGTAGCACGTTGTTATGGACAGCAGCAGAGCAGGCGTATCTCTTACAATCATGTGCATGTTACGATTTCGTCGCTTAGTTAAACGAGTTATTAAGTTGCGAAAAAAAACCTCGTGTGCTATATTTAGTATAGCATATATAACACATTGACAGGCTTTATCTCTTAAAGAGATCTCTTGTAGTGAATTGTATATAGAAAACAAATATTACCATTCTGTTTATATAGCCGATCTGTTTATTTACATTATCATTACTTAAGGAGAAGGTTGTTGAAATTAATAAAATAAAAACATCATTATTAGTTAGCAATAAAGAAGTAGTAATAAAGCGGCACAGTCCTTGTGGTATACATTAACAGTTATGCTATTAACTGCAATAGTTGCCCGCATAGATGGCTCGACCGGGAAATGATACCACTCCTCAGAGAGAAGGCTAGTCTAAACTTTAACTGGGGCATTCGTTAATACATAAATCATACAATTAACTGGTCGCAGTTAACGAATGTATCAAATATTTACAACAGTTCAATGTCGACGAACAACAGTAGTAATCATTAACCGTTTACACTTCTGTCTCGCAACAGGTTAACTATATCGTGTAACACGGTAGTCACTGGTACGATCTGGTGCTGATTGTGGAATTTGGACGGTGGTAATTTTTTCCTTAAGATATGAGAGGAAGAAGCGTTTTCTCCAAACCACTTGACTGCTACCACTCTAATATACACTGTTAGTCTTCCCCTAAAACAGCACAACATATATGTGAGCCTGAATGTCATGAACGATGCATACCATCCACGGCCTCATTGTCATTGAACACCATGTCAAACTGAGGGCAAGTATTGGCCTAATATAAGACAGAAAAAAAATTATATAAATGAGCATTTTGAATACATATGTAACAGATTTCCACCTATGTGAGACTCATCACAATATCTTTGAAACCATAAAGGTCTGGAGACTTGATATTTGTAGGAATATTCTTTTTGCCAAGTATAGTCTAAGAACGAATTTTACAAAACGTTAGCTCCAAAGAGGGGTGCGGATGTGTTACGTCCAGCGAAGCGGGTAGGGAACATCTATTAGATAATAAATTATAATATAGATATATATACATGTATGTGTATATATATGTCTATATATATACATACAATAGACGTAGTGTTGGAAGGCCTCCCACAAAGTGGACCGACGATCTGGTGACAATCGCGAGAACCCACTGGATGCGAGCAAAGTGGAACCGATCCGTGTGGAGATCTTTGATGAACACCTCTGTCCAGCAATGGACGTCTATCGGCTGATGATGATATAGACTTAACCATCTCGTTGGTATCATATAAACATATTCGATGTGACTAAATTTAATTGATGTAAATTATTAGTCATTAATACTTCCATCCATTCCTTTCACATAATTAAACTTAGATTAAGTTATATAAAAACTAAACTAATAATAAATCAGACATAACTGTTATTTGCAGATTGTTTAACTAATGATATATGTAATATGTGTAAGGTTAGTGGTACTTAATCGATAACCAATTTACATTCTTCACAAGAACCGTTCCTCCACAGTCTCACGAGTCGCTCGAGAGGAGTGTTGAGGTAATGAGGTCAAGTACTCTTCGCATAATGCAGTTGACAGGCTATTAAACTTCTCAACGCTTACACACTATATTACACTATCTTTCTCATTTTAAGCAATTGATATAAAATAGTATAACAAGCAAGATTTTTAACATAATCTTCAACAAAAATAGTAATTAGTTGACTTAATCAGTTGAGTTAAAAGAGATAAAAAGTATATTTATTTATTATAGCTAATAAAAACAGCTTAGGAAAAAAAAATTGGCACATTAATATGAATGTGGAGCCCAAATCTTAGCAGCGGTGATATTGAGCTATTTAAAAAAAATTAATGACGTTATCGAGTCGCCTTTCAACTAAAAATCTATCCATCCGTTATCAGATATGTTATCTTATTAACTGTATGGTCAAGTGGGTGAAAAATATACGGCTCTAGAATTAAC
The DNA here is from genome assembly GCA_029030555.1 of Ornithoptera alexandrae. NCBI lineage: Eukaryota > Metazoa > Arthropoda > Insecta > Lepidoptera > Papilionidae > Ornithoptera > Ornithoptera alexandrae. Next base: position 2,172,385 of record JARDVY010000007.1, on the reverse strand, counting down.
TGATGTAAAGGATACATATATAGAAGATAACCGGACTCATCACGAGATATCGGAAACTATTAGTAGAGGTAAAGACTCAAAATTTGGTAGAGGTATTATTTCTGCCGTTTAGAGATTAAGGATGGAAATTTCAAAATTTCTTCCTACAAAAGATTTGTGGGGTGTTACAGCGAGCAAAGCGAGCGGGGAAAAGCTAGTATACATGTTTATAAATATTCATGCGTGAGTACCAAGTGACCGACGAGGATGTTGAGGACAGAACGAAATGAAGGAATAAGACAAAGAAAGGCTGACCGAATCGCCGCCACATGGGACAATTGCTAGAAAGAGAGAGAAGGCGTACGCAGAAGAACAATTGTAGCAGGAATTTTAAACAATAACCATGCGATAACTATTCATGAATATTAACTATATATAGTGCGGTGCGAATTGAACTCGTGACATTTCGCAAGTACATTGTCAAAGTGCAGTATCGTCGAGCGGCAGAAGGAGTTGACCATCAAAACCGGAGCGTGTCGCCTGTCAAAACAATGCCCGTCGCACGCGTGGGACAGGCGACGTCGCGTGGGCTTCACGCACGAGCGCCCATTGTTGCACAATAACGGCGCCGGCGTTCAATTACATAGCTTATTAATAATAACAGCAATCACCCTCTTCCTTCTCGATGTACGCAATTTTTACTGATGGTCTTGGTAGTAGTACTATGTAAACATTACTGTGTTGCAGTATGAAGGGCGTCATAGGTAGTATAATTACTGGAATACCGAAACTCAACATCTTATATCTCAAAGCGACGAGCATAATGTGGTGATGGGTATATCATTCTAACGCCACATTGTTATGGACAGGCGTGTCACATACCAGTAGGTTAATGTCCTGTGCTCGTCTCCTCGCTTAATTGAATTTTAAAAAAAAAATACCTTTGCCATCTGAAAACGCGTCCACAACGCTATTCCCTTTTTTTTTATTTCGAAGAAACTTATCGAAACATACCCAGCTTCTGAGGGGAAATTAGGGTTATGTTCTTAGTCACTAAAACCCCATCGGTGGTCTACATCTGTATTCGAGGAGGCTCCGAATGCACTCATGCAGACCACCGAGATCTTTCATAGAACACACCAGTGCCTCTCTACACTTTTGGTCGATACGTCTCTGAGGAGGAGCCTAACCCTCCTAGGCACCATCGCTGAGTCTTACACCGTCTCACACAGGTTCGCTTGTTGAGTGATAAGAGCCCCCACCCTTAAGACCCGTGAAACTCCTAGAACCTTTTAGTCGCCTTCTATGACAGGTAGGGATTACTTATGTCCTATTCATTCTAGCCTGAGAATACAGATCTGACAAAACAATTACCTGGCTATCATCTTCAATTTTTTTTTTTCCACTGAGGCGTTCGTCGAGCTCGCACTAAGTTACAGAATAGATTTTATATTTATAACATAGAAACTGTTCAATAAAATAAAATTAAATAGTTTAAATTATTTTAACGATCCAAAAAGCTATTCGTATAATGTACTAAATATAACATGGTGACAAATTCAGACTACGACGCCGCCCAAAGAATAATCCTATTAAGTCCATTAAATTAATCTAACGATACCCTTAATTCTTTCTAATGGATCTTCCAGGCATATCATAGCTTACAAGAAATCCCATACAAACCAAATGAAGTACTAAAAAAAGGATTTATTACTAACATCCCATATAAAAATCCAAAATAAATGTATCATGTTGCTTTTATTTACGATACACACAATTTTTATCTATATATGTTGTAGTTAGTAATATTTATATAAGGTATGCATTGGGCCAGCGTAATGGCAAATGGCCCAAATCTCCCCGGGAGCCATGCTGACTGTATGTGGAGGTCCTTGAAGAGAGGCCATGTCCAGTAGTGGACGTCCATCGGCTGATGATGATATAAGGTACACGAGAAACTTACAGAGAAGGACTGCAAAATTACCAAATGGCTTCAGGAACTAGACTACGTAGATACAGAAATACTTGTAAATCGACAATGGTACAAACTACAAAACAGAAATAACGTACATTAATCACACACACAAACAGACACCTAAATACATCAATACTTTACTCGAGAGGAGGAGCCAGGAGTCGCATAGTACAGGGCATCCTAGTTTGGACTCCTGTCTCCCACATCAAAAATACATTGTATATAAATGTTATATAAACCTTATACTTTTACTGTATAATTTTGTGGAAGAATATCAAATAAAGAATTTTGGATTTTTTTTTGAATAATCTATCTTTTCCATGAATATAGAAAAAAAATATGCGATATGATATGGATGCAAGCAACGCGGAACCGATCGATGTGGAGATATATGGGGGAGGCCTATGTCCACCAGTGGACGTCTATAGACTGACGATGATATAAGAAAAAAAAATTATGCTCTTGTAAAGTGATTGTTACTATAAAAATTAATATGTAACTTAATATATTTATTATTATATGTATGTATGTATGTATAAGTATGTGTGTATATGGTGTTAAATGCCGATTGACGTCCACTACTGGACATAGACCTCTCAAAAGATCTCCACATCGATCGGGCCTGCTCTGTCCAGTGGCTTCCCGCCACATTCAACAGTCAGCATGGGGTTTCATATGGGGGGATTTGGGCCATTTCCTACCACGCTGGCCCAATGCGGGTTGGTGCGAGTCAGTCTCGTTTGTTAATTAGCAGAGTGCACCACGAGCAGTTGAGGTTGGCTTGGGTCCCATGTGTTATTGTGCGGAACCCCTCACACCCCTTGAGGTTGTAATTACATCTCGTTATAGCAAAGAGACAAAAATAAAATACAAATAAAGCATAGAAAGTAAATAAAAAATTATCAATTTTTTTCTCGTTTTTAAACTGTTGAACAATCAAACAATCAAAAGTTTATTTGTGAAAATGTGGTCACAAAATACAGATGGTTATAGCAGAATAGGGAGCGCACATTCCACTTGTTGTAAAGCACGCAGATGTTTATGTATACACTAAGTTTATACAGTACTGACCCAATGATAAAACTAAATCAACTCGATAAAGCAAATATACGAGCATATAATAAAAAGCGATTATCAAGGATCACCATCATTTAAAAAATCATCTACCGCATAGCACATTTTATTTAATTAAGTCAAAATACAAAAGGTTACATTAAGAATTTCGTGCGTGCTGTGTACCAATCTCAAGAAATTCAAATGGCCGTAAGCCATATTCTCTATTGTTTTAGTTTCGCTATTCAGCTTGCGCATGCGCATGCAAATCGATCCATCACTACGTTCTTATTAAAACATAAAATAAATATATTTAAATGGTTAACATTTACTGTTAAATATTCGTTATAATTGATAGATTTAACCTGTTTTCAGGTTAAATACATGTAAGAGAAGCAGTTATCATCAGTCGTTGTTCTTATTACTGAAAATCGCGTTTGTTTTGAAATGATTTGATGAATTTACCATCAACAAACAGTAATGTAATATACATTCCTTAAATACCATCACTGGTGGTAGATTTCCGTTGGCGGAGGCCGTTTAGGTTGGTAGCACCGCAACGCCTATTTCAACCGCCAAACAGCAGTGTGCTGAAACAGCAGTGTGTTGAAATTACTGGGGTAATGAGACGTAAAATCTCATGTGTTAAGGCACCACGTAAAATAAAAAAAAACCATAACCTTTTAAAGTCTTACTTCATCCCTTATACTGGGGGTTCTACAGATAAGATCCCTATCTGAAAATACGGAAATGTTTACCAGAAGCTTGAAAGCGACATTCTAAATTTGCCGGTTATACCTTAACACTATTATAATACTAAAATTGATTCAAATCAAACTGGATTAACAATTTAACCACTGTAACTATATCTGTCACAATGTCCAACTAAAGTAGATTTAACATTTTTAAGATTTACTTAAATCTATTAGAAATCGCTTCAAAGAAACTGCATTCCACAATTCTCATTTCACTTGCCGTATCCTGAAGGCTAAAATACTTACACAAAATTAAAATCTCATCACGTAAATCTGAGGAGAACGGAGATACGATTTCGTTTTCGCACAACTGAATTCGTGAAGGAATCCGTTATCTCTTTTCATAAAGCGCCAAAGTTTACCAAAATAATGGAAAGTATGTCCTAAATGTCGTCCGTTGTAGGAAGTAACGTACAAATGAAAGTGTATCTGTATCTGTACGTTACCTTTATATATATACAAGACATATCCAAAGATTTATTGATTCATCACGAGACTATTAGACGTAAACACTAAAAATTTTGTAGAGATATTGCTTCCGCCGTTTGGAAGTAAACTAAGAATGGATTTTAAAAAATTTCTTCCCCAAATTAGGTTGCGGTGGTGTTACGGCCAGTAAAACGGGCAGGGAACAGCTAATCAAAATATATACACCCAGAAAACATGAAAATTCAACAAGTATAAAAAATCAGATTTTTCATTTATATTATTTTCCAAAGGTTTTGATAGTTACAACAACAATGAACTTAGGAGAACATGGTGATAAATGTCCTGTCAGAGTAAAAGCGGACTATACCTTTAGATTTGATTTATTTTAATTAAATGTGTAATTTACAGATTAATATATGAGATATAAAGTGAATATCAACACATAAAAAACTGTGCCATGAAATGATCTGAACGTAGTCAAATTAAAATCTCACTTTCCGATACTATAAATCGGTATCCGAAACGGGGCTATGCAAATCGAAAACAATAAAATGAAGAATTTCATTGAATAGATTAAATTAAGCTTGGATTTTAATCGTGGCGATGCCGACAGCATTACAAACTTTCGCCGGTCGGAATTGCTGACGGCTGCTTGAATGGGTGGCCCGTTCGTACGGCCGCGTTCAGAGAACCTTCGACAATGCGAGACGCCGCACAGAAAGTATTGTGTCGGCGAAGCACTTTGAACGGCGTGATACGGGAAAGCTACAACAATTCTATATCTATATTATATGTAAAGATTATGTACACATGTGTATCTTCAATCAACATACTGCAGGTATTTAGCGTATGAGTTCACGTGGTAAGAAAAAACAACAAATTTCGATGCTGTCATTCACTTGTCATATCACGAGATAGAATAATATACACTACCCCACATTGTGCCCCACGCCTTGACAACTCTTGTTACACCAACAATTTCACTAGCTTCAAATCCCTGCAAACCGGAACACAGTAATGTTTGCACATTACTGTTAGGCGTCAGCAAAAGGAATTGCGACGGTACTTAGACGATCATCAGCAACAGAAATAAACCACAAGAAAAAAAAACACACGCCAGAATTTGAACGGTGACATTCAATAATTAATTGACATACAATAATAAATGAAATAACAAATATTTTCTTATTTAATATAAAATATAATACTTTATACTAATATGTTTTATAAGTTCTTCAGGCAGTAGACGTCCACTGTTGAATGTAGGCCTCCCCCAAAGATCTCCACGTTTGTTCATATGGAGAATTTGGGCCATTTCCCACCACGCTGGCCTAATGCGGGTTGGACGGAGCCAGAGTCTTGTTGGTTGATTGGCAGGGTGCACCACGAGCAGGTGAGGTTAACTTGAGTCCCGTGGGTCCCCCCACCCCCCCAACAGGTTCCCACCTTGTGGTGGCAAAGGGACTCAGTAGCCGTGGCTTGACATAACGGAGGTGGAAAGGGGGGTTCATCCCTCCCTCCCGAGGTAGGGTTGCTTTGTGCAACCGGTGCTGGCGGGGTCGTGAATGTGTGCTAGAATGTTCCCGTGACCCTGCCATAAAGCGACGAGGCGGAACATCGTGGGGGTTTGGTCGGTGCAAGTCCGACATAACCTGTCCTTGCCCCCGCGAGGACGGGTATGCGCAGAAACTCTTACACCTCTGTCTTATAAATTACTACTTGCTATTTGGATGGAGGCCTACTACTTTGTAGACAAAACGAAATCGGGTCAATGTTGCGAGTGAATTGTATTCAAATTATCTCCTGTTAATTATAAAATGTTATCGATATCGATACGTTGATTGCTTAAGATTTGTTTGTATCTTTTATAGTATTACTATATTGTCCGCAATATGCATATAGATTCAGATCTTCCTTTATTCCTACTGGAGATCTAGTGTCTATTCATAAAGAAAGAGTCAAGGAAGATCAACAAGAGTATGGTGATAATAAATAAATATATACAATCATTGTATCGGACATATATTGTGTGGATGGATTGTGTGAAAGATGACATGTGTAAGAAGAGTGGGAGAGGGATATGGAACAGAAGTACACACTGCGCCGACCACACGTAACTGGAAAAAAGGCAGAAGGAAGAAGAAGAAGATTGTATCGGACATATCTAAGATAAAATAGCATTAACTTACCACATTGATTTTCCCGAGGATGTGTGTAATCTGGTCCTTGCTACACATTTTGAAATCTTGGATATTTTGTTCACTATACTGTCACATTGTAAGGTTCCCCATCGTTCACTATTTATTATACAAACTTTGTTCAAAACCACAATACATCTAAAAAGAGAATTCGTTATTTTTTCTTAAGATTTTTTAGTAATATTAATTTAAAAAAAAAATACAAAATGTATGAACGGGATTCGAAGCTTTTCTAACTTACATCCACTAGTCCCCTTAATGCAATTTACTACCGGAGAAATTCTAGGTAAGTAACCATCGCAGCGCCTGTTTCGCAGCCAAACAATAGTATGCAAACATTACTATATTCCGGTTTGAAGGGCGTCGTAGCTAATGTAACTACTGGGGCAATTTGATTCAATTTGTGTCACTTACCATCAGATAAACGTCCCGCTCGTTTCGTCCCTTCATTAAATAAAAAAATTCATGGATTTGAAGTCTTTGTTTGCAAAATAAGAGTCAAGACTATTGCGGCCAAGTGCGAATTGAACAAAAGTGTATCTAGTTTATTCATCATGATCATCATTATAATCAGCCTTTGTCTATCCACTGCTGGCTGTCTTCCCCAATGTCTTCCACCAAATGCGATCGTCAGCTTCTCGCATCCACCCACTTCCGACCGCCGTGATGATGTCGTCGGTCCATCTGGAGGGAGGGCGTCCTACACTTCTGTCCAGTTTATTATTGTTAAATATACACATCCCATACAACTGGAAATACAGCAAAAGATGCTAGAGAGAAAAATGTTGTTTACTTTCTTGTTTATAGTGAAAGGAAAAATATGCAGGTCGTTTAATAGTCGTTAAGTGTGAGATTATGTTATCTCCGGCAAACGTTGCTTTCCATAAAAATATTTTCTACTAATAGTTGGAGAATCGTCGCGTAGTTCTATCTGATAGAAAAGGGTTACAACGACCTTTACATGCTGATTGCACGTGAATGTTCTAGGAGATATACTTATTTTACGGTTAAGTTTTCAAGTTGTAATATATATGATGTATATTTATGAATAATCGAACATATTTCGTAAACTAATTCAATTTATACTTAGTTATAATGAAATTTCAGAGTATTAACGCTACCATAATATTTCCATTTACATACATATGTTGTTAAGCTTGCTATCAACACCTAAAGTGATCAGCACGACCACTCTGTCAAGAGTGATAACGACGAAGAAGAGAACATATGTTATCTAGAATTTAAAAATATTAATAAGTCAACGAATAAAAATTCAAAATTATTATGATTTTATTGACATTGACTGAACTTTTAAAAAAAAAATTATAACTGTATGAAAAAAATCCAACAATGTCATCATCATCATCAGCCGATAGGCGTCCACTGCTGAACATAGACGTCTCCAAAAGATTTTCACACGATCAGGTAAGGATTTATATGGGGGGATTTGGGCCAGTTTCCACCACGCTGTCCCAATGCGAGTTGGTGGGAACCAGAGACTCGTTTGTTGATTAGCAGGCTGCACCACGAACGGGTGAGGTAGGCTTGGGTGCCGTGAGTTGTTGTGCGCGATCACAATACGCGTCACCGGAATCGAACCTGTATTTATATGGGGGGATTTGGGCCAGTTCCCACCACGCTGGCCCAATGCGAGTTGGTGGGAACCAGAGACTCGTTTGTTGATTAGCAGGCTGCACCACGAACGGGTGAGGTAGGCTTGGGTGCCGTGAGTTGTTGTGCGCGATCACAATACGCGTCACCGGAATCGAACCTGTATTTATATGGGGGGATTTGGGCCAGTTTCCACCACGCTGTCCTAATGCGAGTTGGTGGGAACCAGAGACTCGTTTGTTGATTAGCAGGCTGCACCACGAACGGGTGAGGTAGGCTTGGGTGCCGTGAGTTGTTGTGCGCGATCACAATACGCGTCACCGGAATCGAACCTGTATTTATATGGGGGGATTTGGGCCAGTTCCCACCACGCTGGCCCAATGCGAGTTGGTGGGAACCAGAGACTCGTTTGTTGATTAGCAGGCTGCACCACGAACGGGTGAGGTAGGCTTGGGTGCCGTGAGTTGTTGTGCGCGATCACAATACGCGTCACCGGAATCGAACCTGTATTTATATGGGGGATTTGGGCCAGTTCCCACCACGCTGGCCCAATGCGAGTTGGTGGGAACCAGAGACTCGTTTGTTGATTAGCAGGCTGCACCACGAACGGGTGAGGTAGGCTTGGGTGCCGTGAGTTGTTGTGCGCGATCACAATACGCGTCACCGGAATCGAACCTGTATTTATATGGGGGATTTGGGCCAGTTCCCACCACGCTGGCCCAATGCGAGTTGGTGGGAACCAGAGACTCGTTTGTTGATTAGCAGGCTGCACCACGAACGGGTGAGGTTGGCTTGGGTGCCGTGAGTTGTTGTGCGCGATCACAATACGCGTCACCGGAATCGAACCTGTATTTATATGGGGGGATTTGGGCCAGTTCCCACCACGCTGGCCCAATGCGTGTTGGTGGGAACCAGAGACTCGTTTGTTGATTAGCAGGCTGCACCACGAACGGGTGAGGTTGGCTTGGGTGCCGTGAGTTGTTGTGCGCGATCACAATACGCGTCACCGGAATCGAACCTGTATTTATATGGGGGGATTTGGGCCAGTTCCCACCACGCTGGCCCAATGCGTGTTGGTGGGAACCAGAGACTCGTTTGTTGATTAGCAGGCTGCACCACGAACGGGTGAGGTTGGCTTGGGTGCCGTGAGTTGTTGTGCGCGATCACAATACGCGTCACCGGAATCGAACCTGTATTTATATGGGGGGATTTGGGCCAGTTCCCACCACGCTGGCCCAATGCGTGTTGGTGGGAACCAGAGACTCGTTTGTTGATTAGCAGGCTGCACCACGAACGGGTGAGGTTGGCTTGGGTGCCGTGAGTTGTTGTGCGCGATCACAATACGCGTCACCGGAATCGAACCTGTATTTATATGGGGGGATTTGGGCCAGTGCCCACCACGCTGGCCCAATGCGTGTTGGTGGGAACCAGAGACTCGTTTGTTGATTAACAGGCTGCACCACGAACGGGTGAGGTTGGCTTGGGTGCCGTGAGTTGTTGTGCGCGATCACAATACGCGTCACCGGAATCGAACCTGTATTTATATGGGGGGATTTGGGCCAGTTCCCACCACGCTGGCCCAATGCGTGTTGGTGGGAACCAGAGACTCGTTTGTTGATTAACAGGCTGCACCACGAACGGGTGAGGTTGGCTTGGGTGCCGTGAGTTGTTGTGCGCGATCACAATACGCGTCACCGGAATCGAACCTGTATTTATATGGGGGGATTTGGGCCAGTTCCCACCACGCTGGCCCAATGCGTGTTGGTGGGAACCAGAGACTCGTTTGTTGATTAACAGGCTGCACCACGAACGGGTGAGGTTGGCTTGGGTGCCGTGAGTTGTTGTGCGCGATCACAATACGCGTCACCGGAATCGAACCTGTATTTATATGGGGGGATTTGGGCCAGTTCCCACCACGCTGGCCCAATGCGTGTTGGTGGGAACCAGAGACTCGTTTGTTGATTAGCAGGCTGCACCACGAACGGGTGAGGTTGGCTTGGGTGCCGTGAGTTGTTGTGCGCGATCACAATACGCGTCACCGGAATCGAACCTGTATTTAAGCGTAGCGCAATGACGTTGTGCAAACCAAATGGCGTTGAAAAGAAAGCGCACGTTACGAACACGAGCAATGAACAATAGATACGATCAAATAATTGAACCGTTCATAATTACACAGCAGTAATGGGAAACCTTGCGAAATGCTGGTGCGGTATGCAAGTGTCACTCAATTGGGCCCCGGAGGTGAATCAATCAGCGTAATTACATCCATTAGATAGTCAATTGTACTCATAATATACAACAGATATATATATATAACTACCTGTCCCCGCCCGTGTAATTATAACTTGAGCGGATATCTATAAATAACAGAATGGATGTTATATAAACATAATACAATATATATATATATATATATATATAAGATATCCAGAGATTCGTACAGTCATCACGAGATCTCCCATACTATTTACTATTAAACACAAATACTCTAAATTTGGTAGAACTATTTGCTTTTGCCGAATATAAATAAATAATCAATAATCATTTTTTTTTGCCTCCACAAACCAAAATTCTTAAGTTATGTACATCATTTAACAATATGTCTGTGGATCGCTGGTGCCTGTAATAGGTAATGAACTCGTGTTACAGGTCACGAGGTCTCCAGCTCTCGTACGATTAACATTACAGCATAACTTAAGTAAAGAGCCAAAGAGATCATCTCTAGTGTGTTTGTGTGTATGTGGGTGCTGTGCATGAGTATGTATTATGAGCGCACGTGCATGTGTGAGTGTGCTTGTGCGCGCGCGTGCGGAATACAATTTTCTGAATAAAAAAAAATTTAATAAGTACTTATAACTATCAACGGTTATATAATAATCTCTAAGTTTTTCTCTATGTATATGATTGATGATGAATATAAGTCAGCTAAGAATGTATTTTACGAAATGTTACCGCCCCAATAGTAGTTACCGAGGTATTACGGCCTGTAAAGAGGAAGGGGGAAAGCTAGTTTAAAGTACCTATAATTCATTAAAATTTAATTATAAAATAAATAACTAACTATTGTTATTAATTAGAGATTATAAAAAAAGAATAAAGTAACTAACACAAAGTTACTAAACGTTAAACCTTGACCATTCACAATTCCTATTAATTGCATTGAATTCAATGAATACAGTTATATTCACAAGAGGAAAGAATCAATAGGCTGATATTGGGCCGTCGCTACAGAAGAAAGGCCAAGGTTATCAGCATATGCAAGACAAGATCTCCGTGAACCAATCCGAGAGTGCAAGATGCCACTTCAATTATACATTAAGTGACATTGGCAATCAAAATACTATTCATACTCCATATAAAAGTTGTGTAATTTCAGCAGTTCATTAATTTGATCAATAGGCTCGTTAATGGTTCAAAATACTGGACACGGATGTTGTCCCGGGTTCAAATTCAACGTTCAACCACTTCAGAAGCTTAGTTCAGTTAAAAAACTGGTAAGAGATCCCGCACAACAAGTCACGGGATCCAACCCAACCTTACCTACTTGTAGTGCACCTTGCTAATCAACAAACGAGGCTCGGGCTCTTACCAAAGCGTATTGGGCAAGCGTGGTGGGAAATGGCATAAGTTCCTCTCTAAACGTGGAAATTTGGAGTAGGCTTATGTCCAACAGTGGACGTCTATCGTCTGGTGATGATGATGATGAAGTGAGTTTCAATCTGCCATGACATGACAAAGGAATATATTTTCCAAGCAATTTCATGGCATTTCGTTTTTTATATTTACAAACCGATCGAGTGCTTTCACTTGTTAATAGAACTATTAATCATTCTCTTTGGCACCGCGTTTTGCTCCTATCCGTTTCACTTTCTTATGTAATTTTTTTTCATACACAACTAAAGCTTTTTTTTGTTTGTTATTTGTTAATTGGGCACATCGGGCTGCAGACGCTGAGGTTCTTGACCTCCTTGATCCAACACCTATAGTATACAACACTAGACTCTTGAATATGCAATAATAAATAAAACTTTGGGCTATGTTCCAGCAGTGGGCGACTGTCGGCTGATGATGATGTTGAGATAAAGTGTTTTACGAAACATAAGGAAAATACTGGTGTTAGATCTCTAGTGTGGGAGTCCCGTCCAGGTAGGTACCAACGCAGCTCCTGTGACAGCTGCCTAACAGTAGTGTGCAAACTTTACTTTGCTCCAGTTTGAAGGGCGTTGCAGTTAACGAAATTATTGGTGTAACGAGATTTAACATTTCAAGTTTAAGGCAACGTCCACAATGTGTTACATTGTATATCATCTTAACTAGCCACGTTTTTAGAAGCAAACGTATCAATTACCATGTGGTGCAGGTCCCGCGCGTTTCGTGACTTCGTTAGATGTATAAAATTTGAGAAAAATATTATAAAGGAAGTGAAATTGGCATCGTTATGTACACTTCAAATTATCCTTCAATATTTATTAATGAGTTACTTAACATAATAGCTAATAAGTTACATAGGAATAAATAAATATAAAATGTATTATATTAATTTGTGATCATATCGCTAAAGTAAACAGATGTTATAGCAGAGGAGGTTGGACCCCGCCGACGGCAACGCCAGGGTCCACTTTCACTGCAGATGGTTGTATAATTAACACTATTGTTGTTATCCACCATAACGATGAAAACAACACGTTATAATTAAATATTTTAATTTTTAAATTTCATTTAACTCTCAACTTTAACGCATGCAATTTTTAACTTAAACCGAATCGTAAAAATATATTAACTATATATGTAAATAATTAATATAATGTATCTGTTTATATATTACACCGATATATTGTTATAGATTTCAAATAAACTGAATTTAATTTGATTACTCAATGTATCGAAGAGTCGTTCACCTAATGGTAAATGATACGCCTGATCATAACAACGTGGCGCTACTTAGGATGGTATACACAGCATCACATTGCGTTCATTGCCTTGACATATAAGTGACAATCTCGTAACAACAGTAAGTTCTCCAGCTATAACTACATTTAAACCAGTACACAGTAATGTTTGCACTGTACTGTTTGTAGGTTAGAATAGGAGCTGTGGTGGTACTCTTTGGAAATAGAGACCTTTTTATATCGCGGAGGAAATCTTCTTAAAAGATACCCTGCTTCTGGGGAGAAGACAAGATTATGTGGGTCCTCTACCCACTAAATCCCCCTCAGTGCGTTAGGAGAATCTCCGAAATCACCTACGGGACGCACCGGTGCCTACCTGCATTCTGGCTAAAATATCCCACGGAAGGGCTAAGCCCTTCTTAGCACCCACACTGTGCTTCGGCAAACACAACACCACCGTGCATTTGCCGTCATCTTAAGGCTCACTTATTGAACTCTGGGGGCCCTCATCTTCAACACTAACAAACCTGAGGACCCTTTTAGTGGCCTTCTATGACAGGCAGGGAATACCTTAGTCCTATTCTTAATATCTCGAGACTATAAGGCTGTCGGCAATAGAGACCTACCAACAGTAAATTATATTACTTACTGCCAAGTGAACGTCTTGTTAAATGGTGTATTTTAGTAAGAAATATAATTTTCCGTTCTAGATCATAATTTGTGCGGTAAATCAAATTTTGCAGCGATATTGGGAAATTGCGATATTTGTAAGCGCACGCCGGCGGCTCAGCGATTACAAAAGAACAGTTGCGACATGTGCACGCAAATTCGATGCAGCATTTGAATACGGCAGTGTTGCATTGAAATAATATTGTTCTACATGTTTTTTTATTCATCGAAACTACGGGACGGGTATGACCTTCACTTGTTGGTATGTGATAAGCCTATAACAACGTGGCGCCAGTTAGGATGCACTACATTATGCTCGTCGTCTTGATACGATACATACCACGTTAAATTCATTACCTTAGTATTTCAGCTACAACGTCCTTCAAACCGAATCGTAGTAATATCTGTAGACTACTATTTGGCAAAAGTAGGGTTTTATATGTTTTGTTAAATCTATATGGCTATAACGCTGATAGATGTCTAAGGGATAATATCTCCAATAAATTAACAATGACTACAGTTAACAGCTATTAAGTTCTATTTCGTGAGTTATTTAACATAGTTAGTCTATAATTTGTTGTGTCTACGTCCCTTATGTACAAAAACTAAAAATTTAATAAGCATTAGCATTTAAAGTTATTTATATCGTTTGGAACAATCAAAATGGGCATATTCTTTTAGGTCATTCTTTATCAATAGTACAACCAAAGGATCAAACAATAAGTTTTATACTCATTATAAAAAAAAAACAAAGCTAAAACAATAAAATTATAGTTAGTCCACATAGGTTACTAAAATAAATAAAAAAAATGAACCAGTTAATTGAAGACTAGCTGAAGTCAATAGTTAAGCCAATAGTAACGAATGGCATCGTGATGCAAAAGGTTGCGTTCCAAGCACAGGGTTGGCAATAAACACCACAGACCATTTAGCCATACTTCTTACTGAAATGATAAATCTACTATTAAAAAAAAAAACCTGTAGATCATTTACACAATAAGCTGTGGATCAATTGCTGGTGGTAGGTCTCTGTTGCCGGAGACCATCTAAGTAGGTAAGACCGCAACTATTTCTACCGCCGAACAGTATTGTGCAAACATTACTGTGTTCCGATTTAAAGGGCGCTGTCGCTAACGTAATAACTGGGATAACAAGACTCAAAGAGCTTAAAGTGATGCTGTGTATACACCATCGTGCAGAGGCATCAATTAACGCCAAATGAACGCATTGCTCTTCTCGTTCCTTCGTTGAATAAAAAAAAAAATATTTATTTCTGATGATTTAATTAGTATCTTCTTGTCCTCGTTAATACAATTTTTAATAATGATGTAATACTAATAGTATATGATCACAAATTACTTAAACAAGTAATTCAATTGATTTCCATCATAGGAAAAGAATTTCATCACAATGTTAGCAATTTGCGATAAACTAAAAAATCCTACTTTTAGTTCTACTTGTACATGTTATAATATGATTTACAAGTAGAACTAAAAGTAGAAGTAAATTTAGAATAATCACCATCATCATTACAACCGATGGACATCGATGGATCACAGCTGGACATAGGTCTCTTGTAATATATTCCGCTTCATATTAATAGGAATAGTTTACGTCATAGCGAGAGTACGAGGCCATGCTGACCATATATGGAGATCTTGGGGGCAGGCCTATGTCCAGCAGTGTACGGCTGTCGGCTGATAATGATGATCATGAAAGTAAGAAAAATTTTAAAATTTTCCAAATATAGCCGTATAAGTTCGTTAAAAGAGTTAATTGTGTTAGATAATAAGATGAATAGTGTAAGTATTCAGGTAAAAGAATCAATGACTCTAGACTGAGACTGTTTAAGTCTGGGGGACTAGCTCTGAACACTTCGTTTTGATAAATCCTCGGATTTTTTTTTATTCTACTAAACGACGAGACGTTCACCCGATGGTAAGTGACACGCCTGTCCATAACAATGTGGCGTTAGTTAGGATGATACACACTGCATGATATTGCGCTCGTCGCCTTGAGACGTAAGATGTTAAATCTCGTTAACCCAGCAATTTGACTAGTTACAGCGCCCTTAAAACCGGAATGCTTGCACAGTACTATTTGGTGGCAGATATAGGCGCTGTAGTGGTACCTACTTAAATGATCTCGAAATTCGCAATTTCGAAATGTTGAACTTTAAATTCATATATACTTTAAATTCGCTATATTGCAACACACTATTACCATTACCTATAAATTATACCCATAAATTTAGTCGTTCGACGTTCAGTCCTGAAGACATAGGTATCTTTCTCCTCGCTAAATTTTAATTGGAGCACAACGTACAGGGCGTTCACTTGGTGTTAAGATGATAGACACAGCACAACATCTTCCTAGTCGCCTTGATACAACAACATGTTAAAATTAATTACGTTAATAATTTTAACAGCAACGGCGCTATATATCTTAGCAACTTCACAATGCACCGACAGTACACAGCCCACTAGTGGATACATTCTAACCCATATCTAACAAATAATTTGTACTCTAGCAGGTTCACTCCAATCGTATCACGCATAAATCGATCTGATGCTGAGCTATGCTGAATTGGTTACTCGCGTACGTCATACTGACGTAATGCTGCATTAGTGCAACTATGTCAACATCTTTTAAATCACACAAAGAACGCACTATCTATTGTAGATCGCTACACCGGTAGAATGTAAATGAAGTAATAGGTACAAAACAATGTGTAGATGATAAATCTATATAAGAATATATACATTAGTACCTTTTTATATGTAATACATATATCGATTCAATAATATCAAAAATATCAAGCACAAAATATTTGAAAAGTAAACTAGAAAATATCCAACAATGTTCGGAAAGATAAAAAGGATCTAGGGCATTTATTATAGACACCCTAATTCGATTGTTAGACGCACAAAGATGAAATTTTTAATACATATCTTTTTTTCCAAAGATAAGAATAAATATATCTAAGAGTAACGAACTTTAACAATAATAATGTAGTAGTAGGTAGAATAAAATTAACTTTCGCCTTCATGTCAAAACTTAACTGCCGTTTACATTTTTATACGGTAGATAAATCGTGGCTTAAACATTTTAATTTGGGGCATATAGACATATTATAATAATAAAAAAATCATAAAAGAAGTTCAAATCTAAGAAAGACACATTGGTAGGTCTCTTTTAATTTACTTGAATACGTAATTTAATTTAATACATAATCATCATCAACGATAGACGTCCACTCACGCCTCATACGCCTCCTCACAAAGATCCCCACGTTTGTAGGGGTTCAGATGGGGGATTTGGGCCATTTCCAACCAAGCCGGACCAATGCAGGTTGGTGTAAGTCAGAGCCTCTTTTGTTAATTAGCAAGGTGCACCGCGAGCAGGTGCAGTTGGCTTGGATCCCGTGAATATTATTAAGTAAGCGGAATTTAATACAATGAAAGATAAACATAATAACCATATAAGTAAATTGATGTAAAGTAAAGACACCATCCTCAATATATAACAAATGTCAAAAAGTTTGACATAATGAAAATTTAATTAATGAAATCTAAATACGCAAGTGCTTAAAAGATCAGACAATTAACTCGACTTATATAAGCTCATATCCGGCTGACGATAAGCTTTAAATCGGCTTTGGAGGCGTTAAGCTAGCTTCAGGTAAGCTCTAATACAGCTCCTTACATATATAGAACGCGATAGCAACCTTACGAGAACAAAGAGCAAAATTTACCTTCACTTTTCATCAAGTATAACATTAACATAACTATGTATCCAATGAAATCACATTAAAATCGCAAACAAAAACCGGATATAAATATACTTTAAAAAGTACAATTAAATTAAACATACTATAGTTGAATTAATGTTCAATTTGTTAATAAACTAACATTGGGTAGGGTAGGCGTAAATGAAATGCAAATTTAGTATAACTAATATAACTCAAAAATATTGTTATCAAATGATCGATAAATCAACACTGTTTATCACAATCTGACAAACAAAACCGCGAGAATTTCCGTCCATTAGATAGCGAAGATTAAAGATGCTGTGTACAAAATTAGAAATATTCGAAAAATATATAAACAGAGTTTTAAATTTTACAAATTTAAATATTTTATAGGACACGTAAAACCCGAAGGTCGTATATAATGATTCCGATAAAAATGCTATCAATAAATTAGCATACACTGAACAAATACGTAATTTTTATTATACAAGAAGTGAATCGACACTTTTCTATAATAAAAATACGTTCTGTATTAATCAAAATACAATGAGCTAATTAAACGATAACACTTCTTTGTATAACAAGACTACTACGCATTAGATTATTTTATAAGATTTATTTCCTGTTAAAAAATATTATAATGACCATATTAAAATAATGAAATGAAAAAAAAAATATTCACCTATTCTTAACAAATTCCTAAACCTTTTTATAAACATCTAAAAAATTGCTAAAAAACCATATCTAAATTTAATATTAGTTAAAATTTTGATATTAGTTAAAAACCTGCAAAACTAGTACGTATTAGATTTTATAATATTTTTCCGTGTGATATTTTCCCGTATGTTTATTACAACATAAAAAAATTCAATATTCTCCAACTACCCTCGAAAATTTACTAAAACCTTATTACGAACCTCTCATAAACACTATTAAAAATCACAATAAAACCTTAAGAAAAAATAAATGTCTTTAGGCGAGTAACACTATCAACATGAGCACTGGGTTAATGTAGTATTAGTTAGATAGACGCACACAGGGCACGCGCGCACGCCGCGGGAGCCGGCAGGTGACTGCCGCCAGCCGCCTGCCGCTACGCTGCAGACTCGATATCCGAACGTATCGACCCGACGCCAGGTGTACCATTGTGTTCAAATTTCAGCCAGACAGCATTGCATTAACGTACACTATTTCACATTTTAAAAAAAATGTATAGTAGACCATTACTAGTGGTAGGTGTGTACTCCCGCAGACCGTCTAGGTAGGTACCACTGCAGCGTCTATTGCAGTTCCAGATACACTACGAAAATCTGCCGTCGGATATCTACACATCTAGTAGTACACTTTTTTTAAAAACTGGCAGTGGATCTTGGTCTGCCGGCCTAGTATCACAAGAGCTGTAAGTGCTCAACATTTTCAGAAAATATTAGTTTCCCACCACGCTGGCCCAATGTGGGTCGGTGGGAGCCAGACCCTCGTTTATTGATTAGCAGGATGCACCACGAGCAGGTGAGGTTGGTTTGGGTCTCGTGAGCTGTTGTGCATATAACTTACTAGTAGTAAGTCTCTATTGCCGGAGACCGTCTAGGTAGGTACCACTACAGCGGCTAGTGCAGCCGAGAAAAACTACTGTGAAAACATTCTTGTGTTCCAATTTGAAGGGCGCTGTAGTTGAAAAATTGCTGGGGTAACGAGACAACATCTTATGTCACAAGGCGACGATCGCAATGTTGTGCTGTATATATCATATAAAGCATCACAATCACACCTAGTATCACTTGCAATCACATGAATGTTCCGCTCGTCTCGTCACTTTATAGAATAAAAATTAATTAAACAATCTTCTTCCGTGTGCAACCCATAAAAACTTTTTTTTCCTTATAAATAAAACGCTAACACATTCTTAAATTTATATAAAAAAAGTAACAAGCAAACCATAACTTTAAATGGCGACCGTACCGGGTCGTGGTTAAAGTGTGTCAGCGATGTCACGGTGTGTCAGAGAAAATGATAGAAAACAATCATAATCACTTACCGTTCACCGAATCCAACCGCCGTTTCAACAGCGGCCGCGGCTCGCATGCAAAGCTACGCGAATTCACACTCACCTGGAACCAAACAACACACACATTATGCTTTTTTTTTATTCAACGAAGCGACGAGACAAGCGGGACGTTCACCTAATGGTAAGTGATGCGCCTGCCTATAACAACGTGGCGCTATTTGTAATAATATACACAGCACCACAATGCGCTCTTCGCTTGAAACATAAGATACTAAGTCTCATTACCTCAGTAATTTCATTAGCTACAACGCCTTTCAAACAGGAGCACAGTACTCTGACGGTAGAAATATAAGCTGCAGTCGTACATACAACGGTGTCCGGCAACAGAGACCTACCATAAGTATTTTTTTAATAATAATCAATTTTTATGGTCTGTCTAGACTTATAAACAGGCGTGTAGATATATATATATATATATATGTGTGTGTCATCATCATCACCATCATAATCAGCCGACAGACGTCTACTCCTGGACATATGCCTACTCCAAAGATCTCCACATCGATCGATCCTACGCTGCCCGCATCCAGCTGCTTCCCGCAACTTTCACCAGATCGTCGGACCACCTAGTTGGGGCGTGCCAACACTACGTCTTCCGGTACGCGGTTGCCATTCGAGGACCTTAGTGCCCCATCGGCTGTCAGTCCTCCAAGCGGTGTGTCCTGCCCATTGCCACTTGAGGCTAGCAATCTTTTGGACTATGTCGGTGACCTTAGTTCTCCTACGGATGTCCTCATTCCTGATTCGATCATGCAGGGAAGCACCCCAAGTGTGTGGGTGTGGATGTATATAGGAATGTTCGTAGGTATATATGACAGTGAAGGTATTCGTACGTCATTAAGCTTCGCACTCGTCAGGTGGCCATTGATGTATCAAGTGGAGGCTGGGAAGCTTTTTCAATATATTCAGGCTGAAGCGTATGCGCGTTAAGTGGGCATGTCTGAGAGCAATTTGTGAAGCATTGCCTCGTCGCCATACCGCTATATGCTTTTTGTACTGAAATTTACTTTGATGAAACATTTTCTTTTTTTTAATTCCGCATCTCCATTACTGATTGTGAACGATTTACTTTTTTTTAGTCTATGAAGCGACGAGACGAGTGGGACGTTCACCTGATGGTAAGTGATGCGCCTGCCCATAACAAAGATATCCTTATCTCAGTAATTTCATTAGCTACAGTGCCTTTCAAACCGAAACACAAGAATGTCTGCATACTACTGTTTGTCGATAGTAACAGGAGCTGCGATGGTGCCTATCTAGACGATGTCCATTTTTTTCTTCAACCGCTTATTTACGTCTCCACTGTTGGGGCACAGGCCTAGCCTCAACATGAGGGCGATGGGCCATAGTCACAACGCGGACCCAATGAGGATTGGTGACTTGCCACTCACCTTAGAATAAATTCTAATTCATGTGCTGATTTCCTCACAATATTTTCCTTCACCGTTTATGTTTCGCTGCTGTAATTAAAGTTCTCAAATGTACATAACTTAAATATTAAAGTCATCGGTACATGCCAAGATTCGACCCGCGGCCTTCGGAGTGAAGGCTCTAGGGCTCTAACCATTAGGCCAGCGGGGCATACCACCAGTATTTTATTATAGCCGTGCCGGTTGTACCGGTGGATTAAGTTAAATACACTACGTACATATGAACGGACTACATTAAAACTCTGCGAACAAACTTAAACCTGTAAATATATGATCTTATCGCACTCTCCATCTCCGATGGTATATATCGAACTTAATGGCTTGATTAAACAAAATTAAATTGTCCTTTTACCCATTTTATTGAGCCGTATCAAAGTGAAAACTGTTATTGATTGTGTTGATTATAACATTCCGTGGGTTCTTTTAAATGTACTCGTGGTCTTTTTTTATATACAATTAAGCGACGAGATGATCGGGACTTTCCTTTGATGGTAAAGCCTGCCCATTACAACGTGCCGCTGGTTAGGATCTCACCTTGTGTAAATGAGTTATATCTTTACAAAAATCTCACTTTTCTTTATGTGCCAAACCTTTTATGGAATCTGTTGGCCTAAAAACTTAAAATTTTTTGTTTTAGTTATAAGATTAAAAATAATGAGGGTATAGTAGCAAATAATATAAAATCTAGGTCACAAACATGCAATTGTTATCGGTAAGCAGTTTGTGGGCGACACAATTAAAACACTCAAATTGCAATATTAGGTTATAATCAACTATAATATAATACATACTCGTATGTAATATTAGTTCCTTACATATGAAATTAGCGTTTTGTCGTACCGACCACTTTGATCTGAAATATCTCCTCCTCTTTGGTTAAGAATTCAAAATACAAATTTATAAATTCATTTAGTTGGCACATTTGAGTTTTGAAAATAGTCATCCTTTTTTGTCATTATCTTTTTGGCGTCGCTTATTACCGCACAATGGAAAACATGAAATATCGGTATATTTACGAGCACCAGTACCAGTGCTGCAGAAACAACTCGAAGGATTAATGATGTGTACGGCGCTGGTGTCCCCAACGAAAGCACGGTACGTTTTTGGTTTCAACGTTTTCGTTCTGCAAATTTCGATCTTCAGAACCAACCCCGTGGACGCGTGGAGACCAAAGTGAAAAATGAAGAATTAAAGGCTATTCTGGAAGCGGATCCATTACAAAGCACTTCAGAGATAGCTGCAGGCTTCTCTACTTCATAAATTCTCTTAATCGACATAATGATGAAGGGATTTTAAATCGAATCGTTACTTGTGGCGAAAAGTGGATACTGTACGATAATCGGAAGCGCTCGTTGCAATGGCTAGATCTTGGAGACGCAGCCAAATACTGCTCTAAACGAAAATTGACTCAGAAAAAGTTACTTGTCAGTGTTTGGTGGACTAGCGCCCGTGTCGTTCACTACAGCTTTCTAAAATCCGACAGATATTTATTGTCAGCAAATGCAAACCATGAAGGAAAAACTTGCTGTTTAACCACGGAGATTGATCAATCGCTCTAGGCCATTGCTGCTTCACGACAACGCAAGACCACACACTGCACAACAAACAACCACTAAGTTAGATGAGCTACAATTAGAATGTCTGCGGCATCCACCGTACTCCCCAGACCTTGCCCCAACAGATTACCATTTTTTCCGGAATTTGGACAACTTCTTACAAGAAAAAAAATTCAACTCCAATGCGGCAATCCAAACCGCCTTCAAAGAGTTTATTGATACTCGCCCCCATGGTTTTTTTAGTAAAGGGATCAATGAACTACTTAAGAGATGGCAAAAGTGCATAGATACCAACGGTGCATACTTTGATTAATTAAATATATTTTACAAAAAAAAAGAGAATTTATATTCCTCCCGTACAAAACGCCAATTTCATATGTAAGGACCTAATAATTATAAAATCCTATAATATACATAATACATAAAAAAACATACATCATTTATACAATATGTAATATTAGTTGGTTTCTCTCCCACATACTACTTGTTTTTATCCATATCCAATATACAGGGTGAAAGGTAATAGGTGTAAAAGATATGGAGGGGCTAAAGTATAGCTCGTATATATCTATCTATGTATGGAATATAACATACAAAAATAATGGTTCTGGAGTTATTAAGTACTTAAATATTTTTCAAAAAATCTCCGATTTTCTAGGAAAAAATTCAATGATTTTATTTGTTACTTATTTCTACACAAATTTTAATGTAATTATTATTGTTTAATCATTGTTTTATTAAAATAAATTAATAATCATCACTTAGAGGCTTAAACCTTTAAATTAGGGGTTCTTTTATAGTAAAAAATAAGGCGTCATAATAATTTTTTTTTTAATCGTAAAATAAAATTTAACTTATAGAAAGAAAATACGTATAAAGCACATAAATAAGTACCTCTAAAATTTTGAAAAAAACCACTTGTAATAAAAGCAAGTACCATGAAATATCAAACAGTGGAGACAATAGTAGACGCCGCGCCGGCCCTTAATTTAACCCTTTTGTTTTTGTTGTAACACGTGCGAGCTTATTGTTGTCGTTTTAGATATTGAGTTCAGAGAAAAAGTTTGAAGTAACAATTAATTAAAATTTTGCTTAAAGTGACGGCCACGGTTTCTGATACAAGCACGAAGCTGTGAGCTCGCCCTATAAGCTGTTCTCTTATTTTGTCCGCAGCGACGATGATGCTAAATCTTCTACCGAATTAACTGGTATTGTGTACACTAAAGATTTCATGCGACCCCATAAATAATGATCGCAAGGTGTTAAATAAGGACACCACTCCATCGCTGAGGGAAAGTAGTGTCTAACCATTGTTTTACGCCGAGACGAACATGGGCGGAACAACCGTCATGCAGGAACACCATTTCTCTTCTGGTTACCAATGGTATATGTATATCCTCCAGTTAATTAAAAAAATGATTTCGATGAAAAAGTACTTCGTACAAAGTAATTCGTACGTCTCTCCATTTAAATTGTTGGACAAGAAGACTGGGCCTATCAAGTTAGTATGAATTATGCCCATCCAAACGTTTACGGAGAATCTTCGTTGATGAGCTCCTTCTCTAATCACGTGGGGATTTTCACCTCGCAGTGCCCAATAATAACTATTATGAAAATTTGTTATGCCGTCTCTGTCAAATTTCGATTCATCAGTCCATAATATTTTGGTGTGAAAATTATTATTTTTTAAATCTCCATGCAGCATAAAACGACAGAAGTCTAACCACCTTGTAAGGTCTCCTTCCTCCAGGGCCTGGACCGGTGTATAATGGTAAGGGTAGAGCCTTGCCGTATGCGCAGTAAACCACACTTTCAATTGTATTAAACTCAGCAATCTTGCCACGACCCTGGTTGACGTAGTCGGGTCCATAACAAAATGGTCTATGATTCCTTCTTCCTCTTCAGTATTGTAGATGCATAACCTACCTGCGTCATGACGCCTCTGTTGAACGCTCCTAGTTTCCCTGACGCGTTGATACGCCGCAGCAAAGACTATACGACTTAGTAGGTTTTACGACGATTTGGAAAACGTATAGATATATATTGATATTACTGATATGACTGATATTCTCTTCGTGCTTCTAAAGAATTCCCACCACTAAGTCCATAACAATAGAAAATGTCAGCGTATTCTTCATTACCGTAATCGGCCATTGAAATTAAACTTATTTGGTATGGAAAAGAAAAACTATTCAGAATTAAGAAGACAACGATAATGTATGTCCGCCAACGAAACTAGTTAAATTTTAACTGTCGTACTGACTCATTACCTAAAAATTACACCTGTACATTGTACCTATATACCTTCTTCTTCCTCCTGCCCTTTTCCTATTCTATGTGGGGTCGGCACAGTATGTACTTCTCTTCCACATCTCTCTATCAGCCGCCATATCTAAATTAACACTCTTCTTACACATGTCATCTTTCACACAATCTATCCACACTTTCTTCGGTCTTCCTCTACCCTTATAACCATCCACATTCATTCTCATTACTTTCTTTGTCATATGTCCTTCATCCCTCCACATAACATGCCCGTACCACGCTAACCTCTTGCTCCTCAACTTCTCTGTCACTGGCGCAACTTTCAAACTTCTAATATGCTTATTCTTAATTTTATCCATCCTCCTCACACCACACATCCATCTTAACATTCGCATCTCGGCCAAATGTAATCTCCTTTCATCCGAACCTGTATACCTGAATACCTATATACTTGTATACCTGTATAATGAACAATGGTGAAAAATTATTATTAATTAAATATCTTTAACTATAGATAACGATAGATACCACGAGAAATCCGGTAACAGGAAATTAAAAATACATCAATAAAATTACGAAGAAGTAAGTTTCGAAAGTTATATATAAGTTAAAGCTATATATCGTTTTCGATCGTCACTTTCTTTGCGTCGTAATACGAGTATAGTGTAAGGCAGACAAACAGCGCGGAAGCACGGAAGCCTTTCAATCATGATAAGATAGCGTTGCTCTCACATCAAACAAACAAACGATAGTAATTACGGCCCGCGGAGTCGTCGCAAACAATGCTCAGTCACATGTGTACGTGCATATGCTGTACATGCAGACGTGTGCATGAAGACTTCGAGTAGTACATGCACACCTTATCCGAAATGTCTATACTTATCTGTATTTAAATAATAATAAAAAAAAGTTTCATTTCGTTTTATCCTTAGTCTCGAGCTAGTAAGAATGGGACTAAGGTTATCCCTGCCTGTCGTAGAAGGCGACTAAAAGCCTTTTCGGGTTCGTTGGCTTTGAAGTTAGAGACGCCCATTGTTCACTAAGCAAGCCCGGGTTGAAAGACAAGCTGGAGGTGGTCTAGTTCTTGTCATACCAAAGCGAGAGCGTCGAGTAAGGCTACAGCCCTTACTGGGATGTGCTGTAGGCGTAGTGCCTGGAGACATCGGTACGTTCCGTAGGAAATCCTGGAGCTTGCCGCAATGCACTGAAGATTTTTTACACTCTAAGACCGAGGAAGTTTTATTGCATATAATTTCCCCATAACATTAGCATTGTATTTTTTTAGATTTCCTGCCGATGACAACAAAAAACCTCTTTAGTTATAAAATACATTCAAAGACTGTCAGGCCATACAGACATTAATTGTAAAAAAACTGATTTGTTTCAATCAATGCTGCTGCATATGTGTGTGTCTGTGTGTTGTATTGTATAGGTGCCCTTGTGTGTACTTGTGTGTGAATACATACGGAGTGTTTAGGTGAATGTTGGTATTGTGTGATGATGTATGGTGTTTAAAATGAATTCAATACTTTTTTGCTTATTAACCATCTAATATAGCAACAGGTAAATGTTTCAATTTATTTCCGAAGATCCTTAGTTTCCTGACAGGTGATTAGTTTCATCCACTGTATTAACACCTTTTTGCAATTGTATGTGAGTGAATGAATATATGCTTTAATGGTTTTGAATATAGAATTTCTCCATTTGTTGTTTCGTAGAAAAACGCTTATTAGGTTAGTTTAGTATAAAGTACATAGTATAGGTTCTTCTTCTATTTGAAACTACGAGATCAAATTATTATGTTTATTACTAAGTTTTATTATCTCATTTAAAATCCTATCTTAAGCTAGTTGTGCATTTAAAGTTCAAAACTTTAAAGCTGCATCTGCTGCGTTGTAAGCAGCTGCCGATTCTGTATAAGTAGAGTGGAACGAAATAAACAATGTGGAAGTATTTAGATTACAATCCGTCGCTCGCAGGAAATATTAGCTTTGATCCCACTTTCTCGGTGTAGCGAAGGAGACTCTGGGCGGTTATCGCTTCGATGTATCTTGACCTGACGAAGGAGACACGAGAGCTGTTCACCTCGCTATGGTATGAAAGTTAAATCTGTGTCATGTTAGTAGTACAGAGAAAACGATTACAGACCGTGGATCATATTCCGATCCGTGTTCATAATTATAATTTTACATATAAAAAATCTAATTGTTGCTATCTATTGTAACTTAGATGCGCTAATAATATTATAAGTTAACTAACTATTCAATTAACAAAAGTATTCAAGTTAATAATGATAATGCAATATGAACACGTCAACAACTTCCGAATGATGGTAGGTATCTGTTGCCGGAGACAGTCTAGATCGGTAGCACCGCAGCTCTTGTTGCAGTCACCAAACAGTAATGTACAAATATTACTGTTCCGATTTGTATGGCACTGTAACTAGTGACGTTATTGTAAAATACATCTTATGTGTTGAAGTGCAATTGCAAGTTGTTATGGGCGAGTGTATCACTAGTCATGATATCAATGGCTCATTGTGTATAATAAAAAAAAAATTGATCTTAAGAGTCAAGCGTGGCAAGTCGGCCTTCGGGGCTAGTCCCCATCCCCATTATTATCACTTCGCGTCACGCAATTGCATCTTCTGTAAAGTTTCAGGATGGAATTACCAGTAAAAATAGATATGACTAAATTAAAGTATCTAAATAGCACTATGAATTAATTCTTCATTAATTTATTAAAATGGACGAATAACTCTATACATGAATAAATATATAAAAAGAAAAGCAGTACTTCATATTTTTTTTATTTTTATTCTACGAAGTGACAAGACGAGCATGATGTTCACCTGATAATAAATGCTACGCTTATCCATAACAAAGTGCCGCTAGTTAGGATGGTATACACTGCACGACATTGTGCTCGTCGCCCTGAGACACAAGATATTGCTACGTCTCGTTACCCCAGTAATGTCATTACCTACAACACCCTTTAAACCGGAACAGAGTAATATTTGCACATTACTGTTTATCGGCTACAATAGCCGCTGCCGTGGTACCTACCTATACGGTCTCCGACAACAAATACTCACCACCCCGCCAGTAAGTTATACACACAACTCACGAGATCCAAACTAATCTCATCCGCTCGTAGTGCATCCTGCTAATCAATAAACGAAGCTCTGGCTTCCACCAACCCGCATTGAGCCAGCGTAGTGGGAAATGGTCCAAATCCCTCTATATGAACCCCTACAAATGTGTAGATCTTTGGGGAGGCCTATGTACAGCAGTGGACGTCTATTGGCCAATAAAGATGATATCATTATCATCATTATTAGCCGACACTAAATTTTAAAGTTTTATTTTATAAAAAATTATGGTGATTTTATATAGGCATATGTAAATGTTAGTAAGTGTAATAATTATATTTTACACTGGGTGTTAGGAAACCGCTTCCGAAAATGAAGACAGACGATAGTATCAATGACACCTTTAATGATAGGACGGAAAAAAAAACGATCCTGATTAAAAAAAAAATCATGTTTTTAAAACGTTTTATTAGCATTATTTACGCTCCATCATGTTAGTAGAGCTAAATGAAACGATAGTTTCATAAAAAATACATTACTTTAATAAAAAAAAAACCAGCAATGAAACACAAAATCTAAAGCAGCTGATGCTCGGGTCAACGAGCGCACAACCGCGGCGGGAGCTCGAGATGTATTTGGTTTCAATTTGAACCTTATTTCATATGGCCACGGAGCATTTAGATTGCGCGCTGAAGGTCCGTAAATAAACAGAAAAAAAAACTACAAGTTTAGATTCTCCATTTTCACTTGCTAAAACCATAACACAGCGATGTTGGCAGTATTGTTTGGTGCCAGATATATACTAGCTAGTATTTATTATACTAGAAATATATAGATTACAACACTTGGTTGTGTGAGGACACAAAGAAGTAAAAGATCGATTTAATTATTGAGTATTTACTATGTTGCATTCGCAGACAGAGATACATGAATATATAATTATAATATTTTATTAAACTCTTTCAAAATTAAACATTTTTGAAAGTTAATATATAAATTAATGTGGTACATAATGCACCAACGACTGATGATGAATATATTCATCATCATTAACATCATCAGCCGATAGACGTAGGCCTCCCCCAAAGATATCCAAATCGATCGGTCTCGTGTTGATCGCATCCAGTGGGTTCCCGCGATTCTAACCAGATCGTCGGTACACCTTGTCGGGGATGTCCCAACACTAAATCTACAGATACGCGGGCTCCGTACTCGAGGACCTTACTACCCCCCTATCGACCGTCGGTTCTTCGAGAAATGTGCCCAGCCCACTGCCACTTAAACCTAGCAATCTTTTGAGCTATGTCGGTAACCTTAATTCTTCGTCGGATCTCCACGTTCCTGAATTTTTATACCATTATATTATTCGATTATCGATTACGAAGACTTTACTTTTGTTGTTGATGTCATCATCAATTCAACCGATGGAAGTCCACTTTCGGACATAAGTCTCTTTTAATGCGTTCCATAAAGCACGGTCTGGCGCTGATGGAATCCAGTAGCTCCCAGTGATTCTTTTTAAGTCTTCTCTCTACCTAGCTAGGGGTTTGCCAACGCTGCGCTCTCCGGTGCCGGGTCGATACTCCAGCACTGTAAGTCCCCAACATCTATCGTTTCTACCAGCTATGTGCCCCGCCATTACCACTTCAGCCTCACGACTCTTAGGGCTATGTCCGTAACCTTCGTTCTTTTGCGGATGTCCTCACTTTTAATTTGATCACGCAGAGATACTACAAGCATCGCCCGCTGTGTGACTGAACTTTCTTATTAGGCCCATAGCGACCATAGCTATTAATGTAATACGAAAAAGGAAAATAGTTTTAATAGTGAACTTGTAATTGTAACTGACTATAACTCTAATAACTTATTTGAAACTGGAGTTAACGACCTTACATTAATATACATCAAGTATTATATTACCGCAACTTTCAAGTTGAGATATATTTTTAATACTATAAACAACTTTATCATATAAACTACAGTTCGTTATAAGAAATCATAGGAAAAACTTTGATATAAAACTTTAAATTTCTAATTTCTAACACTATAGATACTATACCAACCGCCGCCGAATGCCAAGACCGACAAGCGCAGACCACGGCATGCGTTAATCTCAACATCCCCAGGGGTCCCGCACACCCCGCTCAACCAAACTGTCACCGACAACACCCACGTCACCACGCCACGTACACTTCGGACACGACCAAAACACTCCGAATTTCGACATCACGCCGCCCTTGCTTTAGAACGCGGCGCTACAACTACACACACCGCGTACACGAGGTAGACCCGCGATCAGGGGCAGTTCTCACTGCCCAGACTTACCGATACAAGCGAAGGAGGTCGAAGAACGGCCCCGACCTCATCTTCGACGACCGAGTATATTCGCCAGAAAGCAAGGATCCAGACACAATACGAAAATGCGCTGTCGGATAACTACACTCCATGTAGTACTATTTTTACAAACCGGCCGTAGATCCAGGTCCACGAGCCCAGTATCGGATAAACTGTAAGAGTCGCTATGGCTTTCAAGCGCTTACATCATCAGAATAAAGATAAATACTATAGAAGCTTTGAAGATAAGTTTAAATTGGTTCTTCTATAATTAAAAGTTCTCTATGACCGTTAACTTTAACAATACTTTACATGTGAGTTAAAACTCGATGTTAATGTGTAAACGTGTGTAGATGAGGCCGTTGATGTTGATCATCCGGACTGAAGGTTTTATTATAATTTAGGTTTCGTTTTCGACAATAATACTTAAATGGTTCATTATTTGGTTCAATGAATATAAAATAAAGTTTGTAAACGGAAATGTAAATTCATGTCCATTGTTCGTGGATCGATTTACATTGTTATCAAGACGGCGAGAGATTTATCGATCTATAGAGTTGAATCATAACATCATACTGTTGGAAACTAATAGTAATTAGCTTTATTAAAAGTTGATTATTTATAATGACTTTGTTCGATAGGTGATGTTGTGTATCGGTTGGTGGTATGAACCATCTGTTTACCCACCCATCGGTAACCTTCGTATTGTAAAATTGCTATATAACAGAATTTTTAACCATTTAGGTAACCACAACTCCTATTTCTTCCACCAAACAGTAGTGTGCAAACATTACTGTGTTCCAGTTTGAAGGGTGTTGTAGCTAGTGAAACTACTGTAATATAGAGACTTATTTTAATCCCAATGGGACGAGTACAATGTGGTACAGTCGATATCAATCTAACTAGCGCCACGTTATTGACAGGCGCATGACTTACAATCAAGCAAACGTCTGCCTCCTCTCATGGCTTCGTATTATTCTAGATTTTTTTTATTTTTAGTTGACATTATGTCGTGCACCTTTAGAAGTTTATATATACATTCACAATAGAAACAAGTAACAATAACAATGGTGAACAGAGTAGCATAGTTTGTGTGCACTAATTGTTATTGTCCTATGTGAGGGTGCCCGTCCCCAACAGACGGCGGGCCTGAGTGACACTGAAGAGGCGCAGCCTGTCTGCTGTATTACTTATAGCTATTATGAACCATCCATCCGGTAGTGTTTGAATTTCCTTTTAAGATCAAAACTAAATATTTGTTTGTGAATTTTTTAATTTTTATACTTTATATGTTTTTTTTAATCAAGGATGCGACAATACTATCAAGAGATTCACCTATTGGTAAATGATACGCCTGCCTATAACAATGTGGCGCAAGTTAGGGTCATATATATACTTCACCACATTGAGCTCATCGTCTTGCGACATAAGTGGTTGCGTCTCGTTAATAATTACGCTAGCTATAGCGCCCTTTAAACTGGAACATATTAACGTTTGCATACTACCGTTTGACAACAGGAATAGGCGCCACAATGGTACCAACCTACATGGTCTCCGGCAACAGAGACCTACCACCAGTAACATATAGTACAAACCTTATAACTGTTAATACACCTTGTACACTTGATTTCAATTTAATATAACGTTACGTGAAAATGGGCCTTAAATGGCGTCCAAAATACTGAAGCGAGTTTTAGTGCCGAAACACGGATATGCTGTAATGATAGCAGATTGATAATTTGAGTATGGATAGCAAGTAGGTTCGAGAAAACTTATTTTTATTTCAAATGTACTTATTATGCGTCCTCGTAATCGAATCGGGTACCGCCGTGTTAAAAAGCAAGCGGTTAGCGCTGCTCCATGTAAACGGACTTTACTTGTTCTTCATTCACAACGTCATGCAGCCGGCCAAAGGTTTCGAGCGCAGTATCGGTAGCTGTGTCATTAAGTAAAAAGATCGACAGGGTTGTGCATCATGAGTGTACGGGCATTATTTTTGCATTGGGCATACCGATGTGATTATTGTTATCGATTCACTTTCACAACGGCAGCGCGCGCGCCATCGTTCGATCACCGCCATTGTCTCGCGACATTATAATCAAAACACTGTTTGAATATTTATGATAGCGTTGACAATAAAATAAATATTTACCCATGATTTCTTACACACGAGAAATAATTATGAGGTAAGTAGTTTACTTAATCATTATTCGATTCATGAGAATAGTTTAATTGAAATTAAGCAATGTATTCATGAATCAATTCTAGGATTTTGGTGGAACAAAACCTAACTGTTATGTGTAGTGGTAGGTGTTTGACCTACGCAGCTCCTATTTTCGTCGCTAAACGGTGTGCAAACTTTACGGTGTCCCAATATGAAGGGTCGCGTAGCTAGTAAAATTATTGAGGTAAATATGGAACATTATATGAATTAGGCCGTTGACCCCGGTTCCCGACACCATGTATCAAATGAGAAATCTAAGTCAAAAAAGACTCGAACGAAACAAATCGATAGAGAACATTTATAAGTTGTAAGGCGACGAGCACAATCTGGTGCAGTATATATCGTCCTAACTAGCGTGACATTGTTATAGACAGGTGTATTACTTACAATCAGGTGAATATCTCACGCATCTCGTCGCTTCATAGAATAAATAAACAATATCACAGTCAGATTAAAGTTTTTTTTTTTCTTTGAATCTGAAGAAATGACAGGTGGATGATCATTTAGGTAGTCTTTTCTGAAAGAACTTAAAGGTAGTGCACATCCTGAGACAATGCACTGAGGGTGACAAACGAGTTGATCTTAATGGATACAAACTATACATGACCCTAGCTTTCAAGAATGATATCTTCTGAAGATATCCCCTCCAATAACACAAAGGGACCTCCGTGTTTCAAGACAAGCGTTTATCCGCTGCGTCTGGGGACAGTTAATAGTTTAAGTGCGCATAAAGTAGATTTGTTTTATTTATTGTGGCGAGCTGCAGTACATCGATTGTGGCACATTACGCCGGTAATATTTTCACGCAAGACCATAATAAAGTACAGCCCAGATAGCCACAAAAGGCGTGACCGTGATTTCGACATGCGCTCATCGCTCTTATTGTATTGTATGTTATTACTGACGATATAGATACACTGGAACTGACAATAAAACAAATGTATAAAAATATACAATAGCCGAACGTAAGTGCAATAAAGCTTTTAAAAATAATACAAAAAAAGCAGTCAAATTAGAATAAAAAAACTTAGAAAACATACTTCTACAATTTCTTATCATATAGCTTTACAGATTATGAGTAAAAAGTAATATAATAGATAAACAAAATAAAATAGTATTTTCTATCTCTTATTGGCTGCTCTTATTCTAATTTTAAGCTTTGTTATATTTAGTCTAATACTTCATCATCATCATCAGCCGCTAAACATCCACTGTTAAACATAGGCTTCCTCCAAAGATTTTCACACAGATCGGTCCTGCGGCTGTCAGCTACCCCCAGCAAACCGTCCGTTCACCTGACACGCCGATGCCACTCAAATTCTTACTCTACTCTACTTTGTAACTCCAATACTGTGTAGGTTTTCGAACAAAAATTTAATTTATTATTGATTTTCTTGATATGAATAATTAATTCAATGTTGCTACATCACCTATAGTTGAAGGACTAGGAGGCTCTCCAATACAAAAAACAAAAATAACGTTTTCTTTACTAGTGGTAGGTCTCTGTTGCCGAAGACCGTCTAGGTAGTCCAAACAACAGTGTGTAAACAATACTGTGTTCTGGATTGAAAGGAGTTGTAGCTAATCAATTTACTGGGGTTACGAGATTTCACATCCTATGCCTCAAGGCGACGAGCGCAATGTGGTACAGCATATACCATCCTAATTAGCGCGACGTTTTTATGGGCAGGCGTTTCACTTACCATCGAGTGAAGATCCCGCTCGTCTCATCGCTTCAATAAATACATTGGTTATGTAGATAATGGATATACCGTATTGCTTTTATTAAGCATCAACGTTATATTCCATGTCACAAACAATGGAAAAGTTCCAGCTGCTTCCAGTGGGCTCTATATCGATGATGCATTGCACTAATGTCGATGCACTATGGCGTGAAACCCATGAGCATACGCTGTTAACCCAATTGAGATGTATATGGTCGGCACTATGGTGGTCCCAATTATGTCTATGACAGATGTTTTCACCTTCAATTACAATCAAAAACACATTTTTTTTATTCAACGAAGCGACCAGACGAGCAGTACGTTCACCTGATAGTAAGTGATACGCCTAACCAAAACAACGTGCCGCTAGTTAGGATGGTATTTATAGTTTTTCACTAGTTACCGTTACACTAGTAATTTTATTAGCTACAGCGGCCTTCAATCCAGAACACAGTGAAATTTGCGGAGTACTGTTAGGCGCCAGAAATAGGCACTGCAGAGGTATCTACCTAGACGGCCTCTGGCAAAAGAAACCTACCACCAGTAAAGTAGTACACCACGTAGTGAATAGTTGACAATAGAATGGTCGGACATTTAAATGGTTTTAATTCAGCTTACGCATCCTTATGTTGAACAGGAAAGGAAGGAGTGGAATAAACTACCGGTGACAGTGTTTCCTTCCAAATACGACGTGGGTGTCTTCGAGAGGCTTTTACTTATCCAATACGCGAGTTTACCGCAAACCACATTATCACTTAACACCAGAAGAGCTCGCGGTCAAGCACTGACTTAAATATTATAAATGGTTTTATATACCATATACTCGTATGTACGTATCTGTTACCAGGTACCGCCGCAGTTCCTTTATCTGCAGCCAAACAGTAGTCTCCAAATATGGCTGTATTCCAGTTTGAAAGAGCGCTGTGGCTAGTGTAAGTACTTGAGTTACAAGTCTCAGGCTACGAACGCAATGTGGTGCAGTGAATACCATCCTAACTATATTGTTATGAGGCCTGTCATTTATGAGGTCTTGAAATCGAACTGAAGATTCAGCTGCTCTACTGTTAAAATGCTGCAAATTAAATTAATGTAATATAACCATTATTATATCTAAAGGTAAACTCGATAAAACATTCCGATAGTCCATTCAAAGAAACACCCGAAAGGGGCGAATGAAAAAAGGCAATTCCGTTGTGGTGCCGACTGTAATCGAAATATTATGCCGGAGTCACGAAAACCATTACAGCGAGCGGCGAGTCGCAGTGAACCGAACCTTTGGGAACGCGTCCACTTCGGACAATGGGTCATTTAAAATTGTGGTTCAAAAAAAGTAAATGCTCATATTACAAGATGGACCTTGTATCGGTTTTACTCTATTGTATACGATGTGTATAAAAATATCACTAAATTATTCTAATCTATAATATACCGAAAATTATATATTTATTCTACAAAACCATTAATTCAACCTTTCAAATCAGAATACAGTAAAGTTTGCATATTACTGTGTGGCGGTAGGAATAAGAACTGCGGGGTGGTACCTATACGGTCTCTGCTAACAGTTAACCTACCATGAGTACAATTTGAAATAATGAACTATAATCCTCCAAATAACAATGTACACAAATATTTCTATAAAAAATCCTCAAACTAGCATTTATGTACCATTACAAAGCAAGAAGACAAACGCCGTTTATTTGATGATAAGCAATAAGCCTATCACCACAAGTCGCCAGTTAAAACGTATATATAGCAATACATTGCCCTTATCCCTTTAAGACATAAGTGAGTAGTTACATTTCGTCACCTTAATGACTAAGCACAATTATGTAATTTTTTGGATTAACAATTACGTAATAAAGAAACAATTTTTTAGTTTTTGGTAAATCTAGTAAAACTAGAAAATAAGACCAAAACACACTAAAATATACTCGAAGTTGATGTTAAAATATAATGAACCTTGTAACATTTAAAAACTTTTCACAAGAGAGAGAAACAAGCAGACAAAAAATCTAGATATTAAAAACAAAAAAATATTAATTATTCCTATTTGATTACCTATAGAATATCATAAAGATTTTTCCAAATTAATCTTTAAGAACTCCGAAGTGTATATATAACTTATAACTAAACCATCGAAATCAGACCTCTCTAAACTTAAACACGGTCAGATATAAAAAGGTTCTTAAGAGTTCGTCTTGGCATGTATATTTGTTATCCTCCTTAACTATGACGGGCTTTGGATGAGATCACGGGAATCTGCTGGTTGTAGACAGCGCAGAATCTATCGATGGCTATTTCACTGGTGGTAAGTCTCTGTTGACGGAGAGCATCTAGGTTGATACCACAGCAACTCATATTTCTGCCGCCAAACAGCAGTGTGCGGACGTTACTGTGTTGTAGTTAGTGGAATTAATGGGGTCTATCGTAAGGTAACGAGCGCGGTGTAGTGCGGTGTACGCTATCCTAACTAAGACCATATTGTTGGCAGGCAGACATATTACATACCATCAGAGGAATGTCTCGCTCGTGACGCTGCTTCGTCAAGTAAAAAAAATTGTCAAGATCTACATAGGGCAGTGGACGTCTATTACTATGTCGCTGATGTATAAACTTATTCCATGTAGAGAACATCATCGTTCTCCGATACGGAAAGTGTTCCTAATAACGCTAACACTAAGTATCTGCGCGTAACAATGTGAGCGAACGGTGCAAGCGCAATTGCGCAAAGATGAGCACGCAACAGTGCGGCGAGTAGCGGTTTGCGCAAACCGGAGCGGTGTCGCTCTACATCCACATCCACGATGTATGCCACGTTTGCCAACACCATTTCTGAAGTGGTCAGCCAATATATATACAACTATGTATACCTCGCACATTTTTTTCTAAAACTAGTCTGTTTACGGAGACAGTCTATATATCATGTACAAACATTACTGTGTTCCCGTTAGAAGGCCGCTGTAGCTAGTGAAGTTACTGGGGTGTCGAGACTAAACGTCTTGTCTCAACGTGACAAGCACAAACTGGTGCTATGTATATCATTCTAACTCGCGCCCATTGTTACGGTCAGGCGCATCGCCTATCATTAGGTGAACAATTAGTTCATTTCGTCGCTTCTTCAAATAAAAAATGTATAAGGTTTTAAAATTAAAAACATTCATGTCTCTTTCGTTTGCAATTCGCAGAATCTTTTGTTTTTATTTATTTATACCTAAGGTGTAAGGGGCTCCCACTCAACAAACCACGGAACCCAAGCCAACCTCACCTGCTCGTGGTGCATCCTGCTAATCAACAGACGAGGCTGTGGCTCCCACCAACCCGCATTGGGCCAGCTTGGTGACAAATAGCTCAAACCCCTACAAACGAAGGTCGCGAAAAGCTGGTGGATGCGGAGAGCGCAAGACCGATCGATGCGAAGATCTTTGCCGGAGGTTTGTTCAGCAGTAGACGTCTATTGGCTGATAATAAATGAATGAATGAATACCTAGGAATACCGGAAACATTTTTATATAAGAATAAATACTTTATCGAAGCGATTAAAGATATAAATAAAGCTGTGATTACTCCAGTCTGGAGGGAAATCGACGTAAATACTCAAAATTTGGTAGAAATATTGCTTCTACTATTTAGGCGGTAGCTTAGAACGGATTTTATAAAACACCTTCCCCAAAGGGAGTTGTGAAGGTATTACAAGCAGGAAAGCGCACGGGAAATAACCAGTGACTTTATAAAGCTACGAGTCAATAAAATTAATTCGATGATACATACATAAGTTTACGTAAACACAAAAAATATGCGCGAGGACATAAAATTAAATGACCGTTAACGACCGTAGTGCGTCCACAGGTTTTTTATTAGAATAATTACCTAAAAAATTTAACTCAATTGTGGTATCATAACGCAAACATGGACAGAATTTCCTTCATCTTATCAGACGATTTTAAATATACTCACAACAAATGGTGACCAAAAATGTGAAACTTTCTCGATTACTATTACCACCGCACTCGGGCGCTCGTGGACTCCTCGTAACACTTCCGCGCACTATTTTAAGTAGACTGTGAATATGAAATGAGCCGTTTCAATAAAGAGACAGTTGCCGTCGGCAAGTGTGTAGGAAACATACTACAAAATCTGTCATTAAAATATACCACAATTGTTATATACTAGCTGTTCCCCGCCCGCTGTGCCGGCCGTAACATACAATTATATTTAAAATTTAGATCTGAAATTTTTCAGAAATATTTCCGCCCGGCGTGAACCCACGCCCCTTCTTCACTTTCCGTTAACACAACACTAAACCCCTCCCCTCTCCCTTTCTCCCCCCCACCAACAATTGAGGGAAAGAATTTTGGAAAATCCCCATTCTTATTTGACCTCCTTATGGAAGAAAGAATATATCCCTACCAATTTTTAAGTCTTTACTTGTAATAATTTGGGGATCTTATGGTGAACGAATGAATCTCTGGATATCTCCTATATATAGATGAATTATGATAAAGATTTAGAATTATATACATCTAGACTCGCGTAAGTTTGGTGATGCGATCGTTGCCTTCAGACATAAGATGTTATGTTCCATTACCCCAGAATTTTCACTAGTTACAACGCCATTCAAACCGGAACACAGTAATGTTTACACACTACTTTTTGGCGGCAGAAATAGGAGCTGCGGTGGTACCTACTTAGACGTTCTCCGTAAATGAATATACCTACCACTAGTTTTAATCCAATCCCTCTTACAACAATAGACTTTTACAGTTTCAACTTGGGTTCTTAAATAAACCCTTAATGATCAGACCCAGAAGGCAACAGGAAACCACTGCGTTTATTTTCCTATGAGAGTGGCAAAGATAAATAGAGCTTTAACATATGTAATATTAGAGAACTGATACTAAATTCAGAATACAACTTTTACCATCATCTTGATAGTTGCAATTAAGACCTGATATTTGAAAGTAGTTATACAAAGTAATTATACATGATTAAAAATCATCACATAGAGATTCATCCATTGCATCACTTAAATGTTAAGGCACATCACACGTGCGTCCTCCATTGATCCGTATGAATACAAACTCCTTTGTGATGTTCGTGAATCGAACATAAATACAATAGTGTGAAAAGACATTAAAGAGGGACATCTGTCCAAAGCTGCATCTTGATGGAAGCTTTAAATGACTTACAGACAAATTGCTCAAGAAGATATTTCGAGAACCTTTGAGTGGCAACACCACTTCAATAAATAAAAATTACAGAGATTAAAAATTATTAAATACTTTTTTTGCAAACGAAGCCATTAAACAAATATTATATAAACTTTACTATATTAAGTTTACTTATTGTAATATAATTGGCCATAATAATGTTGCGCTAAATAAGGTGTTATACACTGGACCACAATGAGCTCGTCGCTGTGAAACAACGAACCTAAACTCAAAAAGTAATTTCACTAGCCACAACGCCTTTCAAACCGGAACACAGTAATTTTTACATACTACTGTTTAATAACAAATATAGATACTGTGATGGTACCCACCTGAACCGTACCTGACAAGAGATACCTACGGTCACCACAAATTTCCTGTACAATACTTTAATATACATACTTCATAACTTTAATATTTTTTATGTTACACAGTCAATTAAAAAAAAAATATTTTATAATAAGAAAAGGTTTTCTATTAAATTGAAAATTATCCTCTTTCTTGCAATAGTTAAATTTTTTTATTGTATCTATTAGCCCTTGACTACCATCTCGCCTGATGGTAAGCGGCGATGTAATCTTTGGTGGTAAAGCGCTCTAGTCTAGAAATAGTCTATTCACTCTTTTCTTAACGATCTCCTCTTCATGCTTGGATGGAAACATTGACGCCGGCAGACTGTTCCAATCCTTCGCTGTTCGCCTTATGAAGGTATGAGCGAAACGTTCGTAATGCGTGGAATTTCGACAACATAGGGATGATTGCCTGCGGTGTCTGTACGTCCTGTGGTAGAAAGGCGTTCAGGACAAGTAATAATTTAATTATAAATAATTTTCAGAAAATTTGATTATTTACTTGTGGACATTTAAGATAATTGTTTAAAATATATGAATTTCAAAGAGAATAATTACAAACACAACAGGCGGCGGAAAGGAAACGTGCAAAAGGATACGTAATTCATTGACAACGGCCATAAACCTAAATATGGTAAGACTTTCGTTTTCCCGTATGGTCACATATCTGCTCGTATGACTGTAAAATAAATGGCCGCTGCATGATGAAACAGCAACAATGCGAGCTTTAAGTGCCGCTGATGAAATTTAAAATCGCTCGAGTTACATTATAACCATCTGCCTTTTACCTTATCGGATGCTTTCGAGGTGATATGCTGGGGGTCCGGAACTATAGCATACACGATTCCGAGATAATACTATCGTTATACACAAGCAAAAGGTAAAAAATATATGGAACCTTGTTTTAAATAATTCATTGAACACAGTGAGGTGTCTCTTTTGGTATTATAGCGATTTATAAGCAATTTGCGGTCTACACTTAAGCGGAAGTTTACCTTGAAATGGAGTATCGTTTTACTTACATTTTAGAAACGAATGTAAGATACAATTGCACAATAATACAATGCGATATTAAACATTAAAGCTTGAACATTACATACGTATTAAAAAAAATACTTTAAAAACTATTGCTAACAAAACGTACGATTTAAAAGTTACCATGCCTAGATCCTAACAATGTCAGAGACTTCCGGCTCTCACAAATGGATTTGCGTATAAAGGCCTGTTATACAATATTTTTAGACAACTAAGACATTAATTTCAAAATATTATGTATTTTATATATATACTTATATATATTTAATGTTGATACAAAACAATAATTAAAGGAAAAAAAAACATTTAGAAATGATTAAAGTTAGCACGACTAAAGCTTTATGGAAACGTCCAGGGAATATAAAGCTTTTTCTTATTTACAGTGGACCTAACACTTGACCTCAATGTCACATACTGTCAAGTATCATCTAGGGTATGGATGGTGATGAGTGCTCGTCTAGAATACTCCGGTTCCCACTTCTACAGTGGGAACGTTGTAATGCTGTTAAGACAGCAGATTTCCGATGTGAGATAGTTAACTAGGCGAGTTAAAAGAAAACCCTATCATGAAAACTCCATAATTTCTATCTCGGAATCGAACTGGGAGCCTACATGTGGCAAATCAAGAGCAACCAACACGCGGTACATTTTCCTCTTTCCACGTTCACCACTATTGATATGAAAGTTGTGAGACTTACGCCGGATTCGGGTTAGCCGTTCGAGATACTTCCATGCGTGTACGAATCGGAAATTTTTATGTGAATTCTTGATCATTCAATAAAAATTTAGACAACTGTAGAATAGAAATACAGTTCGGACAACTTTCAAATAGAAAATAGGTTTAAGACATAAACGATCGAAACGTCTCGGTTCTGAAATCGATTGGGAGTTCAATAAGAGTCATTAAGTGACACCATTATCGGTTGAGCCCTTTCTCCAATCGACAGTACGACCGACAAGTATCGAACACTTGTTTTATTGCTCGCTAAGTATCCAATTTGCTGTAAAACGGCGCGTTTATCGTCATTACTTTATGCTAAATGATATATGTCCCACCTTTGCAGGACTGTTTTATATTTTATTCATTGGTTATTGCGTATACTTAACATATACTGATTACATTACATATAATTTTAACTAGTGTGAGATCTGTTGCCGGAAACCTCCTTAGTAAATACGATCACACTTATTTCCGCCCTGAACTAAGAAGTGAGTGCATTAATATGTTTCTTTTTGAAGGGTGCTATAGCTTATGAAATTACTGGGAAAATAAAACATTTAATATCTCAAGGCAACAAGCACAATGTACATCATACTAACTAACGCCGTATTGATATAGGTAGGAGTGTCACGATCAGGTAAACATACTAATCGGTTCTAAAAGAGTAATCGGTAACAGAGTATTCAATAATAAATAGCTAGCTTCACTTAAACCCGAACAGGAAACGTTGTGTGGAGGGGCGAGCCCCCACTTTCGACAGATTCGAACACGACACTTCACTTAGCAGACACGTCGGGACACCGACTTCCGACTGAATATTTCACTAGTCGTTTTGAAAGGGAGCGTCAGAAGAAAGCGAGGGAACATTGCATTAACAAAGGAACATAGTTATTTTACACGCTATGCTTTACTACTCACAGCACCTGCTGGGATAACGCAAGTTGACGTTCCACGTGGATTACTACTTTCTACGGTATTTTGTACAACTACTCGCATTTGGGCATGAGCTTTGAACACGCTTTCGAGAAAATATGCTTTAATTTATTGTTTATTGACAAAAATTATAACTGCGTCAG
The DNA here is from genome assembly GCA_029030555.1 of Ornithoptera alexandrae. Classification (NCBI taxonomy): domain Eukaryota; kingdom Metazoa; phylum Arthropoda; class Insecta; order Lepidoptera; family Papilionidae; genus Ornithoptera; species Ornithoptera alexandrae. Next base: position 2,129,998 of record JARDVY010000007.1, on the reverse strand, counting down.
AAAACAACCAGTAGCTTAAGTTATTTTGACAAAAATGATTGACACCTAAAAATTAAAAAGTTCCAACTCGTTTTGTGTATTAAATGATTAATTACTATCATCATCAGACGATTGACTTCAGCTGTTTGACGAAACCTTCCCTAAAGATCATCATCATCAGCCGATAGACAGGAGAAATGGGCCTTAGCCCACCACACTGGTCCAGTGCAGGTTAGTGGGTGATCAGAACCGTGTCTGTTATTCACCAGGGTGCACCGCGTACAGGTGAGGTTGACTTGGGATCCGTAAGACGTCGAGCGGAACTCCTTACATCCCTCCTAACGATCTTTAACATATAATTCAAAAGACAACCATTTTAAAACTGGTTTCTTTTTCTTTTTAAGATGCTTATCCAATAAGTAAAGGTTGGCTATAACATCACCATATTTTACCATGCCTCTTGCTAGGGAATATAGGGGGCACTAACATTTCCGGTCTAGTCTCTGACGCTACACAGTCGTCAGAGACTAGACCGGAACTCGTCGAACCGTAATCCTAAGGAAGACATCAAATAATGCATTTCACTGTGGCACTACACTCATAAATATGACGATATCGTGATTTCCGCACAGCGGAACTGTTACAGTATTTTTGCACTGGATTAATGTAACGTAAACCACTTTCCAATGCGATGAAAATATCGTACAAAAAAAACTGTAGCATGTCTAATACGCAGTTTCCGAGCATTTCCTTGAACGCAAGCAGACGAATGAAGCGGAATGATTTCAAAAGCAAATGTTGGCGTGACTTACATCAATATTATATTGACGCTTCGAAGAATCGCCGTCTAAGTAGTTACACAGACTGACCAGTTGGCTCGGGCTGTCGTAGAAGACGGCTAAAAGGATTTTCAGGTTCGTGTTTGTCGTACCTAAGTGAGGATGGTAGAGAAAGTCACGGCCTTCCCAGAGACGTGTTTACACGCGGTACAGCGAGGCAGCGGTGTTCCGTGAATCTTGAAACCTCCCGCAACGCACTGGAAGCCCCATAAGCAACGTACTTTTTGCCTCAGCCAAAAGAAAATACTCATCATCACTGCAGATGTTTTTGCGGATAAACAGGAGCGTGCAAACATTACTGCCTTCCGGTTTGTAGGCCTTGTACCTATTGAGATTACTGTGGTAACGAGCCCTGACAATTATGTCTCACGGCGACGATCACAATGTGATGCTGTATATAACATTCTTACTAGCGCTACGTTGTTGCGAGCAAGCCGTACCACTTATAAATTAAAAAAACAATATCTTGGAGTCTAGAAAAAAAACATATATTTGAGCTTGTATTACGGGAATATCAACTTCTTGCCTTGTCGTAAGTAACACATCTTATCTTTAATGATGCGCTTGTGATATGGTATGTCAATGGTGCGCAGGAGATTTAAAAAGAAACACACACACAGACACAGTATTACTACTATAACTTGTTACCGGATAACCAACGCAGCGTTTCGTCTTGAAAGAAAAGTGTGTAAACCATAGATCGGCAACTAATACGAATATCACCTGAAAACCCATTTAATAATATCTATTGACCTACTACATCGGGTTAAGTTTCGTTCCTTGGGTCCGTCCATGTCCAGCACTGGACTGCTGAGAGCTGATGATATGATAAAGTATATTGATCGTCATAATCATTTCAACCGATGGATGACCACCGCTGGACCTATAAGTTGGACTCGTATGTATAATATGTATAAAAAAGTATTACTTGTATATATCTAACCCAAACGGCTCTTTAATGCTTACAATTAAGTTAATTTCGAGCCGCGGCTTAACCTAGGAAATAAACATCACAGTGTCCCAATTAGTAATATGACGTATCTAGCGAAATTACTGTGGTAACTTACAATGTGGTGTAGTGTAAAAAGTATAACTAGCACCTCATTGTTATAGGCGGACGTATTACTTACCGTAAGTCCTGTTCCTGTCGTCACTAAGTTACATAAAAGTTTGTTATCCAAGTATTTTCATCAGCGATGGCATCCTTTGAACGTTACCGACAAAAGCAACGATCACTGTATGTTAATCGCTATAGACGCTGTAATGGCCTTCACATATTTACCTGAATAGAATGGCGCTTTAAATAATCAAAGAGATAAAATTTGTTTCAAGTCTAACGTATAATTTAACGGGCATATCGAGGGTACCTAACCCATTCAAATCAGCTCATGATCTCTCCGAGGAATGCTGATCTCGTGGGTTGTGAGTAATTACTTAATGAACCGCACAACTCCACATAGCTCGTGTAAATATTTTGACAATTTTGTCTCAAGTTAATTCATCATTCGTAGCTGATAATTATTGTTAATCTATATCGATTTTACCTAGTACGTTTACTTATTTACAGCATACTACATAGTAATACGTTTATCCGGTATTATTATTATTTTTATGGTATTTATATATAGAAGTTCCGAGGAACCTTGATAGTTCAGTTTATAATTCGTTCGGTATCCGTTATGTGTCTTGACGAAGCGTTGGTATGTTCACCACTGAGCAAGTACCTCTGGCGAGAGAAAATTTAGTGATCAATATGACGTGTTCCAAGATAATCATCTTTGTTAGACATGTGTCATTAACCAAACCAGCACTTGTCGAGTGTTGTATGTCGGTCTCGACTCCTAGAAGTATAAACATTGAGGAGACGGTTCATTATTTCATTTACACCGTGATTAATTTTGTTATTTATCATAAGCCGATAGATGCCCCATTGCTAAACAAAGACCGCTATCGTAGATCTTTACACTAATCGGTTCCGCGCTGTACGAATTCGTCGTTTTCCTGCTACCTTCACCTTATCGTCGGTCCACTTTGTGATAAGACGAAGTCGAAGAATACTCCGAGCATAGCACTCTCTCTTGCCTTTAGGGACTTTGAAACTTTTTACAAAGCCCATCGTATAAGGGGGTGTAAGGGTTCCTGTACAACAACTCGCCAAAAGGGAAGCCATCCTCACCTGCTCGTGGCTGCACCCTGCTAATTAATAAACGAGGCTCTGACTCCCCTCCCGCCAACTCGCATTGAGACAACGTGGTGAGAAATGACCTAAATACCCCATATGAAACCTTACCCGATCATGTAACCTATTAGCTAGTAGTAGCTACGTTTGTTAAATCTTAACTACTAGATGAACGCACTGCACTTGTTGCATTGTAATTTAAAATAAAATAAACTAAGAAGGGTGAAAATAACGCGCCGTCCTGTAGTTGACCAGCATGAACTAACAAGGACGTTAAATTTTAAGCTTAAAAATATATCCTTTTGCTTGCCTGGTAAACGAGTACAAATTACAGTATCGACTGAACATTATACCGTTGACAAGACAGTAATAACTCCATAACAAGTACACGGCTGGACTGTTTAAACACCGTGATTACACACTAAATGCAATGAAGAGTAATGAGTTAATTTAACATAATGCAGGGATATGTAATAATATTATATCTACCTTTATATACGAATATATGTAATAAAACCATTTATATATTTTATGGGTATTAAGCAGACGGCAAAGTGTAAATTTGAGCGTAGTTGATGTTCATAAAAGAAGACTGCACTAATTAAAATTAATTTACTATAGACATTACAAATACACTAAATTATTTTAAACTTTCATTACAATTGTGAAAATCAAACACAAATGGGTTATGGGCGGCCAAGATCGGTCAGCAGTTGGGGCAGAAAGATTCTTGAATAGAGACCACGCATTGGCAAACTGCCAGATGGACCAAAGCTCTGGTCTTCACCAGAGGAAATAATTATCGATTCGATATGGATCGGAGTCGATGTTCAACAGTAAACTACTATACACTGAAATGATGCTGATGACAATGAGCATTATAAAACATTATTAGATGCCTTAAAATAATCAAGATTTTTGTACACAAGAAGTACTGTTCTAAAACTGTGATATTAACTGCAAGAAAAGTATGAGGTATGTTATTAATATGCCAGTTTACTTTTTTTTATTTAACATCAAAAGATCTAAGCTAACGTTTATTAAATTAATGTAGCATAATCGATTTGAACGCACGAAACAGCTGACGAGTGCCAAAAAAAAATTATGCTGACCTCATCCGCACAGTTTTTGCCAATTTTTTTCTTGATGTCCATTATACAGGCAAGTGTTTTCGATTCGTAATTGGATACGACAATTAATTCGGCAACAGTCAAAACGTTATTTAACCAACTCGCCCTGCCGACCTCCGGTATTTAACCACCTAAATTACAGCAAAGCAAAAAGAAATTATTAAAGTTATATCTCATTTTACTCGACCTTTTCAAATTGTTTTTACATAATACAATAAATCTCTAACACAAAAATAAAGCAAACTTAAATAAAACTTTAACAATATATGAATAAGCGAAAAATCAATAATACCATTTTCATGTATTAATCAACTTTAAGAAACACTCGTATGTAAAAAGTCACCTTTACCATTGGGTAAAAATATATTTAACACTAGCTGTTCCCCGATCGCTTAGCTGACTGTCACATAGGATTAGATTTTAAATTCAGTCTTGGAATTTGTCACAAACATTTCCGCCTGTTGGCAACTCGCCGCCCTCTGGGCTACTCCCCTCTGTTAACACCCTCGCAAATCTTATTAAGGAAATTTGTAAAATCGATTATTAACTAACTTCTAAAATGGCAGAAGCAATATCTCTATCAAAATCTCTCTCAAAATGCGTGTTTATGTCGTCAGTTTCCGAGGTCTCGTGATGAGTAAATTAATCTTTGGATATCTCCTCTATATATAGATTGAAGGAACAGGTTTGCTCTTATCTATTAGGAATAGTTTATTTATTACAGGGACTAGGTAAAGAGAAAACAAACTTATTTGAATATTGAAAATTTACGATGACGATGGTATATTTTTGCTACACGGTAACAATGAATTTACTATTCGATACAGACTTTAACGAATTCACTGGTAAATATTCGTTCTGTCTATCAATTTAATGTAAAATCTCTCTACAGAAGTGCATGTCCACAGCTGGGCGCAATCTATCACTCCGCGGGTTCCGCGAAGTGAAAGCAGCTTGCAAATGTACAATTTAAACTAAAAATTTACGACTAACGAGACAGTATTTATTTAGTACTTCCCTCAAATCAGACTGTGAGTGAATACAATGTTATCGATCAACTGATGAGTACGGGCGTTATATATAACTAGTGCTAACCCTGCCTCTAACATTGTGGCCCTGGTCGGAATGATATATTCTGCACCGAACTATGCTCAATGTCTCGACGAAAACCAAAAAATTTATGACGTCGTTACTACATTAATTTCTCTAACTACCGATAAAGGACATCCATCGCCACTATAATCGATTATTTATCTATATATATACTGGTAATAAAAATGAGTTTTGTCGGTTCGTCAATCACGGAAAAATTTGCATTCGCGGAATGATTTGTGGAGCAATACATTTTTTGAATTTCATACATCTCTCATCATTTTATTACTAATTAACTCTTAGAAAGTAGGTAGGTAGGTTGGTAGGTTCATAGAAAGTCATTTGCGGTTGCGGTTGCTCCCAAGGACAATGTTTCAGACAAATTTCAACTCTAATTTTATATTACGGTCAGCAAAGCGGCCGGAGAACAGGTGAGCTATATATATAAGAGTTTTCAACCTATATAGATTCATCCTAGAGACTTGAAATTTGGTAGGAATATTCGTTTTTCCGGGTATAGGTCAGCTAAGAACGGTTTTACGAAATTGTACCTACGAAAGGGGATGCGGGGGTATTTATAATGGAAGGCCAGGGGTGCAGCTAGTTGCCGCCGGGCGAGAAAACTTTGACAAATTTCAATCCCCATTTCAAACCTATTTAGTATAAGAACTTGTGATCAACATCATACACGATCTTCAAAATTAAGCTTAACCGACAAATTGGAAAAATTTTACCAGTGTCACCATTATTATAAGTGTTAAAGTAATTAGATATAGATATGTTTGATTATAATCTTTTGCTTTGAAGTTTATATTGTCATATACTTTAAGAGAGTTTTTTAAGTTACAATATGAATAACATCATTCGTAAACTTTACTTGCCCAATTAAATAAATACCACGTTGCAGAAGCGGTAAACTTTACCAGTGGTTTAATTTAGATACCGCCACAACCACAACAGGATGCGATAACTGTACGCTGAATAATCGTTTACATAAACCTTTAACTAAAATAATATAATATAAACATACAGACCTCTTTTCATTTTTAAATATTATATATTTTAAACATGGCATTTATGTTATAATGAACATAATTAGTAGGAACTGATTCGATGAAGCGACGAGACAAGTACGTGAGAGTACCTTTTGATGTGGCCGCTTTATGGGCTGTTATAAAATTACAGCACATTGTACCCTTCGCCTTGAGACATAAGATATTAAATCTAATAAGTAGTTACTCCAGTAATTTCACTAGTTTTAACTCCCTTCAAACCTGAACACTAATGTCTACACAATACTTTTTGGCGGTAGAAATAGAGCTGCGGTAACTACCTACCTAGATGACTTCCTGCAACAAAATCCTACCCCCAATAGAAGCTGATTACTGAAATACAGGATAAATACCTAATTTAGGAACCACAGCCTTGAAGTTGTGTCTGTGAATGTCTTGTAAAATAATACAATAAATTATCATTATAATACATGCGAGTTAAATATTCAGTTCATAATTATAAACTTACTATTCGTTCCCCGCCCGCTTTGCTGGCCGTAATATAAAATTAGACTTCAAATTTGTCTGAAATATTCCATGAGTGCAACCGCAACCGACGTCCTATAGCGACCGTTACTATAGCAACTGCATAAATAATTCCAAATGAAAATGTTTATAAAAGTTAATTAGACAGAAAACGATGAAGGATTTATGAAATTCCAAAAATAAATAGCCTATAACCATCTATAAATCATTCCGCATCGAATGCTCTACTTCTCATATTGATACGTTCACTACTTTTCGAGTGATTGGCGAACAAACGAAACCCATTTTCATTATATGTATATATAAGTATATATTATTTTAATGTAATAATTCACAAATGCGCGACTTGACGGCATAAACGTTTATGAAGCACTATAATTTTAAATCATTAGGATATATTAATGATGTTAACACAACAGATTACTATTTTTTCCGGAATTTGGACAACTTCTTACAAGGAAAAAAATTCAACTCCTATGCGGCAGTCCAAACCGCTTTCAAAGAGTTTATTGATTCTCGCTCCCATGGTTTCTTAGTAAAGGGATCAATGAACTACCTATGAGATAGCAAAAGTGCATAGATAACTACGGTGCATACTTTGATTAAGTAAATATATTTTACAAAAGAAAATTATTTGATACTCCTCCCGTGCCAAACGCCAATTTCTTATGTAAGGACCTAATATTATCATAATAATTACTTAAATACATTTTAATATATTTTATGCAAGTCAGTTGTGGTAGATCTCTTTTGCCGGAGACCGTCTAGGTAGGTACCACTGCAGCTCCTATTGCAACCACCAAACGATAATAAGCAAACATTACTGTGCTCCCGTTTGAAGGGCTAGCTAGTACCTCAAGGCGATGAGCATAATGTGCTGCATTGTTTATCATCCGCACGCACTGTTATGGGTAAGAGTATAACTTGAAATCAAATCAATGTTACTCTTGTCATTGCTTCGTGGAATAAAGAATAATTCGAAAGCGTTAAGGGAAGAATAGTATAATCACTGCTTCCATTTACCTCGTTCGTAGAAAACATATTGAGAAAGGGTGTTCCTCGAAGGAACGTAAAGTTTATGGGGCGATAAAAATAGACTGCGCATGCACCATTCATACTTACTAATGTTCGCCCGTGTTTGCGCTTCAGTTAATCACAAATATAAGATGCAGACGAATGAGATAAAACACACTCCATTTTTTAATATTTTTACCGACAAAACGTCGAAAAATTTCTATTATCTATCGTTATTTACTTCGAGTGGTAGGTCACTGTTGCCGTCCTACGAGCTGATTCCCGTTTTTTCATGGCGGTGGAACTTAAAAAGGAACTTACTAACCCGGCCGACCGGAGGTGATCGCTCTACCTGAGCTCCACGAGCTCATCTAAAAGGTGTGCCAGGGAGCTGCGGAGGGAGGGTTTTACTGTCTTTCGCAGCCCTACTTGGGTCGCAAGTGAAGAGGAGCATCGGTATTGCCTTTCGCCACTCTCTCTAAACTCCACAACCGTATGGTTGAGGACGGAACCAGAGACCAGATCTGCCTCAGGGAGCCGGGAAAATTTTCTGTCTTGGCTGTCATGACCTCTTGGCGACGGAGTCGGAAGGATCCGTTGTCCAGGTAACGATAAAGGCCGAGAGGAAAAATCGCTATATAGTTAAAAGAGAAGAGGCAGTACTTCTCTTGAGGTGGTCCTCCGAGGTACAGCCGCTGCTGGTTTGGTCACGGGTATGTGTGAAAATGTTTCTGTAGACTCGTCTTAAAGTGTGGAATGTCGTCGTGAGTATTTTACTTGATACAAATCTGACTTAACACGTCTTTTCCCCCGCGAAAACAGTTATGCAAAGGCGTTTCTCCCACATCAATCAAAAAACCAATATAAAGACAGCCGTAAATACACTAGCTAATGCTGGCACTACTATATATCCTATTTAAGCCGCCAAATAATACCGTGCAATAGTTACTGTCTTCCGGTTTGAAAGACGTTGTAGTTAGTGAAATTACTGGGACAACGAAATTTAATATGCTGTTTCAAGGCGAGGAGCACATTGTGGACTATGTATACCATTGTAACTAACACCAAATTGTTATGGACAGTCGTGTAATACTTACCATCAGGTGAACGTCTCGCCGTTTCGGAGAATAAATAAAAACTTGAAAAATTTGTGTTTAAACGAAAGGGAACATGTGATTCCTTGGAGAAAGGGGACCGCGGGCATACGCTGGTGGAATAATTAATTTTATATCCTCAACACTATACAAAGTCCGCGCGCTGTTGTAGTGATGTATAAGCGGTTCATCGATCTGTTACTCAATATGACACATGCCCACTTGTCGATAAACGATAAGATTGCGATAAAGTTTATTACGCTTATCGGGTTTCAGTGAAAGTTATAATATACGAGAGAAAAACAGATTTGTCATAGGAATTGTTGCAAAAAATCACAGCAACCACTATCATAACAAACACGATGAAAAATTTCTTAAACAATATTGTTAGGCGTCTCAAATCTCTTTTAACAAATATCAACAAGACCACTAACACTTGTATAAGTTTCCGATACAGGCGAAGGTGGTCGGGGAACGAACCCCAGCCCGTTTTCGACGACCGAGTGGATTCGCCAGAAAGCAATAATCCAGACACGATACGAAAATCCGGCGTCGGATAACTACAATCCAAGTAGTACACTTTTTTAAAAAACAGGCCGTGAACCCGGATCCACGAGCCGAGTATCAGATGAGCTGTAAGAGTCGTTATGACTTTCAAACGCTCAACATCTTCAGAAAACAGAACGCTTGTAAGTAAGAAGTGAGAAATAGGCCGTGGACCCATGTCCACGAGCCTAGTATCAAATGACTAACAAGCGTTACACATCATCAGAGAATTGAGAACTAAGATATGGTTTCCACAGTAATTTAAATCCTATTACTGCAATAAACTACCGGAAAGTTATAAAAATAGACGTTAAGTAGTAACTTATTTACATAAAGTTTAACATTGGTAGTTCGTTATATTTATCAATCCATATTATTCCAAACATATGTCCGCGTATTGGACAATTCAGGCTGACCAGATGAACTGAAGATCTCTACGAATCCTTGAATATAGTTGGTATCAAATAAGGAGGCGCATAATAATGATTATTCTTCTACAGAAATAACCGTTCAACACTAGAGGTATCTATTTATTACGTACTTCAAAACAATTTTAGTGTTTCTTGTTTCCTATACCAAAGATATACGGCATACAATAAAAAAATACCAAAAACTTAATAAGTGACTAATAAATAGTTCTTCTTTTTAAAGCACCTCTCAACTAATGAACGTTGGCGATCAGCGTCGTATTAAATAGCTAGATAGATTATATCCAAAAATGTTGTATTAATTCACTAAACTTAATTTAAGACATTCTCAACTCTTCTTTATTTTTTAATGGTTAAAAACTATCGATAAATATCCTTCACTGCACTTTGAGTGTTGTGCGTCGAATGCGCAAGATGCAAAACAAGTCGCGAGCTACGTGCGCGCCGAATGAGGGTCAAGATCCATGTCGACGCGGATGTGTACCTAAATTAAAGTGTGTGCGGCTTCGATCCAACAAGTGGAACAGAAACTATCTGTAAATAATAATATAAATGGCCTTGACTCTCTCCTTATGAGAGAAGACTACTTCTCCCAGCATTGGGAAAATTACTATTGATCGTATTGAAAACCAGTAATGTTTTTTTTTATCTTAAATAAAAATTGGATATGTTCAGAAATTTAAAACGGAAGATTTCTTGCACATAATATTTTTTTTATTTTTCAATAGGACATACTTTCTACATTTACTGGTTGTTGGTTGTTGTTGCCGGAGTCCATATTGATAGGTAACACCGCAGCTCCTATGTCTGCTGCCAAACCGTGGTATGCTAACATTACTGTGTTCCTGTTTTAATGCCGCTGTAGTTATTTAAATTGCTGGGGTAACGAGATTTAACATATTATGCCTCAAGGCGACGAGCGCAATGTGGTGCGGCGTATAAAACCCTAACTAGTGCCATGTTGTTATGAGCAAGTGTATCATCACTCACCATCCGGTGAACGTCCGGTTCGTCTCGTTGCTTCGTTAAATAAAAAATAAAATTAGGTAAGTGCCATCACTGCTTCTACTTCTAACGACAAACAATTGTATTCAAACATTACTATATTGCGGTTTGAAGCGCACTATATCTTGTGTAATTACTGAGGTAACGAGACATCACACGTCAGAAGGTATCGTCACTAGCGCCACGTTGTTACGGGCGGGCGTATCACAATTAAGTGAACTTCTTTCTCATTTTGGCCTATAAAAAATAGATATTTATAATATTATTATAATGCGCACAGTGTTCGCGTCTTAATTATCAACTGACAGCTGCCATTAGCACTTAATTATAGTAACACGATCTATAATAGCCTATCAAATGAATTTAACTTCCTGCAAAAAAAATTCATGCCAATAATTTTTATCAGTTACAATCACTTCATCAATGCTTAGGATTTAGCTCTTATAAAGACAATAAGTGAAACAAAAAAAATTACAATATATATTTTTATGACACGCGGCCTTATAGATGATAGAATAGAGTAGATTTTAACCATCTGTCCTGTAGTCTCGTGCCATTAAGAATAGGACAAAGGTAAGCTCTGCCTGTCCTACAAGGCGACTGAAAGATATTTTAGATTCGCGTGCTTCAAAAGTGAGGGTCCTCGATGACCATTTAGCGAACCCCGGGTGAAAGACAAGTACGAGGTGGTCACGTGCTTGTCGTAGAGGTAGAGGGTGCTGGCGTGGGATACGACATTCCCCGGGACATGCTTAGGCGCAGTACAAAGAGGCACCGGTGTGTTAGGTAGAAAATCCCCGAGTCTCTTGCAAAGCTCTAAGGATAACCACCGAGGTAGTTTTAATAGGTACAAATCTCCCATAAACCTGTGTGTCTTCCCCCCCTCCCCCCCCTAGAGGTGGGTATATTTTTAAAATTCATCATATGACGAAAATAAAAATTACCTTATTTTTTTGTTTGTACAAATTTTAATAAAAACTTGAAACCATAATAAAAGAAAAATAAACTCACCACTGTTAATATCTGTAGATAATTTGTGTTAAATTCTTCATTTTTTATTCAAAGGTATGTATTTTCACTGGTCTCTCTTATCTAAACATTAGTGTATTCCGGTTTGGAGGGCACTGTAGTAGCTACTGTAATTACTGGGATAATGAGATTAATCATCTTATGCGTCAATCGATGAGCGCAATACAGTAAGTACATCCTAACTAGCGCCACATTGTTATGGACGGGCGTATGACTTACGGTCAGTAATTGAATAAAAAAAAATCTTATAATGTATCGAAGAATTTATTGCCAGTAAAGCTTTTATCTCTCTACTGCGGATTGCGACAGAATCGGATACTTGTTATTTTATTTATCAAACACTAATAATACCTAATTAACTTAGAAGCACTACTTCGAGTTATTCAACAGGTATTTGTAAAAGTGAATTAGCATAAAGCACACTTGTCTAAATTGAAATCTGCTTTTACTCGATCGCGTTTCCGGCAGCCGCTGTAGCGAACCGGATCCGGTGCGGGAATCGAGCATAATTAAGTTCACTTGCATCCCATTTGATTTGTTGCGCAAATGCTTGCGTAAGTGATGTCGGATTAGAGAAATCAAATGTCTGCACTAAGCCGTGATAAAATCACATCCATTTTTATTTGATTAAACCAGCGAGACGTTCACTTGTTAATAAGTGATATGCCTGGTAATAACTAGTTAGAGTGATATATTTTTTTTTTAATTGTATAGACTAGCGCTTGACAGCGATCCCACTTGATAATAAGCAGCGATGTAGTCTTCGGTGGTAAAGCACGTTAGTCTAAAAGTAGCCTATTCACATTTCTTTTAAAGATGCATATAGACAGCAATATATTATGCGTTCTATATAGTTATTGCAATAATTTTAGGAGTTACAGCACCCTTCAAACACAGTCTTTAATACCACATTAAAAAATCTACACAGGTCACATGAGGTACACAATTTCTTAATTCTCATATCCTAGTTAAAAGTAAACGTGTAAAGCAAAATGTAATAAATACTTTGCCGGGTAATTACTAAAAACCACATACTGCTATGAATTTTCCATAACTTTCTACGTAATAAAGTGTTTTAAGTATTAACTTTACTGATGGTAGGACTCCATTGCCGGAGACCGTCTAAGTAGGTATCACCGTCTCGCCGAAAAATTCCCGCCATGTCATGTCGGTGGGGTTAGTAGCCTTGGCTTGATCACCCACAGTGAAGCTAAGATGAACCTACCCGGTGGCCCCGACGTGGCCGTTCCAGGTGAGCTCCATGAGCTGGGAACAAGAAGTCGCGAGGGTTTTCTCTCTTGGCTCCCATGGCCTCTGGATGACGGATTCGGGGGGATCCGTTGCCCACGTAGCGAGGGCAGGCCAAGAGGAAGGTGCGCTGTATGATCCGGCGCGTCCTTAGTGGAAAGGGAGACACCCTTCTCCCGAGACGGAACTGCGCGGTGCAAACGACGCTATCGGAGTCGCTGATATATACGAAAACGTTTTCGTGGCCCCGCCATAAGGCGACGATGGCGCAAAATCGTGGGGGTTTTACTCGGTGCAAGTCCGACATAACCTGTCTGCCCCTGCGAGGTCAGGTATGCGAAAGCATTTCCCCCATGCAAAACAAAAAAAAGGAAGATGCCACCGCAGTGCCTATTTCTGCCGACAAACAGTAATGTGCAAACATTACTGTGTTCCAGATTGAAAGGCGCTGTAGCTAGTGTAATTACTAGGGTAACGAGATTCAGCATCTTCTTTGATTCTGTTGATGTAGGCGCTTCATACCATAACGACTCTTACAGCTTATCTGATACTGGACTCGTGGACCCAGATCCAGAGACTATCAACATTTTATGTCTCAAGGCGGCGAGCACAATGTGGTGCTGTATATATTATTACAATAAGTGCCACGTTTTTAAGAGCAGGCGTATCACTTACCATCAGATAAAAATCACAATTGTCTCGATGCATTCTTGAAAAAAAAAACATAAATATATCAAGCTAGCCTTCCTTTGATATATTTTTTTTATCTACTATGTGTTAAACAAGACTTTAATTTCACATTGAGTTAACAATGGGGTCGTAGATAGCTAACCGGTTTCCCAGAATTCTCCGGCTCTTATGTGATGACAGCAGCCTGAACACAGCGTTGTAGTTATGATCGCAGAATTACAATATGTGCTATCTAGCCAAGTGGATACAAAGAAACCTTACCACCAATCAAGAACCGTACGTAGCCTCGATCCAGAATCGAATGAAATCGATACATGGACCTATATATACCAAAGCAAGCGCTTCGTCACGGAGTCAAATAAAAAGATATTATTTCTTCGATAGAATTGTAAATAATGCTCCTTTGACACTACAAAGAGCAAGTATCACTGTTAACGCAATGAGTTGCTATCCAGGCACATTGATTTCGAGACCGAATCTCGCTTCTTAAATAAAATGAACATCTATTCAGCTGTTAATTGCATATAACAAACTGTATGTATAAATGCGCCTGTAGTTTTATTAATAGCCATTTCATTAATAATCACATTGCGAATGTGTACACTCTGCGCAGGCGCAAAAAAAATTATATTCCCTTCATTGATTAAAAAAAGGTCACTTAACTATTATGAATTATTAATACCATGATTATCATACCCGGTAAGGGATGTAACAGATCCCGCAAAACAAGTCACGGGACTCAAGCCGAGCGAACCTGCTCGTGGTGCACCCTGCTAATCAACAAACGAGGCTCTGACTCTTGCGCACCCGCATTAGGCCAGCGTGGTGGGAAATAGCCCACATCTCCCCATAGGAACCCCTATAAACCACGGCCCTTGGTGCTCAGCGATGCGGGCAACGTAGAACAGATCTACATGGGGATCTATGTCCAGCAGTGGGTGTCTAGCGGCTGGTGATAATACCTGGTAAACAATTATCAATCCTCTTTCTCAAACTATTTATTCGTCTATACGTGAGGGTCATCACCACTTCCGCCAATCACTGTTGTCTTTGAGTTGTTCGCCTATTCGACTATTATTAACATCATTATATTAATAATACAACCTTGTGTGTTAATACGGGAAATGTTTTAGCTATGAAGCAGAAAATAGAAATCTCATAGGATACGTAAAAATTTAATAGCCTGTATTTATTCTAAACAGTGGAGCATGTAAATAAATAACTACAAATTAAATTCCTAGATATAATTATCTTTTATTGTCAGGCAGTTAATTTTGTTTTTATGTTGTTTAAAAAAACTTTTAACTGCCCGCAATGTTACAAAGTTCGGCTGTTAATGAGTTTAATGTACTTATATTGAAAAATTTGCAATAGTCAAGTGAAGTTGCTACTAAAGAATATACTTATCAATATTTTTCATAGATAAAAATTTTGTAATTATTTTAAGCAATCTAAACACTTTACTGTATATACTATCATAAATACATTCGTAATATTATCTTAATTCTACTCGTAAGCTCAAATTGTATATATACGATTTAAGACGACCAATATCGTATAGCAACTGTTGCTTTCGCGACCGGTTGTGCACAGGAACTCCGAATTCGTTCTTCTGCGTAATTATCTGGTTAATTTAAACAAAAAAAAAAAATTATGTAAGAAGAACCGATGATGCATATCGTCCACATCGGCATAAAGCTACATAATACTATTTAAAACCAACTAACAATCCTGATCCATAAAGAAAGAGTACATTTGTCTCTGTCACCGATTTTGATTAATACTGTCACCGATTTTGATTAATACTGTCTCCGATTTTGATTTTTGTTGTTTCGATGAAAAATTTGTTTGAGAAATTACTTTTCAATTTCAGATATAACTTCGGTTTACTGTTTCTATGCATCTCTGATTTATTTTATGTGGAAAAGTTTGTTGTAAAGCTTAAAAAACAGAGTCCTATTACCTCATCATAAGACGATGTAAAAACTGATTCTTCACTTCCCATACATCGCATATGTTATAACATTATAATAAACAGTTACTCCGTAAATATAATATATATATATACATGCTAGCTGTTCCTTGTCCGCTTTACTGGTCGTGTTACCGCAACTACCTTTGACCTCTAAATGACAGAAGCAATATCTCCACCGAATTTTGAGTGTTTACATCTAATAGAAACCTATTAGGAGATCCCGTGATGAGTCAATGAACATTTAGATATCTGCTATACATTTGTATTTATAGACACTTTACATTTAATTTCTTTTAAACACAGCTTTTGTAATATATGTAATATTGCATTAATCGATAGCATACTAAGTTATTTTTAAATAACGAAGCGACGAGTCGCGCAAATCATTCACCCGATGGTAAATGACACGTCCGGTCATAACAATATAGTTAGGATAATAGACTGCAGTAGCAGTGTGCTCATCGACTTGAGACAATATATTAAGCTACTCAACTAGTTTCTAGCTACTACAGTATCAGACGAATTAAACTTAGATATATAATTTGGTGTAAGGGCTGTTGTAAGGTCGCGCACAACAACACACGGGATCAAAGTTATCCTCATCTGCTCGTGTTGCTACTAATCAATAAACCAGTCTCTGGCTCCTGCCAACCCGCATTGGACCAGCGTGGTGGGAAATGGCCCAAATCCCACCATATGAACTACTACATACGAAAGCCCCTAGTATCCGGCGGTACCGGAGGCCAAACTGACTGTATGTGGATATCTTTGGTGGAGGCGTATGTCCAGCAGTGAACGTCTATCAGCTGATGATGATGTATAATTTTATTAAGTTAAAATAATGAAAACGTTACGGGCCTTACAATAAATTGTTACAAATCATGACGCAACGCCATTGCTAATAAAGTTATGTATATTAACAAATGGAGATTAACAGTCGGACGCACGAGCATATTGTTATAATATATTTCCTTAACATTCGTGAAACATGTAAGTACATACATTAATTGTTAAGTTAAATTAATAAACGGGAAAATAATAACATATAACTCCACTTCATGTTTTATAATCGTAACCGTTAAATGTGTAATGTTTGTATCACCAGCCGATAGACGTCCACTGCTGGACATAGGCCTCCCACAAAGATCTCCACATGGATCGGTTACGCGTTGTTTGCATCGAGTGGGTTCGCGCCATTCTCACCAGATCTTAGGTTCACCTCGTGGGAGGCCTCCCAACAGTACGTCTACCGGTATGCGAGCGTCACTCCGGGACCTTACTGCCCCATTGGCCGTCGGTCCATCGAGCAATGTGCCCTGCCCACACACTTTAGTCTGGCAAACTTTTAGGTTATATCGGTAACCTTAGTTCTTCTGCGGATCTCCATATTTACAGACAAATATTACCGTGTTGATTTAAAGAGCGTTGTACTTGGGAAAATTACTGAGGGTACGAGACTCAATACTTTTTTTCGGGCGGAAATCTTTTAAAAGATACTCTGCCTTCTGGGGGGGAATTCAGATTTATGTGGAGATTTTTACCCAGTAAAACCCCGTCGGTGGTCACCTTCGGCGTTTGGAGAGGTCACGGGATCTCCGTGCGGAACACAACCGCGGCTTTGCTAACGCTATTATGCTAGGATAACCCGTCACGGGGTCTGCTTTATCCAAACCCTACCAGCCTCGTAAATACTACTAGAATGACCGGAGACCACGTCCAACTATTGTCCTCCGCAGGGTCATTTAGAATGCGATAAGAACACCCACTCTGACCGTCAACGACCCAAGACATAATATCTCATCTTAACGCGACGAGAACCATTGTAGTGCTGTATATACCATCCTAACTATCGCCACGTACATTTTTTTTAATATTCTATGAAGCGACGAGACGAACCTGACGATAACCTGTTAGTACGTGATACGCCTGCCAATAACAACACGGCGCTAATTAGGATGACATCGCTTGAGACATAAGATGTAGTTATTACCCCAGTAATTTCACTAGCTTAGCGCCATTCCAACTGGAACATAATAATGTTTGCACACTATTGTACGTCGGCAGAAATAAGAGCTGCGGTGGCATCTACCTAGGTTTCCGGTAACGGCAACGTATCACCAGTAAAATGTGATATGGTCAGCCGCGTCACTTACTGTCACGTGAACATCCCGCTTGTCATATCGCTTCGTAGCATATAAAAATTAAGGAAATAATGTGATCATGTTAAACCAAGCCATGAATCATGAATCATGACTTTGTTGGATTCATGTGTACTGAAGATTAATTTGTGGGCTGCGTATTGATTTATATGTATAAAGTTATATTGAAAGCATGAGAAGCAAAAGCTCGTAGCAAGCGACGAGCTTTTAATCCGAAGCCCTCATTCGGAGCGTGGGTGACTCATCACGGCGGGTGCCTGGATTTATTCCCGCAGCTGGGTTCGCGACCGGAAGTGTACTCTGTGAGGGTATACCAGGTGTATTTTAGATACATCACCACGCGACGGTACATTTGGTGTTATAAATAGAATTTGTTATTTCGAATTGATTGTGATTTAAACTTCCGTGGCGTAGTGACTAACACGCTGAGGTTACTAGTTCGGTTGCACATTTTACTGCTGGTAAGTCTCTAATGCTGGTGACCGTCTGAGTAGGTACTACCACAGCACCTATTACTGTGTATGTATGAATTATTTTTTGTCCTATGTATTTTTTTTATTGAGGAATTATAACGGTATATTATTATTATAACATGCTAAGTAGCGTCACGTTGTTATTATGCGCACCGCCTATCACTTAACATCAGGTGTATGAACCGTTGGTCTCGTGAATGGAATTTGATTTAATTTAATCGCACATTTCTACTCCTAATGCTATAAATTAACCGTGGTTAACAAAGTATGGTCGCCCAGAAAGTTTTATTGATTTATTTAAAAAAAAACGACAAACTAACGGTACTAGGAAAATCTTGCACAAGATATGTCAGACCTTAAACAAAGATGAGTTATATTTTATTTATCTTTTATTGTACACCAGTTACAAGATATGGAATACATTATAAATATATATACATAAATATACAATGGGCGGTCGTATTGCACAAAAAGCAATTTCTTCCAGACAACCCATTGGAAAGTAAGACGTGAACTAAAAGCAAAGAAAAGATAGTGGAGCACTAAACTATTAAAAACAAGAACACATGATGACAGATGCAAGCAATCGCACAATTAGACAGTATTTATAATTTAAACTTTGTGATCGTATATACCAAGTGTCTTTTGAAAGAAAATAGGGATTTGGTGGTACGAATATGGTTCCGTAAAGAGTTCCATAAGTGAACAGCCGTAACGGAGGAGTTTGGTAAAACTGAAGAGCAATGCATGGGGACGCGAAGGGAAAGGTTTATTGAATCTGAAATAAACTCGAATTAATTTTTTAGGTAGGAAGGTGTTGGAGGACTGGACTGAACAATATCTTGTATAAAATAGAAAAAATGTGAGTATTCCTGCGAAGACGGATTGGCAGCCACTTGAGTTTTTTGCGAAATTCAGAGATGTGATCGTATTTGCGTAACCCAAATAAAGTCGTATGCACAAATTTTGAATACGCTCAAACATATCAAACTGGGCTTCAGTTAAGTCAAGATAGCAAACATCGGCATAGTCAAGAATAAGCGGAAGAAGAGAATTACCAAACGCAACCTTAGTGGCTGTTGGAAGAAAATTGCGGAGTCTGCGCAAGCTTATACTCCCATACATCTTTCTACTCACCTCGTTAACTTGCGGTGCCCGCGATAGACAGGAGTCAATGTAAATACCTTAACACTTAACTTTACTATTATAAGGAATTACGATACCGTTATAAATAATAGTCGGTACACCGGACCAGTTAATTAAGAAAACAAAACTCTCCATTATGATACACCAATAACTTCTCTAGATACCCGCTGTATCCATATTAATATTTGTTTTTTTTTTCGACCCCTTCTTTGATTAATATGTGATCTCCAAACTCTTCCAGAAGTCCCATATTAACACCGGGCTTCGTGTATACGTTCAACATGGGTCACATAGCGCCAGAACTCACGACTTCCAGTCGTTCTCCGAACTCCGAGCTATAACATACCTTGTGACACTGAGATCGATGGTTCAATCACGGGAGCATATATCGTGGAGTTTGTATAGTATTTTGTTCTCTTATTAGTTACCACCTACATATTATAAATTCTTATAACGGCATGGCTATTTTCCGATTGTCCTATAGGAGCCAGAGTATTCTGGAAGAGCATGCTCCAACTCTCTCTTAACCTTATTTAACTATGAGGCTGTTCTAGCGCTGTATCTTTGTGTGCAATACTCGTCGCAATACTTTTCGACGTTGGTTCGGTTCTATTTGAAACGAAGTTTTTTTTTCCTCCCCGAGGTGGACCCGTTCAAACCGGGCGTAAAGCGGGGGTTGCGGACGAGTTCGTATCTATCCCGTGTGCCTCGTAGATATTGGTTGTGGTGGAACATCGTGTGAAGCTTGTTACTCGGTTGGAGTCCGACACTGCCCCATAGTCGGTCCTTGATTCTGCGTCGTGCGTTCTGTCAGCATTTAGTTACACACGTAAATAAATAAATAAAAAAAAACCATTTAACAATATGGGTAAGCCAATTACAAAAAAAAATAATAATCGAATACAAAACTTTTCTTTTCAAATTTGGTTAATAATAACATTGTCCTAACATTAGCGACAGTCAAAATGTCAATAAGTTTAAAAAGGATCACCGGGGTTGTGTTACCGAGTGAACAGCTGCAGTGTATCGATCTGCGCACATCTGCCCCTGCGTTGAAAAAACACGCAATCATCCGCAGTTATCACGAATAAATTAAGGGTCCCGGGTTCGAAAGTGATTATAACAATAATCCCATATACTTCAATAGCAGCGCCTGTACTTGGCAAACAATATGAAGATAAAATATAATTTTTCTTTTTTGTATAAATATGAGAATATGATTAAAATTACACCTAAATTAAAAAATATATATTTGGTTCAAAGGTGTAAGTTATATATTCGACGGAAGTAGATTATATTATTTAATATTTTCCTCCTGCCTCCTCCTGATTGATTATTAACAAAGCAGCCAATAAAGCGGGAAGATCCAAGAAAAGAAACCTTATTGGGAAGCGTAACTTGGGAGAACCACTTTTGTTTTTAACAAGTACAATATTTACAATTTATCTTCTAGAACGAAGACAAGGTTATATTGGATATATTCACTAAACCATCCACCGTGATTTCTGGGGGTGGGAGGGTCTTCTACGGTGTCTTCCTGCACTACGGATAAACAAGGACATCGCTGAGTGTACCTTAGCCCCACCCCTAGCTATACTACGACAAACATAAGACCAACTCATATTTGTCGTTCACCCTTAACTCGTTCCGCAGGCAATGAAGAGCCTTTCCTTCAAAGCCCGGGCATCCGAAGACCCTTTTAATCGCCTTATACTTTTTTTTATTCAATTAAGCAATGAGATATGCGAGACGTTCACCTGATGGTAAGTGATACGCCTGCCCAACATGGCGCTGGTTAGGATGATGGAGTATACTCCACCACATTACGCTCGTCGCATGATACACGACATTGAGTCTCATTACCGCAGTAGTTACACTAAATACTACCCATTTCAAACCGGAACACAGTAATGTTTGCTACTATTGTTTGGCGGTAGAAATAGGCGCTGCGGTGGTACCTACCTAGACGGTCTTGAGTAATAGAGACCTACCACCAGTAAAATATGATACTCAGGGCTTTCCTTACTACTATTGTTAATAGCTCAAGATTACAAGGCAGTGAGCAAAACCACCGCGATGAACCAATAACTGGTGAGGACAACTAAATCTTTGAATGCAGGTGACTTCGTACTGGTCGCGCTGGTAACCGTTTGCAGAGGAGGCGTGGTATAATCAATCGATGCAAGTGACAATAATGAATCGATCGACCTAAATGATAAAGCTAATATATCATTACAGCAATAATAATTTTTTATTGTATAATTTGTAGTAAGAATTCACATAATTGATCTATATTAGTTAGTAAGCTTTAGACGTACCTATGAAAATGGTTTGTTTTTGTTGAAGTAATCCATAAGGTATCTAATAATAATTATCATCATCATCATCAGCCGATAGAAGTCCACTGCTGGACATAAGCGTCCCCCATAAATCCCCACATCAATCAATCCTGCGCTACCTGCATCGCCGGGCACCATGAGGCGTCGTTTGTAGGGTCTCATATGGGGGATTTCGGCCATTTCCCACCATGCTGGCCCAATGCGGGTTAGTAAGAGCCAGAGCCTCGTTTGTTAATTAGCATAGTGCACCATCAGCTGGTGATGTGCGGTTGGTTCCCGTGAGTTGTTGTGTGGGGCGCCTTACACACCCCTGTGTAATAATATTGACAGTTTAAATGTAAGTCAAAAATCTAAATTATCATTGAACATTTTTGTACATGTTCGTATTCCGTCCACAACCGATAATTACTTACCGTAAGTCACGCCAGTGTGTGACACTTTATTTAACATTCATGATATAAATTATTTATCTATACGACAGCATTGTATTTAAATAGGAGCTGTAACTGGTAACACGATGACGGAAGTAATAGTCGGCTATCTAATATAAAAAAACCTTTTCATGCGTCACATTAAACGTTTTATTAATATGACAATTACAAAACGCGTTATTTTTTTCTATATTAGTTGTTTCCTCATTACTATATCTTGAAAAAAAAATACACTTCCGTCGAATATTTACAGAGTACATAAATATTATTTAACGAGGTTAAGATATTTCAGCTGGAGACAGTGGAGAAAACAATAAGTTATTCTATCGCTGGGGTATAAGAGGTTTCCATAACAACTCGGGACCCAAGCCAACCTCACCTGCTCGTGGTGCATCCTGCTAATGAACAAACAAGGCTCGGGCTCCCACCACCCCGCATTGTGCCAGCGCAATGGGTAATAGTCCATATCCTTCCACATGAACCCCTACAACTGACGGCCCTTAATGCCCAGCGATGCGGGCAGTTCAGGACCGATTGACGTAGGGATCTTTGGGGAGGCTTATGTTCTGTAGTGGTCTTTTATCGGCTGATAATAATGATGATTATATTGCTAAACTTGCTAAAATGTTTTTAAAGGGTGCTATAACTACTTGAATAACTAAGTTAATGAGGTTTAATATCTTCTATTACAAGACGATAATTGCACATATCAGATAAACCTCCTGTTAATCTTCTCTTTTGATTAAATAAAAATGACTTACTCTCTCCTTAATAAACCGAGTAAAGTTGCTAGATTATAGATTTGAATATCATTCTTTGCTTATTCAAAACTGCTTTATATTTGAATCATCAAGCAAAGTGGCTATCCGCAGTCCACTTTTCGCACCCATGGGAAACGAGACGTGACGAGTTGCGCACCTCGTCGCCGCCATTCTGGTGCGAAATATATTCCTCCATTGCGTTCCTACGAGTAGCAAGGGAAAATAATTGTCGACCCAAACAGAGCTCCGCATGTTTGGGCAAGGTTAGCCCTGGGGTCACTCGGTCCCAGGGCAATGGCACGCTAATCCCAGACTCGCCTCTGTGCACGCAGCACTTGGACACGGCTTACCACTGGCTTGGCGGAAGGGAAATGTGTAAAGTAAGGGAATGCGGACTTTAGGAAGGGCTTAACGATAAGAGGGGATACTACTGACCCGAATAGAGCAGAAAGGAGACAGTAGTAACTCGGGAAGCCGGGGTCGCATATCCATTACTCAAAATAGTGCCGGACAGACGGCTGAGTATTTCCTGACCTGAAGGAAGCGAGAGAGGTGTGTCAGGATCGTAGCAAGTATAGAGAGGTGGTCTCTACCTACCTCACTGGAAACGAGGCGTGATATATATGTATGTATGATCATCAAGCCCTTGTCAGAAATCGGAGTATTCTTGCTCCTACTACATGTTTGTCATAATAAAACGAAATATTTATCTCTTTACAAATTGGTAATCGAAAAATTTTAAATAATGCACCATTAACAGTAGGTACTGAAGTTTGAAGTCATTTGTTATACTTAGACCTTAAACTTAGTTCGTTTGTTTTCATTCTTTAAAATTTTTTCTGTTTTCTTTTTCAGTTTAAATAATGTTAGGTTGAACTAATGTTACGGCTAACTTGGCTATTGTTAATGTTTTATTTACATAATAAACGTATACTTATGGTAACTATTACATTCATATTTAAATGGTTAACATAAATCTAAACAGCCAGGTCACACATTGATCTTTTAGTAATCTTAGAATTAAATCATTTGTGTTATCATTTCTCTGCATGACTTTCACCTTGAACATAACTTTATCTAATAGATGAAGATCTGGACTCTCAAATCTGTAACGACAGCAAATGCGTCTTCGAGATAAAAAGGCGAATCGGGGTGGCAAAAGATGCTATGACCCGTTTAAACCACATCTGGAAGAAGAGAGGAATTAGTATAAACACTAAAATCACACTAGTACGAACTCTGGTATTCCCTATCTTCTTGTATCGTATGGAAACGTGAACAATCCCTGCTAGAGAGAGACAAAAGATTAACTCATTCGAGATGTAATGTTGGAGACGTATGCTTAGCATACCTTGGACAGGGAAACGCACTAATGCATCGATCCTGATTCGCCTCCGAATAAAAACTCGTTTGTTCACCATATGCCAGCGACGCATCCTTATGTATTACGGCCACACAAAGGCGACGACTGGAAAAATTGATTGTCGTTGGGAACATCGAAGGCAAAGAATCATTCGGTCGTGCACCAACCAGACGGACCGATCAGTTTAAAGACACATGGTCCTCTAAATTCTACACAATCCTAAGAGATGCACTGAAAAGGAACCGGTGGAAGCAGATCGTTCGCTCCAAACAGTAACCCTAGTACTGACCACGATCTCTAGACATGAGGAAACGACCTTAGAGAGAGAGAAAATAGATCAAGAATGAATCCAATAGTAGATAAATCTTCAATCATGTTCTGTTCATGCTAGTATCAAAAAAATTAAGAAAGTAGCATAGATAAATGGCGGTGATATAATATAGAGAATTACAGGCCGATACACTTACGGGACACATCCGATTAGGATACGGGATATGACCAAAAGTGAATGTGGAAGGAATTGCTTATTGTAGGTAAATTTGTGCGGTGAGTAAGAAATGAAACACTACCGGGCGGTGTACAGTTTCCCATCGCCTTTCCTTGTACGGAACACAATGCTTCGCTTCAAATTCCTATAGGGTTTCAAAATTCTGCACACTAGCGCAATATAATAATGTGAAGCTTATATTTATGCATACTGTTAAAAACGGAGCAGTGGCGTCACTAGGGGATTCTGGTTTTTCAAATTCTTAGGACAGGATATATCTTTTTATGATAGTTTTATTTCCACAATATGTAACTACAATAACCCCCCGCTTGATCACAATTTCACCCGATATTTAGAAACTGTGAGGTCAAAATGTGATCCCTCAAAAAACTCTGGCTATATACATCACTATCAGCAGATAGACGTCTACTATCGTTCCGTTGTCTGCATCCAGGGGATTCCAGCAATCTTCAACAGATCGTGGATCAATCTACACAAAATTCTGTTGCCAGATTGGTTTTAATAAATAGGAGTTATGAAGGACATGTAATTAAATAAAATGCCAAACCATTCGTATGCATATAAAATTATAATTACAATTTATAAATTAAATACAGTATCATAAGTGTTTTGTAAAATTAACATGTGCCTCGAATAACATCAGGCAATGATGTCATCCATTTAGGTCCACTGTCGCCACTGCACACGACTGCTGAACAAACACTATTCATATTTACATATAATATGTTAGTGAACTCACGTAGTAAAAACATTACATAAATTATTATTCTGTATTAAATCATCTATTGCTATTGTTTGTGCACAAGTACAAATGATTTTTTTTTAATTAAAACACTAAGGAGTTAACTTAAGCATACAATTCCTCACAGGGGCGTGCACAGTACATGTGACAGTAATTTAAACCATTATTCTAATCTATCATCGCATTTTTACGGGAAGGAATAAGATAAAATCGGCGGCTCTGCCAATGATTCATCGCAGAGGAAAGAGAGATGGGGGAATCGCAATACATTCTCCACCTACCGCGATTCCATCGCTATTATGATGAATTCCAGAGCTAGTCTTATAAGAATAACAAAAAGTCTTTAAAAGAGGTAAAGATTATGAATTTTGTATCTTTTAAATTATATTTAAATGATTTTTTATTCAGTTTGTATTTCAACATAATCAGCTAAGCGTAATACTAATAAATGCCCACTAACGGCCTTAACTAAAACTCTTCAAGCCGATGGGAAGAAACGTTTCCTTAAACAATCTCCAGATCGTATACATTAGGAATATGATACAATATAAAAGTTTTTTTATTTAGGTGCTGATCTCTAGAACAGTTTAAATTAACATTTTTACAGATTTAGAGTTCACAACAAAGAAAATAGAAATGTACTAGAGGATCAAAAACGCACACGTTAAAGAAATCGCAATAGATAAAAACGATGAATTCCAACGGGAGAAATCACGTTACCGATAAAATTGTAAAAAGACGGCCCGGATGATCTCAGCCACAATGCGAGAAGGATCCGACGCGAAAACAAAAACTTGACTCGACGATCGAGATCGAGTAAATGGCTCGTACGGGCGCAGCATGTGAAATAAAGGCGAAACACACATACACACAACCACATTTTTTAAAAGGCAACACAGAAACCTTACTTAGTAACAAATAGAAATCAACAATATACAAATAATTTTTATGAGATCGTCTAGGTACATACCACCCTAGCTCCTATTTCTGCTGCCAAACAGTAATGTGCAATCATCACTGTGTTCCGTTTTGAAGATCTTTGTATCTAGTGAAATTACTGGGGTAACGAGATTAACCTGTTATGTCTCAAGGCAATGATCACAATTTGGTGGTGTGTATGTATATTATACTAACTAGCGCCACTTTGTTATGGGCGGGCGTATCATTTACCATCAAGTGTAGGATAAAATCCTACCGCACATTGTATAATAAAATAATATTGTTCATATTTCTATTATTATTGTTATATTTTTGCAAACGATTTCATTTTTTTCGTAATTATTTTATGTCCTTCACTACCTGAATAGTTGACTGAAAGAGTGTCTTATTGTACTCACTATTGTATTTTTCTCTCATTTGATTACTGTGCAAGAATATGTAAATAAAGCATTATCAAAATCAGAAAAAAAAATGCAGTACAGATACGTTAAGCTTATAATACCTCTGTGTGGTCAGAATAAAAAATAACCTCATCTTTGCAAACATTAAAAAAAAACACAAATAACTTTTTTGTTACAACCGTTACAATTGCTATCAATACTGGAAGCTGTAACCTACATTAAACTCCCCCGGACCGTTTTAATGTCTCCAAATTTTATATTTTTAAACAAGTTACAAAAATAACTTATTATAACGTAAATAATGCAAAGAGTAACATACAAACTATATAAAAAGTTGTATATATATATATGTGTATATAATTAATAAGAAAATTGTAAAAGACACACAAATACAGCAATTGCTTGTTGTATTTGTTTCTCATACAGGATGTTAGGAAACCGCTTCCGAAAACGAAGACAGACGATAGTACTAATGATATCTTTGATAATAGGACAGAAAAAAAATCGATCCTGATCAAAAAATTATATTTTTAAAACGTTCTATTAGCATTATTTACGCACCATCGTGTGTTAGTACAGCTAAATGAAACGATAGTTTCATAAAAAAATACATTACTAAAAAAAAAGAACCAGCAATGAAACACAAAATCAAAAGCAACCGATGCTCGGATCAACGAACGCCCGGGCGCGCAATCTAAATGCTCCGTGGCCCTATGAAATAAGGTTCAAATTGAAACCAAATACATGTCGAGTTCCCGCCGCGGCCGTGCGCTCGTTGATTCGAACATCAGCTGTTTTTGTGTTTCATTGCTGGTTTTTTATAGTAAAGTAAAGTAATTTTTATGAAACTATCGTTTCGTTTAGCTGTACTAACACGATGAAGCGTAAATAATGCTAATAAAACGTTTTAAAACTATAATTTTTTTTATCAGGACCATTTTTTTTTCGTCACATTATCAAAGATGTCATTAGTACTATCGTCTGTCTTTGCTTTCGGAGGCAGTCTCCCAGTATACACAATGTAAGTAGAACAGAATAGAGTAAGAATAACATAAGATTAGAAATAAAAATATGTATCAAATTAAATAAGGGTTAAAAGAATTGTTAAATGAAATTAAAAAACGGCTTGTCTTTCTAATTTAAGTGTGAAGTATCAAAGAAGAAAAGGAAATTGAGAATGGCAGAGAAAAGAATGCAAGGTAATAACGGTATAAGAGAAGAAAAGGAATGAAAGGAAAGAAAGAGTAGATATGAGAATAAATTAAAATAAAAATTAAATAGAGAAAAAGAATTGAGACCCTGGCCTATCAACACCGGAGTAAACGCGCTCAAAAAAACAGTCATATCTCCACCAAATTTACAGACCTTAGGTTATAGACTATAGATTGTGGAAATTCTATATGAGCAAAGCGACAAACTATAAGTGGCCTATATCCAGCAGTGGACGTCTATCGGCCGCTGATGATAAAGCGACAAAACAGCTTAACTTATAATTCCATGATTTAAATGACTTAAGTATTAACAGTGTGTAGCTAGCCTTATTTTGATAAAGTATATTTTATTGTTTTAAATCGACTTCTTTTGTGCTTCAGGCGCCTAATTTAAATTCAACCTTGTGGCTTGAGCTATTAATAACCCGGCGACAAGTAGCAAGGAATCCTTCCAGGACGCTTTTCGCATCCCGCATTGATGTAATGTATTAGAAATAGACCATTAATGGGTAACAATAACAAATATTGCAAACGAAGCCTAAAACAAAATGGAGTTGGACCGTTTTTTCACGATCTAATAGTTTCCGCTCAACAACTCACGGGATCCAAGCCAATCTCACCTGCTGGTGATACACCCTGCTAATTAAAAAACGAGACACTGGCTCCCACCAACCCGCATTAGCCAGCGTGGTGGGCAATGGCTCAAATCCTCCTATATGAATCTCTACCCGATCACGTGCGGATCTTTGGAGGTGACTCTTGTCCAGCAGCGGACGTCTATCGGCTGATGATAATGAAGCCCGCATGTTACACCGGATCCGAATATTTAGATATCATCTTTAATTCTTGATGAAGTATCGATAACCGGATATTATTCACAAGTCTTGAACCCATCCACAGTGACCTTTCTGTACTTAACGGTACAAGTACACAGCAAGTAGCTACATTACGATTTCACAAAAATCTAAAATTAACCATTCGAAGTATACCATTATTTCAAATTGTAACTAAGATCCACAAACTACAAAGACACTACGTCTGATTTTTTTCGATGAAGCGACAAAATCATCAAAACTTTGACCTGATCTTCTTAACAACGTGCCGGTATTTAGAATGATATACACAGCACCACATTGTGCTTGTCAACTTAAGACATAAGATGTTAAATCTCGTAAGCCCAGTAATTACGCTGGCTGGCTACGGCGCTCTACACAAGAACGCTATAGTAATGTTTGCATACTGCTGTTTGTTGGCCAAAATTGTAGGAGCGTTGGTACCAACATAAATCGTCACAGAAAACCGATACCTACCACCAATATAAGATCTAGAGTAAACCCTAAACTATACTAGACTAATATTGACAATTGTAAGAGTGTAGTCATATCCTTGGTTAGTCAACTATAAACATTTTCCGGAAACTTATCTAACATTCACAGCGATGACTAATGATATCTTCCGACCCCAAACCGTGTCTGTAGACCGAGTGCAAGCCGTGGTCTCATTTTGGCCAGAGCGTGCAGTTCTAAATATAGGCCGGCCTTACATCGGCAGGGGAATTTGGGTGTGGGGTTCAAAGACCGCGCGCGCGACCCGCACTAACGATAACGATCGAATTTATGAACAACGACGTCCAAGTTCAGGGGCACACATACGCCATGAAGGAGATGTCTGTTTACCACAAAACCGAAAGGGAACTGATACGGTTGTAACATTACTGTTATTAATAAACAAAATTTGTTGTCGTTTCTTTTTTTTATTCGACATAATGACCACAAGAGCGAGACGTTCATCTGATGTGATACTCCTGTCCATAACAACGTAGCGCTAGTTAGGATAATATACGCTTTACTATATTATGCTCGTCGCTTTTAGACATATCACGTTCAGTCTCGTTACACCGGTAACTTTACTAGCTACAAAGCTCTACAAACCGGAACACAGTAATATTTCCAAACCACTCCTTGGCGGAGGAAGTACAAAAAAAAATCTTAAAAATACAAATCTGGGGTACAATAACACATCCTCCACTGGTGGTAATGCCGCTCTCCTTTAAGATCCTTTTAAGATTGCTGCCCATATCAAGCAAGTTCGCGACCTTCACCAGCTCATCTGTCTGCTTTAATTAATCGGGGGACTAGTATACGAAGTTTACTATTTATTATAATATAAGAGTTTCTTTATAAAGCAGAAGCATTGAATAGCACGAACTGCACACTTCTGCCACCACTACTAGAAACCGGAATTTTCTTCTATGGCAAAAAAGCTGCTCCAGCGCATGTTGGAGGATGATTATTTCCACATACTAATGAACGTTTTCAAGTAAAAATGAAGAGTGTCAATTAAACTGTCAATCGATTGTAACATGTAATATACCCGGCGTGGTTCCGCTTACCCCGGCGCAATAAAAGCGTGAACATACCGCGTTCTATTCGCGTCTATTGTTACTCACATGCGCCGGTTACTCAGCGTTATAAAACAAGCGAAAGAAAAAAAAATTACTCACCGGCGTCAACTGAATACATTAGACCTTATTATACAGTGTAATTTATTCAGCGTATTTAAAACCCTATGTGTTGCCAATGAGGTTTATTATGTAAGGATGTCCAGCGCGTTGGAATCGCGCCAGACTATTAATGTTCTGAGAGAATCTCGGCAGCAGCTTCCTTAGTGCGCTGTTATGAGAAAATGACATATATTCCAATTATGATAATTATGTCCTTAAAAAAAATGATCTTTCCAATATTTTTAAATACTTCGTTATGAAATATAGCGCGTTCAGCTGCAGTAAATTAGTTTCCACAGGACCCTCCCTGCGCACAACTCGATATGAATGAGTCAATAATTTAAAGTAGTGAACTATTTTCGTTATTTTCGAAATCTTTATAATTTGATTATATTACACTTCTTTAGGACATAAATAAATTCTGTAACGGTAACCACTTAGAAGGCTTTCAATAGAAGAAACTTCCTCTAAATCCATCATACTAAATAAAATACTATTTAAGATTTCTGATATCATAGAATGGTCACTTAAGATTCGA
This sequence comes from Ornithoptera alexandrae, assembly GCA_029030555.1. Classification (NCBI taxonomy): domain Eukaryota; kingdom Metazoa; phylum Arthropoda; class Insecta; order Lepidoptera; family Papilionidae; genus Ornithoptera; species Ornithoptera alexandrae. Next base: position 2,098,698 of record JARDVY010000007.1, on the reverse strand, counting down.
AAATATGCGTAAGACATTTTTCTTTCTAAATAAACTAGATTACATAAAAAACCGATCAATGGAGTTACCTTACCCTGGATAACATAAAGGTATTAATGATAATAATTTACCATAACCAGATAATTTTTTGTAGGAAGGTTCATAGTATATATCTAAGAGCATTCGGAAAAACTTAGTGAAACAATACTAAACGAAGTATTGTTAAAAAGAAAAGTTAATTAAATAGTTTTAATATTTCTAAAGTTTAAATAAATCAAATTTTATTAATAAAATAATAATCTCATTTATTTTTCTCTTATCAATGGTAAGTACGATAACAAGTAACCTTCATTAACAAAATGCTGTGTAAGTAAACCAGTAACAAATCTAACGCAGTTAACCAAAGCAAAGCTAATTGGGAATAATGAATAGTTCTTCAACAAAGACCAAACCAACGGGTTCATTGTCGACTTTTGAACAATACTACTATTATAATAAAGTTTTATGATATTCCTTATACTAGTACAGAAATGATGAAGTACGTATACTTCTCATAATAACAATAGCCGTAAATAATTTACTTGATGTATTAGTACCTTGTTAGACACTAACATTAATTAGTACATAATTACCCACACCATATTCTAAGGTTGCTAATGTACATAAAATATATAAACGAAATACTTATATCTTTTTCTGATTTTGTTTAAAGAATTAATGCTTGACGTTTTTCTATATCAGTATCAGTGTTTGTTGTGATTTTAGTTTCTATTATCTATCCATTTATATATGAGATTTCCCCTACGTAGAGCCTCTTGACGATATCTCTGGGACGATAAGGCCTAGATACTTGACATTTAGTAGGAATATTTCTATTATAGATCAGCTAAAAATGGATTTAACGAAATGTTATTCCCAAAAGTGATTGCGGGGGTGGTAATAACGAAAAGGGGCACGGTGAGCGGCGGGCTGTCGCCGCCGCGCGGGAATATTTCTAACAAATTAGAACTCTGAATTATAGTACAATGCATTGGTTGACTCTCAAGAGATTGATAGACTCTTCACGAGATCTCAGAAATTATTACACGTGAACACTCAAAATTTGGCAGACATATTGCTTCTGCCGTTTAGCCGTCAGCTAAGAATGATTTTACAAAATTCCTTCCGCAAAGGGAGTTGCAGGGGTGTTACCGCCAGCAAAGCGGGCGCAGCTAGTTCTTTATAAATAAATTGCTCATTCATAAGACAAAATGTATTGTAACTATGTGTATCAATGTATAATATAAAACTTATTATTCTTCGACAGTTTTATAACTGCTGATTTGTAATATCTAGTCAGGTGACTAGGTATTCGATATTGAGGCAAATTAATATTTAACTCAAAATTTCGTATTAGATAATGTTGACTATATCTAATTACTGATGGAAACTGTGTAAAAATCGCAACAGCTCTTATTATTTAGCCAAGCAATAAGAATGTCAAATCAGTGATATAATGGGCAACAAACGTTCACATCGGAGCAAAGTATTGTTTAAAGATACTATCCAACAGCAAAAATTGCAGTGGCGATATAAAAATAAAAGAGTTTTCAATAAGTTCGTACATAGAGCCACATAAATATGTGTATTAGTCGTGTATGTTGTATATTGGTTCGTTCACATGAGTGCATATTATCGAGCGCGATACGTGGGTGGGCTTCGATAGCTCGCGTTAAACATCCTTACAACGAAAACTGTTTTAAACTAACTATTAATATTTATTTAATTTTAATCGATAGCACTTATTTCTGCCGCTAAACAGTACAGTGCAAACAATAATGTTCCGGTTTAGAGGGCGCTGTAGGTAATAAAATTGCAGGGGTAGACTTAACATCTTGCGTCTCAAAGCTACGAGCACAATATAGTGCAGTGTGTATCATCCTAACTAGCGCCACGTTATGGGCAGGCGTATTACTTACCATCAAGTGAACGTCTCGCTCGTCTTGTCGCTTTATTAGATAAAAAAAAGTGTAACATTTTTTTTTGAACAAAGCTATAAGACAAGCAAAACTTTTGGCTAATAGTATATGATACAGCATATCTATAACAATGTGGTGCTAATCAGAACGATATACACTGCACAACATAGTGCTCCTCGCTTTGAGACAATATATCGTCTTGTTACCTAAGTAATTTCACTAGGTACAACTCTCTTCAAGTAACAACATAGTAATGTTTACACATTATTGTTTTACCGTAGAAACAGGTGCAGTGGAGATACGGCAAAAGCCATCAATTATATTACCTGGACCAGACGAATGACGACTTATTATTTCTTAATAAAAGTACTCGTAGACTTTATATTACTTTACTTACTATACTTACATTTTTAATTATATATGCGATATGACGAACAGGATGATCATCCTTTGATCACATCGCAGAGCATTTGAGACAAGGCGTTACTCCAATTGTTTACTTTGTAATTTAAGAATGTATAAAATGAACAAAAAGATTCTTTTTAAACACAATATAACTTTAATTAGAATATCTCAAAGTTAGTTTACTTAAACGAATTAATTAATAAATTGATAATAGTTAATAGTGAGAAAAACGTAAACCGTGATTTGTGAGGAATATTCTCATCTTCAAGTCTCAAATTTAAAGCGGATTATTGATTTATCCTGATTAAGATAAAATATCGAGATGGTTAAGCTATTACACTAGACAATAGATAGCGGTAAAGCCGAATGACACTGCTAGTCTGGTGAGTGTATGTTCAACAATGATAACATTGTATGACACACCGCTCGCCGCTGTCTTTCCTAAAACAACCGAACACGATTTTATAACTTCACCTCCGATTTAAAAATCAACTGAAATGACGTAAATTTATTTTATAGATTATAACTAACTAAGTTTACAAATCAAATTTTGAACCCTATTCTTTATATACCTTCAATTTAGGTCTAAACTTTAGTTCAAATTATGTAATATCGTAATGTCAAGTAACTACACACCTTAAAAATATTATCAACGGTTTAAACTCGAAATTTGTATAAAAATCCGTGATTTGATTAAAAACCAAAGCAAACATTTAATATAGCGAGAATCCTTTAAAGGCGGCTTATGGTTCCGTAGAAATATTAATATGATTATAGATTAAAAAAAATTGAGCCGACAACGAAGTATACTATTGTGATGTGCAAAAGTTGGGACCCGCCTAGAAATCAAATCCAAAGCTCACAAGTCATAACTTCGCGTGATAAAGGAAGTTTGAAACCTAGCATGCATGTAATTACATCGTAAACATGCATATGCGTATGTTGCGTATACCCGAATTCGCGAACAGCTCCTCACACAAAGTGCACGTACTAATGAAAAGAAAGTGTATGCTCGCAACACTTGCCGTACTTAGCATGCTAATTAGAAATATTGAAGTGTTTGCGTGTGATGATGTAAGTCGCAAATTTTCAAGCAGGAACTACCAGCCTTTTATAGTGACTTACGGTTCCGTAGGAGTTTCTATTCGATGAATTATAATTACTGTTGGTTTGTTGCTAGAGACCATCTAGATATGTACCACCACAATATCTATTTCTGCCGTCAAACAACGATATGAAAACATTATTGTGTTCCGATTTAAAAGGCGCTGTAGTTGCTAGAATTACTGGTGTAAAGAGACAACATGTTGTCTCAAGGCGATGAACAAATGTTTTGTAGTATATATCATTCTAGAACTAGCAACTGACAAAACATTACTAAGTCGCTTCGTGGAATAAAAAGGGTTATAATTTTTTTAAACTCACTTCAATGCATCATTTGTAAGCAGTTAAGAAACTTTCTTCAACTACTATAATCTAATCAAAACAATAATGAAATATTTTTAAAACTATCAATATATTGTGTTAAGCTTGAGCTTCGAGTTGGACAACTCACGCTGACCAACAGTCAATCGAATTGTATCGATCCCTCATTCAATGGAATTGGGGAGGCGGTCGACGAAACTGCTCTCAACTGACAACTCAATACATTATTCAAATAACAACAAAAATACTATAGAGCAGTGAATACATAGTTCTTAATTTTATTTATGTTAATGTAAAGTTCAATAACGAAAATTATAGGTATTATAAACAATACCTTCAGGAAAATTTCTTCGGTTACTAAACTTAAACGATTTTAGAGAATAAAAAAAAGTAAGCATGGCATCTATCTCCACATGTGTGTACACATAAATATGTACATATGTATGACAAATTATATTCCGAATATAGTTGGGGAAAAATCATTAAAATATAAATACATAAGTGTACTCAAAATCGACACATACCAACAGATGAGTTGCAATCCAAATCACTTGACATATCAGCACTGAAGAAGCTTTCAATACCTGGATTTCACATCCGAATATTAATTTAATTAAAAAAAAATATAAGATAATAAGGAAAGACAAGATGTTTTCAACAAAAAAAAAATAGTGAAGTGATTTTTTTATTTTGTACGAGATTAAACTATAATCCAACTTGTGGTTATGTCGCGTTTTATTGTAATATACTCGTATACCAATAAATAAATAAACGAAACTTGTTTACTCTTCGCATTAAGGAATAAAATTCTAAATGTACTAAAATGAAACTAAATTAGTTCTAAAACTATGCCAAGACCGATAGACGTAATTAAAATCTTGTAAAACTCAGTTTTTTGTGGTTAAGTGCAATGAGGTTTTGTAACAAACATAAAATTGTATGTACCAGTCACATTCTAAATACCTTATATAGTTTCAACATACATTAGATAGTTTATACTCGAAACTGGTGTTATATTTATTTATGTATAAGCTGCGTACGCTTACGCAATATAGAATTCAACAAACTTGCGTACGTTTTATATATTGGTATATTTTATACAGGTATAGACTTTAAATTAAAACCTATTAAACTAAGGATAAAATTGTAGATTTAAATGTTGAGGGAGATAACTTAGAAGTCGTTTAGGCTTAGCATACAGACATAATATCCCACGAAGATGACAACTGATCAAAAAAGCAAATTTTTTTGAAAATCAAATTATTTAAATCTTTTTATTTTATGAATCATTTAAACCAGTGTAAAACTAATTAAATTTTTCTAAGCTTTTAGATTAACATAGTGCTATCTACCTTCTACTAATCTTGATAATATGAATAGGTCGACGTGTTGAAACCACGCCTATTCATAACACGCATTGCAAATCAACAAACAGCTTCATGGTGAGTCAATGGTTCTGATGATTTTCTGATGCTGCTTGTCGATAACTATATATTTCGTCATAATCCTCAAAGGTATAGTTGCAGCTGTTAAAGTGCTATCCATATTCACATACGTTTCGAGAAAAAAAATCTTGAAAAATTTATTTTTTAATACCCGCAGTATTCATATACAAAAATAAATAAATTAAAAACTAAATGTACTGTTTTCTTTAATAAAAGTGTGTAAATCTTTATTTAATTTAATCAGTAGAAATTGTAAAACTAATTTATACTATACATGGAGACCGACAAAAAATGTGTAAAAAGTATAATTTATTAAAAAACGAGTACAAAACATTTAAAATTGCTGATTCGTCTTTAATCATATAACTTATTACAAATAAAATTAAACAATTGTAGAAATGCAATATACAATGTCATATTGTTTTGCTTACCTTTTAAAATGTGGGCGAAGGCACCGATATTCCAAATGTATTTAATGCACGTTAGTTCACTTAAAAACACAGAACATCTTTAATTATACAAAAATATTTATCAGTTCACAAGACAGCTGTAATTTCTGCCGGTCTGTCAACCGCGTCCTTGGGGAAGGCGGTAACACGCCATGTTGTTTTGAGGACAGGCGCGTGGCGACTGCGCGCCGCCGCCCCTTGCGCGGCGCATGCGCGATGCGTCACCCCTGTCGCACCCGCGCGCCAAAACGGCCTTCCTTCCTTGTTCCTGTAAGGTCCGCTCGCACGCACCTTTTTTTCCGGTTTAATTTTTTATATTTTTTATTCTACTAAGCGACGATACGACCGGGACGTTCACCTGATTGTAAGTGACATGTCTTTAAACATATCACTCGTCGCCTGAGACATAAAATGTTGAGTGTCGTTACCCTAGTAATTACACTAGCTGCGGTGTCTTTCAAGCCGAAACAATAATGTTGGCACAGTGCTGTTTGGCGACAGAAATAGACCTAGACGGTCTCCGGCAACAGAGACCTACCACCAGTAAAAACTTTTGGTATTATTGACGAGTATTACAGATTGGTTGGACTTAGCACAATTAGATCCGGCGCTACGAGATAAATATATAAAGAAAAATTATTTTTTTACTTTGTGAATATATAACTTCATATTAATACAAAAAAAGGGATTGGTATAGATGGATTAAATAAGTTAAAAATAATTTAATTTAAGCTCCAAGACAAAAATAATAAATTTTATAAATAAATAAATATGCAATTAAGGAGAGGCTAATCAATGAATGGCTAAGAATATGGTCATCGGAGTAGCACGCGCTCCGTGACCTACGTGCAGTAAGTAATTTACTAATTTAACTAAAGCAAATATGTAATAATTATGACACAAATTAACGTGAATTTTATGTATGTGTTTTGTTATCATACTTCGCATTTAACGAAGCACTACTAATTATTAATAGTTACAATAATTATATATTCAATTAATAACTCTGACCCTTGTCAAAGAAAATAGCGCATTACGTTAAGAAATTATTAACGTCAAGACTAGTGATTATCTACCTTCATATCCTCTCTGTATTTCTACTAACAAAATTATATCATCATATATTTTTTTTATACATTTATTACCATTCAGATCTCACTTCTACATAAATTATATGTCTGAAAGGGATTACTAATATTTTATATATTTACCCGTCCCACTAATACCACTGTTACATACGACAATATAACTATTTTTATGGACTCTAGTTGTACCTAACATAATATAATATATGAAAGTTAAAGTATTTTTCCGTCCCAAAACCTGATAATTATTGATAACCGTTTTAAAAGAATAATAACCTGCGCTTGCGTAACGGATTGAATAAATGGCCTTAACGCTTTTTTTTGCGAAAGAAAGCTCTGAATCCTAGTAGTGGAAACATTAAAAGGGTTGTTTATTTATATTGTGATTCAGAAATTATTAATTTGACATTTAGCAAAAACTCAAAATATCTAATTTTATCCTATACAGGGACAACACATGAACTAATTTTGTTTAGAAGAATAGTAGACGAATTCAATGTTAGGTTTATTGTCAGAAATGTTACTGTTCCTCAATAATAAGCAACTATTTATGGTTTCCTGGCATTGTACTCTAATATTCAATGATTGAAGTAAAAGTGAATATATACGTATAATACGTGAAATATATTAAGCTTTATCAATGAAATAATACTAGCGTTTCATTACGGGACCCTCGCCCACTATCTTAACACCTACGCTCTTTTAAAGACTTAAACGGGAAAAATAATGATCAACAAACGTATGAAAATCGACTTTACTTTCTTGTAATAAGCAGTATGTGTAGTAAAGGTTGAAATCGGCTCAGTTCATCCAATTCTGGTTTAAGTGATTCCAGACCGAGGTTCTCGTTAGTTACTTTTGTTGTTTGTCATAATCGTGAGGGTACAAAGCGAAGCCGAAACCAGAAATCGTGTACGTGGGACGACACATGCATAAAAGAGTTATGTGCTTTAAGACTTTTACAGGGTATTTTTTTTTAAGTAAATGTTTTATTTTTAAATATAATCATAAAGTTAATTACCTCCATTTACTATATACCGTATTATTGCGACTAGAGGTGTTCTTTTATTGCAGTTGTGACAAATATAAGAATCAAAGACTAATAAAAACAATTATTAATTTATATACCGGACTCGACGTTTTGATGTACCATTTTTTTTTTTTTTTGATGAAGTTTGCAGAAATATTTTCAATACGCATACGTAAATTTTGGATTAATAACACGTAAACTGTTTGGATTAATAAACACATTTATTATTAGTATGTGCAACTTTTTTCTAAGTTTGTAGTTGTTAAAATATTATTAATGCTTTTATTACAAGTATCTCCAAGAAATTTGTTTGTGGGCTGTTCTTGGAATAACTTTGAAAGTTGTACATCAGATTACCCGTGACTATTTTGTAATAATAAAATAGAAATTTTTCCATTTTCTCGTCACGCCACCTTTTTCCCCAGAAATGAATATATTTATATATGTAATACATTTGGTAAGAAATCGTACTTGCGTATTATCTTCATGTTTTATAATTTGAATTCGTACAATATCATTTATTCATACCTAATTTCAAATAATAATAATCCTACCACTTTTTCTAATACCAGTACTAAAAACCAAGTAACCAAAAATACTTTAAAGTATTTTATAAACCAAAATATCATATAAAAGCAGAAAATTAAAGTTTATTTAAAACGTTTTAAAATGCGAATTTAACTGTATAGAGGGAAAACTGAACGTCTAGAACTTGTAATTAAAATTTTCAATATTCTATTATAGCATAATGTAAACTGGCGAGGGATAATTTGGAAGGGACATATAGCCAGTAACGTACGTCTATTGGCTGAATCACTATCATTATCATCATAGTACTAGTGATTTTGCAAATTTAACTCATTCATTAGGCATTCACTAAGTCTAACTTAACAACAGTTTAAGTATTATATAAATGCTCAAAGTGTAACAGAAATATTCATAAATAATATATATATATATATATATATATATAACTTTAATGTATTACTTGGTGAGCGTATTTATATCCATAAACTGTTCTATAACATTCTTTGGTTTATCGAAAATTTTTATACACATCTATACATAAGTAATTCATGAACAATAAAATTTAACAAGCAAATACTTAAAAATTAATACCTGTTTTTTATACTGTTCCAATACGTACACCCCTAATGTCAATGTAAAGTTCATTATCTGTCACATTGAACAGCTGTTGAAGTACTTGAATATTCTGGTTACATTAAATACGAATTAAATGAGTGTTTGAATACTTTAAACTTCATAATTTTAAGACCGATTACATGCTAGTGCTACATTTTATCTTTATATACAATTTTAATTACTAAAATCCTTGTTCATTTACTTCAGCGTTATCTTAATTTCAATTTGCAATGCCAGACGAAAAGAAATCTAAGTAAGTGTAGTAAAATGTTATGAGAAACGATTTGCTACGGGCAGTGCAGAACAGTGTATAGAGATCTGTGGAGGAGACATATGTCCGGCTGTGGGCGTCGATCAGCTGATGAAGTTTTATATAAATTAACATTTAAAATTGTTAAATATATTATTAAGTACTGGCCTATATCAAGCAGTGGACGTCTAACGGCTGATAATGATTATTACGGAAAACGGTTTTTATTTCAGTCGAAAAAATGACTCTAAAGAACAGAGAAAATCCCGACGAAGACGTGAACCTCAAATTGAAAAAAAAGAAAACAATCAACAAACATCAGTGAACAAGGAACTAGATACACCAAAAGGTAATACCATTTCTTGGTGTTAGATGATTTAAATAAATTGAAACATATTTTAAAAAAATACTTAGCTAAAATGAACTTGGAAAATATCTGGTAATATTGCTTATATTATGCTATAGACTATGGGTTTACAAGCCTTGTATGAAATGAGTTGTATGTCAGTCAAAAGATCAACTATTTGATATGTAATGACATACAATTGGAAAATATCTGATCACCAAACTTCAGTTTAAAGAGGGTACCTAATGATGATGATGATTGGAAAGTAGACTTTTGTTGTAATTAGGGCAATTTCGATGTTTGTAAATTTCAAATAAACTCTATACATTCAATTTAGTTAGAATATAATGAAAAGATGTCTTTAAATTTAGTAACACTTATTTTCCAGTAAAGACATAATTATTGTTTTTCTAAAAATGTTCCAGTTCCTGAAAAGCCTGTTTATGAGCCACCAGGTCCAGAGTTCTTCAAGAGTTTAAAAAGGGAAACAGATGAAATACTTAAAATAACAGAAGAAGCTAATTCAAAATACAAAAAGAAAGAGATACAAAGTAATTGGGCAAAATACGAAATGCCTATTGATAGTTATAATGATATTGAGGAACAAGAGAATTTCGGAGCGGACTATGAGGTTTAATATTTAAATTATGTTTTTAAATAATATAATAATTATTTTTCTTCAGATATTAAACTTATGAAGTTGATAATTAGTATATTAAATCTAAATATTTTGCAACACTTTGAAAGTCTTATATATTTTTTCAGGCTCTGATCCAGGCACCTTTATCAGTTGGAGGGCACTTTCAGTTTAAGCATGAAAAATCGTGGGACATAAGTACAGGTCCTTCTATTTATGACAAATATTTTGAAATTGATATGGACAAATTAGGTATAGGTTTGTCTACAATACCATTTTATGAAAGAAATTTGTTAGATCAATCTATGTTTACTGAAAGTGACATATTAAATATGAATAACAGAGCAACAAAATTTAAACAAAAATACTATAATGATAAAAAATACACTACCCCAGAGTTAGCAGCTCAAGAGATAATTTTGAAGGAATTGGCAAAGACAGATGACAATCCGTCAATTTTAGATGGGAAACAAAATACAGACTCTACTAAAGAAATTTATTTTAGAAAAGAATGTAATGACAATACAAATGCTACTAAAAAAACTGAAGAACTTCAAGAGTACATTCCAGATAAATGTTTGGAATCCAAGATTTCACCAGAAGCAGTTTGCACTAATGAAATCAAAGCAAATGAACCTATAAAAGTAAATATTAAATTTGTAGAAAATAAAGAAACTGCATTGCATGTTGAAAAAGAACAGGAGAATGTTAAACTTGTAGATGATATTGATGATATAATAAATATAGTGGAAAGTAAAACAATAAAAACAGATATAGAACCAAAAACTAAATCACCAATAGAAAATGTCAATGTTCAACAGCAGGTGGTGAAAACAGCAGGTTTGTAAAATATTTTTTTTATAAGGTCAAACGACGGATGGAATGTTTATCTCATTGTCATATCCTCCAATGAATCACAAATGGAACTGTTTTAAGTAACAACCAAACTGATTCTTTTATATACAAGAAGCTGAAACAAATATAACATTCACATGAAAGTATTCTACTAAGTCACAAGTGCAATGTTGACCTGATAGCAAGATGTATGCCAGGCCATAAGTGTTTTTACTTATCACTTGGAACACAAGATGTTAAGTATTATTATATAATTAGTTTTATTAGCTACTCTTACTACTCTTAAACTGGAACAATTTTTGAACTTTATTATTTAGCGACTGGAATAGACCTTGCATTTGTTCTGATCTCAATAGTTTCTCTTTACTTACCACTAATTTCAGTATAGATAGTTGTGCAACAAATAGATTTAAATCTCAGCACCACTAAGAGTTATTGTGTCCATTAGTTTTGTAACGAGAACCAAGCTGATGAAGTAATAGATAATTTTTAGGTTAGAATAGTACTTAATTTTATTCTCACTTAAATTACTGCTGCCGGAGACCGTCTAGGTGGTTACCACTGCAGCGCCTAGTTCTGCCGCTAAACAGTAGTGTGCAAACATTACCGAGTTCCGGATTGAAGGGCGCTGTAGCAAATGTAATTACTGGGGTAACGAGGCGCAATATCTTACGTCTCAGGCGACGAGCGCAATGTATATCATTATAACTAGCGCCGCGTTTTTATGTGACTGATTTACCATTTGGTGAATGTACGGCCCGTCTAGTAATTGAATAAAAAAAAATCACTACAAAACCATTGGTTCAGATAGTAAAAGGCAGTGTTTTAAGTCCATGGAGATAGTATTATAGATTCTTTATTTTTTCCTGTTTTAAAAAACATGATCTGATCATTATTGAATATATATTTTGCTGAATTTCAGTTGAATCACCTGTGAAAGTAAAAGAAACACTAAAGAATCCTGTGATTGAATCACCAGAAGATCTCGAGAAGTGGCTTGATGACTTTCTAGATGATTAAATTAAAACATTTCAATTAAAACTACTTTAATATATACCACATACTAGTCTGTGGCGAACTGTATACTTATATTATCTATATTTAATCGAAATAGAAGGGTTTTTCTTAACTAGTGCACTTTACCACCAGATTACATTGCCGCTTATCATCAGGTGGGATTGTAGTTAACCGCAGGTCTATGTAACGATAAAGAAATTAGAACGTAATCGTCGCCTTGTTAATAACCTGATGGTATATTTTATATGAAACCACGCCATCTCGTGTTTTCCTGTACAATTTCTATTACCGATTGAACGAAATAAAAAGGTAATGATCAACAATTACAAGGTTTATATTCTATCAAACACATATATACCTATATATACTAGCCCTTAACGCTATTGGCGGTGACTGTGTCAATTGGCAGTTCTAGTTTTCCGTATTAAAAAATATATTTTTCTGGACAGTTTTACTGAAATAATGGACATCAGCATTTTTTATTACTCCTTTTAACAAATAAAGGATCTGCTCACGAGTTCTCTAATATAGTGATTAAGGAAGGATTCCGCGAATCTGTTTTATTCAAGTCGATATTTTTAAGTATTTACGTCAATAGCCAATATATTACACTTCGTGCTTAGTCTGCTGAGAATCTCAAAGACCGTCGATCACTCATCTTTATTGGCGTCAAACTGAACTATCCCATTGAGAGAAACCTATAGCAGCTATAGAAAAGCTTTAGTAAAGTTTGTAAAAAAACTTGTAGACCTAGAAGTCCTATAATTTCGTTACGATCCTATATTTATAAAAAGTATCAGGAAGATCAATATAAGCAAAACGTTTTGAGATTTATACATTGGAATTTATGAAAATATTTTCATAGATTAAAAAGTATTAGTAGAGGTGCTAGATATGCTCGTGTAAACATTGTAGATACAATAATCGCTCATATATATATATATATATATATATATATATATACATATATCCATGATGGGTTTTGTTTGCTGAACGTTTCGACATGAGAAGACCAGTCGATGCGGAAAAATTTATAGATGATTATAGGCATATATATTCATTATTTGAATTTCATAGATCCTTCACAATTTTATTTCTGATTAACCTATATAAACATTTTAATCTGAGGTTATTTACGCCGTTGCTATAGAAAGTCATTTGTGCTTGTATTCAAGGAATATTTCCGATAAATTTTAAGTCCAATTTTTTATAATGATCAGAAAAGCGGGTGGGGAACGGCTAATGTTTGAATAAAACAACTTGTGTATATAAATGAGTTTAATTTCCATATTATTTAAACCACGCCAGTCATCATTCTTCTATCTAGTTAAATTGATATGAATAAGATTGAATATATTTGATATAAATCTTGAGTAAAATGATAAACAATGAAATGAATATTTTGAGTATATGATTTGGATAAAATGTTTGATGCTGTATTTAATATCGTATAATTTTTCTTTTAGATATGAATAGTTTTTATAATATATGACAGCAAAGCATTTATTTTTCGTATAATATAATTTTTTTTATTTATTATATTAAAAAGCGGATAGCAAAAGTGAATTTTATGAATTCATGCATGTCTTCTCGTATTTTAAGATTCTTGTTTAAATAAATTAACTTGTCAGTCCTTACATACGGGAATAAAACAAAAATATGAGAACAACTTAGTTATTCTATAATATAAATAATTATATCACATTTCGGTAGTTGGTAAGGTTTTTTCTCGAACCCATTTGAGCATGACTATTAATATTCCACCACTGTAACTGTCGCCAAACAGTTGTTTGGTGTGTTCCGGCCGTCAACACACAAGAGCAGGAGTGTTCTGGGTCAACACGCATCAAGTTCCACGATACGTCACTCAAAATCACGCGAAATTAAGGACTTTCATTTCAATATCCTAAATTAATTTTTTAAAAATTATCGCATTTGCTTTATATGTATTTAAGTCGCATAAGGACAGCGATGGATCGTTTGGTCAAAGTCGATGGATTATGTATGTAAAAAAAGTACCGTACTTACAATCGTCAGTAGTGTGTTAAGAGACGAGCAAAATAAAAAACAAGCTGTAAAAAATTAACAGGGGAAATAGAAGTAAAGATGAATCTTAATGTCGTTACTGAAAATGATATTAAATAATGATATAGTTATTTATGATGTGATTTGCATTACATCCTTCGGTTCGAAAAAGAAAAATTGTACGTTAATCAATGTTTAAAATCATTAATTGAAAAAAGGTATATTGAATAATCCCCCACTTACCGGACATATATTTCCACCACATCCACGGTTAGTTTATAGGTAATAAATAAAAGGATTAAATTCGCTCGCGGTCATAACAAATTAAATCTAAATAAATAAAATAACTGGCGTTAAATATGTTAGCATCTTTCATCCTACCCTATTTTCCTTATATTTAAAAGAAAAGAAATTTACTTACGCTGAACATTAGAAGGACCATACTATATGCAGTGCAGCATACTACAATATGCAGTATACTACAGTTTCACTTGGCTTGTCTTCTAAAGATGCCCAAACTATTTTACACTTACCTGCACACAGTGTAATTTTAATATTATCATTTCTGGAAGAATCCACATGAAAAATATAATAATTGCTTTTATATTTTAATTTAGAGTAGATGTCCAATCTGCCGATTGTCGAATCATAAATAAAACTGTAACGTATTTATATTCAACCTCAAAAATTAAACCAACAAAATGTTCACATGACATATATAAACAACACATAACTAGAGTTTGAATATGTGCAAAGATTTAATATTCCCACATAGATCATTCGCATAGCAGCGGTAGCGCACAATAGTCTCATTACGACATAAGCGTATCAATACAATCTTGTAAGATTGCGATCCATTTTTTCTGGCATCCCCATACCATTGAATTCGATGACAATATTCAATAACTACGTCTGCAGAATGGCGGCGTAGATTATCGTGCTGAAAAAGTAGTCTATCTCCCATGTAGGGACAACAAGACTAGTTCCGCATCGTTATGTTAATAATTCATTCTTAATAAGCCGCTGGCCCGAACATGGAGTCACCTACGGAACTGTAGCAACATAACCATGGTAACCGAGTCCCTACTACGCAGCTTTTTTCCAATGATTTATTGCAGAGTTCTTCTCTTCCGGGCGCCACCGTTTTTTATTCGTTATACCTTCTCGCTATGAACAAAATTTAAACTCATTTGTAAATAGAAGTTGCCTCCCAGCTTCGTCATTCCAATTGTCATAGTTTTTCACTTCGAATTTAAACTCATCTTTCTTACTCGCAGTCGCGACGAAATTGTCAGAACATCTCGGATCACAGTCATTCTCATAAACTTCATAAAAAAGCGCTGTACGTCTGAATTTGATAGTAGTAACGTTGGGCCACATTTTCATAGGTTTGTTTAATTTCAATTAAAAACAGCCCAAGGAACTGAAATAGCAGAATCACGGTATATTCAATTTATTTGCAATAGTTTCACATTCAACAATAAATAAGTACAGGCAAAACTTTAAACAGAACCCAAATTTGACCTCTAACTGACCAAGTTTTTCTGGCGAGAATCAAACAGCTTATTAATGAGAGCTGTTTATCATGTTGGGACTCGCGGCCTTCACCCAAGGATAGTGTCAAGGCCATTTATCTACCACACTGATCAAGTGATTTTTTGTTACCACGCATATGAACTTCTTACCAACTGAGCTATCACAGCTTCCGAAATGCAAGAATAATATTAGAAAAAAAAATTATGTATAATAATTTTTTAGTTATAATAATGTACAATAAACTTACTTTGTTATGTTTAATATGATGATGTACTATTTGAGGCTGGTCTAGTTCGAAGAGAAGAGCAAACAAAGAAAATAATCGAACTATACTTTTCAATAGAATATTCATTTTAAGACATTACTTGGCAAAATCATTAGCAATATACGTAATAAAAAAAGACGTATTAAGTTAACATCTATTAGTACTTCAAGGTAAATAAAACAATCTTTATTTATCACCTGGAGTGATTTATTACTACAAGAATTATATTGCCCATAGTAATAAATTCTCCAAAATTATTTACAGATAGTAAACACAAAAAAATGCACAATTATTGCAATTATACAATATATTTAAAACCGGTAATTGTAAAACACTTTACACTTGCGTTCTTCATTCACCATCTTGTGTGAACTTCTTTTCTTCTTTTACTCCATATATGTACATTTACTGACAACATAAAACACGCATTTAAGTTAATAGGTGATACATTATTTTAATTAACAGACAATTTTGTAGTAAGTTATATAATAAAAAGGATATATTACACTAATACAAAGAAGATACAGTAAAAAATATTTAACCAAATTAATTTTACAGTAGTGACATCTGAGTTCCCGCCGCTTTTAATCAAGTTTTCTATTAACCCTAACATCGAACAGTTAATTGGGTCTCACTTAATAATAATAACATCTTCCTAACGTTTAATGTTTTTAACACCTCTTTGGATATAAACTAGAACATTTCGACTATAAAAGTAATTCGATTTGTAAAATACTGAATTTATAGTATTTTTGGTTGGCGTTAAATGGAAATAGTATGGTATCTGTGGCATAATTTCATATATGTCCTTACATATGATATTGGCATTTTGTACGACAAGAAAATAAACTATTTTTTTTTTTGTAAAATATATTTAATTAATTAAAGTATGGACTGTTGTTATCTATGCACTTTTGCCATCTCATAGGTAGTGCATTGATCCCTTTACTAAAAAAACTATGGGTGTGAGAATCAATACTCTTTGAACGCGGTTTGGACTGTCGTATCGGAATTGAATTTTTTACCCTGTAAGAAGTTGTCCAAATTTCGGAAAAAATGGTAATCTGTTGGGGCAAGGTCCGGGGAGTACGGTGGATGTAGCAGACATTCCAATTGTAGCTCATCTAACTTAGTGGTTGTTTCGTGTGCTGTGTGTGGTCTTGCGTTGTCGTGAAGCAGCACTGGCCTAGAGCGATTGACCAATCTCCATTATTTAGCAGCTAGATCTTCCTTCATGGTTTGCAGTTGCTGACAATAGATATGTGCCGTAATCGTTTGGCCAGATTTTAGAAACCTGTAGTGAACGACACCGGCGCTAGTCCACCAAACACTCACAAGTAACTATTTCCGAGTAAATTTTCGTTTAGGGCAGGATTTGGCTGGGTCTCCAGGGTTCAGCCATTGCGACGAGCGCTTCCGATTATCGCACAGTATCTACTTTTAATCACAAGTAATGATTTGATTTAAAATCCCTTCATTATTGTGTCGGTTGAGCAAAGTAACACAGCAGCAGCAGTCGACGCGTGTTCGCAAGTTCGATTCACTCAATTCATGAGGTACCCATCGTTCAAGTTTTTAACTTTCGCGATTTGGTTCAAGTGGATTAATACAGTTTTGTCATTTACCCCGAAGCCTGCAGCCATCTCTGAAGTGATTTGTGATGGATCCGCTTCCACAATAGCCTTTAATTGTTTATTTTTCACTTTGGTCTCCGGCCGTCCACGGGGTTGGTTCTGAAGGTCGAAATTTCTAGAACGAAAATATTGAAACCAAAAACGAACCATGTTTTCTTTTGCGACACCAGCGCTGTACACATCATTAATCCTTCGAGCTGTTTCTGCAGCACTGGTACTGGTGCCACGGTAAAACTCGTACTCGTAAATATACCGATATTCCTTGTTTTCCATTTGTGGTAATAAGCGACGCCAAAGAAAAAAATAATGAGGAAAAAACAAATGACTGTTTTCAAAACTCAAATGTACCAGCTAAATGAATTTATAAATTTGAATTTGGAATTCTTAACCAAAGAGGAGATATTTCAGACCAAAGTAGTCAGTTCGACAAAACGCTAATTTCATATGTAAGGACCTAATATGTGGTCGTTATATCGGAAATTATTTTTTATATTTCAAGGCGAGCAGAACTGTCGGTCAAGTCTTCAAGGGAATAGGGAACACAGACCTCGATTCGACCTGTATTACCAGTGTGTCGGTGAGGCCATAAAGCGAAGGATTGTCCCTTTTAAATATGAGACATTATATTACAGATAAATAAACATCCATTTACTAGTAGGTCTTATTCCTTTTTAATGGCGGACGTCGTAACTGGCATTTGCCTTTTAAATAATATGATGATAAAAATGGGTTTCCTTTCCTTTGTAATAAATTTACATAAAATAAATTAGCTTCAATAATAACTAATCCGACGTTGCTGCTTGGAAAAAATCCTATTTTGAATAACTTAATAACTTTACTTCATAAAATAACATAAAAATCAAAAATAAAACGGCGGAAACTTAATTAACATTATTTTATGAAATTTACATTTTATTGTAAATGTATATACACGATTATTTATAATACAGTAAATTTAGTGGATACACTATTATTATCTTCTTTTATTATTACTTTTCGCCAAATACCCATTGGTCTAGTTACAATCTTGATACTACCAGTCTACCATCTTAACATTATTTATGATTGTTGAAGAGATTGAGAGCATTCTTACCACACTTTACCATCATCTTCCTCATTGTCAATTAATACCATATGAAATTAAGATTAAATATTATCTCATTGTACAATCAGGAAAAACATAATAATGAACACATATTTTTCTTTAATATAAATTAACTATAGTAATAAATAAGTAAATCAATAAGAATATTTGTAGAAACTCTCGTCCTTGCTTCCACTTGCGCCATAGGTATAACTGCTCCCGAGATTTCGCCTTGTGTATTGAGTTTGATGCATTGGTTGTGATTGGTGAATAAGTTGAGGTTGATGCATTGGCTGAGATTCGTGCATTGGTTGAGATTGCTTCAAAGTCTTCGCACGAGCTGCAAGTTGCGACACAAGCTGTGCAGGGGTGAGATGTGCAATTGAAATAGGTTCACTTTCAGGAACACCTCCGCTGGGGTTAAACACAGACTTTGAATTAATCAAATCTTGGTCCACAACTTGGGTATGCACTGAAGATGTAAAGTGATCAAAGTCAATAGAAGTCTCAGTTTCATAAGTTTTGGTAGAATCACGAATATGACACACATCACAAAAAGGCTTCATTGTTTGTACAGCAGCATCTTTAGTATTTTTATTAATGTTCTTTTTTGTCTGTGAAACAATATCACTTAATCCTATTGTTGAAATGACACTTTCAATCACTTGCTTATTTCGGTACATAGATTCATCTGGTTTCCCACTTGCTTGTGTAAAATAAAAATCCACTGTTGTTTGTCTCTTTAACGGAGAGCAATGTTTGGGAATGAGGCTCTTTGTGTCTTGACCAATGAGAGCATTATTTAATAATAAACGATTTGGCAATTGTAACTTATTTAGCTTAGTAATTGCTTCAAGGCAGCGATTTAGCACTGTGAACGCAAAATGTGACTATAAGTTTTATAATACATTTATAGAAGTTTTTACACGAACTTGTTAAACTTCAATAACAGTAACCAAATAGCACTATAAATATTTTAATGAACTCAAAATGTGTCCCTATGTATCTATCTGAATTACACATCACTCAGTATCATCTCATCACTTTTAACATGTGACTATTGTTGAAACATTTTGAAAGTTTTGTGTTTTCAATTTATCAAAACAAAATTGAACACAAATATGCTTGTTTCCACAACAGTAAAAATTTGCAATCAACATAATAATTCAATTCATACAATAATAATAAACAAAAGCATAGACAGATAATGATTACCCACCCTTAGCTTTGACAGCCTTATTCATTAATGTACCTGAAATGTGGACATCAAATTTCATTTAACCAATTTCACTAAATAAAAAAGAAAATTGGTAACAACCAAAATTTATAAATAGTTATAAATTTTATTTTGACATTAGAAGAATTGATTGATTAGTAATACTGCTAGTAAACAATTATCTTACCTTTATTTGGGGCCAATTTTAAATAGTCTTCTTTAGAAAGCTTCCCTTCCACAACCAACTGAAATTTTTTTTAATAATATTAATGAAAAAAGTATCAATTATTAAATCCTGGTTTATTGTTAATGTAAATAATTACTTTAGCTAAAGCATCATATGGTTGTTCTTGTGATTTCATAGAAGTACCGTCAAATGGAGGTGGAACCATTGAAGGTACCTGATTAATCATAGATACTGAAACAGACTGTACTATTCCATGATTCATAGTTTCATTTGGTCCATAATTATATGAAGCAGAAGGATAGGAAGAGTTTTGACTATATGGATGCCCTGATGTTCCTGCAGGATATTCATGTAATGAAGGATGTACATAAAATTGCTCTTGCCCACTTTGATTTAAAACTGTCTCAGAAGGGCCTGGGGGTTGACTTACAGTATGACATATTTCATTGGGATACAAGAAGGAATCTTTGTGTTCCAATTTTTTTTGATTTTCTTTATATGAATATTTTACAGGTGTTCTAGAATGACGCCGACTATGTCGTGATGAGCTTCGTCGTGCAGAACTTCGCCTTGTTCTACTGTTCCATTTTGAAGAGTAAGAGGGGCTGTAATGTCTTCGTTGTCTCCAATCAGGGCTATAATGTCGATATCTGTTCTGTGGGCTATGTCGTAGATTATATTGTTTCTCCACATACTTATGTGGAGGACTACTACGAATGCTGTGTCTTTCCCTATGCACGTAATCTCTTTGTGGTGACTTCCAGAACTTTGTTTCCTTATGATGTTGCATGATCATTTCCGGACTTTTTGATTTATTTCTTCTTTTGATAGAATAAGAGCATTCATTAAGAAAATCGTCTAGTTCAGTTCCAGGTGGTTTTACATCTTCTATCGAATCTAAATGTTTGCTAAGATATTCTTTCACTTTCACTTCTTTGTCTTTTTTTATGGCTTCATTAGTTTTGCGAAGGTCCCTCCGGCTACCAGGTTTGATATAGTTGTCCATTCGAGTAGAACTGCTTTCACGACGACTGTTACGACTGTTATTGGAATACCTATCGTACGATGCACGGTATTTATATCGACTCTCTTTATATCTTCTATCGTATTTTTCATATCCCATTTCCATTTCATCTCTTCCATCACTGATCAGTTCTCGCAGATCACGGACGCCGCCGACTGCTGCGGCGATCCTTGATTTAGAATTTTTCTGTCCTCCCTCTTTAACATTCCAACTGTCAATTACACTAAGTCCTTCTATAAATTCTTCTTTGTTAAAGTCGTCGAAAAAATCACTTGGAATATCCTCATCAGACACATCGTCTTCCCGACGTGATTCCATAACAAAATTTATGGCTAACCTAAGTTAACAACACGTATGATTTTCACCTCTTAATAACAAACAAGGACAAAACAATTCTAACAAAAATAAATTCAAATAACGCAAAATATTATTAATTTCTGAAATTCACACCAACTGCTTTATTTTTAATTACAAAATCATTCGTTTATGTTTACTATATAGAGTATAGACTATAGAGTACCATTGTACACTGTATAAACGAGGGTAGACATGTTTATCAGTTTTTAAATTTTATTTGGATTATGATATATAATAATAGCTCACACGTAAAAAACATTGAAAAAGTAATACATGAAATTTTATAAGATACGACTATTTCATAACATAGTTAATAACAAAAACTATCACCCACAAGAAAATTTTATTACATTAAGATTTGGTTAATGATTTTTGGTTGGCTAACGAAATCTAATTAAAAAATCTATGGAGAAATATCTACTTTGTATAGAAATTGGTTTGTACGAAGTTTGGAAATAAATAAATTTCATCATTAACCACCTCGACGTTATGACTTCATCACAATTTTTAGTTTATAATGTGTCACGAATGGCGCCTTATTTTGTTTTGTACATTATGTCAAAAATCACGGTTTACGTTTTGCTGTCTATTTTAAAAATGTTATATATTCATTAAAATAAACAATATGGAATGCACTCAAAGACTAGAATGCTCACAAGATTTGTGTGGTAGTCAACAGGAAAAGACATATCTTGATCAGGTATATTGTATTGTTTACTACAATTTTACAGGCGTGTAAGACTTGGTCTTATTAAACTGAATACAATTGGTGTTAGTAAATGTTTATCAATGTTATCAAAATGTATAGTTATGCTATATGTTGATATATATTTTCTCATGCTGTTTTAAACATTTAAAGGAACTTGAAAAGTTTTATATTTTTAATTTTTCGAATATATTTATTTTCTACCGTGTTCATTACTTTTTTTTCCAAAAAAATTGTTATGAATTAGAGAAAAAAAATCGCTAGTATTGTTATTAATTACATTTATGAATTGCAAAAGAGAAGAAATACAGAAACATGTTTATTTACTATTATTCAAATATTTCTGAACTCTGTACATTGGATACATTTGCTTTCAGATTGGAGTCCTAGGTATATGTGGAAAAACATATCCAGTGAAGAAAGGACCAAATAAAATAGGAAGAGATCCTGAAACATGTAATATTGTCTTAGATTTAAATGTAAGTTTTTAAAGCGCAATGTTACCTTTGGACTTGGGTAGCTGTAAACTGATTGGCTTAGAAATCCTTGAGTGAAGCCTATGCTCTGTAATGGGTATCTTCTAGCTAACAACGTAAATGGTTAACTTAGATTTCACTTTTATAGCGTTTTACAATTTTTTACTAACATTTTATTGATACTAAATAAATTAGGTTAGGTTATTAATTTCAATTTAATGAACATATTGGGTACTTTATGTTAATGCAGATGTTGTTTATTTTTTTATTTGGAAAGTAATTATTATGATATTTTATTTTAAAACCTGCAGTACCCAATATTTAAAAAATCTGCAATAAGTAGACTATCAAGAATAATACATTTTATCTACTAAAAATACACAACAATCACTCAAAATTCATAAAATTTGTTTCATTAGTTCAAATGAAAATGTTACAAAACAGTGCCCTATGAATTATATGTAAAGATTTACTAGTTATTTTCTGTGTTATCTATTTTCTTCATCTGGAGGATGATGTCTTGTGGTTTATTCAGAATTATTCTACAGATTCTTCTGGAGTCATAGAATCTTGTGTTTATACTCTAGGAATGACATACCCAATTTCCAAACAGGATAATTACCTGTTTTCAAATGTTACAATATTTCAAATATAAACATTTGTTACAACTTAAGCATTTGTTTTCTCAAAGCTAAAGTTTTACAATATTATTGATGTAAAAAGTTAAGTTATAGTAATAAACAAAGAAATATTGTTTACCTAATTGACTAAAATCTATATGAAATAATAGTGAAATTTATCAATACTGTTCGAGTCAAAAATAGAATTACACAAAGTAACATGTCATTATAATCTGTCAATATACATCCACTGGTGGATATAGGTTCTCCAAAGATCGTCACATCATTCAGTCCTGTGTTGCACGCATCCAATAGTTTCTAGATTACCAACTTTTCCAGCTCTAAATTGGTATAGCAAAACCATTGAAGTGTCTTATGAATGTCATTTATCAAGAAATCTTTATTAGTATCTATATGTTAATAAATTAACATAATGAGTGAAACAATACCAAGGACTATTTGCTTTTAACAAGTTTAATGAAAGATATTTGATCATTGAGTTTCTGCTGAAATTTTTTTTGTTATCCTATCACTGAATTATTTAGTATTTTAATGTTGGTAGGGTGTCTTTATTTGAAATAATTTTGTTTATCATGTTTATTATGATAGTATTCAACAAAAACAAATTCAGACTTCTGGAATAAATGATTTGTTTTAAATAATAACTTTTTTTTAGTCAGTATCTAGGCAACATGCGGTCATAAACATTTTGAACTCTACAGAATTTATGATCATGGATTTAGATTCAGCCAACAAAACAAAATTACTTAATGTAAGTAATTTTCACTAAAATTTGCCATTTATATCTAAAACTATCTTATATTATTATCATATAATAAACATGATACTTAATTTTTTTTTAGAAAACATTGCTGCCATATATACCACATGTTTTGAAACATGGTGATACTGTACAATTTGGTCAAGTCTTTGGAGTATTTAGATTACTTAATGACAATAGTGATTTGCCAATGACTCAAGCGTTAGATATTCCAGATACTCCACTGGTAAATAAATATGCATCAAAATTAAACAATTTTCCCACTACTATTATACCTGAATCTCCAAATATTAGTGATAAAGTAAGTAATTTTTGTCTGTAATGAACATTGTGTGCAAATGAAAGATCAAGCATTTAAATAACTTTTTTTACAAAACAAAGCTATGAGATTAACAAGACGTTCATTTGATGGAAAATGATATTTCTCCTCATAACATTATGGCACTAGTTAGGATAATATAGTACATTGTTTTTATGCTATGAAGCGATGAGACCAGGGGGACAATCACCTGATGGTACGTGACATGCTGGCCCATAATAATCTAGTGCTAGTTAGGATGTTATACACAGCACCATATGCTCTCTTTGTCTTGAGGTATAAGATATTCAGTCTTGTTATCTCAGTAATTACTGGTACTGTAAATACACTAGTTACAACACTCTTCAAACCAGATTACAGCACTGCTTGGAGGTAGCAATACGCACTGAGATTGTACTTAGCTAGTCATTCTCTGTCAGCAGAGACCTACCACTAATGATTTAATAATTTTAGTAACTTTTAAAATTAAAGATTTATATTTTTATATTGTTGTATTTTAAGGTAATCTTAACTTTTATTAGTTATATAAAGTATGTTTATCCTTTTTATTGAAAAATAAATTAATTATTTGTATATATGAAACTGCATAGATGTTATGCTGTTGATTTTCAAACTTGAAGACTATCTAAATCTATTAGTTTCTTTTATTTGCAGGATGAGTCTTTTATTGCTACACCACAACCTAAAAATTTGGGCGTATTCAAAAATACAAACAGTAATTTTATAAAATGTTGTCTAAACACTGTTGTTATTCAGCCTGTTGGTATGAATAAAATTGATAACATATTCTGGAATTCTTCAAAAAAATCTGTTTCAATGGACATGGATTTAGATGGTTCTATTGAAACCACTGAAAATGTGTCCTCTCTAAAATCTTCAGACATAGAAGAAAATCTAAATATTCATGAAATGGAAACTCAAGTGCCTTTCTCTACACTAACAAGTGGTTTGGATACCATTGATACAGCAAACACACAAATATGTACAACCAATCCAGTGCACTCCAGTGTTTCAGGTGTAGAAACAAGTTTAGAGAAAAATAAGAATCTTCCTGATGTACAAAATGTCAATAATCAACTTGAGATGAAATTGGATCTATTTGTAGAAAATAAAGAGAACAATAACAGTATTTATAATGCGGATAAAACACAGTTAAGACAAAGCAGTGAAGATGAACCAAGCAGAGATAGTTTTAAAGATCCTTTTGCAGAGAATCCTAAAACTTATCATAATATTTCTGATGAAGAAATTTTATTTGAAGAAATGGAAAGCCAACCAGTTGAAGAAGATTTTGAATCTCAACCTTTAATACATCCTGAATCATTCGTAAGTAAAATAATTACGACAAATTTCGAGAAAGAAAATCATAACTCCTCAGTTACTCATAATGACGAGAGAAAATCATCAAGAAAGACTACACATGTTAACTCTGACAGTTCAACTGATTGTGAAGAATTTAACATGTTACTAACACAAAAAATTGTAGAAAATAAAGAAGATGTATCAAAAAAAAGCGTGCCTGGTAATAATAATCCACGAAACCATCAAAAAAATGATGCAATACTTGATATACATGATGACAGTCCAGATTGCGAAGATAATGTTTTAGAAAATAAGGAAAAATACAAATTGCGTAATCCTCTTCAAGCAGATGATGATTCTACAGATTGTGAAGGTGATATAATTTTTTTGATTTCTGAGAACCGGTTAGCCAAAGAGTTAGAAAGTAAAAGTACTGAAAATTTAGTGAAACAAACTATTTCAGCAGATATTTCAAACCCAAACGAAAATGGCAGAGATATAAACTTTGAAGAAATGCTTACACAGGTTATTGAAGAAGTTGACATTGAAAAGGTTACGTGTACTTCTGGAAATACTAAAGTGGCTAGCTTTGAAGAATTAAGCACTCAAATTATTCAAGAAGAAAGTATTAAAGAAAAACTGTTTGAACACAGCATAACACTAGTCGATAAAACCCCATTCAAAGTACCTAAGCAGTCAGCAAAAATCTTCAAAAGAAAAGAAGTCACTAGTAATCAACAAAAAAAAGCGTGTGGGGAAAAAGTAGTTGATTCTGTAAAATGTGACGATAATTTTTATATAGCAACTCAAGAAATTGTAAATGATTTATGTTCTCAAAAGGAAACGAGCATAAACCCAAAGGAATCTGTTAATGAAAACCATGATAAACTGTTTGTAGGTGATAATTTACGTGAAAGTAGTGATGGGGAAAATAAAAGTAAAAAATTAAAAAATAAATTATCTAGTCTACAAATCAAAGATATATCTGTAGTTCAAGTACAAACAAAAAGGAAGGTTGTATCTAGCGATAGTTCAGATGTAGAGAGTACTCCTAAAAAAATACGACCTCTTACATTTATGGAAACTGAACTGCCTAATAGTCAAGAAATAAAAAAAAGTGTTACATTAAATCCTAGAACACTAGCTGTTGAATCTTCCAGTGATTCTGGACCTGATAATGATTTAGAAGAGCAGTACTCTCCAATATTGCACCACAAACCTAAAAAACGCAAAAATACTAAAACTGATGTAACTAAAATGTGCCTAATAGATCAGCTCCCTACCAAAGTTATAAAACGAATAAGAAAACCTACGGCCAAGGTACTAAACAGTAGCCTTGGAAACAAAAATTACCTTTTGCCTAGATTTGTTACAGAACAAGAAGAAAATATTGACACAGATATTATTACAGAAAATATATCTCGCCTAAAAGGAAAAAAAAATGATGTTGAGAATGTATTAAATGAAAATAATAATGAGTCAAAATTACTTAAGATAGTCTCTAATTATAAAAAGGAATTGGAGCCATCGCTTAATCTTTCAAAACGTCAAGGTTCTAAAAAGGATGTTGTAACTAAAAATAATGGTAGAAGAAAACAAAATGATACCAAAACCAGTGTTAATAAAATACCCAATGAAGGTAATAATGATAAGAAATGTTTAATGCCAGAACCTGATAATCAAAAATCGTTGAAATTAGAAAACGATCATAAATCAAATAACAAAATCCAAAGAAGTAAACTTTTCGAAGAGTCTATAGATTCACCAATACAAACATTAATAAGAAGTAGTAGGATCAAAACAAAAAATAAACATAAAGATCAATCATTAAGTAGTAATATTACTAAAACGGATGTAGTAGGTAACGATATTGTAAACAAAACTTCTAAAAGTTCATCAACTACTCAGCGAAGTTCTAAAGGTAGGCGTAAAGATATTGCAAATAAACCTGAGAATAAAGAAGAGGCTAAGATTTTAGATGAGAAAGATAGAGAAAAACGTAATCTTCAGGAAAGTACTGGTGCAGAGTCGCCTGAAAGAGAATTAAGAAGAAGCAAGAGACAAAGAATCGTCAAACAAAGCGTAGAAGCAATCGCTGAGGGAAATTCAAAAAAATGGACAAGTGAAAAAACAAGAGATGAATGTAATGGTTCAAAGTCCCACCAGAAAACTAATGATAGTACTATCTTCAGTATTTCTTCTGGATCAGGCATAGATTCACCTAGACACAAAAGTTTTGAAACTCCTCAGAAATCTAACATGAGTTTAGATGTAAAAAAGAAAATCACCACAAACAGTTCCGATTGCCGTATGTCTACTAGAGTTGCACCGAGACATGTTAATACTCAATTTGTTTTGTTTACTGCATTTCCGTCGGAAGAAGTTAAATCGAAGTTGGAGAAGTTGGGTAAGTGGTTGTGTTTGTTTGATGATGTGACGAAACCAGCATGACGGTTAGCTCATGATATGCAGATATAATATTGTTACCTCATTAATTTCATTAACTATAGCACACTCCAAACCGGAAGTAGTAAATTTTGCGCACTGCATTCTGGCAACAGAGATAGACGCTGCGGTGTTACTGATATTGACCGTATCGGACAATATAATCTATTGACCAACAGCAACAGATATTTCGTATTATTTTTTTTTTTAAACAATATTTTGTTATCATCGTCAGGCGATAAAGTCCACTACTGTACATAGACCTCCCTTGGTATTTACATATCCTGTAATTTATATAATATATAATTGTTATTGGATGTATAACTCGTGTAACCATAGTTGTTTTATTTAAAAAAAAATTGTATAATGTACAATATAGTCTCAAAGTGAAGTGGTCGGGCTTTGAAACCGATTGAGGAGGCCTATGTTCAGCAGTGGACAACAGGAAATAATGATGATGATAGTGGAAAAGTTTGCAATGATTTGTAACTGTTCATAATTTTAATTATTCCTCCAGGCGCTGTCATTGTGACAGATGTTAAGGCGTGTACAGTTCTACTGACTTTGGAAATAAAACGGACGTTCAAGTTATTGTGCGCGTTGGGCTTGGGTCGGCCCATCGTCGGTCCCAGTTGGGTTCAGGCGTGTGTTGATACCAAACTAATTGTTGGTAAGTTGTCTAAAAAAAGTTAATAAGGTCACGAACTTCTTTGTGAGCGACGAAGATCTATAGCGGAATTTAGAAATTACAACAAAATTAAATGTGTATGTGTGTATAAAGGAAAAGAGGTGTAAGGGATCCCGTATAACAATTCACAGGACCCACGCCAACCTCACTTGCTCATGATGCAACCTGCTAATCAACAAACCAGGCTCTGGCTCCCAGCAACCTACATAGGGCCACCCTGATGGGTAATGGCCTAAACACCCCCCATACAAACCTCTACAAACATGGAAATCTTTGGGAGAGGATTTAACCTTTATACTTGTTATTATAAATATTTGGATGCAATAATACAGTATATTTCTACATTGCCTTATTTTACTACGACTTTGATCTGTAATGGCGTATACAATAAGTCTGCTGATCATCTCATCAAACTCACTCGTTGCTAAGTGACTAAGGCAATGAATGGTGAAGCATGCGCGCTTAGAGTACAGCCTGAACACAGAAATGATGTTATGGCGGTAGATATAAAATATGAGAGTGGTAGCTAATCAGACGACTTCGATAAAACTACCGTCAAACTACACTTTAACACATCGAACCTCGGAATCTAACCAGGGACCTCCAGGTTACATAGCAAGATAAAAAATTAATATGGCGAATTATTTTTTGTATGGTATAGTATATAAACTAAATTATATGGTTTTCGGCATGTATTTTTATTTATTTTTTTTGAGCATAAGGAATAGGTATTTATTTCTTAATCAATTCCTTAGATCCATGGCACTACCTAATCAAAGACGAAGCAAAAGAAAAACGTTTTCAGTTTAACCTGCAGCGTACACTCACGGGCAAGAGGAATTTTTTGAAAGGATACAACGTGTCATCAACGCCGAATGTGATGCCGGCTTCTATGGAGATGAAGTGTAAGTTGCTTTTAAACCGTTGGAACGTCTATCTTGCCAGAGTCTAGGAAGGGTACCCCCACACTGTCTATTGCATACATGTATGCAAACATTATCGTTCCGATTTGAAAGGCGCTGTATATAGTGAAATTACTGGGACAATGAAAGCTAATTAGTTATCACTTAAAGCCACGAGCACACTGCAGTGCAGTATATATAATTCAACTGTCGCCACGTTGCTATGGGCGGCCTCACATATAATGTTGGATGAATGAACAGTTCCATTTGTCCTTTCGTCGAATTAAAAAAAACCTTATCATCATTATCTTTTAGAGGTCCCCAGCAGGACTTCCACCTTAATTGGTTTCACACGACCTTCGCTAGATTTTCTGAAATGATTCACTGGCCGGTAATTACGCAATTTAAATTTTTAGTAATTGTGGAGTGCTCTGGAGGAATATGGAAAGAGGGCGGGCCTAGGTGGCTGTGTGTATCGTCAAGCGCTGACAAGGCACTGTGGGCTACTCTGAAGCGAAGAGGAGCTGTGATTGTCAACACGGAGTTAATATTGAGCGGAGCCCTAAGGCAGAGGCTTGACATCGACCGTAACAAGCTGGCTTGAAACGGCACGTGTGTACGTATTGTGAATATTTTCAATTAGTACAAAATAATTGATATATTATTGGTGTATACAAAATTGACATTATTTGTAAAAAATTAAATGTTATACAAAACGTTTTTTTTTTAATGGTCAATAACATATCTTTTATCATGTCATAATTAATTTTCCGAGAAATAAATCAAAAATTAATAAAGCAGTATATTGTTGAGCGTAAAATTTAAAAGTTGTATTATAAATAATAATTCCTTCCATTTGTACTGTTTCAAAAGTTTTATGACGTTACAAAATTTTGTAATTAACAATGTTTTTATAAACTTAGGTTTGGTTCTTTATTTATAATTATATTTTTTTTCTTATTATATAATTTTTAATTTAATGTTTATCTGGAACCCACTTTAACAGTTTTATTTAGTACAGGACTTGAGTTGGATTTGTTTCATTATTTTTATGTAACTAGTGATCTTTGATGGAGATGTACACTAGTGGTCTTCTTTCGGCTGATTACGTTATACTATTGGTTGTTATTTAATTTATTCATATCGATCATCACAACACAACCAAATAAACTATTCTATGCATGATTCTGGATAAGATTGGATCAGCTGACTGCTTGCCTTAAAATTGAGTGAGTCTCTGATAAATACTACGTTCTTTTTGCACCTTCCGGTAGGTGAGCTCTGTCTCTGATCTATATTCCGGGTCTATTAAAAATACAACTAAGGTAAATCCCGCGTGCCTTAGGTGACTAAAAGCTTTTACTTGATCGCGGGTTTTGAAAGTGGGGACCCTAATTGCTCACTAAGCGAGGACAAGTATAAGGTAGTGTTCGTTGTAGCGTGGCGTGGGAGCTAGAGATTACACTCCTCCATGAGATGTAAATATATGCGTAGTGTATGCAGGCACCGGTGCGCTCTGTAGACGATCATCCTTCTCTCCGCCATAATATACTGAGGATCATCACACAGAGGGTTTTATTGGGTACACATCACATAACCTTGCCAAGGCGAAGGGTTTTTTTTTTAAAGATTTCTGTTATAAAAAAAGGAGTGCATGGTATAGCAGTTATGGACACTGGGAAAAGTGCTATCTTTGCCAAGAATCATTCACTTCTTGGCGGTTGAGTCACTTTTTTCAAATATATATTTTAAACCTTCTCTTACAAAATGCTTCATTATTTTGGTTAAATTTAAATAAAAACCCAGAAATGTACGTATTAATTAATTTATTGTTTAAATATGCAACGCAAGCGATTGTTAACAATTTCATCTTAAATACAAAATTTCAAGGAATGTGCAACATAAAATACTAAGTACATAATATAATATAAACAAAAAATAAAATAAAATTACAATACTAATTTAGGAACAGTCTCGATTGTTAAATACGCCATATTTGTTTAAATAACCTAGTATTTAATAAAATATCAATTTAAATCGGAGAAAAGAAAAAAGAATAATTATTGTTGAACTATAATGAATCGAGAATTGTATATCAAATGCCATAATAAATTTACATTGCACACTTCATTCATCATTTCAGCGCGTTGTCATTCTTGTTATAATGATTATTATAATTCAATTAGTAATTAAAAAAAAATAATTCCTAAACAGTTGTTACAATGATTGCTATAAACCGCTTAACTCACATGTATATAGCTTGAGTCTGTACACGCATAATTTCTTTTTTCACAAAATTGTTTGTTTTAACACTTATCATTGTCGAAATTTTAAATCATGTCTTTTTATAGCATATTTTATTAATTAAAATATCAAGGGGTTTGAGGAGTTTGGGGGGTGTAAGGGGTTTCAAACTGACATCTTTACCAACCTAAATGTCAACCTCACTTGCACGTTGTGCACTCTGCCGACCAACACACGAGGCTCTGGCGACATTATCTGGCGGGATAACCAGATTTCTTTACGGCTCTGCCATTTAATAACCGAGGGTTTCTCCTGCCTCAAGTACGTAGGTTTTTGTGCGTCAGATGGCAATCGGCACGGTATTAGTAAACCCAAAAAAATTGCCGAAAGATACGATACGCTAAATGAAAGCTGACCCCATCACTATATGAGATAATAGCTGGGAAGAGAGAGAATGAATTAAAATATTTCAGTATGAAATAAATTCTTAAATGAACTCTTACATGATTTATTTAATATTGTTTATACCTAATTCTCTTTTTATACGAATTTTTTTGGGAAACGTATCAACCAGGCAAAAGGAGAATTAGGTATATATATATATATAAGGTTCATAGCTATAATATTTACGTTTCAAAACATCTCTAGCGAATAAGTATTAAATTATTTCAAGTTTATTCTTAGGGAGACAACGCGAGAACCTGACTCTCGTAATTTCCTAGTTAATATATTACTGGGGTAGCAAGACTTAACATCTTGTCGCAAGGCGACGAGCACAATCTAGTGGAGTATTTTCTTTACGAATAATGGCCAAACGAGCAAACAGTTGGAAACCAGATGGAAAGTGATCACAGACGCCCAGACAGTCGCAACACCAGAGTGGCCGCGGCTGCGTTGCCGATCTTTACGGTAACGGTACTCTCATGTGCTGTGTAAATCAACCTAACTAGAGCCACATTGTCATGGGCGGTCGTATCACCTGCCATCTACGCTGGTCTCATTGCTTTGTCGAATAAAAACTGAATATTTCACTATTGAAACAAATATATCGATACCACATGGGGTGACCAACAAAATACGTTTTTTCAGTACAGTATAAAATCCGAAAAAGATACGTTTCTTGATATAGTCTTTTTGTTATTATAGTTATATCTATATAATTATAAAGGGCAGAATTTCTTAATCTATTACACTCGTACGTCATTTGATAAAATACAAAATATTTTTTTTTTGTTTTATACGAAACAAAAACTGCAAAAAAATTATATTAAGCGAGTCAAAAAATAAAGCATTATTACAATATTTTATAGAATTTCACCACTTTAAATATATCAATCGATAAAACTCGAAATACTAAGACTTTATATGAGTCATTTCCGCCGTAACGGCGCTTACGCCCTTTTGTACCTAGAGGTATCGGTATATTAGTTTTGTATCTAAATAAATAATTACAACTTATATACATACTTCATTATAGACAATAGATTTGTGCTGGAGTTAAAAATATTTAGCTTAATATATATACACTAACGCTATAAGGTTGTACAGTTAACCAATGGTATCTTTATATCGGTAAACATAGGAGATTAGGAACACAGCTCCATTTCCTCGCGTTAAACAGTAGTGTGAATACATTACTGTGTTCCGGTTTGAAGGGCGCTGTAGCTAGTGTAATTACTACGGTAACGAGACTTCAGTTCTCAATGCAACCAGCACAATATGGTGCAATGCGTATCATTTTACTAGTTATCCATTTTTCCAGAGACCGTCTAGCTAGGTACCACTGCAGCGCCTTTCTGCCGTCAAACAATAGTGTGTAAACATTACTGTGTTCCGGTTTGAAAGGCGTTGTAGCTAGTGCAATTACTAGAGTAACGAGACTTAACCTCTTATGTCTCGAAGCGACAAGCGCAATGTGGGGCTATGTATGTTAACTCTGCTTGTCTCTTAAAAGTGAAATATTTTTTTTATATTTATCACCAATACAGCTTTTTCTATAGATTTGAATGTAAAAAATAAATTACTTTCACTGATTTTTTTTTATTTCATACATTTGTAATTCGGTAGTTTTAAGGAGAGGCACCTTAAAAAGCAGAAGAAGTTTTAAGTAAGTTTTGTATTGGCGGGACAGTTTTTAGAAATATCCGAGAAACTTTTACATTTGTTTGTATTTAATTAATAAAAGTACAACCCGACTTACTTTCTCCTGTCAGTGTAATATTTTTTTAATGTCCATGTATCCGAAATCGATTGGTCCGTAAGTAAAAGCCACGGGCGCGCTACGCCTCCGGATCCTTTCGCATCAGCGCCAAATCAGCGTCCATCATATCCTTTACCAATTGTTCGAAGGTAACTTTCGGTTTCCAACCCAACTTCTCTTTCGCTTTACTTGGATCACCTAATAGAAGATCCTGGAAACATTTTTATATGTAGATATTAAAAATCAATTGAAACTTATTTTAATGTCATTTGTTAGGAGGAAAACTAAGTGCTGTAGTTTCATAAATCATCGTCATCATGACGTACCTTCTTCAAGATGAAATTTAGCGATCAGATTGCGAAAACCAATGCGATCTTCTGCTTTTCTTTTTAACTTATAGTGAAGTCCAGGTCCACTATTTTATATCGTCAAACTATTTCTGCCGGTGTCTACCAGAAGTGGGTTTGCCAGGAATTTTGCCACTCCACAATCAACCAAGGAAACTCACAAGGGGATCGTTTTTGTCGGTGTCCGAAAAATGCAATGTTTCTTTACATCGTTATCATTAACATAAAAGCCTACGTTAGGCATATATCTGATTAATGTAGGCTGTTACGTTAATGTTGCAGGTAAATTATGTTACTTCCAGTAATTTTACCACTTTCACATACTGCAATTACTTACCACTTCCGTAGGCCGGAAGTATTTGGGGTTGACCCGAACCAGCAACTGGCCGGTCTCCGCGTCGAGTCCGGTCTCGTCTACGCCGGCGCCGTGCCACTGCAGCCGTCGGCCGACGTGCGCGAACGCCTTCTCGACGAACTCGCGCACGCTGTGCGTCTCCCCCGTCGCTACCACGAAGTCCTCGGGAGCATCTTTTTGGAGCATGAGCCACATAGCCTAAAACGATCATCACTAAACTTGTATTTTTTAACTACACTCCTTCTACCACAACAGTTGAACTCTTAACCACAATTTCCAATAGTGTTGCAGTTGGAACACAGCCATGCTGCTTTGTACATTCTCTAAGACCTGGGTGTCGAACCCGAGACCTACATTTAACAAAGCAAGCACTGATCAACTGCGCAACCTGAGTAGTTAAAGTTTAAGCGCCTACACAGGAAGTTCCCCAACATTATATTTGAGCTGTGGACGCTTCTCTCTGCTACTTACTTCGACGTAATCCTTAGCGTGTCCCCAGTCTCTCTTGCTGTCGAGGTTGCCCAATTCCAAGCAGGGAAGGAGGCCCAACGTGATCTTGGCGACCCCGCGCGTTATCTTCCTCGTCACGAAATTCTCACCGCGTCGGGGACTCTCGTGATTGAAGAGTAAGCCATTGCATGCAAACATGCCGTACGCCTCGCGGTAGTTCACCACAATCCAGTAGCCGTAGAGCTTCGCGCAAGCTGTTTATAAAATAATGTCGATCATCAGTCAATAGCTTAAAGTACAGAGTTTAGGTTTTAGAAGGTGGTAGTAATTATTTGTATTTTTTTTTATTCTAGGTAGCGACGAGACGAGCGGGACATTCACATCATAAGTGGCCTGGCCATATCAGTAGAGCTAGTAAAGATAATATACACTGCACCAAATTATGCCCGTCGTCTTAAGACATGAGACGTTGTTCCCGTAATTCTTTACTGGTGGCAGGTCTCTGTTGCCGGAGACCACCAAAGAGTTGTGTGCAAACGTTACTGTGTTCCGGTTTGGAGGGCACTGTATATAGTGTAATTATTGCGGTAACGAGACAACATCTTACGCCTCGAAGCGACGCGCACAATGTGATCCAGTGTATACTATCTGAACTAACGCCACGTTGTTATAGACGGGCGTACCACGTACTCTTCGCCTCGTCTCGTCGTTATTCACATAAAAAAAATTAGTAGCTACAACGCCCTTCAAAATGGAACATAGTTATGTTTTCACATTACTGTTTAACGGCCCAATTAAACGGGTCTCCGGCAGCAGTGAGACCTGTCACCAATTACTACTTGCATCTAAATAATATTTGCAAACTACTATTTGACGGAAGCAACAGCTGCTGAGTAGGTTCTTACATAGATAGTTTCCGGTAGCAGAGACGTACCATATTTTAAGTGTATTTTAACTTCGCTTACCGTAAGGCGATCGGGGATAGAACGGAGTCTTTTCATTCTGCGGCACCTCTACCACTTTTCCGTATAGCTCGGAGGTCGATGCCTGGTATATTTTTGTCGTTTTTTCTAGACCGACCACTCGGACAGCTTCCAGTAGTCTCAGTGTCCCTAATGCGTCCACTTGTGCGGTGTACTCGCTTAGCTCGAACGACACCTTCACGTGCGATTGCGCGCCCAGATTATATATTTCCTTCGGTCTAGTCTGAAACGGAATGAGAATATTTGTTTTATTCTTTACCTTAATAAAGTCGTCCGCTTATGTTATAACAGTTACCATTCTTAAACCTTAGCCTCCGTCACTCATATTAAAACTTCTATTTATCGATGCCTCCATGGTTAATCATCTGGTCACTGCTTCAGTTGATATGGTAAAATAAGGATATTGGTATTGTTTCTATAGTATCCGCCTGATTGGCTATAAGTCTCTGCAAACGACCGCCAAAATATACCAGAGATGTTTTTCTCTCTCATCCCATAATTCAGTCTCATATCTTAAATGTAACCGCTAATTAAAAAAGTAGATAATAGTAAATAAGGCCTCTGAAAATTAGTCTTAATAAAAAAAAATGAAATCAAAATTTAATAGTAAGAACTAATTATTACATCTAATTTATCTCAATTTGCGGCGATTTTAGTTGGTGCTGTACTCGCTGTTGTAATATGTGTAAATAATACCACTAACATCCTATGCAATACAGATAGCAAGTATTATCTTAAAAGCTATTTATATCATGGTGTGACATTCGTTTTTTTTGCGAATTCCTGTAATTATGCTTTTATATGATAGCCAATGCAAGGAATGTTTAGTTAAAGATTTGTTCAAGTGTCACAAATCCAAGATTACGTGCCATTAAGACAAAGGCTCTTCAAAAACGTCTCACTAATATAAGGTAAAATGGAAATAATTTTTCAAATTAAAATTAACCCGAACAAGAAAAAAAACCTAAAGATTCGATAGAAATTCACATCCGAAACATAATTTTTTTTATATATATTTAGTTAGGGGTCCATCATTGAGCTATACTTTTCAATAAAAAAGTAAATGAAAATCGGTTTCCTCTGACAAAAGTTTTTTTTGGTCAATAAGCTAACCCTGGTTCAATTTCACACGGTGGAGTTTCCACGAGGCAGTGGATAATGAAGCGTGCTCTAGCTACATATATTGACTGCTGGAACACAGTAATGTATGATGACGGCAAGTTTACAATATGAGAATAATAATCTATAAAACCTTATTGGTCTCGGAATTAAATCAGGGTCTTCCATATTACAGGACTAGTCGTTAGCTAGGGATATAATTTACTGGTAGGTTTTTGTTCGCGAAGATAGTCTAGGTACGACCGCAGCGCCTATTTCTGTCGCCAAACAGACTTGTGCAAACATTACTGTGTTCCGGTTTGAAGGGCGCTGTAGCTAGGGTAATCACTGGGGTAACAAGATACAACATCTTGTCTCAAGGCGACGAGCATAAGGTGTGCGGTGAATGACATTGTGATTAGCGCCACGTTATTATGGGCAGGTATCACTTAACATCAGGGGAATGACCCAATCATTTTGAATAATAAAAAACACGTGTGTTAGTGTTGTTAGTTTCACTACCTACATTGGTCTTCGAGTGTAATCAGTAATATTTGCAACCTGTTAATTTCATAGAAAAACATTTGCAAAATTAGAAAACAATTATTAATTATATAAAACTAAAAACAAAATCTTTTATATATTATTTTCTGTTTTTAATAAGAATTATTAAAAAAAAATGGCTTTTCTGTTCTCTGACGCACATTTGTAAAATTACAAACTATAACATGCTATTTTTTATTATTTGGACATACATGTTTCCACTGTTGGGACTAGAAAAAAAATAGTGAAAACTATTACACACTTAGATACTATTTGACAGATTGTAAAAGTACTTTAGGTAGTAGGATAAATACCCTGGATTCTCCCCTTTGTGAAACAAGGCAGCGGGATGCAATGGCTGGGACTTATGGTCCCTGCCATTGCATCCCGCTGGCTGTTTATTATTATGTATTAGTAACAGTATTTTAACCAACTTAAGTGGTAGCAGCACCTTAGATTTTTTTTTTATAGAATGTAACAGGACACTCCAGATTTTAATATAAAGGTAAATGATTTTTTGCACATAACCAAATAGCAGCAATTCAGATGTTTACACATTGCCATCATACTCATTGCCTTAAAAACAGTATTGTAAAAACTAGTCACACCTGCAATAATACTGTAAAACAAACATACGGCAGCCATAAACACCAATTTGATGCCTAGACAGAATTTTTTCCATTAACAAACAGTAATTTAAATATAACAAGATCAATGATTTTTTTTTCCTACATATAAAGATATTTCCAATACCTTATCAGTATTATATAGTACTGTAAATATTTTTGTGGTAAACTCCAAATGTAAATGTTATTAAAAGATTACATACATTTCATTCTAATCAAGAGCTATTCCATGTGGTCTATTATCTTTTATTATCATCGCAAAGTAGGTGTAAATTATGAATCATAAGTTAACTTAAATTTTTTCTTTCTATAATTTAAGCATATAGAGAGCAAATTGAGGTAGCCTTTTACACAATAGCTTCAATGTAGCATTACTTATTATTATAAGGAGAGAAGCTAGCCAGGCAGTGTTGAGACAACTACCAACATCGAAGTACACCATAAGTTAAGCAGGAATTAAACATGACTAACAATTGACTATTGCAGCACTTAAGTAAATATATTTTATATAATTAAATTAATTTACCTTAGATATAATGCTGATAAGGCAAGTGGTATCTGTGAGATCACCATAATGTAGATGCATTTTTCCTCCAGTGTGGCAAGCTGGCTGTCCATATAGGTGCTTAATTCTCCCAGTGTTGAAAGACGATGACCGACGCAAAATGCCATGTACCTCATATCCCTTCTCAATTAAAAATTCTGCCAAGTATGAACCATCCTAAATGTAACAAATATGAAAAAAAAATATTATGAGAAATTTGTTAATATTTTGCAGTTTTTACTTAATGTGAAAATAAACTTTTTTTTATTAATCGTGTTTCAAGCTTTAAAATTCAACAGTTCAGAAAAGTATACGTGTACAATAACAAATGTTTATTTAGATTTCATACAATCATAAGCACATACCTGTCCCGTAATTCCTGTAATTAGTGCTACTTTTCTGTCATTATTAGTAGTGGAGCATTCCCCAGACATTGTACTATTTATTTTTATTTTCTACGTTTTGTTTATTAGACTTCGGCTAAATATATAGTATAAAACACGTATACGTTGGGTGAGCCGGTAACTTGATAAGCTTATCAAGCAAAACCGAGTGCGCCTGCAATTTATAGATAACATAAAAAAGAATATTAAAATAATTTATTGATAAAGTTCTTTAATAAATTGTTATATATAAATCTGTCAATCAAATATGTCAAAATCGAATTTAATTGAATCGATATTACAAAAACATCGATTTTAGTTAACATAATGAAATAGGGACACAAAAAATTTAAATCAAGTTAAGAAATAATTTGAATTATAAAAGTTAAAAGATTTTATTGATTACTTTATTTAGATAAGCAGAAAATTCAAACATTTAAGGACATGATGGTCAGAATTAGAACAGTATTTTTTAAGTTAATTATAATTTCTTATCATCGTAAATAAATAGTTTTCTTAAAATATTGTAACTAGTATTTTAGCCACCCGTTTCTTATCACACACACACACAATGTGTGCAGTCTATATCATCCTAACTAGCGCCAAACTAAAATATAGTAATAAATACATATTATTGCAATTTATTTTTTTATTAAATTTACTATGTTTTTCAAAGTTATTTTTCGTAGATTTTAAGTCAAAACTAATTATTTAATACCATTTATATACATAACTAGAGGTTTAAGAAGAAAAAGTATATACAGAACTGAAAAAGAATAGCTGAAAACCGAGTTAGTTTTCTCAATCTTATCGCGAAACTTTAGTTTGAAGAGGTCACCTAATGATGATGAATATACATAGTACTTTTGACAAGTGACAGATTTATGGCGCTATATGTCAAACGGCAATAAATGTTTTCAAACGTTTTTCTTCAATTTGGCAAATGTGGTTTTTTATCTATCTTCTTGAAGTTGAAGGTTATTGATAATTAGTTCAACTCGATGGTTACTTTGCAATTAGTAAGATATTCTATCCGTACAAGTTTATGAAATATTGACGATACAATAACGTTGTCAGTGTTTTATAAAATAATAACACGTTAATAAAAAATATAGTGTATATATAATATAGTGTATATTGATATTATGCCATCAAAAGTTATATGAACCAGTGATAAACAAAAAATAAAGAAATAAAATTTTAAAAATGCCTGACATAAAAATCACTCCATTAGGCGCTGGTCAAGATGTAGGACGGAGTTGTATTCTTCTATCGATGGGTGGAAAAAATATTATGTTAGATTGCGGAATGCATATGGGTTATAATGATGAACGGCGATTTCCAGATTTTTCATACATTGTACCTGAGGGACCAATTACAAGTCAGATAGATTGTGTAATTATATCTCACTTTCATCTCGACCATTGTGGTGCTTTACCTTATATGTCAGAAATGGTTGGGTATACTGGTCCAATTTATATGACACATCCCACAAAGGCCATAGCTCCAATACTTTTAGAGGACATGAGGAAACTTATTGTGGAAAGGAAAGGTGAATCCAACTTTTTCACTTCACAGATGATAAAAGATTGTATAAAAAAAGTAACTGCAGTAACCTTGCATCAGTCTGTAATGGTTGACAATGAGTTGGAAATAAAAGCATACTATGCAGGACATGTCTTAGGGGCTGCTATGTTTTGGGTAAGGGTAGGAAATCAGTCAGTTGTATATACTGGAGATTACAACATGACCCCAGACAGGCATCTAGGAGCTGCATGGATAGATAAATGTAGACCCGACTTAATGATAACAGAGTCTACATATGCAACAACCATACGAGATTCAAAACGGTGCAGAGAGAGAGATTTTCTTAAGAAAGTTCACGAATGTGTTGAGAAGGGTGGCAAAGTACTTATACCAGTATTTGCTTTAGGTAGAGCACAGGAGCTTTGTATTCTGTTAGAAACATATTGGGAGAGAATGAATTTGAAGTATCCTGTTTACTTTGCATTGGGTCTTACTGAAAAAGCTAACAATTACTATAAAATGTTTATAACATGGACCAATCAAAAGATTCGCAAGACTTTTGTGCAAAGAAATATGTTCGATTTTAAGCATATAAAACCTTTTGATAAATCATATATAGATAATCCAGGAGCAATGGTTGTATTTGCAACACCTGGCATGTTACATGCAGGTTTATCCTTAAATATATTTAAAAAGTGGGCTCCATTTGAACAAAATATGTTAATAATGCCTGGTTTTTGTGTGCAAGGTACAGTTGGACACAAAATACTTAATGGAGCAAAAAAAGTTGAATTTGAAAATAGACAAGTTGTTGAGGTTAAAATGGCTGTAGAATATATGTCATTCTCAGCTCATGCTGATGCCAAAGGCATAATGCAGTTGATTCAGTACTGTGAACCCAAGAATGTCTTGTTAGTTCACGGAGAAGCCATTAAAATGGAGTTTTTGAAGGATAAAATTGAGAAAGAATTTAAAATAAATTGCTACATGCCTGCTAATGGTGAAACTAGTATAATAAGTACTCCAACAAAAATACCTATTGATGTATCTTTACGATTACTCAAAGCCGAAGCTGTTAGATATAATGCGCAGCCTCCAGATCCAAAGAGACGTAGAATCGTCCATGGTGTTCTGTGTGTTAAAGATAATAGACTATCATTCCTCGATATTGATGAAGTTTGTGATGAAATTGGTATAAATAGACATATCATACGTTTTACTAGCACAGTACGTTTTGAAGACAGCGGTCCAGCTATCAAAACTGCTGAGAAGTTGAAAACATTGTTGGAAGAAAAATTACAGGGATGGTCCATAACAATATCCGACGGCAACATATCAGTTGAATCTGTTCTCATAAAGGTTGAGGGTGATAATGATAACACCAAAAACATATATGTTTCATGGACTAATCAGGATGAGGATTTAGGAAGTTACATATTGGGGTTACTACAGTCTATGGTACAGTGAAATTATTTCCACAGTTGAATATGAAGCTCATTTATCAGTGATTGTGAAATAAAACTTTGTTTTAAAACTGTTTAAAA
Source organism: Ornithoptera alexandrae (assembly GCA_029030555.1). NCBI lineage: Eukaryota > Metazoa > Arthropoda > Insecta > Lepidoptera > Papilionidae > Ornithoptera > Ornithoptera alexandrae. The sequence goes on along the minus strand of JARDVY010000007.1, from coordinate 2,056,263 downwards.
ATTTTTATTAAAAATAAATAAATTGTCTTATAATTTGTTTCTATGTACACCAAGTGCTATCTACATTACACTTTCCCTGGTACCATAAATGCTGCAGTGTATTAATATGACTCAAGTTATCGAAATTTGCTTCCGAGAGGGGTTTTGGTGTCTGAAACAATCCATACAGTTTTAAAATAGACATGTTGATAAAGTTCAAGCAAGAACAGGTTCGTCTAGTTACCTTCTTTATTATATTAAATTTTCTACAATGGCTACAATAAAATTCTACTACAACTGCACTTGATGTTGTGGTATGAAGACAAAGACAGCAAAGTTTGCTCATGTCTTACTGTCAACACAGCAACGCTACTATATCGGCAGCTAGACAAGCGGGCTCGCTAGTCCTACCGCCATCCATACTCTACCACAAACAACCCGTAATTGAACCGGGGACCTTTGTAACAACAAGGCAAGTACAGTTAGACATCATTTGGTCATCCTGGAGAAAAGATTCTCTATTATGATATAACATGTTACAATACGACATAGGGAATGGAATACGAGTACGTCCTAGAATCTTTTTTTTTAATTCTACAAAGCGACGAGCGGGACGTTCGCTTGATGGTGACATGCCCACCTATAACGTGGCGCTGGTTAGGATTATATACACCGCACCACATTGTGCCCATTGCCTTGAGACACGATATTAAGTCTCCTTGCCCAGTAATTTCACTAACTATAGCGCCGTTCAAACTTAGACACAGTAATGTTTGCATACCGGAGGCCATGCTCACTGTAAGCTGCTGGATGCGGGCAGCGTAGGACTGGAGATTTTTGGGAGAGGTCTATGTCCAGCTGTGGACATCTATCGGCTGATGATGATCGTTAAACGACCGTTCGTCTTGTATGCTTTGTTTTAGTAATATATTTGTAATGGAATACTGAGAGAATTGCTGGAAGCCGCTGAACTCGGCACAGCGGGTTTTGTTAAATACATTATAAGAGATTATGTCCAGCGATTGCCATCTATTGTTTGAAACGATGAATTAACTCTTGAAAATGGTTCCCTTGGTTCGGTAATCACGTGAAAACTAGTGAACATATCGAAATTGGAACATGAGCATTCGACTCCGAATGATTTGTAGATCGTTATAGGCTATTTATTTTTTCAATTTCATAGATTCTGCGTCGTTTTTTTCTAATTAACTTTTATAAACATTTTCATTTGGTATTATTTACGCGGTTGCTATAGAAAGCCATTAGCGGTTGCGGTTACGCTCAAGGAGATCTAATTTTATATTACGGGTAGCAAAGAGTCAAGGGAATGGCAAGTATTAATATAAAAACTATAATACATACCATTGTTTGAGGGACTAGTCGTTTGAAATCACCTCTGTGAATGAATTCCATATGCGCTTTTAGAAGACTGCCCTTTAATTTAGTAGTAAGGCAAGGTCTACACAGAGCGCAAACCGGGGAATCTTCGCACCGGTCCCTACACATGGTGCTGCATTCATCACTCCACACCGCTATGTTTTTCTGAGAGGAAACCATGTTTATGGTCTGCGTTTGCTCTCTAAAATGTTAGTTTTAAATTACAAAACTGAAAAAAGAAATATTCTTAACAAATACTCCAATAGTCTGACTTGTAATCATTTTGTGACTGTGACTGTCTGTCCAGTACCCATTGAAAAACATCGAAATTTGTTTTTTTTTTCATGTAATTAAGCTATGAGACGAGCGGAACCTTTACCTGATGGTAAGTAATACGCCCGCCCATAACAACGTGGCGCTAGTAGGATGATACACACTGCAACGCATTGGGCTCCTCGTTTGAGACATAGATGTTGAGTCTCATTACCCCAGTAATTATACCAGTCACAGCGCCCAGAACACAGAAATGTTTGCAGAGTACTGTTCGGCGGCAGAAATACGCACTGCGGTGGTATCTACCTAGGTAGTCTCCGGTGACAAAGACCTACCACCTTTTTAACGTGCCTCACCAACTAGTGAAGGTTGGACCTACTACCAGTGCATTTTAACTAATTTCAGACATTTAAAAGCAACAATTGAAATAAGACAAAGGTAACTTTTCTCTCAAAAATGGAGATGTTGCAAACTAGTTGAGATTGCTTTAAAATGAAGAAATTTCATTCAGATGTCTCCTATTCCTTAAAGACATTTTTATGCGTATACAACTTTTTTTTTTTTCGGAAAAATGATATAAAATTTTTAACGACTGCCGTACATAGAATAGTACTTACTAAGGGATACGGAACGAGGAGGCATATGTCGAAAACTATTGAAGCCAAGTCACTCAAGGTTTACTCTAGTGTAGTACTTTATCTTTAGCGTGATGACTCAATGTTTCCTCAATTCAATGACTTATCGTTACCTAATCGCATTGCAGTTATAGTAAATTCACCATCGGATTTTTAACTAATGATTGATATTTGCTTTAATAACAAGTTTTCACAGTTAAGTAACTACATGAGCAAAACGTTCAGGTAGTAAGTGATACATTTGACAATGAAGTACTAGTTAAGATGTTTATACAGCACAAAATAACGCTTATTGTATTTTTTTGTATACATATTTTTTTTTGTTATTGATAGTAGCGCCTAAAGCGGTAACTATAAAATCATGCTGTGGTATGATATGTATTTGTACCTATACAATGAAGTTATATATACAAATTGATTATGATTTTACCTTAAATCTAAATTTTCTCTGCCGTTCATAACGTTGGCAATGCCTACCAACGTGAAAAGGTTGTATAGAACCTGTTCGTACAAGAGTTGGTTCGGCGGGTAGTGCGCCGAACTTAGGTTTGGAGACATGTTCGCTTCTAGAAGATAGACTTTCAAGTCCTCGTCTACTACCAAATCGAACCGCATCATTTCGAAGAAGTTGTCTGGTGACGGATAATTCTTTAACTGAAAAATACAGATTTATCGATCGACAACGGATGCCTATACACGCTCTGCTAATATTATGCTATAAAGTCCTTCGTATTGGAACACGATAACTTTCGTAGACTAGGTGGCAAGAATAGGGCATGCGGTGGTATCTTATATGGTTTCCAGCAAGCTACCCAATAAAGCTATGGAAAACCGTGTTACTGATTTTTTTTCAGAGTTCATGATAAAAAAAAGAAACAATGTGAACGGAAAAGGAAAAACTATACATACATTTTACTGAATAATGTACCTATCAAATTAGCTATATCACTAAATGTATTCGAAGAGAAAGGTATAAATGCTATTACCTCATTCCACATTATGATAACGTATTTTTTTTTCAAGTTTCGTACGATTAATACAGTCGGCACCATTTACGAATGATTCACTGTTAACATTTTATAAAAAGTAGAAATAACGATAACTATTATCAATAAATGCTCGATCATCACCTTACACACTTAAAACTTAACTTTACAGTTTTTTTTTAAATAAAAAAATCTCCGGATTAAAAAAGTTTAAAAAGAAGTTATAATGACATCAAGAATATTTTTTCTCTCCCAGTAGACATTTTGTTTGTATAATAAAGAAAAAAATTCTTTTCACAAAGTAAAGAGATGAATATAAAATCGTGATAGTGATAAGCCCGACCATAACAATTTGGAGCTGTTTAGGATAATAACACACCACATTGTGCTCGTCGCCTTCATACGCAAGATGTTAATTCTTATCATCGCAGTAATATTACTAGCTATAAGGCATTTCGAATTACAACACAGTAATGTCTGAACTGTATTGTTAAGTGGCATATATAGTCGCTGCGGTGCGGTCAAAAAGAGTCTCCAGCAAGAGACATACCGCGAGTAAAAAAATATGAGGGAAAAAAACATGTTGCAAATAAATATAATACAATACATACACCGTGTACAAAAGTATAAAAGTTTATTACATTAGGAACTATAAATAAGATTAACGTTTGTATGTTAGTTGTTACTGTAATGGATAATGTACTCACGGCCTCTATGATATGATGCTCCTTATTCAGGAATACTTTTGATATAGCCTTCTCCATTTCGGTCCACATTATTGCCGGGTCTTTACCCTGAGACGTTTATTTATATATAAGTATCGGTTTATTGAAACAAACATGAATGAATCGAATTTTTTTTTATATGATTCGTAGTGGCTAAATATTTATTAATCTCTCTAAATATTATTTATCTATATAACTAATCTTAATTTTTTTATTTTACGGGCATAGACAAGGATAAGTTAAATTAAATCTGCATTGATAAAAGCCTCATGATTTATATTCATCATTTTATTTCCGTAAACCATCTGATTTTTTTTATCTTACTTTAGAGCGGACATAAGTATCGAATGCTTCTTTCATGCTGAACCCTAGGGCGGTGTATGGATGAGTCAGTGAAGGTACTTCCCAAGTTGGCAAGTAGTCATCGCCCACTACGTATTTGTCGAGATTCTTCGAGTCAAAAGGATAATATTTTGCTGGACAGTACCTGTAATAAACAAATTTATAGTTCCTATATGTAAACAAATTTGCTCGTGCATTCTTGATCTATAAGTCCTGAATCCGATAAAATTGTAAAAATCGAGTAATACAAAACAGCACCATCATCAGTAAAACCATCCGAAAAAAAAATTACTGAAACTAAATATATAATAGGTACTGTGAGAAGAAAAGCAGTGTGTGGAGCGCGTCGCCAATATTGTTGCGAATGAAACGTCTACCGGAATGTGATGCTATTTACAAAGATCTACCACATTGTGCTTATCGTTTTGAAATATGCTGTATTGTTACCCCAGTAATTTCACTGGATAAAGAGCCCTCGATCCCAATTCAGAAGAGTGTTCAGTTCTATTCAGACAGTGACAATGTTTTGCGGTTTTCCGTCAAACATGGTTATATTACCAGACAACATTTGAGTAGTTTGATAATTACCCAAATGCTAGTTGTGTAATGAAGAATTACTAATGGTATCGTTTATTTTAATAGAAATAGTGTGTGAGTTATCCATTACGGGCAAGGTTGATTGGAAATATATATTTGATAAATTACGTTGTAAGATTTAGTGTAGCCTGGGGTTCGGATGTCGCAAACATATAGCATGTTTAACAAAATATAATCAGAGCAAAGAGCATATCTATTTTAAGAGCATAATCAGTTTTTATACGTATAACATATTGTGATCTTTATACAGAGGATGATTTTGAAGGATACTCTGCTTCTGGTGAAATCTGGTGATGTCTTTGTCAAGGTTTTTTTTTAAATAAGTTTTAATGACGCCATAGATGGTTAAGCTTGCTCACTCAGAATATTCTGGCAACTATTTGTTGATAGATGGGATACAGAATTCTATTATGGAAGTTAATCTTACAGCATCGTTTAATAAAAGCCTACCGCCATCCAAAATTCACAACGTGTAGTTCCGAAATCCAATCACTAGTTAAATAGCCAATGCGACAAGGTGGTATTTAATATAAAAATATATATTTCTATCTCTTACTTAAGTTTTTATATTTTTAGTAGGCTTTTCACTACTGAAGAAAGGAAATATTTTTAGAAAATCATTTACCTGAACAATATATCCCCTTTGTAGTAATATACCCTCAGAGGATTGACCGATGTCAAAACAACGTACACGCCAATATCGAATTTATGTCCGTCCACTAAAAACGGCTTTTGAACGTACTCCTGAACGAAACTTTCACCACTCGACAAGTCTATTTCACTCACGTTCTTGAGGAAGACACCCCTGTGTTGGTTATGCTTCTCTAAAAACAATGCGTTCTTATTCTTTGATGCGTACAGAAGAAATTCTTCCTTGTTCTTAGGTAGCTTGAATGCTTTCGGAATGTATTTTAAGTCGGATGTTGCTAAGTCCACTTTATTAGTTATAAATCCTGTACCAGGGAAATGATTGACTCTTTGATAGGACTTTAATTTATGTAAATTTGGATAGAGTACGCGAAATGGATAATCGTGGGACCATAGAAGCATCCACGGCGTCTGATTCGTGCTCTTCTCGAAGCCTACTCTTTCTAAAACTAAATGCACGTGTTTTAACAATCCATGTTTGTTATCTACATCGTTATAAGCTGAGTATACCCAATACTTTCGTTTATCCCATCTGTATTCTTTGGACAAGTTTTGCTTTGAATTTTGCATGTTAAAATTCTGTAGAAGTATTCCCATAGAGATTCCAACGACACACATAAATACGTACATATTGTACTCGCGTCCACTTTTGTTGTGAAGAGATATTTTATTAAAGAAACGTATCTCTTTAGTATTTTCATTATTGTTATTTTGTTCCTTTTGACTAGTTGTGGTATGGTCCTAAAAATAACATCATTTATTACTACTTATATTAAGTAACATATTTTCTTTTTGAAGACTTACAAACATTTAAGTAAATGTGGTGTCAAAAAGCTGTGTAAATATAATGACACTTCTTTTTTCGTAAAAGTTTAAAATCCAAATGTCGTACTATCGTTATCATCATGAGTCGATAAATAGCTCTCCCCTAAAGATATTGGATCGCCGCGCCTCGACCTTCATCAGATCGTCGGTACACATTGTCTAGATTCTTCCAGTACTATATCTGGTACAAAGAGGATCAATCGGCAGTCCTTCGAGCAATGCATTGCTCTGCACATTTCTCACTTAAGTCTATCAACTCTATGTATTTGATTATATTAACATAAAACAATAAACTTACAGTTTTTATTTCTCTTGAATCAAGATCCATTATTATTGTTCATGGGAAGGTAATCACAATTTTTTTTATATCTCTCAGACACGAGACGAGTTTTTTTAACCGCGAAACGAGATGTACGGGCATCAGAAGTTCTCGAGTATAACATAGTGAATCAGTTCGTAAGCTGTGCGATAGAGATAGGAAACAGCATCGTATTAAACGAGGGAGACAACATACACTTTCTAAAAACTTTGTACACCAGCGGCATACCGGCTTTTTAAGGTCACATCAGTGGAAAATGTACACATAACAATGTATATATATACATACTTATAAAATAAGTATGTACAGATATGTTTATACATAAAAATATTTAAAACAGTAATATAGAAAACTACTGCCTTGAACAGAAACTATACTTCCAGAAATTATATTACACTTACAGTGGTTTACATAAAGTCGTTAACGTATATTTTAAAATTATCTTAAATTAGGGATAAGGACATGTAATTTATATATATGTAATGAAAATTAGGTTTTCTTGGTTCGCGAATCGTGTGAAATCTAGTGAACTTATTGACTTGGGAACATGAGCATTCAACGTGGAATGATTTGTATTTGGTAATAGGCAATTTATTTTTTGAATTTCATAGAGCCTTTATTATTTTATTTCTAATTAACCTTTATAAACATTTTCATTTCGTATTATTTATGCGGTTGCTATAGTAACGGTCCCTGTAGAAAGTCATTTGTGGTGGCGGTTGCTCTTAAGGAATATTAAGGATTTTAAGTCTAATTTTATAGTACGGATAGCGAAGCGGGCGGGAAATATATAGCTTTCATATATATATATTAATATTTTTAAAATTTTTGATGATTAAGTAATAAAATAGATCAACATTAATATATAAATGGTAATCGAAGATTTAAACACTCTATGTAAATAATCCACCTGGTATTAGACCATACAAGCATGTATTACTTGAAAGATAATTAAAAATCATTATTTTATTTATTTGTATTTTTCTCTTTGTATATATGTTATAACGTGTTAGAATTATCAATGTTTTATATTGTACGCTGTAGATAAACCTAATAAATAAATAAATACATAAAATTAAAAAAGGAATGTCTTTACTTACAAGGGGTGACTATTATTAATTATGTTGTTTTTTCCCCCATACAAATCCAATATAGTTACAATTAGCCTTAACTAGAGTTGAAGCGAAAGCAGGAAAGTTCTTTTTGAAGGTTTTCTTTAAATACTATTAAAGTCATTTATCCAGAAAGACATTAATGATAAACTTAAAAAAAACCGTTACAATAATTAATTTTCAAAGTCTATTTTTGATGTAGACACGGCCTTTGTAAACTTTCAGTACAAAAGTTTAGTTTCTTCAAAGTGAAATACACGTCCAATTTACTTCAACTTCAGTCCGCCCACGCGCGGGCCACGGACCCCGGCCGGTTGGTTCTACAAACTGGATTCAAAAATATGCTCATGGTAAATTCAATTTGATACCACCTCGTTGAGTATTACTAGTTAAATAGTCAAATTAATAAAGAATTATTAAATATGTATATCTTTAATAATTCTTCTATCTTCTAACGAGTTAATTGGTGTTGTGTACACTACAGATTTCATGTGACCCCATAGGTAATAAACGCAAGGTGTTAAATCAGGACTCCTTGCAGGCCACGGTGTTGGTCCGCCTCGGCCAATCCATCGCTGAGGAAAAGTAGTGTCTAACCACTGTCTTACGCCGAGACGAACATGGGCGGGACAACCGTCATGATGGAACACCATTAAAAAAATGATTTTGAAGAAAATCTTCGTACGTCTCTCCATTGAAATTGTTGGACAAGAAGACTGAGCCTATCAAGTTAGTATGAATTATGCCCATCCAAACGTTTACGGAGAATCTTCGTTGATGAGTTCCTTCTCTAATCACGTGGGGATTTTCACCTCGCAGTGCCCAATAATAACTATTATGAAAATTTGTTATGCCGTCTCTGTCAAACTTCGATTCATCAGTCCACAATATTTTGGTGGGAAAATTATTATTTTTTAAGTCTGCATGCAGCATAAAATGGCAGAAGTCTAACCTTGTAGAGTCTCCTTTCTCCAGGGTCTGGACCGGTGTGGATAGAGCCTCGCCGTATGCGCAGTAAACCATACTTTCCATTGTGTTAACCCAGCAATCTTGCCATGACCCTGGTTGACGCAGTCGGGTCTATAAGAAAATGGTCTATGATTCCTTCTTCCTCTTCAGTATTGTAGATGCGTGGCCTACCTGCGTCATGTCGCCTCTGTTGAACTCTGCCAGTTTCCCTGACGCGTTGATACGCCGCAGCAAACACTCTGACTTGGTAGGTGACGATTTGGAAAACGTAGCTGATATTCTGTTCGTGCTTCTAAAGAATTCCCACCACTAAGTCCATAACAATAGAAAATGTCAGCGTATTCTTCATTACCGTAATCCGCCATTGAAATTAAACTTATTTGGTATGGAAAAGAAAAACTATTCAGAATTAAGAAGACAACGATAATGTATGTCCGCCAACGAAACTAGTTAAATTTTAACTGTCGTACTGACTCATTACCTAAAAAGTGTTTTTTGTTTCTAAATTTTAGAAACTTTATGTACTTTCTTATACCTTGTCGGATCAGGAGTCAGGTACTTATTTATGTGCTTTATACGTATTATTTAAAAATAAAATTTTATTTTAAGATTAAATAAAAATGTAAGTAAGTCGCCTTATTTTTTACTGTCACAACTTTCAAAGAACCTAATTTAGAAGTTTTAGCCTCTAAATGATGATTATTAATTTAATTTAATAAAACAATAATTAAACAATAATTATTACATTAAAATTTGTGTAGAAATAAGTAAGAAATAAAACCATCGAATTTTTTCCCATAAAATCGGAAATTTTTTGAAAAATATTTAAAAAATAAATAATTCCAGAAGCATTGTTTTTGTATGGGGTATCCCATACATAGATAGATAGGATACGAGTTATACTTTAGCCCTTCCAGATCTTTGCACCTATTACCTACTACTATATTTTTTATGAATACATATATTTTTAATTTTTGAAAAGATAATAGTATAACCCTCAGTTTTTCTTTGAAAAAGTCGGAGTGACCTATTTATGTAAAAGTTGGGGAATCTTTCTGTTGAAACTCACTTTTTTATACGTTTTCTAGATGGTTTAGTTTTAATAAAAAAAGCGTTTTAAGAAAATATTTATTTTCTCCTTTAGTTAGGTTGAAATTTTACCCGCAGCTATTACGTTTTATTGTTATTATTAAAGATTACTTTCGAAATTCTAGTAACTTCTACATCCAGATATGTATCTAGGAGTAGACTAAGTATAGACTTAGGTATAACATTCCGCTATGTAAGGCGTTATTACGAAATACCAATGGAACGTTAAAGCGGTACATAGTTTATGATCCATCAGACATTTGAACTAACCACAAACATCCACCCTTGCTGGAGATGCATTCATGACAAATACCATCGCCAATATAAACAAAAATCTTTACGTATGTGTTTTATTCTGCCATTTGATAATTTTAATTAAAATTGGATTAATTTAAAAGTTTTCAGGGACTTTTTCATTAGTCCATAGCGAAGGTTATGTTAGTCAGACTTTGATCTCTTATTTGGAATCGGGACTAAATTTCTTTTTTGCTTTATTAAAGTATAAACTTTTTTTATTATTTTTTTCGCCTTTTGATATAGTATGTTAAAAGATAAGGTTATTGGTATTCTCTTTTACAAAAGTTAGATTAAAGCTTTCATGCAATAACAGCTTCCATAATATGTTTCATAATCTTCACTGGTAATAGGAACCTGTTTCCAAAGATCATCTAGGTAGATATTATTAATTTCTACCGCCAAGCAGTAGTTTACAAACATTACTGTGTTACCAACTTTAGTTAGAGAAATTATTGGTGTACAAGACATAACATATCTGAAGGTGACGAGCACAATGTGGTGCAGTGCATGTAACTTTTTAAGGGTTACCTGTCATAGGTAAGCGTATCATTTAACATGTACCACATCTAGTAGAGTTAAAGCTTGTTTGTTATATTTAATTAACTGATTGCATTAGAACATTGGCAACGATGCCATTCTGTCCTGCAGTGTAAACAGACTCTTAATATAATGGAGCAAGGGACAATCATTGTTCGGATGCGATATCTCCGAATGTTTACTATTGTCACAGACGGGCTGGCGGGCGCCGCGCTCTGGGAAGCAATATGGTAAACAACTGGGACACTGATCACAAATAATAAAACCTTAAAAATATTCTTTCCGCAATTAATGTATTAATAATGACACGACAAATACTGTAGTAATACATCATTCGAGTCGAGGTCCTTGCATAGTGGCGGCGTATCGAACAATCTGATCTCATCATCATAATGGTGAACTAACAATCTGCTGTGTTCTCGATGTGAAAGAAAAAGGGGATCAATATTAATAAATGCAATAAATATATATTCCTTAAAGCAAATTATTAAGTTATTTACGCTCAATATAGCTTGATAAACCGAAAAAGTATAGGTAAATTCTTTATGAATGTTGTGTAAAATTCCGATGCAAAACGTTATAATACTGTGAAATCAAAAATTTACACGTGAACCATACCATATTAATAAACATTTACAGTTTATTTTTCTACTTATTTATTTTAGTTGATCATATATACCGAAAAAATATTATATCCAAAAGTAAAATACACGAGCTGCATGGGTTACTATTTCTAAAAAAAACTTGAATAGACATAACAAATATTTCCGGAGAATTATAAATTTATACTTTGTGATCAATAAAAATATATAGAAAATAAAAGACTACGAAAATTGTACAGTAACATACCGTAAGGCGTCCAAAAAGTTTGCCGACGCAAGCGGCGCCGCGTCGTCTCCGGGGGCCATCGATCCTACGCACCCGAATCCAGCCCGACGAGCCGGCGCCTGGCGACCGACTCCCCTGGACAGTGTCTACACCAGCGCCAGCCGAATGTTTTCAACAAAAAACAGTGTGTAATAATCGCGCAAGATCTGTAACTTTAGACATAGTTGTTATATGATTTACATAAAATATTTCAACAATTTTCGGCTCTTGATGCAGATGAAAAAAATTGCACCGAGTACATACTTCTCTAAAAGTCTACTTTTAGTCTACAGCTATTCTTGCAGGTGGTAGACCTCTGTTTCCAGAGACCGTTTGAGAACCACCGCAGCTATTACTTCTGCCGCCAAACAGAAGAGTATCGTAGCTAGCGAGATTATTGGAGGAACAAGTCTTAAAACAAACACTCAGGACAGGAAGCACAATATGGTGTAAGGGTTTTTAACGTAATGTTACAATGTTATGAACGGGTGTATCAGTTAAGATCAGGTGAATGTATTCCTCCGTCTCGTCACTTTATCGATTAAAAAAGAACTTAGTCGCGTTTTCACTATTACTTTGCAAAGTTTCATTATTAGCCTGCAGGCGAAAATCTTATACTACTGAGTTTGATGATGCTGCAAAAGTTAATATAGTAACACCGAAAATATATGAGAAAATATTCTTTTCCATATATTACTTGTAAAATCGGCTCTTAATGATGAAGTTTCTGATGCTGCCTACAACATAAATGAAACCCTGTATCTTTCCGATATATAAATTACTGCGGATATTAAAACGGTCCATAAAGTTTACGATCCGAGCATTAACACACAAATGAAAACATACATTGTTGCACTATTCAAGTTTAAATCTTCTATTTATATTATTTTTATATATCTATGATTCCACTGTGTAGTCATATTAGAAATGAGAAGATTAGAGAACCTGTTGTCATCAACTTGGTGTATAAGATGCCTGCTGTAAGTCGCAAAGGAGGTGAGCACATCTTTAAAGACCGACTGATGGGATGGTAAATATTCTCGATGGCGTACGATACTCATAGATCCAATATGACGAAATAGCTCTAATAGTATATATGTAATACAAATCAATCATCATACAAAGCACAAAAGCTGTAGAAACTGACGTCCGTCCTCAATTAAAAATATTTACCGAATTACTACCCGCTACCTTACTGGTAGCGGGTTCCGTACAACAATTCATGGTACCCAAGCCAACCTTACCTGCTCGTGGTTCATCCTGCTAATCAACAAACGAGGCTCTGCCTCCCACCAACCCGCATTGGGCCAGCATAGTGAAAAATGGCTCAAACCCCTCTATAATAACTCCTAGAAACGTGGGGATCTTTGAGGGAGGTCTATGTTCAGCAGTGAACGTCAATCGATTGATCATGATGATCATGATGATGAGTCTCAGTTGACAGAGACACCTAGGTCCATTTCTGCCTCCAAACAGCAGTTTGCAAACATTACTGCGTTTCAGTTTGAAAGGCGCTACAGCTAGTGTAATTACTGGGGTAACGAGACTCAACATCCTATGTGTTAGGCGACGAGCGCAATGTGTTGCAGTATGCTATCCTTACTACTGCCACGGTGTTATGACAGGCATGTCACCATCAGGTAAACGTTCCGCTCGTTTCGTCGCTTTGTTGAATAAAAAAAATATATAATAATAATTAGACAGTGATCTGCCATTTTGTTTATATTCATTTAAAAATGTATTTATTAGTATATATTACTTACGGAGTTATAAGCCGCCCTCCAGATACGAAGAAGCAAGAGAAAAAGTCACCTTCACCAATATTTATCCAAAGTTTCCACCACATGTTTGCATAAGTTATAAAGGTACTGCACCAGTAATAGATCCCAGTTAGCGGGGTCTGTCTTGGTAGGGACCAGCGCAGCACCTATTGCTGCGCTGGTCCCTACCTTCTTGTTTGAAGGGCGCCGTAGCGAAATCACTGGGGTAATAAGACTTAACATATGCCACAAAGCGAGTACAATGCGGTGCTGTGTACATGATCCTAACCAGCGCCATATTACTTACGAACAGTCCTGAGTAGCTAGTAGTGCTAGTGTAAAGAACGATGTAATAATGTTTTATTTTTGTACTGTACCACGTAATTAAGTGGTATGAAAACATTTTAACGTTTCTCTATAGGAATTATAACGTGGCCTTCAAAACTTTCAAGCGGAAGTAGGTAAAGGTGTGCTCGCACAAAACCAAAGAAATTACATAAAACATTTTCTTTTTGTGATTTGTCATAAGAAAATAAGTACTATCTATATATCTATCTACTTTTAGCAGTTATTTATAATCTAGTTTCAATCGCACACAACATACAATTTTAAATTTGTCAGTGTCTTATTAAAACTTACCCTCTTCTTCTTACCACCCTTGTTTCAATAAGTGGGAAAGATATAAAATACTTTACAAATAACAATTAATACAATTGAAAGAACACTGTGATTTTAACTTAATCATTTTATTCTTATATATGTTAGTTACTTAATCTTTTATGTACTTATGTAGTAAACTTGTTTTTGGCTTATTTTACTTGAACACTGTATTTTGTATTCCTTTAAACGATGAGACATTAGTATGTCAGTCAGTGATAGTAAATCTCCTTCTATAACGATGTGCCGTTGTTTAGGATGATAAATATTATACCACTTAAAGTTCGTTAAGTCGTCGTTAAGTTTATTAACTACAATAGTTTCTCCAGCTACAATGACTATCAAACCGGAACACAGTAAGGTTTTGTACAGTATTCTATAAGCATTTTCAACAGAAATAGGCGCTGCAGTAGCCACCAATGTGTAGTGTTTTAGTATTTATTTAGTGTCTAGTTATACTGTAATATTTACTATCGAAGTTAGAAAATAGTTTTCATAATCATCATCAGCAGTTTGACGTCCACTGATGGACTTAGGCCTCTCCCAACTATTCACACATCGATTCATATGAGAGGATTTGGGCCATTTCCCACCTCGCTGCACCAATGGGGTTTGGTGGGAGCTTGAGTCTCGTTTGTTGATTACCACGAGCAGGTGAAGTTGGCATGGATCTCGTGACTTGTTGTGTGAGACCCCTTACAACCTAAGACAGTTTTACCTTAATAGTAATACTTCTGTAATAGTAATAGTAGTTTATATTTTCGGTTTACTTTGGAGGACTTTTTGATGAGATGAACTATTTAAGAAAAATATTTAGCGTTCTGTTGTTTGTACCATTTTATTTCGAGATCGTTTGCTTACCCGTTTGTCAGTGTGCCCGCGCTCTTTACAACAACTTAGTATTTGAGCAAAGGTTGACACGCCGTAATAAATTACACCTCAGGTCATTAACTTATTGAAGTGGTTTGTGATTAAGCGTGGTCGTGGTCGGCAGTGTTCGATACACAATAGCTACATTTAGCTGCTAAAAATCGAAGGTCGCCGCTTGTATCATCATTATTCATAATTTACAACCTCAATGTTAGCAGCTTTGACCTTCGCAAGTGTATGCTGCTATAGAAATCATATTTAACATTATAGTTTATGCATTATAGAAACTATATATATTTTAAGGTCTAAGTTGCGAATGATCTAGGCCTCGTATTTTGAAGGATAGAAAAATCTATATTTCATCATCATCAACCGATAGACGTCCTATGCTGAACATACGCCTCCTACAATGATCTCCATATCAATCGGACCTGCGCTACCCGCATCTAGCGTCTTCCCACGACCTTCGATTGTAGGGGTACATATGGGTGGATTTAAGCCATTTCCCAACAAGCTGGCCCAGTGCGCCTTGGTGAAAGATAGAGCCTCGTTTGTTGATTACCAGGGTGCACCACGAGCTGGTGAGATTGGCTTTGTTCCGTGAGTTATTATTCTAGACTCATTACACCCCCAATACTACATCTATTACCTTTATTTTTAATTATAAAGGTTAACAAAAAAGCCAACAAAGAGAAATACAAGTACATACAATAGCGAACTTAAATATTTTCGTCATGAGATAAGAATATATATATATTCATACATATTTACACAGATAGTTATATATACATGTATATATGTAAAAAATATAGTCAGATTATCAGGGGATGGAAGGCCATAGCTGGACACAGGTCTGGTTAAAAGTTATTTACATGTATAAGTCCTAAGTTGAACACATCTAGTAGTTTCCCACAACCTTCACCAGGTCTTCGATCCACCTCGTGGACTGCCTGTCCTGCCAGCTAGGCCGCCTGCCAGCACTGCGTCTACCACTTCAATAAAGTGAGAGAAAGATATAGATATTCAGTATAATATAATAATTATAAAATATACATGCATGCTATTCTTTGTTATTATTTTAGTATACGTAAATATATGTAGATACGGCCATAAATATGTTTAAGGCCATACCTATGTACAATCTACACTATAACAATAAATTAAAATTTTTAGATATAAGGGTAATAAATAAATGTGAACGGTAGACAAAGATTAGCACGTTTTACAGTGAACGCCTGAGTCCAAGAGCTCCGCCGCCAACCCTCTGTTTACCGGAGCTGAATCACGGCCGCCTGAAAAAGTTACCCCGACGGGTATATAAGCGAACGGAGTTTCCTGTGACGAATCAGTCGCGAACCACCTCCGCAAGGGTGGCTCCGCTCGCCGCCAGGTCGAAAATGGGAAACTTTTTACGTGAAAATCGAAACGGGAATTTCCCTACATGAATTCAAGGTAAGAAGAATTTCTTGCGGAAGTAATTTTTTTTTTCTTTGCTTGTATTTATAATAGGTAATTTTTTTAAAGGGTCTGCCTAGATGTTTTGAATGAGTGTGAAGTGTTCTAACTTTGACGAAACAAATATACGACTGGTCGATAAAAGATCAGCAAAATATATAAAGTATTTATGTATCACTACTTTATATAATTGGCTTTCATGAAGAAAATAAATTAACGAGTAGTTTTCTTAACGAATCAATTGTGGGCATTTGACTTGCTTTCTCCCTATTCTCGGTATTCCATTCTTGTGTATCTGGATATCCAAGATTTTTAAAATAGTGTAAAATAAAACCTTTTTTTAATTCATGAAAGGGTACATTTGGTTCAGAAAAGAAATTACATAAAATTCTAAGCAGTCTCCTTTAAGTCATAAAGTATGAAATGTAAAGTGACATTAAATATTACTTCATCGAAGCACATTTCTCAATATTAATAACTATGTTAATATAATTATGTTAAACACTCTTTGAAAGAAAAGTTTTTTATCAGTTCTTCTCAGATGATGAGGTGTTGCCTTTCATTAGTAATATGACTAATGATCGTAAGTAAATGCGAACGATTCCAAATTCTTTGATATATGTTGTGTTAGGTTTTTAAAAATTTAAATGGACATTATGTACCAAAAATTGGTTTATGCTTAATTCAGTAATTTATTGAATATAAAACAATTTTCAGATAAACTCTGTTTAACTAGTTCGGTAGACATATTCTCACAGAAAAGAACAGTACTCTCGGAAATTATTCTATTTATTATAGTAAAAAGAATTATATCCCTATGATTCCTAAAGCAAAATATACTAAATACGGATTAAAGTACAAGTATAAAATATAATAAATATAACGGACTAAAGTCATCATCATCAGCCGATAGACGTCCACTGCTGGACATAGGCGTCCCCCAAAGATCTCCCCATCGATCGGTCCAGTCAACATGGTTTCCGGTACGGGCACTATGCTGCTGTTTGTAGGGGTTCATATGGGGGTGATATAGGTTATTTACAACATGCTGGCCCAATGCAGGTTGGTGGAAGCCAGAGTCGTTTGTTGATTACCACGAGCAGGTGAAGTTCGCTTGGGTCCCTTGCGTTGTTTTGCGGAACCCCGGGGTGTACCCCGGACTAAAGTAACATGGTGCAATGATACAATG
The DNA here is from genome assembly GCA_029030555.1 of Ornithoptera alexandrae. NCBI lineage: Eukaryota > Metazoa > Arthropoda > Insecta > Lepidoptera > Papilionidae > Ornithoptera > Ornithoptera alexandrae. The sequence continues at coordinate 2,038,755 of JARDVY010000007.1, read as the reverse complement.
TAATTTTTAATAGATATACAACTATTTTAAGACAACATCTCTTTTTTTAATAGTCAACTGTTTAGTCGTAAATAATGATAAAAATAAAAGCAATACTTATTGATTACGTATCATCAGTTATATTTCTTATTATAAGCGTGTTTCTTTAAGAAGATGTACATACAATCGGCAAAATTTCACTTTCTGACGAATAATGCGGCAGCCAAAAGCCGGTTCCGAGTGACTGCTTCGCCGTCACGAACTTTGTTAATAATTTTTGCGTGTCACGCTGTCGTTTTGACGATACGTCGCTGTCTATGGAACCTATTACGGAACCCTAACTGAATACGTCTAGTCTTTAATTTCGAAACTAATAGGACATGTACAATGTACAAATTATAACAACGTACACGCAATTCGGCTGTCACTGATATTTTTTTTTATATATTTAGTTATTACACCAACTTTACGCAACATAACCTAAATTGAGAAAAATAATACATCTATAGAAAAAAGGAAGTTTTATAGAATTTAAAACCTCCTAACAACAACCTCTCATAAGATATTTCTATTTTAGCCGCCACAAGACCATATGGTCTTTTTTTTTGGTTTTGGGGGGTAATCTACAAAAGATACCCAGCTTCTGGGGGGAAGTCAGAGTTATGTGAGATTCTTACTCACTGATAACCCCTCGGATGTTGTATCAGCGCATTCGGACAGGCCCCCTGATCTCTTACAGATCGCACCGGTGCTCCTCTACACTTTGTGTTAACACGACTCTGAGGAAGTGTAGATGATGTTCCACGCAGGTCCGCTTGTGGAGCGGTATAGGCCCCCACCCTCAAGACTCGCGAGACACGTAAACCCATTTAGTCGCCTTCTACGACAGACAGGGCTTACCTTAGTTCTATTCTTAATAGCCCGAGACTACAGAGCTGAACACCATATGGCCTAGATAGTTTTTTTTTCATATATATCGCCTCTAGCTATATTTACAGTATTTCCTCAATATCTTGTTTTATCCTTTTTCTATATAATAGCATAAAATAGAGGTGCACTACTAAAACATCATCAGCCGAGGGTATAGGCTACTTACACAATGTGCGATTCATATTTATGTAGCTTTTAGCAGCTTTCTTAATATATTTGTCACTTATAACCTAAATTCTGATATTGCACATTCCTTCTCTGTGGGAACTCTGATAAATCTGAAAAAGATATAGTTTCTTCCTCACGAATTAATGTACTGATTCCTTGTAGGAATTCCTTTTAATATACAGTACGATACTAATATAACTATGTGTATAGGAAATCGTTTGTAAATGTCTCCAATTTATTTCATCCAGCTGACACGTCGCTGAGGCCTCTTTTAGTCGAAAACGTAGCCTAGATCTGCCATCGTTTGGATCGCTACAGACACTTATTGCTCAACACATCTTCAGCGTGTTACTGAACATGACAAGTTTTTTCCACTCCTTTTGAAGTCGAACTCTTAGAGTATTGTATTTATTTTACACTAAATATTAATATTATGTAATTACTCAAACATTAGTCCCATTTATTTGTTGAAGACATTTCCTCGGTTAACCTTTACACGAGAAGGAGGTTTATCACTGCTGGTAGGTCTGTTTCCGGAGACCGTGCAGATACCACCGCTGCGCCTATTTCCACTGCCAAACAGTACTGTACAAATATTAATGTGTTCCGGTTCGAAGGGCGCATTAGCTAATATAATTACTGGTAATGAGACAACGTCTTATGTCTCAGGTGACGAGCGCAAAGTGGTACCGTATATATCAACCTATCTAGGAGTATCACCATCAGGTGAACATTCCGCTCATACGGTAACTTAATTGGAAAAAAAAAATTTAATTGACAATGAGCGAAAAATTCGTAATTTTTTTATAAATTGCTTTCAATTTCACATATGTTATTTATGTAGAGATGCTGAAGCGCGTTTAGTGCTCAATACTCTTCGATTGCATTGACTGGCCTTTTTGAATCCCAGTACATGTTAACTCAAAATAAAATCGGGGACTTCCGGTTAGGAAAGCAAGCAGTTAGCTATCACACCGAAAAAAAATAGAAACGACTATTGAATGAATAAAAGTTCTCATCAAATGAATTGCTGGGAGCCATTGGACTCAAACAGCACAAGGCCATGCTTTGTGGAACACATTACAAGAGACTTATGCCCAGCAGTGGACGTTCACCGGTTGAAATCACAATTTGTAATTAATAATGACAAATTAAATAAGATATGTATTACGTTTAAATTATAAATCATTTGAAAATGATTACTTTTGTACAGATTATGCAAATTAGTGAATGTGCTGAGGCTGTGATAATACTTCGGGGGTCGTAGGTTACCCTCGCGTGATAAATATTTGTATTATCTTAGTATACTGACGGTCCGTTGAAGGTCTAGGTGAAAATACATTTTGTAGCTTACATTTTCTTCTATAAGACATTTGTTACATTCGTCTCAGTGGTGCAGTGGATGCTTCCTTTGTAACACATACGTCCCTGGTTTGATTCCGGGGCGACATGCGATGCAGTTGTATACGGGTTGGGTTTGTTTCCGATCCCCCTCGTTTCTACTTTGGAACTGTAAGATTGCTATAAAAATATTTCTTAGTACACAGGTGCAATTGGTTCGATTACCGTATAAGTTTTGGGTAATTGTAGCGTTTTTCTATATATCTTGGCTAATTTTCGATTTCAATGAGCCTAATCACTACACAACTGTATTTCGATGTTCCCGTAGTTATTTATACGAAACAGCATTCGAGGCTTCCCTTAAACGTTTTCTGTTTAATTATTACTTACCCTTTAAAATTGGGATCAAAATGATTGATGATTCCGTTGATCCATTTGTTATATTAGTAACTCGATGTACAGCATGGTCATGTTAAGTTAAGTAGTAAATGCGTTGGTGATTAATTTAAATGCGAATTATGCAGTTGATTGGGTCTATAAAACATACGGAGCGACCTGGATGCATATTATTTAGCGGCACACATTCCGTGGGGTGTAAAGCTTAGCCGTCGGCTGTACCGCCTCGCGAGTGACAGCCATCGCGTGCTAAGTTCAAGTATGATCATGCTTAACTCCATTTAGTAAGTGTTGGCGACGTTATCGGTCGACGGTTCTGCAGTTAAAGTCTAATTTAAGTCTAAGAATGTTTTTTTCACCCTAAAAAGTTATTAATTATAAATAATAATCATTACGGCACTTAATGCTCCCGCTCTTAGGAGTCGCAGCCTTTTCTCACGAGGAGAGAGTCTGCTAATAAATGAACATTAATTTCTACTTTTAAGCAGTTAAGATACAAATAATCCTATCTTCTTATTTGTAAGTTGATCTAAGTGAGTTAAATATTAGATTACATGATGATAATTATCGGCTTACTGGAGACTGGAATTCCATTCTCTGCTTCATTATGGGCAGAGCCCCGGCCGCTCGTTATCACTAGACGATATAATTGTTTTAGTGTCTTACAATATTTTAATGATCACTCTATTGTCTACAGTCACTTTTTTCCTCTTTTACAGATCCTACGGACAGAGCTTGGACAGAAGAATGATCGAGAAAAATCAAGATCAAGTCAAGAAGTTTAACGATGGATAAATTAATTTTTTAGCCTTTTTTTTTACCGGTGATCACGACTATTAGATGTTTTTAAATGAGGTTAGCTGTCCCCATCCCTTGTGTCTTTAAATCTTCACGAAACGGGCGTGCGCGTGGCTACTGCAAACGTGTAGCGTCATGGGTGTTCGGGCGAGATCACAGAGCCGAGCACCCGCGGCGTCCACGCACGCGGAGCCCTCAGCCAGGGCGCCCACCGCGTGCACCTCGTCTACCCACTCCGCATCCTAACCATTTCATCGTGATCTCCGGCAAACATGAGTCATTTCGCCGTACTTAGGGAATGTAGGCTATTTGTAAATCATTAGTGAATTATTAATTTGTGAGGTTTTAATGCATCGTCCGCGCGCAGCTGTACAGAATATTTGGATAAAATTTCTAAAATGTTTGCAGGAGAGACTCTAAATGGACAGCGGCTGATTGAATTCCGACTGGGTCATGAAGCAGAAACAGAACAGGGGCTGGCGGTGGCGCGGGCGGAGCTGCTGGTCCGCGCCGAGGTTCGCTCGCGCCGGCCACGCTATACGCTGTGGGCGTTCACTGTAGCCGGCAACGGAAGCGAGGCGCAGGTGGGCGCGCTGGCGGGCACGGCGCGGGGCGCAGGGCGGGCGTGGCAGCGGCTGGACGTCACGCGAGCCGCTCGCCGCTGGGCGGAGAAGGGCGCGCGGGCGCCGCTGCGGTTACTGCTGGATTGCAGCGGTTGCGCGGGGCGGGTGCGGCTGCGATTGGGCGGCGCGGCCGCGGCGCGTCCCCTGCTGCGGCTCTCGTTGGCAGCGCACGCGCCGCGCAAACGGCGCGCGCTCGATTGCGATGCGGCCGCGCGTGGCCGTTGCTGCCGACAGACCTACTACGTGAGCTTTCGGGCGCTCGGCTGGGACGACTGGATCGTAGCGCCCGAAGGCTATTACGCGAACTACTGCCGCGGCGCGTGCGCACCCTTCCTCAACTACCACGCGCAAGTGGTGGAGGCCGCGAGACTGGAGCGCGCCGCTTGCTGCGCGCCTGTGCGCTTTTCCGCGCTGTCGCTCATCTACTTCGGCGCCGACTCCAACATCATCAAGCGCGACTTGCCGGAGATGGTGGTGGAGGAGTGCGACTGCCCTTAGCGGCTGTGAATAGCCCGCCCGCTCCGCCGCCCCCCGCAGTCCGCATCCGCCCGCGCCGCCCCAGCAGTCCCCCGCCGCTGACGCCGCGGCCCGCTTCCGCCGCTCTCGAATCCGATTTATTCCGAAGCGTTAATCGATTATAAATAATATTCTCGACTTGTGTAACATTTTGTTCCTCGCGTTCGACAGACTATATCGTGCGGCGGGCGTGCGCGCGCGGCGCCTCACCGCGCTCGCCCGCCCGCACATTTAATACGCCGTTTTGTTTCACCCCGTTTGGTGATCGCTTGTAATTATTGTAAACTGTATTATAATAATTATTATAATTATAATTATAATAAATCAACTTTTTCATAATTACCACAAGACATTTTAATTTAGGTTAAAAAACCTTTTGCTTGCTCCGCCTCGAAAATTACTTGGTCATGATCGTAACTCGTTTTTGACAACAAAACGTAACAAATGGACATTCTATGTTATATTTTTTTTCTTTTCTGTACTTTGCATTTGCATATTTATCAACTGTATGTATAAATAAACCAGATATATTTTTTTCAATATACATAAAATATTTTAAGGTCAATTTTATTCAACATTAACTCAAACACTGTGACTAAATTTATTTAGGTCTTTCAAATATTATTCTAGTTCATAGTTATTCTATCTCAGTTATAGAATGTTTGTGTAAATATTTGTGAGAAAGAAAATACATTCGGAGGCTTTTACTTCTAAAAAACTTTAGGTTTGTGTATTGAGAAATAACACATCGTCACGTCTAGTAGGTGGAGTTTAATTTATCTATAAACTATTTGTTTTGATTACAGCGTGGGTGTAGTTTCAGAGATGGACACATTTTATGAGGATACGTTGATGAATCTAACAATCGAGATTATAGAAATGATCGTTCGCCTATAAAGTCGCCTTCACAATTCACCATAAATGTTTAATAGAAAAAAAATCCAAACAGCTGAACCGTAAAAAGCTGAACACTTCACAGAATGGTTTATTGAAATACAGCAAAGATTACTCTCGATTGAGATTTCTTTAATTACTTTATTGAGTTATCTTTAAAGTTAAAAGAAATAGATTACTTTTATCGTTTGCGTTAAAGGATGGGAGTCGAGGGTACCGTTGTCCGGGGGAAGACAAGAATAAGTAAAGAGTGTATGTGCAGTGTTTATATTATGATGCAACATATATATTTACATTTTCTCACACTTACATACTAATTTCACTTTCTATCCTGAGTACAAATGCTTCTATGTCATTAAAACTACCCCTGTACCCTCAAATAAAAGAGATGGTGATCTACCTCCTCTGTGACGGGATTGGACGAAGTGATTAACGCGTCAGTAAAGTGTCGACCCCCTCCTTTCTCTAGCGAAGGCTATTTCTTGCTAGCCACAAATGGCAATGAGCAGTACACATCGCTCCAAGGTCTGACAGCCTATGGGGCACTAGGGTCCGTGAATGGCGACCGCGTACCGGAAGATGGAGTGTTGGCAGCAGCCCCCCCCCCCCTCCAGGTGATCCGACAATCTGGTGAAGGTTGCAGAAAACAGCTGGATACGGGCAGCGCAAGATCGATCAATGTGGAGATCTTTGGGGGATACCTATGTACAACAGTGGGCGTCTATCGCCTAATAATGATGATGATGATTTCTTCACGAAAGGCAAGAAAGGGGGTAGACTAAAGTCGTATTACAATCCATGTGTCATGTTACTTGGGGATCCCAAAAAATAAATGGTGGGTCATATACGCTTCACGTCCGCCAGCGTCGCTTGATAATGGTGATGGCGATATTAGTCAAGTGCATTATGTATGAGATCGTCCATTAGTCGGTTGATCAGGGCACAACACATTGATTTCAGGAGGAACATGGTATGAAGCTTGGATTGTAGTATTTAACCTGCCTGATTAACCACCACCCTGTTATTCTAAAACTGCCATAACAGCATTGCGATATTCTGGCTGTCGATATATGTATGTATGAATCATCAGCCGTTAGACGTTCATTGCTCTTCTAAAGACCTCCACATCGATCGGTCTTGCGCTGCCCGCATCCATCGGCTTGTCGCGACCTTACAGTCAGCATGGCCTTCGATACTGCCCGGCACTAGAGGCCGTCGTTTGTAGAAGTTCATAGGCAAAGATTTGGGCTATTTCCTACCACGCTGGCTCAATGTGGATTGGGCGTGAGCCAAAGCCTCGTTTGTTGATTAGCAGGGTGCATATATATTTATACCTTGAAGCGACGAGACACGTGGGTCGTTCTCCTGATGGTCAGCAATACGCCTGCCCATAACAAAGTAGCGTTAGTTAGGATTTTATACACAGCACAACATTGGGATCATCGCCTGAAGACATAAGATGTTAAATCTCGTTACCCCAGTAATTTCACTACCTACAGTGCCTTTCAAACCGGAACACAGTAATGTTTGCACAATACTGTTTGGCGGTAGAAATAGGCTCTGTGATGTCACCTACATTGACGGTCTACAGCAACAGAAGCCTTTTCTTTTGATTTTAGGGGGAAATCTTCCCTGCTTCTGGGGCGAAGACATTCAGTGGTCTACATCAGTGCATTCGGAGAGGCTCCAGGATCTCTTATAGAACGCACCGGTGCCTCTCTATACTTTCTGTTACACGTCTCTGAGGAGGAGCGTAAACCTCCTAGGCACCATCGCTGAGCCATATGCTGTCCCACGGAGGTTGGCTTGTCGAGCGATAAGGATAAGCAACGGGGGCCTACCATCAGTATAAGAGTAAGAGCCGCAGTATTATCGGCGCTTCGCCATTCACGGCCTTATTGTTAAATTGTTGTTAAACATTTATCTAACGGCGACTAAAAATATTACAAATCTCTGTTAGTAGTCGTTCACAAAAAACACAATGATGCAGTGTGCGCGATGCGTGGCAGTAAGTTGGTATCCGTGGCGACGTGGCGTTCGATCCGCTGCAGTAAATTATTCACCTGCACCACCGTCGTCTAATTTTAGACGACAACCTATAGGCCCGCCCCACCGGCCCTTGCGAACCCTTGCTTTCTTTAACGTCTTTGTTTTTAATTGTTACGACAAGATATACTTGTCACTTGTTATTAAACTGTATATGATGTTTACTGATAAGAGGGGTGAACAAAAAGTAATGATAATTGATAGTTGTAATAAAAAAAAAATTGTCTTCAGTCCTCTACTACTTACCTGACAAAAAATTATGTAAATAGAAAGTTATTACGCGGAGCTGTGTTCATTTGAATATAATCAGTCGGAATTGTAGCACCAGAAGCATCATCCAGCTTGAAAAAATATCTAAAATAAAATGTGTATACTAACTTAAAAGAAACATTAGGAGATTCTCCTCCTTCATATTCTACAGTTCCACGGCAAGGAGCTTAGGCTGGATAGAATAGATGAGACGGCTATCCACGTTTTTCACAGAGAAAGCGTCAGAAATGGAAGAATTTGTGATGACAGACCTAAGAGTGATTATTCATTATTCAGAAGAGATCGAAAGGTTTTCATGTGGCAGCGTTCAAGAGAAATTATTTTATTGTTAATAAACTGTAATTTAATGTTCACCGTTAGTCGTAAATGGTCATTTTGGTAGTGATCTCAAAGATTGAACTTGTTTGGATATTAAAATAGAACCAAAGACATTACTACGTAATTTTTTAGCCAAACAACAAATTTGTTTATGTAATAATCACATAAGTAACATTAGATTGTAGTTGCTACCTTTTGATGTAATATAAACTACTTTTCAACCGCGAAGGTTTTTAACAAGGAGGTTCCTATTTCGATGAGAAAAATATTTTTATTTTGTTCTTTATGTACATCGCATAACTTATTACATTTGAAACAGGTTTTCGAATACAACGAAAACATTTCACTAACATTAAAGACATTTATTGTTTTTAGGTCTCCATTGCTGGAGACTGTCTAGGGACAATCGCAATTCCTATTTCCACCAAACCTTTGTTTGTAAGTATTAATGTATTCTGATTGAAAGAGCGTTGTAGCTAGTGAAATTACTGGGGTAGCAACATTTAACATCTTATGTCTCAAGGTGACGAGCGCAATGTGGTGCAGTATATATCATCCTATTGGCGCCATATTTATATGCTTGCCCGTATGGTATTATGGTTAGTGGTAGGCCTGCCTATAACAACTCCCATACATAACGACTTGAAGATGACACATTCAGGTCGTGTTAACGTCATGGCCAGCGCGGAAGAGGAGAGTGGATAAGCAGGAAAGACAGAGAATTAATAATTTGTAAGGAGTTAAATGTACATGGAACCGAACAGAAACTGTACCGTATACGCTCTTCCGCACTCCGACCCGTATATCCTGTTCGGTCGCTTAGGCCATGGGGGGTTGGAGAGTTGTCCCTATGTAGGTACAATGCCCTTTAAACCTGAACACAAAAATGTTTGCAGACTGTTATTTGGCGACAGGAATAAGACCCACGATGATGTCTAGACGGTCTCAGGGACCTGCAACTATAAAGTTAATATATAGCACACGACTTTTTAAAAGCAAAGTAAATGGCAATATTTAGTATGAACATAGACTTGGCAAAGAGTTGGCATTGAATGGTACCGGCGGACGTGAGGTACGTGCGGCGCGAGCGGGATGGGTCCACACGTGCGACGTCAGCCGCTGGCAGCCGCAGCGGTTTGCGGTCCTGTGAACCGGACTTACTTGCCAAATTATTTACCCAGGTTAAGTAATACGCTAACTGCTACTGCATTTGTTAGCTACTATTAAGAAATTTGATCAATTAATTATATTATAACATTTTTATAACCTTTGTTTTCATGTCGTTATAAGATATACATATGTTAAGTCTTACTCCAGTAATTTCCCTAGCTACGGAACACAGTATAAACACCACACTTAACAGGCCTTGGACCCGGGTCCACGAGCCCAGAACCACATGAGCTGTAAGAGATATATATACGAATTATAAGAGAACACTAGACTTTAGCGACAGAAAAAGGGGCTACGGTGGAACCTACCTGGACGGTTCCGGCAACAGAGGATTGTCACCAGTATTGATTTATATAAATAAATGAATAAAAAAAAATATTTATTTCCTTACATTGCTATAAATTTACATATAAAATTTTGTTTATGGACTATTGCTAAGGCAAAAAGAGACGGCTTAGCTAATGCTGATCGGAACAGCAACTACGATCAGCGCTGCTTTTCAGCCTCTCCATCCTTAGTGATATGCTCATCCATAACAAATGTTAGAATATATAAACCGAATCACATCGGAACCATTCGCCTTGAGACGGAATCTATTATAGTACCTCCTTTTTGTCGGTTCAAAAAACTATTAACTAATATCTACTTCAAACAACTGTTCGTCCTTATTACATTAAAAAAATTTACTAGTATAGTAAAATATAGTAAAATAATTTACTAAATTAATATTTACAACTAGGTCATAGTGTAGGTCGTTACGTAAGGGCCCCGTGATAAAGGTCGCAATGCACCAATAACCCAAAAACTACCAAGGTCCATGTCAAGGTTGCATTTTTGGGGTGAGCCGGGAAGTCGAAGTGACAGCGTGAAACGTTTACTACCACCTCGATCGTCTAACACTTTACATACAATCAAGGCAAGTATACGGTAAATAGAGAAATGTTTTATTACGCGCCAGTTTGGATTTGGTCGAATGAAACAATATTCCAAGATGAACACGTTTATTCATCTTCAAGCAAACGACGTGCACTGTTGGACACAGGCCTCCCCCGGAAACATCCACATCGATCGATCTTCCGTTTGCTGCATCCAGCACCTAAACGCTACCTTCGTTTGTAGAGGTCAATATGGAAGGATTTGGGCCATCTCACTCTGTCCCAATACGGGTTGGTAGGAGAAACCCGTTTATTGCTCACTGACAACAACAGTCCAAATAAAATTAGCGCTTCTCAAGTCCAGTCACAAGCCAAGTCGTATATGGCTTTTACAAATTGATGGCATTATTGCATAGAAATCCAAAACAAGAATTGACCATCCGTTCTCCGACGCCCAATACATGGTCATTAACCTTTTTTTTGTATTGTCGCAGAGGAAAACTTAAAAGATATCCTGCTTCTGAGAGAAACAAGGTTATGTTCTTACCACTAAAACCCGGTGGTCTCCGTCAATGCTTAGGAAGGGCTCCGAGATCTTTTACAGAACACACCGATGCACTCTGGCTAAAGCATCCCACGGAAGGGCAAAGCCCTCCTTAGCACCCACGCTGTGCTATCAATATAATACCACTATGCATTTGCCGTTCTCCTAAGGTTCGCTTATCGAGCTGTGAGAGCCCCTACCTTCAATGCTTAGGAATTCTAGGAGTCTTTTAGCTGCTTTGTACGATAGGCAGGGAGACCTTACACCTATTCTTAATAGCCCAAAACATAGTCATTAACCTACTGCTCTGGAATTTTCTAGAGAACAATACTTTACTAATTTGATAATGGCAGAAGCAATATGCTTTTGCCATTTAGAGATCAACTAAGGATAGTTTTACAAAATTACTGCCGCAAAGGGAGTTGCGCTGGTGTTACGGCCGGCAAAGCGGGCGCGGAACAGCTCGTAGAATTATGCATGAAATGGACCAAATAAGACGCAAACTGTTCCCTCTCAAATGAATGAAACAGGTTATTAAAACCTGCTGCCTACTGCCGTTTGGTATATCTTCAGTCATAATTGCATTGCTGTGTTTCGTATACCAGCATTCTAAGCACAATGCTGGGTGAATAGATTATGGTTATAATGTTAGTTTGTTCCAATAATCCTTTTATCTTTATACAACGAGTCGGTAAGACGACCAGGACGTTCACCTGATGATAAGTGATACACCTGCCCATAACAACGTGACGCTAATTAGAATGATATATATTTATATATCATCCTAATTAGTGATGCTGTGTAAGCACCATATTGTGCTCGTCGCTTTGAGATACAAGATAGTCTCGTTTACTCAAATATTTCCATTTGCAACAGCGCCCTTCAAACCGGGATTCGGCAATGAAGAAGAAGAACAGAAGAAGCTGCGGTGGTACCTAGACGGTATCCGTCAAAAGAGACCTACCACCAGTAGAACAAGCGGGATAATAACTTTCCTTGGCAATTATGTTTAAGGACTTCTAGAGTATATCACAAAAGTTTTACAGAATACAAATTTAATGTTATACAAACGGTGTAGAGATATCTATGCTAGTAAACGTCTTCCCGCCGTTAATAACGATGATGATATCCACTATCGATCATGAGCTATCCCAATTATGAGCTTTGCGTGGCAAGTATTCGCAAATATATATTATTATGTACCAATATTAATGTGCTTTCCTTGAACTTATTTCTTAGTCTTCGTTTCCAATATCGATGTTAGAAGCGATATTGGAACTTCATCTCCAACAAGGAGAATATTCCTCTTTATATAGTACTGGGACAACGAAATTAAAACTAACTAAAATTGCAATTAACAATGCCCAGGTTTCAAAAACTTTTTAAAATCCGAAGATCATACTAGCTTATGCCAATACATGAACACCTGACTTGAATAGGCGAGATCTGTGAGTGGTAAGTAAAATAAAAACTTGACATAATTGCAGTAAACTTTATTTGAGTTATAACTTTTGTAATTTATTACTCCATCCACATTACTACGTGATTGTCTAACACATATATATCATATATATAATATATTTGCAGCGACAGTACGACCATTGTGCGCGGAACAGAATCACACGACTACGTCTACATTCTAAGAAATTTTATAAACACTTACAAACGGGTTTTCACGTAAACATTAGAGTGCATTAATATCATTTATATTGTTTACATTTATGTATACATCGGGTAGACAAACATCTAAACATGCATGCATAATAATTACATATAACGATTATTATTAAAATATAGTGTTGACTCCTTACGGATTGCATGTATTGGTGACCGTAAGAACATGTTATAGAGAAAAATTTTGACATTTGAACCAAAAGAAATGTACGGAAAACATTAAATATGCATACAGTAGATTGTAGAATAAATTATGCTATAAAAATATTTAATTTTTATAGAGAATATTATTGAGTTGATTATATTTTATACTGTTGTTGTGATGATGCGCCACACAATGTTAATTCTTTGTGCTTCAACGTCGAAGAGAAAAAATTCATATATTCATAGGTTATACGAAAAAGTATAATTAAAATTGTGACGCAAAACATTTTTATGTTTAAGTACATTTTATAACGAAATTTAAGTGTTATTGTAAATAAATTAATGACAGGGTAAGTGATAGTTTTGTTTATATAAGTTATTACTCAGGATGTGAATTGGGCATGTCGGGGTAGCATTGATACGGTATTGCGCTTCAACATCCAGTTATCGTAAACGCGGCGATATCGAGGAGTCAAGTCTAATGTAGCCGACGCACCATGATGACGAGCGCGTCGTGAGGAGGCGGCACGTTGAACACCGGCACGCCGTCCTCGCCGCAGTACTCCGCGTAGCGCACGCGCCGCATCATCCGTAGGCCCAGGGACCTACAGATGCGCTGCGAGTACGCGCCCGTAGCATCCACTTTGAACAGCTGAAGACATTAAAAAGAAACTAGTACTTCTCTTCTCTCATACGCGGTCATTATGTAAAACACGAATACACTGTGCAAGAAACACACATTGAGAGAGACGGAGCGATTGATCATTATTTTTTATCGATTGAAGTGAGAAAGAAGGAAAAAGAGAAAGAGAAATAGATAAATTGAAGCGTTCAAAGTAACATATTAGTAATAAAGAAACTGCGCTGTGAGGGATTCCGCTCAACAACTCACGGGACCGAAGCCAACCTCACCTGCTCTATATATTTGAAGAATGTCCAGGTTCATCTTTCCGTGTATGTATATGGTGGTAGAATAGTGGACAGCCTATGGACCACACAGCGAGGAGGAGACAAATGATATGAATATATATAGAAACGCATTTTATCTCATTCTCTTACAAACTGAACCTTATATTCAGTTGTCTCTTCATCATTCATCATCGGCCGATAGACGCCCACTGCAGGATATAGCCGTCCCCCAAAGATCTCCATAGAGTTCATTAAGAGGAATTGGGTCTTAGCCCCACCACGCTGGCCCAGTGCGGGTTGGTGGATGGTCAGAGCCTCGTCTGTTATTCAACAGGGTGCACCGCATGCAGGTGAGGTAGACTTGAGCTCTGTAAGATGTTGGCGGAACCCCATACACCCCTCTTCATCATTACTTTATCATATCATAAAATCAATATGACATCGTCTCAGAAATTTTTTTAACAATTTTTTTTTTAAATCTTCGTTTATATAATAAAATCATGAGACTAGCAGGACGATAGTGGTACGACAGGCAACAAAGCATTAGTTATAATGATATACTTTACATCAGCTTATGGTAGTCGCTTTCAGACACAAGATGCCAAGTTTCATCACTTGTAATCACACTAGCTACAGCGCCTTTCAAACCGGAACACATTAATGTTTGCACACTACTGTTTGTCGGCTGCAAAAAGAACTGTCCTGGTACCTTCCTAGACGATCACCAACAGAGACTCGTGAATTGATTAAAGATATTGAAAAAAGTTCTTCTATAGAACACATACTCATTGTGTAGATATATTACCTACACAATATTTTTTAAGTTTTACTTTAATAGAAGTTATCTTAGTTTCTTTCGAAGCTCATTTCATTATCATCACCATTTCAACCGATGGACGTCCACTGCTGGTCATACGTCTCCTGTAATGTTTGCACGCGGCGTTTGTCGGCGGAAATAGAAGTTGCGGTGGTACCTACCTAGACGATCACCAACAGAGACTCATAAGTTGATCAAAAATATTGAAGGACATTTATTATAGCTTAATTTTTTTTTAAATAGAGTCACTTTCTTAGTAATATAATCAAAACTGTACACGTATGAAACGAAGATTATTCACTGGATTAGAAAGCACTACAATTCATTAGTCTAATTGTAAACTAGAAAAATGTCCATTTTAAAGCGGAAGTAACATTAGTATCATATCTTTCTACAATATGTGTAACTAACTTTGAAACCATGGTCTTGAGCGATGTCGATGCTCCGCTTCATCAGCTCCTTCGCGAGACCTTTCCCCCTCGCTTTATCCGATACGGAGATGATCCTGCACTCCAGAATGCTGTCCACCTTGTAAGTGTTGAACAGGTCGAGGTCGCGGCTGACGGTGTAGAGGATCGTGAAAATCTTGTTGTAGTTCTCGTCGGACGACTGCTGGATCTGTTCGATGGACTGCTCAATGTCCCCGGGTCACAAGATACCGTTGAGAGCCACACCGACAACCTGCAAAATATGATGTTGACTGTGATTGGTGCTCATGTAAACGACCGCTAATATCACCAGTGTAAAGGCTATGAAGGAGATTTAAACTTTTACATTTAAGATTAGATACGTCATCATTAAGAAAATTTGTAGAAATGTTAGTTTAGGTTACACTCCAGAGAGATCCCGTGATCTCTCTTAACGCTGAAGATGACCACCGAGGGAGTTTCAGTGGGTAAAAATCGTCATATAACTCTGCCTTCCCCCAGAAGACAGAGTATTTTTTCGAAGATTTCCCCCTTGAACCTAGAAAAATAGAAGGTCACACTGTCATATCCAGTGGCTGTAATTCTATGATGGAATATCCATTTTTTTTACTAAATTGTTCCTTCTTTCTTAATAAAAATTGTGTAAAGGTAGTGCTAAAGTTTTTAGCATAATCTTGCAGACTACTTCCAGTGACACAATGATGTAGATGCACACAAATAAGTTAAAAGGCAGATAAATAAGAAAAATCACTAGTAGGGTTAGAAGAGAGAGAGATGAAAGCAAGAGCCTTTGCCAAAAATAGGAAATACAATAATTACAACAGATTAATAAAATAAATTCGTAATTAAAAATTAAAAGAAAAGCCCCTGGTCATCCCCATCCGGCAGAGTACCGAGCAAACTAATGGCATTGCTTCGCTGGATGTCGAGGCTTCTTCTTTGTGCCATGCAGCTGCCGGCTTTATTCGAGTGGCTTCGTAAGGTTTTTAGAATTATCTCTAAAAAGTTTAAGCGGACCCCTTGACCTGATTTTCACCCTATACGGATGCGAAGAATCCCCACTAAGGTTTTCAAGCTTGCTTCGTTTCAGATTCTCTGCGTGGGTTCGCCGCCGCGCCAATAATACTCGAAGACTCCTGGATCTGGGACGAAGCAAGCAGCGTCCCATACAAGAACCTGTGATACTCTACAAGGAGTCAGTCATTACATCCGGTCTCTTGTCATCGTCTCGCACCAGACAAGGGAGCTTCAGTACAGCTGACACACCGGCAGTGACGAGAGTCAGAGGAAAGAGGTCGTTAATATTGCGATGCCGAGAGATACGATCAGCGCTAATCATTAAAGATATATTTTATAGATAACTTACTGTATCTCCGTCCAAGACTGCCACGGAGAGTCCGTCGGCCATGGTCGTGGTGCAGAGCCGCTCCAGCGCGGCGTGCGGCTGCCCGCGCTCGCACAGCGACACCGCCTTGTTCAGCGGCTCGTCCGCGAAGAAACTCTCCCTCAGATGCTGGATAACAGCATCACCCATCTCCGGGGTAATCGGCACGAACCGCGCCATCCCTGGAATTTGATAAAAGCCTTCCTTTTTACTGAAAACACATTTAAAAAGAAAAGTTTTGATTGAAGCAACTATTACACTATTTCGAAGAAAACCTGATTCCTATATATACAATACTAACAGAAAAAAAAAACAGTTAGTGTTATAATTTTTTCTACATAAAAGATTTTCTAACTGTTTTATCAATTTCATATTTTTTTGTTTGTTCTATGAAGCGACGTTCACCTGATGGTAAATGACAGGCTTGCTCATAATAACGCGGTGCTGGTTACGGTGATATACACAGCACCGCGCTGAGCTCGTCGCTTGAGATATAAGGGGTGTAAGGAGTCTCTCATAACAACTCATGGGACCCAAGCCAACCACATCAGCTCGCGGTGCACCCTGCTAATCAACAAACGAGGCTCCCACCAATGGCCCAAATCGGGTGATTTGGGTCATATGAACTCCTAATAATGACGGCGTTTACTTCCTGGCAGTGCCGGACGCCATGCTAACTGTAAGGAGCTGAGTGCGGACAGCGCAGGACCGATTGATGTGGAGGTCTTTTGGATAGGCCTATATCCAGCAGTGGACATCTATCGTTAGATGATGATGATGAATTCTGTACAAATCAATTCTCACATCTAAATATACCGCGTTAATACTTTATACAAAAATCGTAAGCCAATAAGTTTTATTAAAGTTATATACTAAAGTAAACAATTTCAGCTTCCGTAAAGCTTAAAGGAACCGGATGGGTCCGGGTTCTGCGCAATTTACTTTATGGTCCCTAAATTCAGTCATTCACTTGTTAAAAGGTGCTGAGATCCGAGAACATGTGAGGGTAGATAATTTCACCGCTTTTTGAAGAGCACTCGAGGTGACTTATTTAAATATATTTCACCCCATTGAATATTAGATTTATATATTTTAACCTTTTTTTAACAACTTTTTTTTTAATTAAGCGACGAGAGGGGCGCGACGTTTTCTTGACGGTAAGTGATACGCTTCCTCCATCACAACATGGCGCTAATTATGGTGGTACACACTGCACCACATTGCGCTCGTCGTCTGAGACATAAAATGTTGAGTCTCTTTACCCTAATTACTTTAGCCACAGCACCCTTAGTAGCCGTCGGATGTAGAGGGTACATATGGGAAAGATTTGGGCCATTTCCCACCGCGCTGGCTCATTGCAGGTTTTTGGAAGTCCGATCCTCGTTTGTTGATTAGCAGGGTGCCCCACGAATAGGTGAGATTGGTTTGGGTTCTGCGAGTTGTTATGCAGGATCCCTTGCACCCCTATTCATTTAAGCAATAGATATTTACTTAGTTTCTTATAATATACGGTGTAGCTTCATGATCAAGTGTTTTTTTATCAACAACTGACTAGCAGTTTACTTGTGATGTTAAACAGTAATATAGTAAGATGTGTATATAGTAGATGGTTTTAATTAAATAGAAATGTATATAATATGATTAGAATATGTAAAGCTTCAGTAAATGGTCTTCAATATCAAACATTATCGACGAAATTCCATTAGGCATAAATATAGAGGGAATGGTTCCGGTCTTGCGCGGGGCGTTAGGGGACAGGGCCTCTATTAAGACCCCGCCCCGATATCGGGCCAAGGTCGAATGGAGCCAGAATCGACTCCCGGGGTTCAGGGTCGCTGTAAATCCCGGACGCTGAATCACAATAAATTAAATTGGATAGTAGTGTTTTTACATTTGCCTTTATCTGATATACGAACGTTATCGTCCTTGTTATGTGATACGCAAAATAAATTCTTTTCAATTTTTCTACGATAATATTTTACTTGAAAAAAAAAACTTACTTTTTGAGAGATCAACTCCCTCCCTTATATATCTAATGTTTACATATTATTATTATATAATAATTTACTTAACAAAAGTCATTTACTGGTGGTAGGTTGGCCCTGTTGGCGGAGACCGTGTACGTAGGTACCACCGCCGTGCCGATTTCTGTCGCTAAACTGTAATACGCAAACTGCGTTCTTGTTTGAAGGACGCTGTAGCTAGTGTATTGCGGTAACGAGACTCGACATCTTAAGTCTCAAAGCGACGAGCGCAATATGGTGCAGTGTATAAAATGTTAACTAGCATCACGTTACGGCAGGCATATGGGTAAAAGCCGTCGTTTCGTAAATAGATAAAAAAATGATCATTTACTTATACCTCATGTATTTTTTTAATAAAATTATGTATGTATTTTACTTCTGGCGTAATTTACAAGTACAATTAAAATTTAATTCCACAACACTTTGTTTAAATACGTATAATTTATTAACAAAGAAAGCCTTTATCTTATCTGTGGGATAATACATTTGCTGATAGATATAAGAAAACTGTAAGAAAGTAAAATTCATTGGATATGGTTGGTTACGTTATTCGTTATTACAAATATTAAGAATAAATTAATCTCAACCCTTATATGTATTATACTAACTCGGTCCATTTATTATAAAGTACTGTGCTCACAGAGTGTGCAAACTTTTAATTAATCAATCCCCTTGCTTCCTTTCCGCTAAGTTTTAATTAATACAAAACATGTAAATTTAAAGACACTATATATTTATCTGTATTAATCTCTAGTACGTTTCAGTGATGGAAATCTTAATGGAAATACCATCAACCTCACATGAGAGAACAAGTTTTCTGACTTCACCATCCACCACCTCATTGTAATCTCACACTACGAGTATATGATACAGAGGACAAGGGTTGTTGATTATAAAACCTGTATAGACTTTTACTAACAGAGAAAAAAGTTTATGATGTATAGTAATTTTTTTAATTCTTATTTACTGATAGGTGTCTTACTCTATAACCGTAGTTTTTCAACTGCTGATTAGTAATATACAAATATAACTGTGCTCTGATTTGAAGGTTACTACTAAGGTAACTGTGGATTAACTGGTGGTAGGTCTCTGTAGCCGGAGACCGTCTAGGCATGTATCACCGCAGCGTTTCTGGGTGCCAACAAACCGTATTGTGCAAATGTTACTGTGTTCCAGTTTGAAGGATGCTGTAGCTAGTGTAATAATCAGGTAACAGGACTTAACATTTTATGTCTCAAGACGATGAGCGCAATGTGATGATGTGTGGTCGGCCACGTACAAAGCTTTAAATGATGTTATCAATTTACACTATTATTAAATAAAGGTAATATTTTTATAGTTTAGTGATGATTTTTCTAGATTTTTCTTATTGAACGAAACGACGAGACGGGCAGGACGTTCACCTAATGGTAAGTGATACAGTGCTACGAATAGTATTAGTATACTGCACCATATTGCGCTCGTCGCCTTGAGACATAAGATGTTAAGTCTCTTTACCCCAGTGATTTTAGCAGCGCCTTTTAAACCGGAACACAGTAATGTTTGCATAGTAATGTGGCAAAAATACGTGTGACAGTGGTACCTACCTAGTTGGTCTCCGGCAACAGAGATTTACCACCAGTGGTTTTCACAATTTCCATAGTAGTACCCATCAAAATAGAGCACAGTAATATTTGCATAAAACTAACTAGCGTTTGAAAAAGTATAATACTATTATAGAGTAAGACACCTCCCAGTAAATAAGAATTAAAAAATTACTATACCTCATTATTTTTCTCTGTCAGTAAAACTGAAGACAGGATTTTGAATCAACAACACTTGTCTTCAGTATCATACAGTGTTAGGTTACAATGGGGTGGTGGATGGTGAAAAGTTCTCGACGAGAAAGCTCTCATATGATTCTAATTCCATCATTTTGTTCAAATTGTGCAGGTTATCAGAAAACAGTTTTATTGTCTAGATGATTAAAAACTTCGTCCCCCAACATTCAGACAACAAGCCGGGGCGAGGCGACAACAAAACGGATCAATATAACAAATAAATTGCGTGGCCCGCTTTCGGAGCGTCCCCGCTTTGTGGAATTTAATAACGGCACCATTCCACCGCGTACACCACTCCAGATCGCGTCCACGGCATCACCTGTATCCGATAGGTTCACCTGATGGCAAGTGATACGCTCGCCCATTGGCAAGTGTGTCGCTAGTTATGATGGTACATACAGCACAACATCCAGCTCGTCGCATTGTTACCTAAGATTTTAAGTCGTGTATACTTTTAGGTACAACGCCCTTTAAACCTGAATACAGTACTGTTTAGCGACAGAGTTATCGCGGTGATATTTCAAGGGTGTTTCGACAACTGATTGCTATTGTCGAGATGACTGCATTAACTGTATTATAGTAATGGAAAAAGTTGATCTTAACTTACTTTGAAGTAATAATGGATTTTTCATTCATAATTTTATTGATGGCAGGTGTCTGATGCCGAAGACTGTCTAGGTAAGTACCATCGCAGCGCCTATTGCAGCTGACAAACAGTAATGTGTACACATTACTGTGTTTGAAGGACGCTGCAGCTAGTGTACTGGAGTAACGAGACTCAACATCTATGTCTTAGGGGACGAGCGGAATATGGTGCAGTATAATTCATCCTTACAAGCGCCACGTTATTCAGGACAGACGTATCACTTACCATCAGGTGAACGTCCCGCTCGTCCCGTCGCATAATTTTGTCTATTTTAATGTTTTTCCAATGTTACATACATATTTAATTTCTTCTTCAAATCTCATGTAAAGTAAAAGATACAAATGATTTTACCTTAGTATCAATATGATACTTCTTACTTTTAATCTGTACGAAACTCAATTATGAGTTTAATACATTATTCATTAAGCGATACATTTTCTTATGATTCGCATTAGTCTGTTCTTATTTAGATGATCTTATATATCGACATGATTCAGGAAAGGAATAGATAAATGTTGTCAAAAATATATAACGGTAATTAAAGCTGGATGAGACCTTCGCCTTAAAGGGAATCAACAATTTAATGCAAAAAGTACACTAATAATACTAACATTATTTTACTGTAATATTAATGATTTAATTTCGAAGTGTAATATGTTACTATTTCATATAGTATTTCATTAAAACCTAACATATGTCAAAGGTTCAGGTAAAGTCCTCTCCACCGCGCGGAGCTGTTTATTGCCTCGCTTAAAGGAATTTGTAATCGCGCTAAACACTTCATTATTACACGATAAAACTAGTGATAAAGTGTTTTACGGAAACTTGTTTAAATATGTAGAAAAATTTTTATTCTATACGAAAAATCACACACAGTAATTTTTTTTTACACAAGTCTACAAATTTGGACGCTTTACAAGTGATTTCTTCCAGGCAAAGTTGGGGTCATTAGATCAAGGATTATCAAGACAATTTATCCACCACTCTGGCGAAGTGCGAGTTAGTAGATATCACGAGTATCCTGTTATTTACGGAAAATATTGTTATCCTCATAATGTTTCCTTTAATATAAATTCGAGCTCTGTAGGTATCGAATAGATTTATAGTGTAGCGTATACGACCGCCTTATAAACTGAACCATGACGGTTTTAAAACGCATAGAAGTTAGCAAAGATTAAATAAATTTCTGTCATTATAATATATTTATTATAAATGATTTTTAGATTAACTTCTAATATTCAGGAAGGTAGTAAAACGATTTGATTTAACATGACCGACGGCGAAACAAAGCTTCAAAGACACTAAAAGGTTAAACGGTAAATGTCAGTGAAATAACCTGTACAGATATATAGACCGGAAATAAATTTTACACGTATGCATTGTATATACATACAATGTATATACAGGTCTCGAAACTTAATAAAACTAAGTTTTAGTAAAATTATGTTTAAACCAGGTCACGGGAGGAATGAGTTTATACGAGGTCCAGACGTCACAGTCATCATGGACTGCAATTGTAATAGTATACTGAGTGTTAGAGTTAATTTTAACGGGCTCCCAAGCCGACGGTGATATTCACTATCATCTCTATTTGAATTAAGATTTTTTTTTAGTTTCAATATAATAGCCTTGGTAATAATACTTGGACCGGTGTTCTTTTACAAGTAATTTTATCCTGTTAAATCTGCTGTAGATCTAATTGTTATATTATAAGTATTTTTATATCACATGTATGCTGGTATAATAATTTGTTTTATTGAAAGATTAATGAAAATTATACCAGCAACAAATAATAGATTTTAGTGCTAATAAATAAACCCTATT
The DNA here is from genome assembly GCA_029030555.1 of Ornithoptera alexandrae. Taxonomy (NCBI): domain Eukaryota; kingdom Metazoa; phylum Arthropoda; class Insecta; order Lepidoptera; family Papilionidae; genus Ornithoptera; species Ornithoptera alexandrae. Next base: position 2,016,217 of record JARDVY010000007.1, on the reverse strand, counting down.
TTAGTTAAACGTAACGTAATAACGTTCAACAGAATGTTCCAGAACTTCGCCAACAGTTACTGCTTAATTTCCTCATTCAGAGCGAGAACAAAATGTTGATTACTTTAAAGTTTCTAACAGTTAGTTCGCTCATTATTTCCGGTTAACTTTTTTTTTTATTTTCGAGTAGGATTTTCCGTTAAATTGTATTCGCTGGTCGTGTATCGCATAGTTTTAGCGAATATCTATCTCATGACCTCGACGCCCGGTCGCGTGTTAGTCTACCATTTTTCTATCGAACCAAATGTTATTATAATCAATATAAATAAATAAACGAGTAATATAATTAACAACTTATTACCTAATTATGTAATATGCCGTATTAAGATATTATATGTGCCGTGTATTTCATTCGTCAAACTTTATTTTTTGCCTCTAGTAATAGTCTGTGTTGCCGAAAAACATCTACGTATTTATCTCCGCAACTATTATTTCTATCGTCAAACAGTAGTGTGCAAACATTACCGTGTACCTGTTTGAAGGGTGTCGTAGCTAGCGTAATGACTGGGATAACGAGACAACATCTTTCGTCTCAGGCGACGAGTGCAATGTAGAGCGGTGTATATCATCGTAACTAGCGCCACTTTGTTGTGAGCAGGCGTATCACTTGTCATCAGGTGAACGTCGCACTGGTGTCGTCGTTTAATTGAATAAAAACATATATTCAGAAATCATAAAAGGACCTATGTCCAGAAGTAGACGTTTGGTTAAGATAATGATATTGAAAAATCTTATTAGTCTAAGAAATGTATGTATTTGTTTTAATTATTAATCGCAAATTTTTTTTATTTATTTATGATGTGTATGTGATTCTTTTTTACGCTCTTCCGTTATATAGATTTTTATTTAATCGAATATTACGCTGATCTTTGGAAATTTTATTAAAGAAAGATACAAAGTTTTGCCTTCACGTATTAATTTGTATGTATTTATTTTGTATTAATCGTTATCGCAGATTATCAAGAAGTTTATATATATTACATAAATAAACAATTTATAATGTGTAGATACATATATAATGTTTAACGTAAATTACTGGTTTTAACATAAAGACGATGTTTGAAGGCTCGCAGTACTGTGCTATGTATATTAAAACAAAATGCACCCACGCAAAGTCGCCTAGATCAATAGTTCAATTAACGTTTCCCTTCTCCGGGTCCCAACTTATTGATACGGGGTGGAAAAATGCGACCCCGATTTCGTCGCCCGTAAATATGAGTGACAGCGACGAAATTAAAGGCTGCGTCTTACATTTGTTATGTAAAAACCGTTCGCCATTATGATAGAGAAATGGAAATGTTAAAGAAATAAGGGTCGCATTGTTAATAATATTTAATATCGACAGTTTCTTTCATTATTTACAATACAAAGGAAATATCAGATAAATGTCTATGTAATATAACAATGTGATATATGAAAAACCAACCCTTTGATTGTTATACGAATTTATTAAAGATAATATTTGGATACGAAAACCTTATTACCAAAAAGTAATGATTTATTAAAGTAATTCAAAAATGAAAATTATGAAGGAAAAACCTTAAATTTAATTGAAAATTAAAATTTTGAGATTTCTTTTGTAATTGTAGCTATTCTGAATAAATTTATTATTATTGAAATCTATGAACCCGTATAAATATATATAATTAAAACAGGGGTAAGTTCCGTCCAGTGAAAACACTATTTAGGCTAACGAAGAAGTGTTTCGTATTTATATTAATCAAACTAAAAGCTTTAATGTACGTACACACACGCAGCGTACACCAGAAGGGCAAAGACGGTACAAAATGTTTTCTTTTAAGGAAATAAATATTTATGAAACATAGTTATAGAGAAATTGATTTGATTAATGATTAATATAATAATGAATTATAACAATACTTACATATTTTTTTTTAAATATAATAAAAAGATTTCTACTTTATTAGAAAATATTTCTACTTTTAAAAACAAACTAAATAAAAATCACAAATCGGGTTAAATATAAACACACGAAAATCTAACATCTAATGGAATCTTCCCAAACCATCAATCAGCATAATGTAAAAGCTTTTTGAATAAATAAAGCTTTCGGTGATATAATTCTTTCAAACATTGGAAGCTGATAGGATACAAAACAACAAAAATCCATTGAATAATGAAGTGTACGTTATTGGTAATATAACTAAATATGGAGTAATACATTATAGTAACTAGTAGTGAGCCGTAAATTGTGAGGAGTGAGAGGAGCTTACCTCGCGTGCGATGCTGGGCCGCTCTCCGCGCACTGTGATAAGAACACGGGGGTGTCTCCCCGCCCGCAGCCCCCGGCGTCAGAGAATATGAAACAGACTGGTGCCTGCGTCAATGTAGCTCGGCTCCAGAGCCAAATGAGCTGTATAAGTCGGTCAAATGACTAGCAGCGTTACACATCATCATTGAATATCTACGTAATACATATTCCAGCGTTAATAATACTATATAAATTCCCACGATGTCTATATATTTATATATTTTATTACAATGTATCTGAAAATGGATGATTCTGGTTAAATTGGTTGAGCGGTACAGATTTTAATATACTACAGCACCTACTGGTAACTTATAACAAGGAGTTTTCATCTATCTGAAAGTATTTTCGAATAATAAAAAAACTACATACTTTAAAACTTATCATAAAAATAATTTTACTAATAGAAAAAGACTGATAAACTCAAAACTCCTGATAACATTACTAAAAAAAGTGTATTCTTTAGAAATTTAATAATAATGCAATAATTACACAGTATACTGTTCCTAATTAATATTATTGAGATAATAAACTTTGCGTATCGTTTAAAAATATTTGCTTATTTAGCAGCCCGTCTATTATACCTAAGAAAAATTATATTTTTTTTGTTGTAAAAGCTACCCCAAAAAATTATACAGGCGAATTTCAGAAAAATAGAACAGCTGGACGTTATATTCTATCGCCTCGGAAACAATTATGTTGATTATTACTTTAGAAATTTCCAAATAAATATAGAATGTAAAGTAATAACGTTCCTAAACTTTTATACATTATTCTTTTCAAAGAATTGATGAACAAAGGAAATGATATTAGTTAGGCTAACAATTTCTTACATGTTTAATGACGGACTTTTAATCTCTGTATATTTTTTTTTTTTTGCTTCTATAAACAACTTCATTTTATTTTAAGTTATTAGGCAAAATGTCATTGAAGGACATCTTTTTTGCTCTATTTTAGCTAGTCCTTAAATGTTTAATGTCGAAATAACATTGTTAAATCTGAATACTATTAAAAATAAAAGTGAAAAATAAACATGAGGAAAAAATAAACACATAATAAAAAAAAACATTATGTACCTACTTTCATTTTAGTGAAATATAAATGACTAAACCGGGACAAAGTATTTTCATAAGCTTGCTTAATTGCCCGAAAGCTCTAAACCCTAGAACACTAATAATATACGAAAGAATAGTTTTGTACTTGATTTCTAAATTAAGGAACATGGTTCAAAAAAAATATACGCTTAATTAAATGCTTGGATTATTATAGAAATCGAATATTAAGTATTGAAAAAGAAGTAATTATTGCTGAAATTTCGGTTCACTCGTTTAATAAACCTTTCGCTTTAAGATATATTGCTGTAGAAACCAATTGTATCTTCATATTGTAACTAACTTTGAAAAGAATACTGTATAGGATTATACTTCTTAAGAGTCCGGTCCGTGTATAATTACTTCAGCAACTGTTTAAAGAAAAAGCATCTCCTCTAAGAGTTCATCATAAAAATAAAGGTCTATATATAATTTCTTTAAACGTCTATTAAATAGGCAGACGGACGAATAAGCATATTGAATATATTTAGAGAGTAAGTGATTCCTTGATGCTCGCCTGTGAAGTGCACTCAATGGTAGTGCCATGATGCAGTCACCCGACGCGATAAAATAAGTGAAATTATTATCGCCTTATTGAAAACCACATTATAAAAGAAGTTGTTTAGATACGTCTATGAGTCCGATATGTGTCTTACATTTAATTTACATAATATTATTTTCTTGTATTCAATTTCGTACCTCGCCGACCATGGTACTAATTTGTCTTGTAGAGACCACCCAAAACCATTTAGTACGTCCATTGTAATCTTCCTTTTAAAAGTTTCACTAAAGCTTATAACAAATATATACAAAAATGCATTCATTTGACATATTTAAAAATTTTATATTCAATTATTCCTAACTAACCTTCGATAATTTTACTCATTACCTTAAATTTATTGATCTTGCATCATATTCCCTTTTTCCAAATGAAATAGCGGCTTCATCGTCATAGATATATATTAGAACGTAATAAGTACCAGTGTCAGGTTTTTTCAGTTTAAATGCTTTTATTTTACGCTTTTATGCTTTTAGTGTATGTTAATGTGTATTTTTAATTCTTTGATTAGGATTTACAGTCATCATCAATAAAACTCATAGGTTATCCAAGATATTTAGGTTTTATAATTTATGGAGCCGTGACTAATTTACATATTGATTGACAGTGTCATGCATTGTTGTACTTACTACGTCGACATATCACACAATCTTAAAATTATTTATTGAAAAGTAAACAAAACTAATATAAATATCGGAATATACTTTTCTTCGATTTCAATTTAGCCGTACTGAGCCACATGAACCTAAAGCCAAAAGTTTTGCATCCGTCCCTATTGCTTCAAATTTGTCTTAATGCCAAAGTTATTCTTTTTCAAGGTTAAAGTGAGAAGGAACAAGATAAATTGAAAAATAAAACAACGATTAACTTAGACATTGTATTATCACATGAATAACTTAACAATTACAAATACTATTATAGACACGTCACTATATCGCCTAATATTTAATATAATATTAAATTTGTTCTTTTTATATATTCTTTTCTGCTTAAACGAAATATAATATGCAAAAACAGGGTGGACGATATTTAAATAATAATTTATATAAATTTACGGGTAGCTGATAGGACATATATTTTTTTATTTGATGAAAAGGGGAACAATCAATTGATGACAATTGTTCTTAACAATGCAACGCAGCATTATATACTTGGCGACACATTATGCTCCCAGCTTTGAGACGTCTCTTGATACTATATACTATACTTGATGTCTGGTATATTCACTAGATAAAATGCCCTAACATAGAAATTTTTGCGCACTACCGCCCAAATGAGAGTTGGGGAGGATCTACCACCAATAAGTTAGATAATAAAATGTAATTGTAGGCGGGGTAACTTTCAATTAGTTCATAGAAAATTTTCTAAATTTAATACGAATTTAATAAACAGCTGGAAAAAAAAAGCCAACATCTTATCTTACGGAGCCCAAGCCAGCCTGAACTGCACGCAGTGCACCTTGCTGAATAACAGACAAAGTTCTGACCACCTACTAACCCGCATTGGGCCAGCGTGGTGGGCTAAGGCCCATTTCCGCTCGATGAACTCTGTGGCAATTTTTGGGCCTTTGTCCAGCAATGACGTCTATTGATTGACGATAATGATAATGATTAAAAATAAGTGATTGAAAGATATTATAGAAAATCGATACAGATTATAATGAACCATTGAAAATCATAGACACCAAATAGTTTTTTTTTTTAATTTTAATGAAAACACGAAGTCGGAACTATTATTTCATTAATAATCCAGTTATCATTAAATAACCATAAATAAATGTACAGGAAAATCCATGTTTTATCATTTTAATTTCATTAAGAAAATTTTATATAACTTTGTACTTACACTTAATGCAATAATACTTCATAAATTATATAGCATCGTTCCGCTTTTCTTTTCCTTATCATGACATATATAATATATATATGGTTATATATACATATATGTTACATTAACGATTAGTAAAGACCATATTGAAATTTCAAAAAACAAATTTTAAAAGCCTTTAAATATATACATTTAATGTAGCAGCTGTTTCAAACAGCTTCCATTTTAACATGAACGTGTAACAACATAAAACAAAAGTATGTTAAAAATAATGAACTAAATGGTATTTATTACAATTATTTTTTTAAGTAAATAAATTATATTTACGTATTTTATGTCGTTCATTTGATTATTCACCAGTCCGCGTATTTCGTTTGTCCTGGTGACCTGTCACCATGGAGTACCTACAGCTTTATAATTGTAGTTTACAGTTCGAAGCACACAGCACGCGCTCATTGTCTTGAAACCTTCTGATGGTATACTTAGTGTTTTCATTTGATTACTAATTTATTTTTATTGAATTTATAACATTCGTGTAAATGTTGAAGCAATACATGATGATTATAAGAGAAATAGAAATTTCATTGTATATTAATTTATAGTAAAAGACCTATATATAATAGTTAAGGCATTTCACTGCGCCGTAGAAGGCGATTATTTTTCTTAACAATCTAATATCACCAAGGTTATATATTTTAATATGCTTATATCATATGATGTTTAGAAAAAGAGTAGTCATGGTCTAGGAACATTTACATATACCACCCCATTTCATCGATGATAACCTCAAAACTTTATGAAATATTTATATATTAACTCTTCTGCTACTAAAAACAAAAGTTGTAAAAAAATTATTTTTTTTTTTTAAATAATTTTGTCTAATTTGATCAATTAATTCCTATTAATATATCAGTAGGGCCTATTGACTACTTTAAAGTAGAAGAAAGAAAGAGTACGTGTAACATATCTATGACTTAAATAAAAAAAAAAAACTTATTCGATATGTTGTTTACTATCCGGTTAAATTTGTACCAAAATAATCTCTAATGATTTCACCACTTAACCTGGAAGCGGTTATTATTAGCCATCAGCACCGTTCTGTGGTGCCACATTAATAATAATACCACCAGCCACACCGTCTCTGAAGCCGTTGTTAACTGTAATTGTTATTCTACTGTCTGTGCTTTGGTTAACTGTATTATCACGAACTGTATCGGATTCTTCTGAAGCCACGATAATGGGGGCAACCATGCCGTTACCGACCGGCACCACCGGCGCCTTCGAGCCCTTGACGTAATGCGTCGGGTAATGCTTCTTCAGGTCCCTCATCAGTCTGAACTTCATATTGCAAACTGTACACCTAAAAAAAAATATTTTATTTAAATACTGTTATCAATTAGGAACATTAATTGCTTTTATTTACAATAGGCTGTACTTGACCTTCAATTCACATGGCGTTTAATGGCAATGATGCTATGGATGGTGAAGTACACTGGTGCAGAATACTTCAGCTGTTATAGCTACTGCCCATGGTACATGTTAGTTAGCAATTGTACAAGCTGAAGTTATTTTTAGTTGAACATATACTTTAATACACCTTGCACGCCATTCACCCGCCATCATTGATGTAACTTGGGATGAAGAAAGACTTCATGACGAAACTGACGTTACAAAAAAACGGCAAGCATGTATGTTTTGTTTGATTTTTGTTTTTATATAAGCGACGAGTCGAGCGGGACAGTCACCTGATGGTAAGTGATACGCCCGTTCATAACGTAGCAAATTGTGTTACACAGCAGCAAATTGTGCTCGTCGCCTTGCAAGATATTAAGTCTCGTTACCCCAGTAATTTCACTAGCTACAGCGCCTCTCAAACCAGAACACAGTAACGTTTGCACTGTACCATGTGCCATTCACCAAGCTACTGGTTGACAATTGGCCTCACATTAAGCAGTGGGAACATTAAAAGACCTGTTGATCACAAGTGTTCATTCCACTTCCATATTAACTTTTCTATCAATAACAAACAACAAGTACAAATATTTTGTAGGAGTAATACATGTATAAAATGGTAGAAAACAGCTAGTTTTTTTTTATCGGTGTTACCATCTAGCCTCAATTAAACTAGATCAAAGAGACAACATCTTTTATTTCATGGTGACGAATAATTAAAGCGAAAGTTAATGATTCCTGCGTAGGTTTTTAAAAGCTTGCAGTGACAGCGTCTGTCTCATTGTAAGAAGTAAGGCATTCCATAGATGTACAGCCCGAACAGGAAACGATGTCATATAAAATATTCCTGTTTGTTACTTGTTATAATTTTACATCACTTACAGTCTATTAGATGCATGAATGTATCACAGGATTCGTCTTTTCAAGAAATAGTCAAGACAACACATACTGGTATATATTTTGTCCAACGTGCATGCGCATATGTTTCACCACGTCGTTGCTCTGCGTGAAAGCTCGGTCGCAGTACTTGCAGTGGTAGGGCTTCTCTCCCGTGTGGGTGCGGTAGTGCCGCTTCAGGTGGTCCTTGCAAGTGAACCTGAGAAAATCACAATGGGTACAAATAAGGATACCTGCAGATTTAAAATGTGGAAGTTAACGAACTGGTTCACCTCCCTTGACTATGCACATTCGGACAAATACAAGAATTGATCCAGGGAGAGCCGGGGAGCCAAGCCTCTGTTCTAGAGGCAGATAAAACATGAATGTATAAGTTTCTCACTAACCTCTTACCGCAGGTCTCGCACGCGAACGCCTTGACGTCGAGATGGATGAATTTGTGTTTCTTGAGGGAGTTGGGCTTGGTGAAGGCAGCGCCGCACTCGTCGCACTTGTGGGGATGGGCGCCCGTGTGGGTCACTAGGTGACTCACCATCTGTCCTATGATATAAATTTAATAAAATCAAGCAATTCCTTTATAAGAATTGCTAAATGAAATAAACAAATAATTTTCCAAAAATTTATATAATGACACAATGCAGGAGATCTTTGTTTGCCTACACTACAAAACATGACTGATTACTTTCCATAAAATATATGCTCTGCTTTCCACTGCTGTACAAAAGCCTTTTGCATCTTTGTAGGGTAACCGACTATCCCTTAATGAATTGACATGACACCACACAACATACTTTATTTAAGAAGGATTTTGTCATAAAAAATAAATATGAACCATTTCTTTTTGATATTTGCAACATTTAAGTAACTTTTTCTTAAGGCGACTAGGACAAGTGGCATCTTAATCAACACTACATACTTATGGCTTGGCATAGAAGCACCATGGGGAGAAAGTTTAGCTAATCTTGTCTCTTCATGAAATTAAAAAAAAATTATTATAATTAGCAATTTGGAGCATCCCTTTGCAATCAACATTCCGATTTCACACACCTTTAGTACAAAATGTTTTCGGGCAAAAAGTACACGCGAAAGGTTTTACACCAGAATGCCTGATCATGTGTTGGCGTAGATTTGAATTGTTAGAGAAACTTTTGCCGCATAGAGAACATAAGTATGGAGCTTCCTTTGTATGAACTCTGAGATGATCTTTCAAACTGCACAACTGGAAGAACCCTGAAATATAGTAATATGATGACAAAAATTTATATATTAATACTTTTACAATATTCTACATCTGTAATATACATTTGTATATGAGATATCCAGAAATTCATCGACTCATCATGAGATCTCCAAAATTATTAGATGTAGACTCAAAATTTGATAGAGCTATATTTGGAATATATATCATTAGCATACATATTTGGTATATTAGAGGTCAGCCAAGAATGTATTTTATAAAATTACATCTCCAAAGAGAGTAGCGGGGGTGTTAACAACGGCCAAGAGCCTCGGGAGGCGATGGATTGCCGCTCGGCAACTATAGTTCTAACAAATTTCAAGTCTAAATTTCGAACATAATTCAATAATACGGCCAGCAAAACAGGCGGAAAACTGCTAGTTACTAGATATCTATGGCCCTCAGCATAACAGCTTCTATCATAAATTGGAAGACTTGGAGTTTAGATTTGGAACCATATAACTTGTAGGTTTTAGATGATTGTAATTACCGGATTGTGGATTATTAATTCTGATATGCGATGACTATATCCAATATAGCTTACCATAACAAACCGAGTGCAGATGTTACAAAAAATTGAACTGAAAAATGAAGCAAAAAAGGTGGTGATAAGATATTTGTAACCCCCCTTACTTAATGCCAATATCTTCATCACCAGGTTTAATAATCACTTATAAACATGTGGAAATGACTTAATCTGTAAAATATAAATACAAAATACTTTTTTTATTATTAAAATTTCACTTGATATTAACTACTATAAGTATACATTATTTAGAACTATTAAATATATAAAACAAAATTATGTACATATTTTTTTTATTGAGAATAGACAAAGATTTTCCAAGTTACCTTTATTGCAATATGAGCACACATGTGACTTAACTCTGTCATGTCTCTTAGCGTGCTCTATGAGTTGATCTTGTCTTGTATAACTCTTTGGACAATGTTTGCATGCAAATGGTCTATTCATTGAATGCAACTTCAAATGTCTTTTTAACAGTGGCTTCTTAGAAAAATCTTTTCCACAATAATCACATTCAAATTTCAGATTGTCTCCTTTTTTATTATCATAATTTCTATGTTTTCTTTTGTGTGCTACCAGAGATCTTTCTTTATTAAATGATTGCTCACATTCATTACATTTATATTTTTTTACTTCTAATGCTATGTTCAAAATATCTGTTTCATCTAAAATGTTCCTTATACTATTGGAAAAATTTGTTTCTAATTTAATCTCTGGTATTTGTTTTTTTATAGACGTATCCCCATGCGTCTGTAAGTGATTTAAAAATCTTTTGTAGTTTGTATAACTTTTTTTACACTTATCACACTGGTAGATATCGTTTTCAGGTAATGTTTCAACTTTAGGGAGTAAAGAATCTAATGGACAAATTTCTATCGTGTCATAATTTTGTTCTGTTGAGCTTGTTTCTTCATCAGTTTGAACTTCATCTTTTACTTCCTCCTTAAGTGAACTTGTGAGGGAGATTAACTTTTTTAGGTTCTCTTCAGCTTTTAAGGTGGTAGAACGAAATGTCATCACAACTTGTAGAATATTGACACATTCACTGCAAATGTTTTGTGGCATTCCATCATTTCTCATGACCTGTAATGATAATAAGTCAGAATGAATATTGTATACTAAAAAGTTTCTAATGTTTTAATTTTCGGTTTTATTAATAACACGTTCCATGCCAAGCCATTTTTGGCTGACTTGTTGTTCAGGCTATTTGATATTTCAACTAAAAATCAATATATTATCACACAATATTTACAATTAAATAAACATGTGTTTTATTCTATACTGCATTTTGTATAATGCTTCATTGTTTAGGTGGAAATAGTTTACAGAATAATATTTGTAATGAAATATATATTTTCAGCCCATTGAATAAATATGACTGTGTGTACCGCCGGTGGTACATGTAGCACAGAATGTGTTAAAGATGTAGAAATTTACTAGTTAGTAGCAATTAATACATAATGCTTTTTAAATTTAATTGATAAATTCTAATAAATTTTAAACTTGGATATTATAACTTTTTATAATATACTTCAAATTTCTTATATTAAGTTGTCTTAGGTTGCCTAGAAAATTACCTGACATGATGTTATCAAGGCTAATGCATCAGCTAAAAGCATATTATAATTTTCCTCAAGCTTTATAGGCCCAAACAAATTAATGAGATTTCCATTGTTTTTCATACATGTCCGACAAGTTGTATCTAAGTTCACCATCTTTAAACATTTGAATATGCTTGTCACTATTGACTGTCAACTGAAATCTGTAACATGAAAAGAATTGTTAGTAATTTAATTTGGAATATGTGTAAAAATCTTCTAGAATTGTGTCAGATATTTGTAAGTAAAAAGTGAACATTAATGTATAATGTTTAAATAAAATTTAAGAAACATCAAATTATGTAAGTAAAATTAAATAAAAATGTTTTAATGGCTGTCATTATTACAACAGGAACGTTGTTGAAATAAATTACTTTTATAAACACTATTCCACATGTAATCACACAGGAGATATATTGTTAAACAATACCAAATTATATTGTTTACATGGGATATAAAAGGTAGTAGAGAGTGATCCGATAATTCCTTTATAGGAAATAGTTTACACTCGGAGAAATTAAACAATTATACTGATATTGATGAGTATATGAGTGTACATTATAATATTTAAAACAAAATAAAACCTATTTTGTTTTGATAATATACAAGTTTAATACGTAAACAGCCATCATAAGAAACTACTTCAGAAGTTAAATATACGTTTTACTAATTTAGCACAATAAACACAGAAATAGTTAAAACTCACAAAGAGCACGAAAAATCATACAGTATAGTTCTTTTGAAAAAAATTAGAGAAACACGTCAAATTGATCAAGTAACATGGCAAGTAACTGCAAATCAGAATTAGGGGTGAGGCGTATTTATCATAACATATATAAATCACAAGTATTCGAAGATAACAGATAACAGTTGTTCTTGCGATGTCGTAATATCTGTTAATAAATATCATTTACAATTCACCATACTGAAGTTATCCAATCACTATCAACAATCAACATTTTCAGTATTCGATAACAACAGTAACATAGCTTGAAATAACAGAACAGGCAATAAAAAATTTAACTACTGTTCTTGTCTTTGTCTTTATTATAATATTGTCATAAGCTAAAACTAGACACACCTAGTATTTATTGGAAATAAACCAAAATTATAGTAGGTCGTTTCATTAGAAGAAATCTTCTTTGAAAAAACGAATTCTAATTAGATCGTGTTATCTGTTATTTGGTTAATTAATCTATCTTGTTTATACCAATTGGGTTGATTATTGTTAAAACGAGAAGCGCCTAGTATTATAACCTGAAAAATATAGACGGTAATCTTACAAGAAAATTATCCTCGAAATGCCACTTCTTGACCCTTCTTTGCATAATTTTTTGTTTATTGGCGAAATAAATCGAGGTAATATAATTCATATTCAAAATTAAATGAAAAACGGTTAAAAAATCTTAGTATATATTTATAGTATGAATTTAATAAAAAACAATATGATGTAAATTTCCATCACCATGCTAAGTTAGGCCATTAGCTTAGTACTAAATAGAAATAAAAGACGATATCATTGGATACTTTTTTATTCTTTACGATAACAAAACAATTATTATTTTTATTTAGACACAAATTGACTCTACATTTACTACAAGAAATTGTAGAATACCCTTTACATTAAGGATATTTGAACCAAAGTGACCCACCCACTATTGACCAATGTTCAGCACCATCTGTTCTTATATCTTTTGGAGGTGGAGGAGCTGGGGAAGCCTTTTTTCTTTTTGATTCCAGTTCATCCTCAAGGGTGCTGGCGCTTGTACATCCTCATTTTGTTTATTTACTGGTTCTTTTATTATAAAGAACAAAGGCTAATTCATTTCTGAATTGGCTAATTGTATGTAGATTTTTCTTATGGTGGTTTCTTTCCATCCAGTAAGTGAAAAAAAAATTTATGGAATCTGTCATGTTCTGGGTGTAAAGCAAAAAACCAATAAGTATTCAAAACCACATTTTTACTCATATAATGAAGATCAACGTATATGTCCCTAGTTTTGATGAAATGATTAAACTGTGGAATAATATAGGACTAGAATTATCGTCCAAAAAACCCAGTATGTATATTTAGTTAAGGACTTGGCATATACGGTACATTTCTTCATCATCATCATCAGCCGATAGACGTCCACTGCTGGACACAGACCTCCCCTGAAGATCTTCACATTAATCGATCCTGCGCTGCCTTGGTTCCAGCGCTTTGTCAACGTCCGTCATAGTCAGCATAGCCTTCGGTACCGCCTGACACAAGAAATCGTTGTTTGTAGGGGTTCATATGGGTGCGGTACAATTAGTTAACATAAATTTTTTAGTTCTGCATGATGAATATTGAAGATGCGAGTAGTTTGATACCGAGTTTACAGTCCTAGTATTTAAAAAAAAACTTGAACCAAGACGCTCTGATCCAACATGTCTTCTGACCGTATTTTATGTTGTTGTAGAATACAAAATTTTTGTTATTAAATGTATCGTTATAAAATTTGTTGTTAATATTTTTTTAACTGACAAAGCGAGGTAACGAGCATATTCTAATTGTAAGTGACGCTTGCCCATAACAAAGTGGCGCTAGTTAGGGTGGCTCTCATGACACACAAGTTGTTTCTTTACCCCAGTAATTTCACTAGCTACAACACTCTTCAAACCAGAACACAGTAATATTTGTACATTATTGTTTGTCGGTAGCAATAGGCGCTACAATAATAATTACATTCTATTACCAACATAACAATATTTATAATTTTCATAATTTAGTAACTGCTTCAATGAACACGTCACTTAATATTTTCGTACTTTCCATAGCTTTGTCTATAAGTACTACTAAATAGCAAAAGTAGAACTTTGAAGAAATTATACTTATGAGTTTGCAATGCTTTTGATCAGAAACTACAAATTGCAGAATCTTGTGGCTTTATATTTTAATCGAGTGTTTTATTCTTGGTTACCAAAATGTGAACGGAAATCGTGGTAAAGAATTTTCGATCTTTATATATTTTATTATTCGTTTGTAAAATGACTTGTTTATCAACAACTATATCATTTCTCCCAATATTATGGCACTTCAACACTTTTTATTTTCGTTGCGATTATTTAATTTTAATACCTATGTGCTGGTGTTATCATTCAAATTATCGATGAATGTTTAAAATTTCAAATTGTACTTTCCTAAAATGTTGTGTTGTCGATACCGATTTACTATATAATTTGGGTAGGAATCCATACAAATGCTATAGAAAAACTTATGGAAATAAACTTCTGCTCCTTCGTCTCATTTGAAAAATAACTAAAAATTTAAATATATATCAACGACTCTGATCAAAGTATATTAAAGCTGTATATATATAATTTCGCTCTCATATTAAGGGTAGGCCTATGTCCCAATAGTGGGGACGTAAACTGACTGTTGATGTATAATATTTGTGTACTAAAGATATATACCTAAGAACCGCTATACAACTAATCATTCTCTCTGTCGTCAAATAAACAACAAAAAATAAGCAACCTATGGTCACTATATACCCAAAACAATACCACAGAGATATATTATTGGCCCCATGGTATATTTAATTGTATTGACATTATTACTCAGGAATTAACTGATTACACATAGATTGCAGACAACAGCTAAACCTTTTATTTTCGTCATCTTTTACTGTCTGTCAGAAGCAGAATCTAAAACTATAAATGTAAACAAAACTTCTTTTTAACGCTAAAATATTCATTAATCTTTTTAGAGATTGCGATTCGTTAGTGTACGTGGTTTAATGCTGCAATGTTAATACAGTATATGGTTTACGGACTAGGAGTGAGGCGTATTTATCATATATGTAAATCTACAAGTATTCGAAGATAACAGTTGTTCTTGCGATGTCATTGTATCTGTTAAAAAATATCAATATATATTTACCACACTCAAGTTATTCATCCACTATCAACAATCAACATTTTCAGTATTATAACAGCTGGTCATTAACATAACTTGAAATAACAGAACAGAGAATAAAAATGATACAACTATTTTTGTCTTTTATATAACATAAGCTAAAACGAGACATACCTAGTATTTTTTTTAAACGAACCACAATTGTAGTAAATGGTTTCATTAGACCAAATCTTCTTTGAAAAGCGAATTCTTAATTATATCGTATTATCTGTTATTTGGTTGATTAATCTATCTCGCTCACAACCATTTGATAGACTGTCGTTAAAACGAGAAGCATCTAGTATTATAACCCGATAAATATAAATTGTAATCTTAATAGATAACTATCTTCGAAACATCGCTCTTTATTTAGTTCGTGTTAACTGTTATTTCGTTATCTCGCTCACACCCATTGTATATACTGTTGCTAAAACGAGAAGCACTAAGTATTATAACCCGAAAAATACAAATTGTAAAAAAATAATTGTTATTTAATAACAAATTGGTACGTTATTATTGCGTAATAATAACAAATATCTTTGTCTTGTTATAACTCACCTCTATTACGGACTATATGCGCCTCAAAATTTTAGTAGTATTACTAGATTGCAAAATATGTGCCACAAACGATATCTAGTATATTTACTCAAGATACAGAGACAAACTGCTAAAACTATTTATAATAATCTACAATGAGCACAGAATAATTTATAAACAACTCTTTTAAAATAAAATTTTCGACCATTTAATAAATTAGTTCATAATAACAGTAAAATATTCAATGTATAACAATTATTTATGATAACTACATTATCCCAAGAAATATTATAAAATAAAGAAATAAATACACAAGTACAATTTATTAATAATTATTCATAACTATTTTAATAATTTGTTTACTAATGTTTTAAAATTATAGCCCATACCATTTGATAGCTCACATTTAACCAAAGTTGCATATATGAATATTACTTAACCAGCTAATGTTAAAGATCCGGGAAATAAAAATCTCATTTCATACTATCATTATAAAGGAAACAATTATTTATCTTAGGTATTTAATATCACTAGTCACCTATTAATACTTATATTAATTAAAAAAACTTATTTGTGTTTGATCTTTACAGGTATGGTATGACTTCTTCTAAGAGTAAGAAAATATAATCTATTTATTTATTGTTGCTTAATTTTTGTTATAATTTTTCTGGAAAAACAAAGGTGGGGAAGAAAGAAAAGGTTATGGTTGAGGCATATCTGGAGCGTCTGAATTGTTTCGTACCTCGCTGATCGCCAACCTTCACTAGTTGGAGAGGAACTTTAAGAGAACATTAGTATGAAGTAAGATTCAGTTGTAATACCCTTACAACAAACATTTTCATAAATCATTAAACCAAAAATACTTTGTCAGATATACTATATACTAGTTCCAGGTAGAATTTATACCCAGTAATCTATTTGTTATGCTTTGCAAGGCACTGTGCAAAATATGGTGAACTAACTGTAAACCAGTGTTTAGTGATCTCTTCAAAACCTGTGTTAGTTGGAAAGACACCTTTAGAACCTCTAATAATATCACCAGTAAACATGGCAGTACCCCCCATACAAAAACTTTTGTGGTACTAGAACTATGTCATCTCTTAGCTATTTATTGACTGTAATTGTTATCCCTTCGTTCACGGTGATCATTTCATTGTGAACTGCATCAGAGTCTTCTGAAGCCAAAAGAATAGGAGCAACCATGCCGTTGCCAATGGCTACCACAGGCGCCTTGGAGCCCTTGACATAGTGCGTCGGGTAATGCTTCTTCAGGTCTCTCATCAGTCTAAACTTCATATTGCAAACAGTACAGCTAGAAAAAGATATAATTATAAAACTCACTAATACATCTTATTATAGTAATCTCTTTTCCGTTACTAAAACTTATAATTTGGTGTAGGGCATAACATCCACGTTGCTATGGGCAAGTGTATCTCGTACCATTAGGTGAACGTCCCGCTCGTTCCGTTGCTTTATTGTATAAAAAAAATCACTTATAATGAGTGATAGGGAAGCCCATAACAAAAAGGTGCTAATTAAGAAGATATATACTGCACCACATGGTGCTTGTTGCCTCAAACTGACAGGTCCCGTTATCCTCGAAATTATGCTGCCTATAGAACTCTTCAAAATTAAACATAGCATTAATATGGAGGTCCCTGATTTGAGTGCATAATCAAATCATGGACCTATACATAGCAGCCATTGATTGCATCGGAGTAAGATTGATGGCAACGTTAAATAAGAACCAAAGTATTCTTAGCGAGCACATCTTATTCATATACAGCTTAAGTGTGTGTCAGTTTGTCGTCGATAGCTTATTAGTTTCTTGCGTGTTTGTGAGAGCCAGCCAATGGAGTGAAGTTGGCTCGGAATTCAAACAGTCCATGAACACTGACACTATGTATGCAATTATCATTGTTAAATTCAATTTCCATAACAATTGAAACTTGTAAGAATTATAAGATTGTTTATAAACAATACTAGCGGCGGGTCTTTACAAATGTACCTCCAGTGGTTTCCTTCATTACATTCTACTTTGAGCAAGTAGAAAGGCGAAACCCCATGGGGCAGTAAGCAAAGAGGAGTCCTCGCTGCCTGCCTTAGGTAATTGAAATTGAATTAGCAGACACCTTTGCACAGATATTCTTAATCACCATTCATAATATCTAGAACAGCAGTCAATTCTGTTGACTGCCAGGCTTTTACTAGTTTATTCATTCATGGACTTGTTATCACTGAAAACAGTGTAGTGTTAAGTACAAGTAATAGCCTGTCTGGAAAAACCATTTGACAAAACTGAAATAGTCGTTTAGTTTTTTTATTTTCTAAAGCTTAGATATAGTGGGTACATACTGGTATATGTTCTGTCCGACGTGCGTGCGCATGTGTTTGATCGCATCGTTGCTCTGGGTGAAGGCGCGGTCGCAGTACTTGCATGGGTAGGGCTTCTCTCCTGTGTGGGTGCGGTAATGCCGATTTAGCTGGTCCTTGCGGTTGAATCTGAGAACATTACCGTCATATTTACTTCTATGCCACCAAGCAGGAAAGTATGTATGACAACTGAAATAATGACATCTATATATAATTTCTGATTTACAAAGAAAAAGTTATGTATAAGGTGGTTCCACGAACGTAATATTGGCAACCATTATTATTAAGATCCATGGCAAGCAATGGGGGTCCATCAGTTAAGATGATAATGATGATGTATTTAGTAAAGTAGGTAGGTAGATTGTGATTACATTAACAATTAAGCTGGATGTAAGGTTAATTAAAGTTAAATTTGTTGAAAGATTGCACTTGAATTGAGGAAGAAAAGATATTAATAAATTCAATACAAGGCTTAAGACGACAAGGAAAGTTCTCACTAGTTTGCTAGAATAATTAAATTTCGCATTAACCTCTTTCCGCAGGTTTGGCACGCGAACGCCTTGACATCGAGATGGATAAATTTGTGTTTCTTGAGGGAGTTGGGCTTGGTGAAGGCAGCGCCACACTCGTCGCACTTGTGCGGGTGGGCGTCCGTATGAGTCGATAAGTGGTTCACCATCTGTCCTATAGTGCAAATAGAAAATAAAAAATAGTAATCAGGCTTATAGTAGTGTGTATAGTGTAGTTAATTTTTATTTTATTTAAGTGGTATAATATTAGTATATACTACTTAGGGAGCCCGTGTATACTGAGGAAGTCTAGGATTATTGAAGCAGTCAGGTTTAATTATGAAATAGGTGCATATTTGCATAGTACTGATATGTGCAAGTACCTTTTAAAAAAAAAACTAAAACACAAGAATATTACCAGATATAAATAAATAAAAATCTATCTAGCTAAATAGCACATTTTATTAAGCTGAGAAGTGCAGTTTAATTGCCACTGACTTCAAGTTTCTAATAAAGGAAAACTAAGACCTTTCAAAGCAGAACACAGTAATGTTCGCACACAACTATTTTGTGGCAGAAATTGGAGCTGCCATGGTACTAACCAAGAGGGTCTATAACAATAGGGACCAGCCACTACTAAAAGATCTTATTGAATTCATCACATACCTTTTGTGCAAAATGTTTTTGGGCAAACAGTACAAGAGAAAGGTTTCACACCAGTGTGCCTGGTCATATGTTGGCGTAGATTAGAACCGTTGTTAAAACTCTTGCCACATAGAGAACATAAATATGGAACTTCTTTTGTATGAACTCGGAGGTGATCTTTTAAAGTACACAATTGTATGAATTCTGAAAATTGTAATAATATGATAACAACTTCTATTTTCATAAGCTTCTGTATCTGTTATGTACGTTTCATATAAACTAACAACAATAGTAAAGTACAACTGGTTAAGGACACTGTGGCTAACCACACACTCTTATACTCATAATATGGAATTACTATGGATTCATTGTAAATATATAACTGACGGAATTTACATAGTAGCAGGAACTTTTGAACATGTGGTTACCATCTTCTTCAATATATTACAATAAAATATTAATTGACTTCATACTGTAAATTTCAGAGGGTGTTCCAAGGTTTATGATAACTTAATATTATATGAAATTGCATCTCAATTTCATACAATATTCAACAAAATACAAACAAATATATTTTTTTAATATAATCAACAATTAAACCTACATTACATGTTAAGGTGCTTAAAGAAGTTATCCTACATATCTTAGTTAATTCAATCTTGGTACGAATCTCTAATACATACTGGGTGTTAGGAGACTGCTTCCGAAAACGAAGACGGATATTGTACTAATGACCTTCGATGATAGGACGGCAAAAAAATCGGGCGCGGCGGGAAATGGAGATGTATTTGGTTTCAATTTGAGCCTTATTGGCCACAGAACATTTAAACTGCGCACCTGGGGCATACATTTATCCAAGCATCAGCTATTTTTGATTTGGTATTTCATTGCTGGTTTTTTTAGTAAAGTTTCATTACTTTACTATTTAGTTGTACTAACATGATAGAGCGCAAATAATGCTAATAAAATGTTTTAAAAATATGATTTTTTTAATCAAGATTGACTTTTTCCATCCCATCTTCAAAGATGTCATTAGTACTATCGTCTATCTTCGTTTTCAGAAGCAGTCTCCTAACACCTAGTATTATTTCATAAAAAAATACAAAGAAATTGGTAGATACCTTTGTTGCAAAATGAGCACATATGTGATTTAACTTTATCATGACTTTTAGCATGCCTTTTAAGTTGATCTAGTCTTGTATAACTTTTCATACAGGATTTGCAAACAAATGGTCTACTCATAGAATGCAACTTTAAATGTCTTTTTAATAGTGGCTTCTTAGAAAAGTCTTTCGCACAAATATCACATTCAAACTTGAGATTATCCCCTTTTTTACTACTATAATTTTTATGTTTTCTTCTGTGTGTTATAAGAGATCTTTCCCTACTAAATGATTGATCACATTCATGACATTTATACCTTCTCACTTCTGGTTCTACATTGAAAATATCTGTTTCACTTAAAATGTTGTCTTTACTATCAGAAAAATCTTCTTCTAATTTGATCTCAAGTACTTGATTATTTATAGAATCTTTTCCATGTGTCACATGATTTAGAAATTTTTTGTGATTTGTACAATATTTTTCACTCTTATCACATTCATAGATATCATTTTGACATGCCCTTTCAATTTTAGTATATAAAGAGTTTATTGGATATATTTCTATAGTATCATAACTTTTTTCAACTAATGATGATTCTTCATCAGTTTGATCTTCGTCTTTTATTTCCTCCTTTAATGAACTTGCGAAAAAGATTAACTTTTTTAGGTTTTCTTCAGCTTTTAAAGAAGTGGTTCGAAATGTCATCATAACTTCTAGAATATTAACACATTGGCTGCAGATGTTTTGTGGCATTCCATCATTTCTTAAGACCTGTCATAATAATAATTATAGTTAATTAATCATAATAATGATTATAATAAGCAAATGGTAAATTATCGAAGACATTGCAATATTTTAACAGGTGGCTATTAGTAAAAAAAATATTACAAAATAAAATAGAAAAAACCTTGGTCATATGAAATATAGACATTGCTATTTTTTACTGTACCACTAAATATGTCTATTAAATTGTTTTGCTTGATGTTTTTGGAATCTTTTTTTATTATATTATATAATTGTGAGAATATTACCTGACATGTATGTAATCAATGCCAGTGCATCAGCTAAGGGCATGTTATAATTTTCTTCGGGTTTGATGGGATCAAACAAATTAGTAAGATTTTCATTTTTTTTCATACATGTTCTACATGTTGTATCTAAATCCACCATCTTCTAATATTTAGTTAAGTTTCTTGCATTTGACTACAAATTAAAATCTGTGTCATTGAAATAATGTCAGCAATTTATCTTTGATAGGTTACAAAAAATATAACTATGGTAGAAAAGTAGAATTATAATGCTAAGAGTAAATATAAAAAAGAAATTAAACACCATAATCACAAAATTAAAGATTTATTTAAAGTAGTTAGTGGGTTAAATATCATAATGTACCTATTTAAGTGTACACTACCATTTATACAAAACTAAAGACATTTATGGTTCGAAAACATTTGAATTTAATGCAGCAAAATCCATTATAAAAACTATTTTCATGACTTAACTTACCGTATATACGTATGTATGTTAATACTGGCCCAAATTCATGATAAACATGAAAAATCAAACACTGTAGCCATTTTTAAAATGTACAGAAATATTTAGCAGATATTATTGCTAAACGAGTTGTCAATTATTTTCAAACTTCTGTTGATAGACTGTCATTATTGTCAGTGTGACTGAGGCTTTTGTTTTTTTATATTGTTATAGTAATAAGAAACTTCCCAAATTAAAATTTATTATATATATATTTTTTAATTATTTACGCCATTTTTTCATAACGCCATTATTTGCGCATTATACATGCACATAATTGCTTTGAGATAAAAAAATAGTGTATGTCTTTTGTAGAGAGTAACATTATGGACAGATTTTTTTGTTAACAATATAATTCATTATAAATATTTACTGATGATAGGTCTCTGTTACAGAAGACTGTCTAAGGTTCCACCGCAACTCCCGTTTCTGCCGCTAAACAGTAGTGTGCAAACTTTACTGTGTTCCGGTTTGAAGGGCGCTGTAGCTATAAAAATTACTGGAGTAATGAAATAATATTTGTCGCAAAGCGGCGAGCACAATGTGGTGCTGTGTATATCATCATAATTAGCGCCACGTTGTTAAGCAAGGCTATCACTTACTATCAGGTGAACGTAACGTTCGTCTCGTCGCTTCATCGCGAATAATAAAAATGTAGACGTATTTTAGGCACCAGGTTTTAAGACTAGGTGTTTGCTTTTCAATGTGCGAATCATGTGAGCAATACATAACAAAACCGAGTAAATAAATTTTCAAGTATTTAATACTTACTAATATTTTTTACCGGGTGTTTAGTTCCAGTATTTACCTAAACTTATATCAGAGCGTCCTGGTGTTGAGTTTTGAAAAACTACGTGCCTATTAGTTTATATGTCAATAACATCTGACTGTTGTGTGAAGTTAGCTGTTAACTCCACAACAAATTGAGGTGAAAAGTTATTTTTATAAACTTACTGTCTTACCTACTTTGTTTTCGGATTACAGTGCTAATAATTTATTTGCTATGGACGATATAGTATTTATCGGGGACTGGGTAAAAGATAGAGTTTTGGGATCAGGAAGCTTTGGTACAGTGATTTTATGGAAACATAAACATACAGAAGAAAAACTTGCTATAAAAACGTGTAAATGGGGCCCAGAGTTAACCGCGAAACACAAAGAAAGATGGACCAAAGAAGTAGAAATGTTACAAAGTTGCAAAAACCCTAATATAGTTGGAACAATAAAACTTCCACCTGAATTCATTGTGGGATTAGAACGCGGTAATCCATCTAAGCTGCCAATACTTTGTATGGAATATTGCAGTGGTGGCGATTTACGACAGGTATTGAATAAGCCGGATGCATGTGGAGGTTTAAAGGAAATTCAGGTTCGGGAAATACTGAGTGACATCAGAAATGCTATGCAATTCTTACACACAAACAAAATTACTCATCGTGATTTAAAGCCAGAGAATATTGTGTTACATGTTTTGGGTAGCAGCAGCAAGGTGGAACTACAGAAAAAGGTTGTGTACAAACTTATAGATCTAGGCTATGCTAAAGAAATTGACTCAAATTCTGTTTGTGCTAGTTTTGTTGGTACATTACAATACCTTGCACCTGAAATATTTTATAGTAAAACCTACAGCAACTCTGTAGACTTCTGGTCTTTTGGACTCCTTGCTTTTGAGATTATTTGTGGAGTGAGACCATTTCTTCCGTATTTGGCACCAGTCCAGTGGATGCCCTATGTTAAGAAAAAATCTCATGAACACATAAGTGTGTATGAAACATTTCATGAGGATATTGAGTACTCAAGTGAAATATTTCCTGAAAATCGGATATCAAAACCATTGAAAATTTTAATGGAGAAATGGCTACAAGTGGCATTAGAGTGGGATCCTAAACTGCGAGGTAGAGATACTCCATCCAAGGTTACATTTAACATACCATCAGAAGAGAAAGAAGCTGCTAGCAAGGTTGTCATATTTGACCTTCTGGAATCTGTATTAGCTTGTAAAATTATTAAAGTTTTTTCAGTGTCAACACTGTCCTATTTAGCTTATGAAATAAATGACAATACAACTGTAGAATTATTGAAATCATGGATTAGCAAGGACATTAAAATTCCTGCTCAAGAACAAACTATAATATCAGTAAGCACATACATTGATGTCAAAAATGATGAGTTAGTTTCTAAATATTGGAATGAAACAGCTACTCCAATGTTATATGTGTATGGAAAAAAAGCAATAATCAATGAAAATGTTGAACCTGCTGTGCCAATTACTATACAAAGATGTCTTGAACATCCTAAAGCATTGTACAATTACAAAAATAGCCAAAATTTATACCAAAACGGTTTTTATTTTGTGTTATCTCAAATGGAAATTTATGATTCTCTTATAAATGGACTCTTTGCTAGGTCGGAATCCATCAAAAATGAAAGCAAACAACTACTAATCAAACATAACTCCATTGATAAAGCTATAGGGAAGCTCTATGCACAAAAAGAGATTATAATGAAAATGTCCGAACAGGGCACAAAACATATAGAACATTTAAAAGATAATTGCATCGGTACAAATTTGCTTGGAGGTTTTGAGAAAATATTTAAAGATGTCAAAGACCATGTTGAAAAAATTGATAAGTTACAAAATGCTTGGTCTCAAATATCTGTTAGATTGCAATCTGCAGCCAGAAGAAGTAATGAGTCTATTTCTACTGATCTTAATAACTTTGTGATAAAATACAATTTTCAAACAATTTTTACAAACACATTAAAATCTTTCAATTCTTTTAAGAAAAGTGAATTTTATGCCGAAAGCAAAACTAAAGATATAAGAAGTCAACATTACAATGTTTCTGACATTGTACGAGCATCTTACGATTGCCTTAAGTTAAGGAGTAAAATTCTGTTAGAAATGCAAAACCAAACATTCATTCAAAAGCTGAAAGACCTATGTCTTGAGTTGTCAAAAATTAGTGACATTATCACAAATGCTGCAGAAAATACCGATAAACTATCAGATAGTCTATCAATGTTGACTGATGATTTAACAAATTGTGTATGGTCTACAATCAGTCTTGTAATAAGAGATGCAGGTGAAATGTCTGATCTCCCATACAGTGTTGTGTCTTTTCAAAAAAGAGATTTTAATATTGGGAAGCCTGTACCAAATTTTTCTCTACCCAATATTTTGGAGGGTGGTCATCTTAAATCTCTAATTCAAGACAGTTTAAAGATTAGAAAAACTCACATGAAACTTTGTGAGAAATTAAACTCTCAACAATTGTCCTTACAAAAAGCAACTTTTGATTTTAGCTTCTTAAATGAGTAAAAATATATTTAATGAAAAATACATCCAAAGAAATTAAAGAAGTGCCTTATAGTAGTATATAAGATATGCATTTAATGTTTTAAGTTCTTTATTTTATTAACCAATTTGCTAATATTTGGATTTTTTTTTCTTATTTAATTTCTAGTCAACTAAAGTCCTAATTATTTTTTTTATTTGTTAGAAAAAAATTTTAATATTGAAAAGATTTTGGAAATAAAGAAGTTTATCAGAAGTCTTGTTTATTTATCTCATTACTCATATGGTGCACCCATAACAAAAGAAACCTTGGTTTACATGACATCATTTATTTTAAGGAAGTATTAACAATTGTATGCGAGGCAAACTTAAGGCGATGTAATACAACCTGTAAACTGTTCCAGCCAATGTTTAAAATTATTCATAACTTCTTGTAATTCATTTATACTTGCTGGGGTTTGTAGATACTCCTCCGGTGCAAATCTGGGGTCAGGACTGCCAGAAACATGTAACCATATAGCGAATACTGCGTCATCCATTGTAGCGACAGATCTACGGCAAAGTCTTGCTGAAGTTAGAGAAACGGCTACTAGGGCTCCGATGCTACCGATCGATGCTATTTTCGCTCTTTCTTTCCTTGCTGCTATAAAATAGTTTTTTAAAAGATTTTCGGCAGATCTATCTAAGTTAACATTTATTCCCGCAATTAAATTTATATATACCATGACGTCATTTACAGCCCTTATCTCATCTTCACTCTTTCTCTTGCTTTCAATTGCACCCTGCAGCGTTATTTCCGATATATCATCATAATATTCCCCACAATCCACACGGCATACTGTACCAAATATGCCTGACAGGTTGCTCATTAGTATTTTCTTCGTATCTACAGAGTTTGCCCAAACCGCGCATTGCATTTTTATTTCGCCATTTTCTACTGATATTTCGCCGCTTTCCAATGTTTTAATGATAGCGGATAATTGTTTTTGATGATATAAATACAGTGGCAAAGGTAATATGCAAACACCGCCGGAACTAGCAATAAATGATAATTTAACGGAACTGTTTGTATTGCCTAAAAAGATGCATCTATCGGCAAACTTTGAAGCTTCTCTCATCAGTTCTCCGACGTACTTCGTGTCATAAGCTGAGATTAAAACATGAATTATAGGTGATCCTAACAAACAATTAGATCTAATGCTAACTAAACTGAGTAATAAACAAATTTTGATATGCATGAAACTATGTAGTGGACCAACTCGTACCCCTATACTAGATGCAAGGCAGTATATAAACTTCCACGCTACACCATTGGATATTTCAAAAAGATCTTTAATATCTTCAGGAATAGGAAATGTCAATGGAGTAGGTAAGTAAGGAGTGTCTTCTAGAGACCAAACAGATTTCACGTTCTTAAAAACAACTATATAAATGTTGTATATACTTCCAACCTTTAATTTTGTTATTAAATCGTCGACAATAAAATATTTTTTAGGTAGAAGGTCACTGTTCGATAAGAATGTGGCGATTACTTTCTCACCACATCTTCTTAAGCCACTATTTTCGTACAAAATATTTCTGCAAACACAACATTTCGGAGGAGTTTTTGGTATAAACTGCATAATGACTTCGTTGCCTTCACACTCATCAGGACACGACCAAATTGTGTGAAAAACATAGGAATTTGGTTTAGAATAATCCAGAAGTAATCCATTAAAGCATTTAATTCCGTCATAACATCGTTGTTTTGGATAAGATAAGAGCGATGGAAAACATTTTAATCTTACAGTTACTTCCAGTTGCATCGGCGAAATATTTTGTGTGTTATCTTCATCAATCGATTTAATACAAGCAAAAAATATTTCGTTACATATACGTTGGAATCGCAACGGTTCATTTAGCAAAAAGTCCCCAAGCTTGGGAAAAATGTTTAACAAGTCCATGACGTCAATTTCTAGTAAATGCCGCAAAGGTGGAAATTTGCTATTAGTTTTTTCAGTACACTGATCCAAGAACAAGTCACAGTTATTTTTCATTTCTGATAAAAAGCGCCTTTTGTCTAAGTAAAGCAAGAGTTTGCAATGTAATTCAATATTGCTCATTTTATTTCAAGCCTTAACGAGCGTACAAAAGTGAGAGACAAAGCGTTTTCCCGCTATTATTGCAGGAACACGCATTGCCTTTATTTTTTTTTGTAAATAAGTAGATTAAAAATATTTTTTAATTTTCATTTCTAAATATTTTATTTACATTATCACTTATTAGTGTATTAAAAAAATAACATCGATAATATTTGTTATTATTATAATTTTTTTGTCTATAATAAAAAAATCATATTACTACAAACAAAGCACTCGGTTTTTTTTTAATTAATTGCTTTTTGTTCCTAAGCATTAATATGTAAATGTTGTCGTATTCTGGTTTAAAGTGACGTGAATGTTGGTTGATATTACGCGAGGGAAGGAATTGTTAACTATTACCCATCTCAAAGGCGATGAGCTTAGGTGCGGTCTAAACATTATATTATCAACCTGGTTATTTTATTGCTTTTGTTCTTTTTACAATTAATGTCTATGAAGACAAAGACATTAAGCTTAAAAATCATACCCATAAATATCGTACTTCACATCCTTATTAAGATAATCAGAAATGCAAATAAGTTGGCGCGATAATCTGCGGGATTTATTACATGATCGTCAGATTGTAACACTTCAGTCGCCTACACTGACACGCAAGTGCAAACCCACGCGGTGGAGATCGTAAACTGCAAGGTCAACCAAAGATCAACCATAGTATAACTTCGTTCGGATATACCAAGCATGTTGCGACCGCATGCAGGTAAAAATAGTACTAGAAGTCCCTGCGCCAGATAGACCTACTGTTCGGTAAGTTGCGAGAAACTGGTGCGGAGGCAGCGCAGGACCGTTCGGTGGTGGATATCTTTAGAGATGGCTTAAGTTCTGTAATAAACGTCCATCGGCTGACGGTAATTATGATGATGCTATTAATATTATAGTTAACGACAGGTTTTTTGGTCACTTAGATATCGGTCGTAAACTATTTCTTTGCTTCGCTGTAATAAACTTACGTGGAACACTCAGAAAGTTTTGAGAAAATAAAAAACTAGCTTCTATGAAAAAAAAGTTTTTACTAAATCTTTTCAGATAACTCTCCACCAGCCTCTATACAAAGTTTCATGCGTCTGAATCAATTTTCAAAACATTTTTTCCAGTCCTCCGCAGACATCTCTTCCACGGCCTTCTCAAACGCTGCTAGCGCGTCTTCCGGCGGTGAAAACTGTGTCCCTTTGAACTGATTTTTAATTTTAGTGATAAAAAGAAGTCACACGGAGCTAAGTCAGGACTATATAGAGCGTGACCCAAGACTCTGACCGGTGTGGAGTCCAGGAAGTCCCTCGATTTGATCACAGAATGCGCAGGCGCGTGTCGTGGTGAAGGAGGAACCTGCGGACCCCGGTGTTCGGTCGCTTGTTGCTCATTGCAGAAAAAACTTCTGGCAGGCTTGTGCTGTACCATTCGGCGTTGATGCTGCTTTGGTTTTGAAATGAAATTGAAATTGGGTACCCCATCAAAGTTAAGAAACTAGCGATCAAAGTTTTCCCTGCGCTCCTCGGTCGCTTCACTTTCGTAGGCGTTGGTTCATTTTGAAACAGCCGAACTGTCGACTGACGCTTTGTTTCTGGATCGTATTGATAAATCCAGGATTCGTCTGTCACCTGTGACAATGTCGTAAACGCGCCGTGACGAGCCTGCATCAAATATTTGTATCATATCACGGCACCAATCCACACGGGTCTGCTTCTGAGCTTCGGTGAGGTTGTGCGGCACCCAGCGGGAAACTATCCTCCTTACGCGAAGGTGCTCGTGCAAAATCTTGTGAACACTTCCTGAACCAATCTTCAGAGTATGCTGAATCCCTTCGTATGTAATTCGTCTGTTTTCTTGGATAAAATTTTTACTGCCAGCACACTTTCTTCGGTGACAGTCGCCGTAGGAAGATTACTCCTTTGTTCATCCTCCAAAGTAAGACAACCGTGTTTGAACTAGCTATACCAGCGGTAGATGGTTGTTTGTGAAGGTCCTTCATCCATAAAAGCAATTCGAAGTCGATCAAAGGACTCATCAGGTTTTAAGCCACATTTGAAACCGTAAAAATCATAGCACGAAAGTGTTTTAGACGCAGATCCATTTTTTAATTAGTCAAGAAAATTTTAATTGGCTCTCAAAAAATTGGAGAGAGAAATTTGAAAATCAAACAGTGGTATTTTTACTTTTAAATAATCGAAGTCTTCAAAATAATCACAAGTGGCCAGTGTCTTACACATAAAAACTTTTTTTTGCAAATCTTTCTGAGTGGCCTGGTATAGAAAGATAAGAGCCGCCTAGAATTTCGGAATTTAGAGTTCTATACTAAAGTAAAAAAAAGTTAAATTTTGTTGATAAATGTTCCTGGAGTCCTGTAAAAATAACTCCTAGATATGTTATCCTAGCTTCAATATTCAATGATAAAAATTTAATATGTATAAAATAAAAATTAAAAAAAAAATAAAAATTTTCTTAATGGATCGTAACGTAAATTGGATGAACGAAATACAATTTTTATACATTTCTAAAATTAGGTTCCACCAGCTAATGCAAAAGGACTAGTATATGGTGTAGTTGCATGCAAAATTTACTCGTTGCTGAATATGGGTTGTAATTCTTGAATATTAATATTCAAGTAAAAATCTAATGTAATTTTAATTGATCTGTGTATCTTAATAATATTCCATTTTGTTAATAAAAAACGACTTGATGACGGAGTACATACCAAGCATTTATGTATTTATTGCAATTACCGGAAGCAGTAACCATCAAATCAGTCGAGAGATTGTTAAGATCATTTGTTACCTACGCAGTATGCCGACGACAGACCCACGCCAGTTAGCAGGGACAATCCTAGACAAGATAAACTTGTAATTAGCCATCTATAGACACAGAACGGAAATGCCGAAACCATTTATGCAAATCCAATCGAAACGACCTCAGTCCGTGCTTTACCGCCTTTTCATTCATCGTTAATGTACGATCAAGTACATAAACGATTTTTGATACTTTATATTTGAATTTTGGAAGTGTTGTACCCTATAAGTAATAACTGGAGTTCTAGGAAGGAACACAATGACAGTGAATAATGCAAGAAACGGTAAGACTGCAGACGTTTAAGAAAGGTTTCTTTAATAAGATAATATTAGTAGTCAAGGAAACTGGTAATTTTAATTTTATTCTTTTCCAATTACTAATAACAAGATTATAATACATTTCCACCATTGGCTATACCAATTAATGATTTAACTTGTATCGCTCTGTACTTTGATGTATACATTCATACCAAGCCACGGATGTGTACCGTTTAAATAACGTTTAACGTTTTACAGTGTTACAATAACGTTATAGCTCCCGCGATTTGTTACAACCACATTTTTAGAAGTAATAGAACTTTTTCAAAGATCTTCTTGGTAAGTACCACCACAGTTGCTTACTGATACCAAACACTAGCACGCAAATGTTATTATATACTAAGGGCGTTACTGTGAAATTAGCGCATCTAGTCCATTGTTGTGTAACGTATAACACCTCAACTAGTGCCATTAACCATCAGGCGAACGTCCCCTCCAACGGGTTCTCGCCTTGTCGTGGCGGAGGGGCTTAGTAACCGTGGCGCCCAACACGGTGAAGCTAAGTGGAACCCACCCGGCCAGCCCGCGGCGAAGGGCTGGCCGAAGCGGCCGTTCCAAGTTCGAGCACCGGTTGGGATAACTGGAGCTCACCGGAGCGGCCGGGGGCCGCAGGGGTGGTTTCATACCGCCCCTCGCAGCCGAGATGGGGTCGCGGAGGGAGTACCCTCTACGGCCAACCGGTGTCGCACCGGCGATGCGACGGCGGTGGGGCCGCGGAGGCAGAGGAGTGCCGGTATTGAGATGCGCCGTTCTCCCTATCCTCCGCGGCCGTTGACAGATAGCGGCGGGCCTAATTTCTCTCCGCCGCGGGGAACCGGGAGAGGTTTTCTTCCGTGGCTCCCATGGCCTCTGGGCGACAGGTTCGGAGGAACCGGTCGCCCGCGCAATGAGGTCGAGAAGGGGGCGCGCTGCATGTTCCGGCGCGCCCTGGAAAGGGAGGGTTCATCCCTCCCTCCCGAGGAGGGGCTGCGCAAGCGGCCAGCGCCGGCAGGATCGCGGTTGAGTGCGTGCGTTCCCGTGACCCTGCCATCATGGCGATAAGGCGGAACATAGTGGGGGTTTTAGTCGGTGCAAGTCCGACATAACTCATCCTTGCCCCCGCGAGGACGAGTATGCGTAGGCATTTCCCCCACGTAAAACAAAAAAAAAAAAAAGAACCATCAGGCGAACGTAATGCTTTTTTCCTCACTTTGTGGAATAAAAAATCTGACGACTTCAGCGCGCGACGGTACACAGCGCGGCAAGTGGGCGGAGTGAGCGTATTTTTCGAGCGCGATTCGGGTGCGGGTGCAGGCATCGCGATCGCGGGGCGGCACTCGATGCCGGATCACGACAAGTACCAGTTGCGTCCGCGCGCGGCGCGCAGCCGCGAGCAACGCGCGCGCCGTGCGCCGCAACCCCTCAGCAAGTATCGCAGGAAGACCGCAAACGCACGGGAGCGGAGCCGAATGCGCGAGATCAACCGAGCATTCGAGGCGCTGAGGCAGGCTGTTCCCGCGGCGGCTATCACCGGCACCCCCATACCTTGCGAGAAGCTCACCAAGATCACCACTTTGAGGCTCGCGATGCGGTATATCACCGCCCTGTCGACCGCATTGAGGGACTCTAGTCCAGACCGGGACTCTGAGCAAAGACCGGAGCGATGGCCGTCGCCGCTCTGTTCGGATCTGTCAGAGTTCTCCACGGAACAGGAGACCCCGTCCGAGTTCGCTGAAGATTCTCTATCACCTTTTGACTCATTTTTTGCGGAATTCGATTACGTGGACATTGACAGGACATTCGCGTGACAGTGCTGTGTTGTGCCGGACTCACACTTAGGTATATAGTAAATTTGCCATATTATTAATTAATTTTATTTCATAGTTTATTACATTATTTCTTTTTTTGAGATTCTATTTATTTATTTTCTTAATAAATTGTTTTTGTTTGAAAATTTATATTTATTTATTTAGTACTAAAATTCTTATTATTGTTGTTGTGGTATATTTAGATTGATTAATCTAAATATACCACAATTCTATAAGGCAAATTAATATTTTTAAAGAATTTATGTTTTGCTCTCTTATGACAATACAAACACTAAAAAATCTCTTTAAACTTCCTAAACAATTAAATTATATATGTTAACTCGAAATAATAAAAGTATACATAGCGACACATAGATTAAAATACACTAGATTCCAAATTTTCATAAAATTTTAATTTATATTATTAATGTACCTCACAAACTATATATTAATATTACAGATTTGCTTGTCATGTAAAATTAAGATTTTATCGATAAGGTCAGCTCAAACATCGGATCGCAGCGGTGTTACTGATTTTCAACCTACCCTCGAAGCAGTAACGAGGTCAGTCTAAGAGCTGAGACGGATTAACATTCTCTAATATCTGAATTAGTAGCTAGTGCATTCATGGCAATAATTAGGCCAACTATCAAGTTGTGTGTTGTAAAGATTTTAAAAAAGTGCATGAACTCTGTTTATTTTCTTAATAAACTATAATATTCTAAGAACTTTACTTCTGCTGCCAAATAGTGGTGTGCAAACTTTACTATGTTCTAGTTTGAAGGGCGCTGTAGCTAGTGAAATTACTGGGGTAAATAGATCTAACGTATTGTGTCTCTAGGCTATGAGCATAATGTGGTGCAGTTTCTACTATAATTTCTACCGTCATATTGTTATGGGCAGGCGAAAGCTTACCATCACGAGAACATCTCCCTCGTCTAGTGGCTTCGTTGAATGAAAACAAAGAGCCACAGCTTTCTTGAACATACGACATCTACCACCCAGTAATTTGTACGCTGTGTAACGGATGGCTTCTTATCCCAGTAGAGAGTAAATTAATATTATTATTATACATGAACCTAACAAGATCTTTCGCAACTTGAATAAGGACTAATTAATGACTCGATGGCATATGATGCTGCATTATTTTTTTATCCAACAAAATTGAGCGATGAAGAATACATTTATGCCCCTAACAATTAGGTACTGATTAGGATTTAAGATAGCACAGATATAGCAACTATAACTAAAAAGAAAAATGATCAAAGTAGTTTCATCACCTATTTTTCATCAAATAGGAAAGAATAACATCATCATCATCAGCATTTTTCAATCCTCTGCTGGATGTAGGCCTTCCCTTTCCAATGTCTTTTACCAGATACGGTCCTCGGCTCACATATACCCACTTCTGACCGCTTCTATGATGTCGTCGGTTTATTTCAAGTGAGAGCGTCCTACTATCCTGCGGCCTGTACGCGGTCTCCACTCCAAGACTTTCCTCCTAGATCCAGATTTTGAGAGTAATGTCGACAATTTTATTAACAAATAACTATAATAATAAGAAAAAGTATATAGGAAAAATAATAACAATGTCTGTTTACATGAAAGCAGAAAGAGTCCTATGGTTGTATCATGAAATACTGTAAGGTTAACTGTGTTTCAATCGGAAGGTCGCTGCTATAAATAATGAAATTACAAATCCAGGACAATAAGTATGATCTCGAGCATATTAGGTAAAACCAATGACCTTTTGATGAATTTCTGCGTGTGGCTGGGACTCGTGATCCTTTTAAATTAAACACAGTATTTTTACTGGTGGTAGGTCCTTGTTACCGGAGACCGTCTAAGTAGTGTGCAAACATTGTGTTGCGGTTTGAACGGCGCTGTAGCTAGTGAAATTACTGGGGTAACGAAATCTTATGTCTCAAAGTGCTGTGGATACCATCCTAACCAGCGCCACATTGTTATAGGCGATCGTCTCAATTACCATCAGGTGAATGTCCTGCTTGTCTTGTCGGTTCTTAGTATAAAGGAGAAACACCCTTTGGAGCCCCAGATATACCATTGAAGCACTGGTGTACAAGTGCAGATACCGTCTAGGTTAGTATCATAGCAACATCTATTTTTACCACCAAACGAAGCCGCATAATATATTATCGTGAAAAAAAAAACCATACAAATAGGAGGCAGGAGGGATAGCCTATTATATGAAATATTAAGTAAAGAGTAATACATATCAAATCATTACATAAAAGAAATATTCTGTAGCGATAAAAAAAACTATAAATATATGCCAAGATGAATTAACTACTTTTAGCACTTACTTAATTTTATCGTAAAAGGATAATATTCCGGTTAACAATTTTCAACATAATAAACAGTTGAAAAATTTATTATAAACGCTCATAAAAAAAATTACGTGTTACTTATATGAGGTTAACAGTAATTTAATGCAAATAAATAAATAAATATATATATATTACTTGTGAGCTGCATACCAACTTTAAGTTCAACAGTTATAAAACTTGCATGAGACAAAGTGATATAATATAATTTTCGTTGTTCATTTCATAATAAACATCAAAATAAATTGACAGCAGCCATTTTATTAATTTGATAAACTCTCACGCTCTTAATTGCTAACTGGATAGATATTATATTAACTGAAACGATAAATAAAAAAAAATGTTCATTACAGGCGGTGAAAATACTGGAGCAAATATAAATAAGTTATTGGAATTTATATTTGATTGAGCTGGTGGAAGGTCTTAGTTGCACAGCTCTATAGTCACGGGATTGCATAATACAATTCGGACTAAGGTCAGCCCTGGTTGTTGTAGAAAGAGGCTAATCAGGTATACGGGTTTAGCGAGCGTTCGGGGAGGAGGTCCTTATCGCACAATAAGCGAACCCGTGTGGGGACAGCAAGTGCGTTGTGGTGAGGTATGGTGACGTGATGAGACAAAGTAAAAAAGGGCATCTGTTTGTACCGTAGCTGGTCCAAGAGCCTCAGTTTAGCATCGTAAGACGAATTCGAAGAGGCTTTAGTGGGTAAGTATTTTACATAATCCTAACTTCGCCCCAGAAGAAGGGTATCTTTTGAAGATTTCCTCCCGAGATCAAAAAAATTAACAAAAAAGTCCTCTGTTGCTTGTGTCGCGGTACTGTATAGGTAGATCAACCGCAGCTCCTACTTCGTAACGGGAAAGTTTTTACCATCAGGAGAATGTCTTGATCGTCTTATAGCATGTAGGGAAAAATTCTTTTTACTAATAACTGTTTATCATTAAAAATATTTTCAATCCCTCGTCCAAATACTAATCAAATACAATAAAGAAGTGAAATACAGACGTCGATGTTTATCAAAGCATTAGTCAAGTCGAAATCAATGGTGCGGAATAATCATTACGTGTAACTAAATAATAGGCCAGGAAGCGTGGGCACGTCTTTGGTGATGTTACCGAGTCGCATCTCGTGCGGTGCGTCATGCTCGATGGAACCTTGTCGCTGTAACCCCTGCGCCTTGCCCACGCGCATCGATCTCTCTCATTGTTCTTCTACTTGTCAGAACGAAGATAAATATATAACTAGGGTTAACATTATACCTTTTTCACTACGGATTTTCTGATTAAGTATATTTAAGGAATAAAATCGCTGATAATCCAACATTGTAGGGGAGATCCTCGGGCAGACCACAGTGACCAGAAGTAAGCGTCTTCAAGCTGGACTTAATTCAAAATTATATATCATGAAGAAATCTTATCGGAAAGATAAAAAAGACTGGCGGTACATCTCCATTGCCGGAGATCGTCTATGTGGGTACCACCGCAGCGCCTATTTCTACCGCTAAACAGTACTGTGTTACGGTTTGAAGGACATTGTAGCTAGTGTAATTACTGGGGTAATGAGACTTAACATCTTATGCCTCAACCAAGAAACGTAATGTGGTGCAGTAATATCATCCTAACTAGCCCCGCGTGGGCGGGTGTATCACTAACCATCAGGTGAACGTCCCATTTGTCGAGTAGCTTAATTGAATTAAAAAAAAAACTTACGTATTTGTCATCTCCAGTTTTATATAAAAAAAATATGTACAAATGCATCGAAAGTAAAGAAAAATTCAATATTCTATAATATTTTTTATTCCACGATGGAAAATGATACGCCGGCCAATTGTGGCACTAGTTAGGATAATAAACACTGCACCACATTGTACTCCTCGCTTCGAGACGTATGATGTCATATTTTGTAACTCCAATAATTTCACTAGCTGCAACACCCTTCAAACCGGAATACGCTAACATTTGCATACTAATGTTTAGCGACAGAAACAGGTACCCCGGTGATCTACTTAGGCGGTCTCCGACAGCAGAGACTTAGCATCATTAAAAATGTCACTTAAATCCTTCCTGTTCTATGTCTTGAAAGCGTGTCACCCTGGTAAATTCCTAGTGTATTTTTTTACTATGATCAGTATCTGGACTAATAACGCTATTGTGTTGTCTTACTGTGGGTTAATGTTAATGAGTGAACAATATGAAGTCCCTAATTTGCAATTAACTCTGAATGATGCGCTCCGCCAATCCAAGACAGAGAAATTCATTGCTGATTCCAGTAAGCAACTAACATTCATAACTAAGTAGATTGTATTTATTAAGAAGAATTTAAGAAGAAATTAAGAAGAATTATACTTAATAAAAAAAAGTTTAATCTAAACTAATAGATATCCTGACAAGCGAAATTTTACGAAGCGCTGAGTGGGACGTTCACCTGATGGTGAGTGATATGCCCATAACAATGTGACGCGAATTAGTACATGCACCAAATTCCATTCGTCGCTTTGACAAGATGTTAGGTCTCGTTACCCCAGTAATAAATTTAGCTACAGCGTCCTTCAAACTTGAACACAGTAATGTTTGTACACTGCTCATTGGCGGCACAAATAGACGCTGCAGAGGTTTTCATCTAGACTGTCTCCGGCTACAAATATCTTCCATCAGTGAAGTAGTACCTCAAGAAATGGTAAAAAATTTGTTAAGGACTAGTGGATAACATAACGTAACAAACTGCATACCATTTTTTTTTATTTATTCTTTAAGAAAAAAAAAATATTTACAGAAAATACACCAACTATATAAGAGTAAAAGATGTAAGGGGTCCCGCACAACAATTAACGGGACCCAGGCAAACCTCACCTGGTCGTGATGCACCCTGCTAATCAACAAACGAGGCTCTGGCTCTCACCAACTCGTATTGGATCAGCGTGGTGGAAAATGGTTCAAATCCCCCCATATTAATCCCTACACACGACAGCCCCTAGTGCCCGGTGGTACCAGAGACCATGCTGACTGTATGTGGAGATCTTTCGGGTAGGCCTATGTCCAGCAGTGGACGTCTATCGGCTGATGATGATAATAATGATTACACCAACTATTACCCGAAAACCAGTAAGATTTATCTGGATAGTATTGTTCAGTCGTGGTGATAGCCCCCTAGTTTGGATATCTACAACAGATGCGATTAACGTAACACATCAGTTATAGCGACATGACTATCTGGGGCTGGTATTAAGAAAACGGATTCGAAAATACTTAAGAATATCCAAATTCCACTAACGTGACCCTCGAGAAGGAACAGTGGTCCTCCGCGTAACAGAAACTTCAACCCGAAGATCATCCGGTTTCAATTCTTTTACTTCTTCAATACCAGACAACCAAGATCCTTTAAGCACAAGGCTGGAGGCAGAGTTAATGACAAGTGCAGACAAGTTTGTCTTCATTACGACCATTTTGTGATGCCCTCGTTAAGCGCACGTGCATAGCTATGGTGTCCACAAGTTCCTTTTATTTTGACGATACTGTCTCCTTCCTTTCTACTTACAAGACTTCAAGACACATTGAACTAATTCTACGTGGACTGGAACGTAAACAATAATTAAAAAGTTGAAGGTATTTGGTGACATCGGGACATTTGCCAGACCTCTCATGATAATAACTTGCAAATCATACGAAATGTTCAAATATATAATAAATGTCATAAATTGTAAAATAAATTTTTTTAATTAGTTACTGAAAATGTTTTCCTATACAGTTCTTCCATCGTTTTGTCCTGCAGTCTCGTGCCGTTAGAAATTGGACTAAGATAAGCCCTGCCTGTAGTAGAAGGCGACTAAAAGGGTTTTCGGGTTCGTATGCTTTGAAGGTGAACGGCTCTTATTGTCTACTAAACGAGCCCGGGATGAATGACAAGTATGAGGTGGTCTAGTTATTGTCGACTCAAAACGAGGATGTCGACGAAGGCTACAGCTCACCTTGGGACGTCCTTTAGGCGTAGTGCCGGGAATCACCGGTGCCTGCCGTAGGAGATTCCGGGGCTTCCCGCAACGCACTGAAGATGACCACCGAGGGAGTTTTAATCGTTAAAAATCCCACATAATCTTGTCTTCCCTGCAGAAGCAAGGTATCTTCCATAAAAAAAAAGGGTCTTTCATTGTTGCAGCACAGATTCGCTTCCCAGCAGTAGGGCTACATATTGATAATAATACATATTACATTATATAGGGTATTCAATTATACCCTAGATATTTAATAATTAAACATAAAGTAATTGAAGAGCGTAATACGGTGCAATCTCAGTTAGCGCCAAGTTTAGGCAGCTTCGTGCAATAAGCTAGGGTGACAACAAATGCGAAATAGTCTCGGTTTTGCTGTAAAATTGTGCGCGTGCTGAGATGGCCCTTGCCCTTCTTCGAGACGAGTTCATCGGTGCTGTGTTCTAGAGGAAATCCCGAAATGCTTCTTATTAGAAGCATCTTTTGAAGATGTAAAAAAAGACTAGAGTAGACAAACTGGTGCAACTTAATACAGCCGTATGTGACTCGATCGAATCACGTGGGTAGTATCTAATTGTTATTACACACACACAAAATAATTACAGTGGTTAACTTACGACTATAACGCTCCTGTGTTTAGATAAAACTATATAAGGTTAGTTCGTGTGACATACAAATCCTTATAAAGGTGCCGTATTTATCGATGAGTAACACAGCATCCCGTACAAACACATCCTCGGCTACAAGAGGAAAAATTGGCAAACAAATAAATGAATGAATAGTTTATTGTGCCTTCGTATATATCATTATTAAAAAGGGCAAAATTTTTCAATATCAAAAGAAGTAACATTCTGAAGAGACAGAATAGTGACTGTGATTTGTTCTAACAAATTTTTTGTTAGGAGACATTATGTGACCTGACGAGCGGGAGCTTTTTTGGACCTTGGACTTTCCTAATAGTAAGTGATATGCTTTCCCATAACAACGTGGTACTAGTTATGATATACACAGCACCAGATCGTGCCTTGAAACATCAAACATCTCGTTATCCCAGTAATTACACTAGGTACTTCTTCTTAAAGTGCTTCCAACTAGTAAAGGTTGGCGATCAGCGTGGTACAGCCCTTTCCGTCTTTTGTTTGGCGGAACAATTCGGACGCCTCAGATATGCTAGTTCATTCCCTCATACTCCTCAACCATGACTTTTTTCTTCTCCCCACCTAACACTAGGTACAGTGCTCTTCAAACCAGAACACAGTAATGTTTGTCTGCTGCAATAGGCGCTGCGGTGTACCTACCTAAGGTGGTCTCCGGCAGCGAAGACCTACCGCCAATAATTACACATCACCTATTACAATGCGGAGATTGTTAGTACCACTATTTTGGGCATGTGGTCAGGGACATGCACAGTAATTTCTGGTAGGATATAAATACCGTATCCGAAATTTCTGTGCTTATTTATAGTTCAAACTTATTGATTTAGCAGTAGACAGATCACATTCATGTACCGTTTGAGTAACTTGTGAGATTATTGTTTAGATAGGTTCAGATAGCCAAGGTCCAACCTAAGGCATATGGTAAACTTTGTATTGTGGTAGAACATTTTCGAGTTCGGTAAATAACGATAGCAATATCGCTGTGGTCTGGTTGTTGACATCACAATCACCGTCGGCCAATTGATGTCCACTACTAGACAGAGACCTCATCCAAAGAAACATAAGATGTTAACAAATTTGGGCGTAATTTCTGAGCAATTATGCGTCACAATGTTACCACTGCCATTTGATAATTCCCTAGGAGAGGTTATGTATTTTTTCACAGAGGTTTTATGTTATCCATGCCGTTGGAATACATACCACATAATAACGCTTTTGAATTTCAATCTCATTGATTAAATCTATATTTACCAAAATTAGAATAATATTAATAATAATACATATAACATTTCTTTCACCTCAGGTGTAGCCCGGGATGAAATTCTCAATGAATTTTCAATTTATCATCATCATATCTTGTGCTTTACTTCAAATAGAATTTTGCCAGTCTAATTGAGAAGCCTATTTTAATTTTTAGCTGTTATTTTCAATTGCTGGTATTTAAGCCCGGTGTACTCCTTCATATCCTTAAACCATTTTCGCTAGTTGGTTCCACCTTCTCTATTTACCAAAAGCAAATTTAAATGTATGCATGACATTATCAAAAACATTAAACATTTTTTAGTGCATTAGGATGTTATTTTAATTTAACTCAATTAACATTTAAAATTTCTTAATAATATCGATAGATAATCTGGTTTCATGCAATAAAAACTCTAAAATTAATTACTAGACCTTCCGGCGTTGAATATCCTGTAATCTTTGATATATGAGATTTAAATTAGAAAATGAATAAGACATGATAATTTTTTTTAATAATTTAATTTATTATTCTCAATATTATCTAAATGTAAAGGCGATAATTTAATTTAATCATTTATTTGTTTATTTTTGCATTTTATAATACAAAGTAAAAAATTAAGGCAATAATAATGAGATAATAATAGATATTGCGACAGCAGTTGAAGTTCAGCGTTTGAAATGATGATGATGACGAATATTTTGTTAATATGAGTAATAAGAATAAACTATTCGAACGATTTAATTGATTTTATAACGTTACTAAACGATGTAATTACATTAAATATTTTAATCAATTTAAATATCTTATAAATCACTTCTAATGTAGAACAGAATTCCTGAGACAGGATACATCCTAGACATGTTTAAAATTAAAGCTAAAAATCTTGATATACAAATATAAATAACATAGTATTATTAACATATTATTATTACATATTATTGGTGGTCGAGTGATCAAGGATCAGTACTGAGCCCATATCTGTTGTGTTTGTTGATGGATGCCCTCACTGAAAATGCGCAGTCCCTGGCACCTTGGACATTTATACATGCCGACGACGTGGTAATGTGCTCCACCACCCTTGATGAACTCAAGCAGGCTCTGGAAAAATGGAAGCGTCAGTTACAGAAAGGTGGCTTGCTACTGAATATTGCGAAGACCCAGTACATGGTTTGCAACGATCCAGTTTCAGAAGAGGTACCTCTTATCATCGATGGACAACGAGTCACAAAATGTGACGAATACAAATATTTGGGATCCATATTACACTCTTCTGGAAATTTGGACACAAATATTCAGCATCGTATAGCAGCGGCCTGGCTTAAATGGCGGGAAGTGACTGGCGTAACTTGTGACAGACGAATGCCAGTAAAAATCAAGGGCTTAGTATACAAGACCATAATCAGGCCAGTCCTAACATACGGCAGCGAGACTTGGGCCATAACTCAGCGCCAAACCAACGAAATCCAAGTCGTCGAAATGAAAATGCTTCGGTGGATGTGCGGAGTGACGAGACTCGACAAAATCCGCAACGAGTACGTCCGCGGCAGTCTCGGTGTACGCAACATCGCCGGCAAGCTGCAAGAGAGCAGACTTCGTTGGTATGGGCACATAAAAAGAAGACCTCCTGACTATGTTGGAAATGTTATGGCCAATCTGAACATCACGGGGTCCAGACCCAGAGGGCGGCCAAAGACAAGATGGACAGATGTGGTCAAAAAAGATCTAAAGTTCTGCAAGGTTGCCGAAGAGGACGCGTCCGACAGAGCGAAGTGGAAGAGGAAGACCAGAAAGGCAGACCCCACCATCAGATGGGAATAATAAATGCCACGGAGAGAGAGAGAGGTGGTCGAGTGAT
Source organism: Ornithoptera alexandrae (assembly GCA_029030555.1). Lineage (NCBI taxonomy): Eukaryota > Metazoa > Arthropoda > Insecta > Lepidoptera > Papilionidae > Ornithoptera > Ornithoptera alexandrae. The sequence goes on along the minus strand of JARDVY010000007.1, from coordinate 1,973,690 downwards.
ATCCATATCTAATTACTGCTATATCTCTAAAATTTAATTTCCTAATGAGACGTGACTCTTTCACATCCTAACGTTATAATTGCGTATGTGAGTTTGTTTGTTATCTTGTGATGTTTCTACGCCTAAACCAACGAATCGATTATAATGAACTTTAGTATTTAGATGGGTTCATGGAAACTGGAAGTGGATCTGTTGCCGGAGAACTTTATTATTCAGATGGGTCCATGAAAACTGGTGGTGGGTCTTTATTTCCGAAGACCGTCTAGGTAGGTACCAGTGCAGCGCCTATTTCTGCCGTCAAACAGTAGTTTGAAAACCTTACTGAGTTCCTGTTTGAACGGCGCTGTAGCTAATGTAACTGCTGGGGTAACGAGACTCAACGTTTTGTCTCATGGTGACAAGCACAATGTGGTGTAGTGTATAACATCCTAACTAGAGCCACCTTGGTATGGGCCGGCGTATCATCTAGCATCAGGTGAACGTTTCGCTTGTCTCCACGCTTCGTTGAATAAAAAAAATATTGAGGCGCCTGATACGCTTTAAACTTTGCAAAAATGTTTCTGATGATAAATTGTTAAGATTTGCATATTATTAATTTTTTGTTAATTATCTAAAGCGTCTTAACAATTCAGATGGTGATCTTCAGTTGCTACAAAGCAGAATTTACAACTACAGTCTTTATTTTTTTTTTTTATATTTAACTTCTACCTATATTGAACAGAACCTAAGAAAATAAATTAATAGTTTTCACGTTATCGATTTCTTATTGACCGAACAATTTTAATCGGTTGAAAAAATCACCATTAAAGCAAGCGAAGACGGGGGTCGAAGCCGGTATAGAATAAAAATGCAAAACTTATGCAATGATCGTGTCATGCAATAAAGATCCAACGAGCGGTATCCCGGCTCATGACCATTTTGGTTAAAGCGGATTGCTTTCCCGCCAAATACGGCCGCCATGACAGTTCACTGAATTATGTGATTAAATGACATGACACACGACCAAAATGGCTTCGAAACATGTTCGCATTTAATTTTGTTTCGTTTAGGTTCATAATCGCGTATGAAACTGTCCATCATTATATTAGTAAATAATACATTGATTGCTAGTATTGGTCACAGCAAATTGAGTGTAATTGTCTGCCATTTTTGATAAAGGATTTAACCGATAATTTTAGCTTTCATTATAACGATTATATATTTGTGGACCAACGACCAGTTGAAGATCTCATTGGAAGACGGTTGATGAGGCCTATATTCAGCAGTGGATAGCTCTAAGATGAAGTGATGATTTAAGGTTTTATTATGGCAGATGAACTATATGATGGTGGTAATTGGAGAAAATGATACAACCATCTATACTACATTATTTACTACGGTTGTAATAATTACACTCAAGTAAACGACGTCTTTATGCCATCATTTTATCAAATAAATTTGTGTTTACAAAATAGAGTCGAAGAACTGGAGAAATGCTATCAGTAATTTATATCATATAACGATGAAGTGATTTTCTCCCATTGTGACAGTAAAAAGTGAAACCATTACTTAACAATCGAACAAACTACTTTTTTGGGATTATTTATACTTACCGCGATTATCATTTAGATCGTTCGTATCAGGCTCTCGGGTTGTTGTTGAATGCAAAAGCATTGGGCGCGTGGGTAAACCGCTCCTTCCACAAACTGGTAAGTCCGTTTTGAAACTGGATTTTTACAATAACTTTGCCAATTCGATGGATCAAACATTAAAACAGGCTTAGCATATTATAAATAAAACAATTTTTCATTAATTATTTTAGTATTAATAATGTCTAATTAAAACAGGAAAAAGAAACTAAATTCTAATATACAATTGCTTTTTTTTTCTACCCGTAAGTGAGGATTTTTTTAAATTTTGTAGGACGCAGGACGACGTCGGCGTGTTTCGTAGGAGATTCCAGAATCTCTTGCAGCAATGATAAAAGTTCTATACTGATAAAAGTTTTATGTAAACATAATAATTCCTTATATTTACACTGCATATTTAATAAAATTTCGATTCCTTTAATTATTCTATCTGTTTATGAGCATATTTCAGATCTTCCCAATCATTACATTAGGTTTGATGAACCACAAATCTCTAATATACAATCATAGAACTCGGGATTATCTTCGAAACATCTTTAGTAAGGCGGGTATACTGGCAGTTCCATCATAATATATATATGGTAGTATTCTGTATGTCCGTCAAAATCATAATGTATACACCAAACAGTCACATAGACGATAGAAATACTAGAAATAAAAATAAGCTGGTGACAAGCGGGAAGTTTTTTCTTCTTCTTTACCGCCTATTTACCTCCCCACTGTTGGAGCACAGGCCTACCCTCAATATGAGGGCGATGGGCCATAGTCACCACGCGGGCCCAGTGCGGATTGGTGACTTCACACACACCTTAGAATAAATTCTAATTCATGTGCAGGTATTTTCCTTCACTGTTTGTATTCCCCGCTGTTGTTATTTAAGTTCACAAATGTACATAACTTAAACATTCAAGTCATCGGTACATGCCGAGATTCGAACCCGCGACCTTCGGAATGAAAGACGCCCACTTTAACCATTAGGCCAGCGAGCTGCGTTCATCTAACAGCAAATGATACGCCTACATATAACAACGTAGTGCTAGTCGTGGCGGTTAACAGTGCAACACATCTCGTAGTCTGAGGCATAACATGTTGAGTCTCGTTACCCCAGTAATTACACTAGTTACAGCGCCCATCTAACTGAAACACAGTAATGTTTGAACACTACTGTTTGTCGGCAGAAATAAGTTTTACGGACCATCGCAGAACTTATTGGTACCAACCAAGTTGGTCTCCGGCAACAGAGACCTACCACCAGTAGAGTAATAAAGGGATCATATTCATAATTTTTGAAATCGTTTAAACAGGATCTTTGTGATATGCTCGAAGTATTACTATATATGTGTAATAATTATTAATATATACAATATATATACATATACATGTTTTAATTTCCGGAATAAGTTCGTATGTAGAAAGCTTGATCTTATCGCAAGATTTGCCGCCTACAGCATACGATTACGTTAAGTGTGAAAATGAGTAGGACGTCCCTTAATACCAGCAGACAAGGTCATCTGACATCACATGTATTTTGGAAAGGTCGCATGAACAGCCGCAGGGTGTGCCTACACCAACACGAGGTTTCCATTAAAAATGTAATTTTATTTGTTTTCGAAACATTACGAAATGCCTTTAAAATTATTGAAACATAGTGGTGTTCTTGCTTTTGTAATATATTATGTATGGCCTATGTCCAACAGTGGACCTCTATCAGCTGATGATGATGAATATGTTGAAGATATTGTACATACAAAATAAAAGGAAAATGTTAATATAAAAACTGAATACAGAAAGAGTACAATTACAATAGAAATTCTCTCACAATTGTAATAAAATATATTTGTAAATGAATAATTGTTTTTTTTAAACATCTATGTTATAATTAAAAAAAAAGATAATATTTTTATTTAATTAAGCATCGAGACGAGTGGGACGTTCACCTGATGATAAGTGATACGCCCGCAAATAACAACGTGGCGCTAGTTACGATGAATACTGCGCCACATGAGACAAGATGTTGAGTCTCGTTACCCCAGTAATTTAACTAGCTGCAACTCCTTTCAAATCAGAACACAGTAATGTTTACACACTACTCTAGACAGTCTCCGGCAACAGAGATCTACCAGCAGTGTAATTGGTACACAAGAGGTATAAAGCAAACAATACAATCAGAATCTGTTTATAGTTAGGCCAAGCAAGAAAATAATTATTATGGTCATAGTTCAAAAATGAACATAAAATAACAAAAAAACTGGATGCGTATTAAAAGTACATAGATTATAATTTTAAATATAAATAATTTAAACAAGTAGTACCTATATACGTGTATAATAAGTTCAAATGTTTGGTTACATTTATTCTTCTTCTTCGCATTTGTCCCGTCTTATGACAGGGTCTACTTTCTTTATTCTTTTACTTCACTTCGGTCTATTGGGAACATCACTTACCCTGAGTTCACAGCTTATCATCACATCCTTTGTCACTACACTCACCCATCGCAACTTCAATCTTTCCCTTCGCACACCTTTATTAAACACAAAAGTTTTTCAAAACTTTGGTTGTGATACACAACAAAAATTTACTTGATTAAAAAACATTTATGCGAAAAAATTTAAATTAGTTTTTTTTTATTACTTTAGTTAAAGCATGCAAAAGATTGTAAACTCTGTTGGTTTTCTTTGTTATGGGCTAAGCCCCTCCGCCACGACAAGACGGGAACCTATTAGGGGAATGTAATTACTGGAGTAATAAGACTTAATATCTCAAGGCGACGAACGCGATGTGGTGTTGTGTGTGACATCCTAACTAGCACGTTGTTATGGACAAGCGTGTCGCTTACCATCAGGTGAACGTCCTGCTCGTCTTGTCGCTTCGTTGGATAAAAAAAATCATTTTGGTTATTACCTTTGGTTTAAGCATGGGTGGCCATTGAAATTGATTCAACGTTTAAATTATCTGTGGCCGCAACGTCGCCATTAATTATGTTTGAGCGGGATTTTTTTTCCTGTTACACTTTTATTACAGTGAAAGATTCCTATGCTTTTTTAAAAACACTGAAGCAAAGTACATTATTATAAGCACTGCGTTATTGATACAAAACAAATTACGGAAATATTATCCTTGTTTCTGGGCGCACATAAAAAAAATAAAATAATAAAGTATTTATTTTGTTTATCAGTTAGTGAACATTTTTTTTATTTAATTAAGCGACGAAACTATAAACAACGCGGTGCTAGTTGGGATGATACCAAATTGTTCTCGTCGCCGGAGACAGGATATTGAGTCTCGTTAGACCAGTAATAACCATAACACAGTAATGTTCGCACAGTACTGTTTGACGGCTGTAATAGGCGCTGCGGTGGTATCTATCCAGACAGTCTGTAGAAACAGTGACTTACTACCAGTAAACATTTACAATAGAAAATGATCTTATTAATCTGTTGTTACCTTTTACTTTTAAAATTCATTTCTTAATCGAAACAATAATTATTCTCGGTTGTTTTTATTGTAATCGGCAATGAGTAAATTGTTATTTATATATAAATTAAGCTCTTTATACTGGACAGCTGACTATTGATGCTTGTATAAATAATATTCTATTAATGAAATAAAAAAAAAATATATTAAAAATGAGAAGAATAGGTAAGATGTAAGTCTACTGGTGGTAAGTCTCAATTGTCGGAGACCGTCTAGGTAGGTACCATCATGATTCCTATTTCTATCGCCAAACAGTAATGTGCAAGTTTTACTATGTTCCGGTTTAAAAAGCGCTAGTTAGCTAATTATATTACTGGGATAACGAGACATCACATCCTATGTTTCAAGGCGACGAGAACAATGTAGTGCAGTATACCATCCTAACCAGCATTACGTTATTAAGAACGGGCATATCGCTTACCATCAGGTTAACGTCACGCTCGTCTCGTTGCATAATGAAATAAAATAAAAAAAAGTCACGTGCATGTGCTGCTCGTCGCGTCGCTTCATGAAATAAAGAAAAAAATATAGCATATAAATTTATTGTGACATATAATTTATTAGTACCAAATCCTCAAATACTTTTGCCCTAACTAAACTAAAAAAAACACGATAAATAAATTTAAATGTTTTCAAATACAAGTGAGTCTTTAGTTAACTCGATGAGTAATTTCGAGTTATTGTGTAGACTTATTTATAACTGATACATTTTAACTATGTTCCAGGAACTGTTTATCTAATTCTTGTTTATTAAATAAGGAAAATAAGTACAAATGAAGTGTTTTTAATATGTATAATATGCTGCATTGAACCCACGAACTGATGTTATTGTACTTACATGAGAACTAATATGTGAGATAGATCTTATAATTTGAGTGAATATAACGAATTGTAATGAAAGAACTAAATTAAAAATTCAGCACGTTTGCAATTAACCCGGCATGCGGTACTACAAAAATCGATTCGGCCATACATTTAATAATAATTATGGTGATCGTTGATTAAATTAATATTCTCTCTTTCATATATGAATACAAGTTCAAATTACTGACGACAATGATGTATCAATATTGCAGTTTTCATAGGTGGTAGGTTGCTGTTGCCGACTCCTATTATTGTTAAACACGCTTTGTTATCTATTTAGATTAATAATAAAATTAAGTCTGCTTAATATTTTAAAGAGATATTATAGAAGAACAAAAAGGAGTCACTGGTTCCCACGTTATCGTGGCGAAAGGAATCAGTAGCCTTGTCTTGATCACCCACGGTTAACCTAAGAGGAATCTACGTCGTCGAGCAAGTTTGGCCCGAGTCGGCTGTTCCAGGTGGATTTAATGAGTTTGTTTGAATTATAGATGCAAATCTAATATAACTTGTCTTTTCTCTCACGAAGACAAGTAAGCAAAAACATTTTCACCAAGTCAATAAAACGAGAATCGTTTATGGCGGTAAAGTAAAATAATCACCATTCGGTGAAACTGCGGGAACGGCTTTAAGAACAAAATCAATTTATTGCGTTATGTAAAAATTACGAAAATTCATTCTCAGTCGACTTCTTTTTGTATATTTTTTAATTAACAAGCAAGGAGACAATGTTTCAATCTTGCATAACCGACTCTTCAAATCAGCGTCAAAAAATAATTACCGGTAATACCAAATAAAGAAAATTGTTAAGACGTAAATGTCAATGCATACATTGGACAGTTATTTATGACCAACTACTTATCTTCAGGACTGAAGGTATTTTAACATCTCTCGACCCCAAACGGCAACTTAGAATGCATTGGATATAATGAAAGATAAAACGTATACAGTGATTGTTACGTTAGTGTGTCGAGAGGGATACTTACGTCCAGCTGTGGACGTTTATCAACTGATGATGAAGTCTAGAATCAAAGTCCGTAAAATAAAAAAAAACCAGAGATGTAGAACTAAACATGGCTTTTTATGAGCCAGAAATTTAGTACCATTTAATCATAAAAGAAGACAGATTAGTACAAAAGATCGTCGATTTCAGTTTTATTTCAGATTCCAGAGGAAAGTAAATATTCTAATAGAAATCAAATTCCATTTCTGAATGATAGGTGAAAAAATCCTGATAAAAATCTTCGAATGAAATCTATGCCGTTAGGTTTTTACTGAGGACTTTTACAACTTCGTAGAAGAATACATATTTCAAATGAAAAAAAAAGGAAAATATATACAGTTCTTTAATAAGGAGAAGGAAAAGATGAAGGAGAACAGGATACTTTTTATTCTGATAAAGTAATGAAAAGTAATATACGTATAGGTGAAGAGGCAATTAATGTAAGAGATGTGTTGCAACCTTCAAACACAGTATTTTATTTTACGGTTGAAACTTCGCGCTGAACTCAATGCATTACTACAATGTACTGTCCTTTAAGAATGTTAATTACAGGTAACAAGCAGGAATGTTAATTATATGGAATTTTAATTAAAGGTGAGACTGCTTTTGAGAACTACAGGTTGTTCGTTTATTTTAATTTTGATGTAGTCGTTTTTATAACCGCTTTAAGATTATGTTTATTCGAAAAGTTAAGACTTGTAATTAAATGGTAATAGGGCGTAATAAATACCAAAGCATAAAAAATTACGCCAAAGTTGTAAAGTTGCCTATTTGCGGCCACGGCCCCAGTTAGCACTTGACCATTTTAAATTAAATACGTTAATTGACTGCTTGGTGTTTAAATACTAAATGAGTTGATTGTTACGTATTTAATTATGTTTTTAATGTCTTACTACTGTTTTGACATACGGCACATAACCATTTACAACTATTTACTGTTTTAGTAAATAGTCGTTTATCGCCGATTAGAACTTACTGAAAGTCTCTGCCTTGAGAAATAGCACCGATGTATAATAGCGATAATCAGAAAAATATTTTGTTCATTATTTTCCAAAGCGACGAGACAAGCGAGAATTTCTCCTGATGGTAAGTGATACGCATATCCATCGTTATGTGACGCAAGAATGAATGATAAACAGCATCACATTGTGCTCGTCGGCTTGGGACGTAAGATGTTAAGTTTCATTTCCTCAGTTATTGCACAAGCTACAACACACTTCAAACACGAACATATGTATGCACACTACTATTTGGTGGTAGAAATGGGAGCTGCGGTAGTATCTACGTAGACGATCTCCGGCAAATGAGGTCTCTGTTACCACCATATTAACAATTAAGCAGAAAATTTTAGGGCTGAAATAAGAAAAGCAGTTAAGTTTAAAATGAAAGATCTTTTCAATAAATTTAAGCTTTAAGAAAGTATAAATGAAAAGAAAAGAATGTAACCTATGTAATGTAGAATATAATTTTGTTGTTTATAAAAAAAATAAGACCAATTAAGTTAATACATGTAACCATAATATATATTCTTGTTGTGATTATATCTTATTCAGAGAACCTTTGATGAGAAAGTAACTTAAGGAATTTACTAACATTCGTCAAAACTAGTAAAATTTAGAACTTAGGTATATTTAACTTTTGTCTTCATACCAACTTAGTGCATCTGGGCTAAGTGAATTTAATGATAAATGTTAGAAATTGTTTGATTCAAATATTAATGTTAATTGAATTTTTTCTCACACATTTAACATACTTATTAGGTTCCGAAGCAATAAATCAAGTCATGTTTTACTCTATTAAGAAACTGATATTTTGTTCGAAAAAATTCAGCTTAGTAACTTATCCGACTGTAATGGACTCGAGAGAGGTTTTTCTATAAAGAAATTCTGCGATCGATTTAATTACAGATATATTCGGTGGTGGCCATGAAATTATACCCGTTTATTTTTTATAATAATGACGCGATCACAATATTTTTTTTTTTTTTAACTTGTAACATCACAAAATAACAACCCTCTAAAGAGAACGTTACGAAAATACTATAATAGCAAACAATTGACAATTACAATTCATTCTACAAATCCAATTTGATCGTGGTTGTTGGCCTGATGTGAGTTTATCTGGTCTGATATTGGTCCAAACTGCTCTAGAAGACCTCAACGTCGAAACCTATTGGCGCTGCTCTTGATATAATATTTGCAGCGAATATCATCGAGAAAAGTGTTCACATTTATCTCTAGATCCAGATGGTAAAGTTAGTTTAAGTAAAAGTTTGTGAATCTAAGATTTATATATATATTTATTTATATAGATATGAGATATCCCGAAATTCATTGATATCATTACGAGATCTTCGAAAGTAGATAATGAATATGTAAACAATCAATATTGGGTAGAGATATTTCTTCTGCCATTTAGAGGTCAGCCAAGATTGGATTTTACAAAATTTCTTCCCCAAAAGTAGTTGCGGGGTAGTTACGGCCAGCAAATCGGGCGTGGAACAGCTAGTGTCTTGATAAATAACCAGCATTGCTCTGAGTAATAATATCACATGTCATAGAAGTAAGCTTTCTGCTCATAGGTTATTTCGTAAATGGTTAAATTTTTTCATCGCACAAATTGTATAACATGTATAGGGTGGCGCAAAAATAACCTTATAAAAAGTACCTTATTACCTGTCTTATAAGGTTTTAAAAGGTTATTTTTGCGCCACCCTATATAATAAATGAATTATAAAAAAAATTCAATAATATAATTACTTATAAAAAAAGTCTAAGAATGGTATTCCTTACTTCACAGTATAAACGTGGCCTTAGCGTCGTAGTAGGCGCCTAGTGGGCCACAAGCCTCATTTAGTGTGAGAAAAATGTCCTAACCCTCACCCAGATCCAGCTGCGCTTCACGTTCTAAGCGACCCTACATAGCAGTAAATCATATACGGTAGTGACACACACCGCTAAGTAGGACTTTAAATGCAACTAAGCAGACTTAAAGCACCTAGATAACTTATCTTTGTTATAATGTTATTCGTCTTACGCAAACTAACCAGCTTAATGAAACAAGATTATGTCATAATTTTGGAATTGCAAAAATTAATGTGTATATAGGATCATGGACCAGAATTAATACAACCACCTAATGTTTTTATTATTTTTTGACAATCTTATTACTTTTCTCTTTTCACCTCTACTGAACATCGTCTTTTACAAGACCTAGTAAGATGTCCTCCATGACAACACTTGACTAACGCAGTTTTTAACTTCGATTTTATTTTTTGACAATTAATAAAATAATAAATACAATTTGTAAACTCCTGTTTAAAACTATATATAATACATGTGAAGAAATATCAAAAAATAACTTCGATAATCAATAAGATATTTCCAATAAGTTAATATTTTATTAGGACAGCAATAAATGCATATCAAAATATAATAACGGTTCTCATATATCGAGTTTTAAAATGAAAATAAAAAATTATAAGTCGATCAAGTTTAGCGTTCGGTATTAATTGAAACGAATATACATACGTATGTTGTATCCATTTATTTTAATCTTTGGAGGCAACCAAGTTTTTCTTTAAAAAACAACATGTCTTTAAACGAGCATTTCTGTTTGTTGCGGAGAGTTTACGTTGACCTTATTTCAGTAATTATAATAATTGTTAATTATTTATCTCTTGCCGACTTATCCATAGTATGTTTTTAATAAATATTAAGGCTTATTTTCGGTTTAAAAAAAAATTACATAAATACAGCAACTTATGTATAAAAAGAGTTAAATTTTTGTAATCGAAAAAAATTGTGTTCATATATGTGTTTTGGTCCCGGGGTGTAAGGGGTCCCGCATAACTACCCACGGGACCCAAGCCGACTGCATCTGCTCGTGGTGTACCCTACTAATCAACAAACGAGGCTCTGGCTTCCACCAACCCGTATAAAGCCAGCGTAATGGGAAATGGCCCAAATCCCTTTATGTGAACTTCTAGAAACGACAGCCCCTAGTAGCGGGCGGTACCGGAGGTTATGCTGACTGGCGCAGGACAAATCGATGTGAGGATCTTTGAATGAGGCTTATGTCCAGCAGTGCACGTCTATAGGCTGATGATTAGTTGATTGATTGTTATGTTTTCCGTTTATTAGTTAAGCGATCACGTTAGCACTACAGTGTAGTAGATTTAAATCCGTAATATACGATTATTGCGACAATATCAGTCATAAATAGCAAACATCTGTAGTTAATAGTTAAATAGTAAATAGTATATTGTATAGTATATACTACTACACAGTATAAAGCTACGCATTCTACATATTTCAAATATAAATGAATGCTACTGAGAACGGGTCTATTTTCAAGGCACATTACATTAGGTCCTTACATATAAAATTGGCGTTTTGTACGGGAGGAATATAAACGTCAATTTTTTTTGTAAGATATATTTATTTAATCAAAATATGCACCGTTGTTATCTATGCACTTTTGCCATCTCATAGGTAGTTCATTGATCCCTTTACAAAAAAAAAACCAAAGGGGCGAGAATCAACAAACTCTGACGACAGTCTGGACTGTCGTATCGGAGTTAACAAAACCGCGAAGTAACCCAGCAGCAGCAGTCGACGCGTGTTTGCAAGTTCGATTAACTCAATTCATGAGGTACCCATCGTTCAACTTACCCTGAAGTCTGCAGCTATCTCTGAAGTGCTTTGTGATGGATCCGCTTCCACAATAGCCTTTAATTCTTCATTTTGCACTTTGGTCTCCGGCTGTCCGGGGTTGGTTCTGAAGGTCGAAATTTCTAAAACTAAAACGTTGAAACCAAAAACCGTACCTTGCTTTCGTTTGCGACACCAGCGCCGTACACATCATTAATCCTTCGAGCTGTTTCTGCAGCACTGGTACTGGTGCCACGGTAGGACTCGTACTCGTAAATATACCGATATTTCTTGTTTCCCATTGTGCGGCAATAAGCGACGCCAAAGAAAAAAATTATGAGGAAAAAACAAATGATTGACTGTTTTCAAAACTCAAATGCAACAGCTAAATGAATTTATAAATTTGAATTTGGAATTCTTAACCAAAGAGGAGATATTTCAGATCAAAGTGGTCAGTACGATAAAACACTAATTTCATGTGTAAGGACCTTATATATCTATAATAATAATCATAGATCTCCACTGCTAGTTAGTAATGATTAAGTCAAAGAGGCAAACCATTATGAATGGTACAAGGCTGAAATTGTTCAAAATTTGGATGTTAAATATAATGGTTAAAAAATGGAAGTTAATTATAAAAGACTATAAAAAAACTAAATTAAAGAAAAAACAGGTGGTACAAAATAGTACAATTGTGTAATCATTGTCATATGAGTGATCATTATGCAAAGTTGAGCTCTTAGCCTTTTGTCATTAAAAGAAGACGGGTCAGGAATATTATAACCTCTAACGTTGAGATTTAATAAAAAAAGAAAGCGTGAAAAACCGAAAAAAAACCGTAAACCGAGTTTAATTTAGAATACATTGAAATAAATTAAATGATTATTTAACCGTATTAATATATTATCTAAACGTTTAAACGCTGTTGAATAACTGCTAAAGATGCGCGCGCTTAACATTTCCAATGGTACATTCGTAAGTCATACTTGCGTAGATGTAGGGCGCGTATAGTATGAAAAACAAACAATTAGCTTCTCAATGCCAATGCACTGCCTAATCTGGAAATGAATCGGCTGTAATTCACTAGAAACCCCGCTCTAGGCCTGTGTCCCAACAGACCGCACGCTCAACGCTCCTAATACGTTGACATCAGGTGTATAAACCTTACCACGACGACAAAAGGCATAAGTACCTAAAAAAGTAAAGTTAATACAATTATCAGCTCTATCACTATAGAGTTAAAAACTTTGGACGGTTTTTTTTGACGTAAATTCATCTTTGTCAAATGACGCGCATGACACTCCGCGAGCAAAAGCTCACGACCAAATAGATCATATTGTATTTCTTTATAAACGCTTATAAAAATGAGTCCATGACCATATGTAACGTTGTCCAAGAGCGTTTACGGGTACGTACGATTTTAACTGAACTAGAAACCCGCGGACATCGTGGGCGTGGGAAATGCGATTCGAATGTGATACCTGATACCTGCATTGGTAAGTGACGATGTCCATTTCCCATAGGTACACGAAAAATTTTATGTCATTGCGACTTCATTAATGGAAAATTAAGGAAAAGGTAAGAAAAATTGTAGGAAACAGAACATATCTTTGAAACATTTATATTAGCCATCGGAAAATGGCCATTGCTGAGGGCCCCAATTAAGGATCTCCACACAATATGATACTAGTATTAAGAAGTTTGTTTACATGAGAAGTTGCATATGCTTTTTCTTTGCTATTGTATATTATCTTATATGAAATAGCGAGAGACCAAATTTTAATATCTACAACGCTACGTCTTCGCTTTTTTTTATTCACTTAAGTGATGAGACGAGCAGTACGTTCACCTGATGGCAAATGATATGCCCGCCCATAACAACATGGCGCTAGTTAGTATGGTACATACTGCGCTTGTCGCCTGGAACGTAAGTTGTTGAGTCACGTGACCCTAATAATTACATTAGTTACAGCGCCTTTCAATCCAGAACAAAGTAATGTTTGCACACCACTCTTCAACGGCAGAAATAGACGCTGCGGTGGTATCTACTTAGACTATATCCGGCAACCGAGCAAAGGACCTTTTGTGGCAGAGCTCTTTTTTGAGACATAATATTCACAAAAGGATGAGCATTAAGTGGTTTATAAAGCAGCACAAAGCGCTAGTTTCTATACTTAATATAATAAGTCTTATCCTAGAATTTTCACTGAAAGGACGCTCGTAACTCCTGTTCCCGCGACAAGCAGAGAGAAAAAAGATTGAAAGATACATGAACAAAATAATTATAAAAACTTGTGTTTTTCTCTGAAGTGATAAACAGTATATGGCTTCTTGGTGTTCGAGGGATCACTGCTGCTTATAACCTCCAACGGCACAAATGGCTTACCTATAGCCGACCTTAAAAAATGCTTCATATGCTTTTTAAAAAATTCAGTGCTGAAGAAGCCCGTAGGGAAACGTTAGCAAGGATCTCATTTCAATAAGTGATGAACGTAAGAAAACACCTTTGGAATCGTGCCTCAGGAAACCATAGAGCCAAAAACAACGGATTCTTGCATTCGTATATAATTAAACAAGTTAATAACATTTACTTTTCTACTATACCATAGCTAAATATAAAAAGGATGTGAACAATTTGACACATTAATATAATGGGCAAAATAAATCCCTAACCTAAGTCAATGTATACACGAGTCGGAATTATTTATACAATCCATGATTAGTCAAACCAGGTTAGGCTGGGTCGATAAATATTAATAGCATAACACTATTAGAAATATAGTGAGTCAATCGATGCGGTGTCAAAGTAGTCCGTTGCCTTTTAAGGCTATTGACCATAAACGGCGGCCGCCGCAAAAGCACAATTCATCACGATTTTGTGATACCGCGACACGCTGATTGACAACTTTGTTATTTTATGTGTCATTTAATTTTATTACACTATTTCATTATAGTGATCTTTAACGGTGGGATGTAAGGGTTCCCGCACGACAATTCACGGGATCCAAGACAACCTCATCCACTCGTGGTATACCCTGCTAATCAACAAACGGGGCTCTGGCTCCCACCAACCCGTATTGGGCTAGCATGGTGGGTAATGGGTCAAATATCTCAATACAAATCCCTACCCGATCGAGGTAGAAGTCTTTGGTAAAGATCTATGTTCAGTAGTGGATATGTATCGACTGATGATGATAATCATTAACTAACAAAACTCCTCTGCAATGTAGCCCTAGGCATCGCTAGACTTAAGTAACTATAAATAATACTGCATAGCTCGAAGGTTTGACGATCGATAGCACGGTAATGTCCTTCTTCTACCGGTAAGCATGGTGCTGGAAGGACACCGACACGGCCAGGAGAATCGGTTATAGATAGACAGAGTAAAACTGAGACTAAAATATAGCTAATAATTTTATTACATCCCTACAAACCTTCATCTCTTGTCATTCTATGTATCTTTTCCTTAATAAAAATACTTAATGATTCAGCTCGTCAAGAAGCTGGTCTGATTGCATCTTAGTAACTTCGAATAAAATCACAATAAAACTAAAGTGAAAAATATAGAATGAAAATACAAATACAAACAAATATATACATTTATATTTACATACACCCTTATATTTATATCGTCTGGTATGGAGATATAGAGGGGAGGTCTATGTGCAGTGCTGGACGCCTATTAACTGATATTGACAAGTTATCATGAGTTTTTGGTTTTTATATATTATGAATCCTGCACTCTCCTGAGATCGGGGCTTTTCTCCACACATACAAAATAGACCACCAGCAGCGCTTTATTCCATTGCTGCTTACCATTATCATATAAACAGCGACCGTTCCATAAGTTTAGACATTTTGTCCCCGTTCCATTAACTACGAGTTTTGTTTACAATACAGCCTCACCTATAAATCATTGCCATAAATTTCAGTTAAACTTAACGAAACCCTCAAACAGGGCTGACAATCTCATTGCGTTACTAAAGGTCCCGTAAGGGTTAGTACTTCTGAAAAAATATCTGTTTTATTACTGAATAACAACTTACACAAATAAAACAAATGCTATTTGTTATAAATGATGACATATTAAATATTTTGTTTACGTACATATTGTATACTTTTTTCAATAAATATATAACAAAACAAAGTTATAACAATGCTACAGTAATATTTACAAGTATAAGTTTCCAATAACAGAGTTAGTTTTCGTGAAAAAACTCGTTTTTCCAATTATGGAGTTCAACTTCAAGGTAAAGAATTAATGGCGATATTCACTATGCATTATGTGAACATCCTAATTTGTAATGGCAGGCGGATCCATGAACATCTTTCCACTTTCACTTGAGGTTTAAGTTAATATTATCTAAAAATAATATTCTTTCTTGTAAATCAAACAAACAAAATTAATATACATATATAATAAAAATGGATTTAGTTTGAACGTGAAAACTAGTGAACTTACCGGTATGGGAACACGAGCATTCGACACGGAATGATTTGTAGATAGTTATGGGCTATTTACTTTCAATTTTATAGCTCCTTCATCATTATATTTCAATTACTAAACATTTTCATTACGGATTATTTATGCGGTTGCTATAGCAACGGTTGCTATAAAGAAGCGGTTGCGGTTTATCATCATCGTCATCAGCCGACAGACGTACACGGCTAGACATAGGCCTTTCCCAAAGATTTCCATATCGGCTGAAGTTCATTAAGGGGAAGAGGGAGTGGCCGTAAACCCATCACGCTGGCTCAGTGCGTGTTGGTAGGTGGGTAGGTGGTCAGAGCCTCGTTATTCCGTAGGATATACCGGTGGTTGGTTGCGGTTGCTTTCAAGGAATATTTCAGACAAATTTCAAGTCTAATGTAATATTACGGTCAGCAAAGCGGGCGGATAATATCTGGTGATAAATAAAACAATACGAGTACATGAATAGAAAACAAACATGTTTAAAAGGCGGTCTCATTGCTCTGAAAGCAATCTCTTCCAAACATTGGAATAGAAGAAATAAAATATATAAAAAGTAACATAGCGATGTACTAGATAATTAGATACATATCATGTTTAATCTAATGTAAAATTCTCAATTTCAAAGAATTGCTTAACACTGCTCGTGTCAACTAGATTCATATGAAATGCTGTGAAAAAAACTTCAATGGCAGCCCTTATTGACGACATCGCTAAATAAATGTGAATGATGCAGATTTCCCTTATAAAGGATGAAACTAACATTGCCGTTACATAATATTGTGTAACATAGGTAGCTTGAAAGATTATCAAAGATATACTTTAACCCCTTATAATAAGGGTTAGGTTAATTTTGGATATGGCGGAGTTAACTTTGTTACCTAGATACAACCGTCTTAGTACTGTTTACATTAAACATACCATCGAATTCAGTCGCACAATTTTCGTTTTCGCAGTCGTATTGGATATAAATTATGTATTAAAAAAAAAAAGTTTCAATGGTAATTATTTAAAGGTGCGAAATCAATCTTTCCTACCTGTGAAGTGAATTTTTTTTAACTTGTAGTAAAAAACCTTGAATTTCTAACCATGTCGCGGATTGATTGATAGATAAATGCTTATTAGCATTATGTCCGCCTATTGTATTTTCAAGGTATTTATATTTTTTTTAAATATATAACTAAATATAAAAGAAATCAGATTTCTGCTTAACTCTAAGAGATCGTAAATAAAAAATTTAATATAAATAATAAAGCGAATTGCGAACCACAACATTGACGTCGATTAAAAATATCTAAAATATGGTTTAATAAGTTTACTTTATTATCAAAATTGTTTAGTCAAAATACAATGATAGAAGAGATTTTTTTTTAATTATAATGTCTACAATTCTCCAAATAAATATTTACGTCAGTATGTTCACGTAGTCGTGTGAAATTACTAGCCGGTGTAGAGATCCCTTTGGGAGGTTTAATATTATTAACCTGTGTCTTTCTGCTGATATAATAAAATAAATTTACAAGAACTGCAATTTTTTTTTATAAAATGCCTTTAGCTTATTTGTAGATTTTTTTTAATAATATATAATACAGACAATTCGTTATCATTACATTTATTAAATAGACTAATAACGAAATGAATTATGACAGTAACTTACGTCTTCAGAAAACTTCGTTAAAAAAACATTCGACTGCTTGTTAACGCGGGATAAAGAAATAGAAAATAACAGAATCTGTCTTCATTGTAGAAAAGACTTGTGTTTGCACTAATTGGAACCTATCAGGAGGGTATCCTACCACATTCGTTTGTTGTTTGTAAACTATTATATAAACCTTATGGTACAAGTTTTAAGGCGTAATATAACATCGAAGATTTCAATATGAACGCAGTTCAGTTCAAGAAATTGCCTTGTGGAGCAACGTAAGTAATTCAGAAACATTAAGAAAAAGCAGTTGGACGGCATCTTAGTGAGGTCTTAGAAGAACACTATTGGTAATATATCATATTTTCTCAAGTTTTAATGACGTGTTTAATTCATAGAACTGTTTTAATACATACCTGTGTCGGACATGACAGACGTCATTAATTCCGCTTCCTCCGCGAACTAATTAAGGTGTTTTTGATTGATCAAAAGTGGTTAATTTATAAAATAGGGACAAATTAACACATTGGGAAACACCAGCAGTAATTTATCTTTTACTTAAGTTAATAGCGACACTTAAATTGCAAATTTAAAATGTTATTATGTGAAAACATTTAATGCATTAAAGTAAAACATACGCGAAGTGTGTTAATTGTTTGTTTAAGAGTAATTAACGTGTGACACTATGTTTATTAGCAATTCAGTTGGAGATTTATTACCAAATCACTTCCATAATTTATAAGCATAGTACTGTATCTAGTATACAAAAGAGCAGTGCATTAGTTAACGAAATACGCTACTTTTCTTAGTTTTTAAAACAACGGATGCAACTTACGATCACAGTAAAGTAAAGGCTGATTACTGTAATTTATTGGAGTGGCCTATGTACAGCAGTGGACGAAAGGAGGAAATAACGAAGATCACGATGAATGGTCGCGTCGTCTGTTAAGTAATTAAGACTTTACTGTTAACAGTAATTGTTGGTTTGAAACGTTCACATAGCTCGTCTTAATCGAGTTTACGACGCAGTTGATTAAATAATTGCGGATAAACTTTAACTGTAGTAACTTTTCTATTAGGACAAGAAGCTTTGAACTCGCTATAAATTATGGAATAAAGTTTTTTTGTGCAAAATCCGACAGAACATATATTTTAAAGAGTTTACCAGTAATAGATTGCTCTCGATGAAGATCATCTGAGATATCCTATTATAAGTTATATATCGAAAGCTGAACTTCTTTTTACTACAAAATATTAACATTACCATTAATTTGCTTCTTACATTTTAAGACAAAGTCTATTTAAAGAAATGTGGTCTTTTACTACCATTGTATTATAAATCTGAAATTAAAACATTATCGCTGTTCGGACTGTCAACATATGAGAGCCGAAGTATTCCAGGCGAGTGCGCCACATCATCTTAGGCCTCATTGTCACTACTTAAAATTGTGGTCAAATGTTAACCTTATAACATATTGTAAATGTAGTTTAGAAAAAAAAATAGTTTTTATATATATTATGAACTTTATACAATTCAAACGTCGTCCAATCGGTATTTGTAAACGAGCGAGCGGCGCCGACGTGGCGTCTTGTCTTCAATTACTATAATTACTGCCATAGCCCGCAGTGATCCATGTCAAAGCTCTCCATGATATCGCAACAGTCTGGACCAGTGATTCTTCACCCTATCAAGTGTGCCGCAACATTTACAAATGCTATATGTTTACCTGTACCAATACTTGTACCATTTGATTGATTCTTTTTCAATTAACTATCAACAATTTTTCAAATATAAATGTATCGCTAAATTCTAAAGAGCACTTTAGTCGGTCGCCGACTAAACAAGGTTGAGAACCATTGGTCTAGGTAACAATTTCTACGAATATTTTATTCGCTTTTAACATGTTTACTTTCGTAATACTTCGCAGAATCCTTTAGGTTCGAAACGATAAATAATAAACAGTTACAATAATAAAGAGCTCTCTTAAAGTTCCCAAAGCTAGGTGTTAGAGTCGTCATCCATAAGAAGGAAGAAGAATCTCTTGTCAATGAAAGCTGTTTTTGGAGCAGGTCGGATTCCACGCGATTTTTTTCTTCAGCGGAAACTAATAGAAACTAGATAATCTTGTAACATTAAACACTTCAGTAAGTGAGGGAAGTTCTATTTAATCTAAACACTGAAATCGTAACAAAGTACAAGGAAATCTTTCATCTCTGTTTTTCATACCACCTTTTGTAATATCAGCTGCCTGGTTGATGACAACTCTCTGTAGAAATGTTGCCGGTGGAATCATCACATTCCGTGCAAGTGCAGCAATACATCATTGATACATTGTTAACTATCCTAGGACCTTTACACATTAGTCGACTTTAACAATAACCACGGGACGAGGGGTAGAACTGGGCCTTGCATCACATATGGTACAATCAAAATGGTCTAAATAATCTCTCCTATTAGGTTTCTTTGAAAAACACTTCAAATTTGTTTTATTGTGTAATTTAACAAAATTTATTCTATTCGGTCTACTGATCTAACAGAGATGTGGTGTGCGAACCGTAACATGTTTATGGTATCTTTTTTTTTTAAATTAACAAAACCACTCATTATTGTAAAGTCAATGAACTCTTATTATGTTTTAATTAACGAATAAATAGTGATAAGACTTATTTATGGTTTTATTCCACAACCGTACGTTATGCTACCATCTCAATTTTTTTTAGTTATATATAATTTTTAAAGTTGTCTTTATCATACGATTTACAGTAATGCCACAAAGGAATTAATATAAGCTGTATATCATATATCTTTTAATTTTAATGCAAGTAATATATTAGATTAAAAGAAAATTCCTGTGTATAATAAATACTGTAAAAAGGAGTGGACCGATCTTAAAAACTATACGTCGAAAAGAGTAGCCGAAGATTAAGTTTCA
This sequence comes from Ornithoptera alexandrae, assembly GCA_029030555.1. NCBI lineage: Eukaryota > Metazoa > Arthropoda > Insecta > Lepidoptera > Papilionidae > Ornithoptera > Ornithoptera alexandrae. The sequence goes on along the minus strand of JARDVY010000007.1, from coordinate 1,953,023 downwards.
TTATCTGATTACTAATCTTCAGAAGAAGGCACCTCATGTTGTTAATCAATGAATAATGTAAATGCTAAATTTCACACGATAAGTTTTTATGATCAAATTCAAAAATCACAAAAATCTGCTTAGGAATAACATAACTCCCTTGAAATATACTTACTGGTAGTATATCTCTGTTGCCGGAAACCGTCTAGGTAGATACCACCCCAGCTCCTATTCAAACAGTAGTTGTAGCTTAGAATTGTAGCTAGTGAAATTACTGGGATAATGAGATTTAAAATTGTATGTCTCAAGGCGACCGAGTTTATACCATCCTAACTAGCACACGTTGTTATGGGCAGGCTTATCACTTACCATCAGGTGAACGTTCTTGTCGTCTCATGATTTCGTTGAATAAAAAAAGTATAGAAATATATCAAAAATCACAAAAAAAAAATTCTTGATGATTAAGAAATAAACATAATAAAGACAGATTAAGTGAAATAAAAAAGTTGTTTACTTTCACAATGTATCTTATCTTACCAAGTAAGATTTGAGGATAACTTCAATGAGACATTAACTGGAGCAAGCCCATAATAAGCACCGCTTTTTATGATAGCACTAGTGATAGATACCATCAATTTTTATCCCATTCGTAATACTTGCAAACGGGGCCACATATTTATCGTTGCGAACACAAATTAATATGCAAATTTGCATTAAACGATCACCGTGTCAACACCTCGCCTTATATAGACGCAGCCACGGGACTTATTGTACAACTTTTGAAGTGCACACACTTAAAAAAAAAGAGTTGTTTTGTAACGCCGTATCAGTGACTTGTGGCGACAACTTATCTTGGAGCCTGGTGTTTCAAGTCGCTGATAACAAAAATATAAATTTCTCAAGTACTTTATCCCAATTAATATAGAGCGCTATCTCGCACTGTAAATAATATCGTATTAATTTTAAATAGATTCACTGGATCCGGTACTGGTGGTAATTTAAAAATTACATGGAAACCGGGTGCAATGGTATGGGCACGTTAAAAAGAGACACCTTGCATTATTAGGTATTGCATTATTAGGTATGTAGGTATTGCATACCCGACAAACGGCGGTAAGGAAGACTGAAAATGCGATGGTTAAGTGTAGGTAAAACGATATGAAAATCTGCGATCTTGGTGTAAACGATGATCAGGATAGAACGAAGTGGAGGAACAGAAGTTGTAAAGCAAATTAATAATAGGGAACTAATGCTAACAACAAGAACAAGAAGAGTAATGCTGATGGTAACTTTCCGTCGCTTCGTGCCGTGGCATCTATGACGACCCCTGTTTCTATGGCCAAGTAGTATGTACATCTTATTATTGTCCAGTTTGAAAGGTGCTGTATACATAGTATGATTGATATTAATCTGCTTTCATAGCGCAACGGCAAACTGCTAACATTCTAACAGGATGCATCCCGATTCGACTCCAGTGCCGCTTGTGTTTGAGTTTTGATAGTATAATAGTTTTCCAAACTGATTGGCTAGTTATCACTGCCATGTTTTCCCTGTCCAGATGTAATGAGAGCCTGGTTGAGTAAGGTTGTGCAAACCGTACCATTCTCCGCCTTACTGTATACTTAAAATTATGGTTTTGTATAATTTTATTGTAAAAGACATTTCTATAGCTTGAAATTGTAATAAGCTTGTGATTTACTTATCGGACGAATATCTTGAATAATACAGTACCTCTTGGGGTAAAAATTATGGTGTAATAGAATCTTTCCAACTATTTACTTAATTTATTCTCTATTGATGTTTCATCTGATACTGGGCTATCGATCCGGAGTCCACTCCTTATTAGTTTTAATCGTTTTTTTTCCTATTGTTCCTAGTAGAAGTGTAGTTATCTAGAGAAATGTTTTCACATTTTGTTTGTCTGAATTTTTGTATTCGCTACTAATAGTTTATTCTTTTATACTCTGTTGTCGGGCCTCAGCCTAATCTCCGTCCAAGTTCGCCTGGGTCGGAAACTCTGGGATTATTTACTTATTCAACATACTAAGCCATCATAGTAATGATAGTGACAGTGCTTGCCCAGAATACTCCGGCTCTCGTGTATTGACAGCTGGAACACAACGATGCTATTATGGCGGCTGATTTATATTATGAGAGTGGGAGCTAAGGGCTAAACCCTACAATATTTGACAAGGCTTAATAACGTAGGTAGAAAGATAAAATTTTAACATTGGAGAAGTGTAAGTAATTTTTCGATGCAGCAGAATTAATAATTTATGTCAGTCAGATCTTGTCTGAAGCAACGTGCTACTTAACATATGTTGTAACAATACTAAGACATATCATAATTTTAAAAGGCACTGCCTCGGCGGATTGGTTGGATAAAATAATTAGCTTTGATCAAGATAATGCCAAAAAAAAATATGAAAAGACATTACCGTTACAAAAGGCGGCGTTTAATATATTAATTTTGAAATTATTTCTTAAATATGCATGCTTGTACGTTTGCAGCGCTCATAAATATGTAGGCGGTGTAATGTGCGACTGAAAAGTTCTTATTGTTGTTGTCTCTCTTCATCTTTTATACATATATTTTTTAATCACGGTCAACGGTCTTCAAATTATTCATTTTCTTACTTATTATATGTTTTAACAATGGTTTAACTGACTTTTATCGATGATAGTAAAACTTATGTATTGATACCGGCGCAGTGTATATGTCAGTCCCTATTTTTTTTTTTAATTTAAAAGAATACTAGCACAATGTGCCCGATGGTACATATTAATCTAATACATAATATTGTTATGACAGGAATGATATACATTTTTTTATTTCACAAATGGTCGAGACTAGCGAGACAATCGCCTGATCGTAAATGACTAGTTAGAATTATATATAAGATTTTAAATTTCGTTACAACAGTAATTTCTCTAGCTATAGCGCCCTTTAAACCGGAACACAGTAACGTGTAACAGTGATACCTACCTACAACATAAACCTACCACCAGAATACAACAGAGACAATTTTTTTATCAATACTTCTACAGCGTTCCGTTGCTGAATAGTGACCCTAATGAAGTAAAATTCTTCGTCAATGTACAGAGGTACAGCGTGTAATCGCAACAAGACCTCAAGCGCTCATTCATTTCCCGCGAACTGGAAATCCTGACCTCAGCGAGTGAATCATTCGACCCGATACCAAGACCCTCCAATGACCACTCACAATACTAACTTGTACATTTATTTTAAATACACTTAAGGCTTTTTATTTTTATAAGTGTAAAATTCAAGAAATATAATAAATATCGTTGAACCTGATATATATCCTTAATTACCTTTGTAAATGTTGTTTAAGATTTACAATCAAGAATAAATACAGAAGAAACGGTTTCCAGTAGCAAAAATGTTTTTATTTTTACCATATTTAACTAGTATTTTTTTTATTATCTTCACTTTATTATATTTAAATAGTAGATGTAAAGCCTAGAGACATGGAGACGGAGAGAACCTTTGCTGGACAGAAAAAGGATGTCTGAACATGTGTAACTTACAATTTACATATATACGTAACATCATATTTAGAATATATCCGGAAATTCATTGACTCACCACGACGTGAACTATTAGACGTAAACACTCAAAATTTGGAAGAGATATTCCTACTGCCATTTAGACGTCAGCTAAGAATGAATTGTATAAAATTCCAAAGGTACCTGCGGGGCTGTTATGGCCATCAAAGCGAGTGGAGAGCAGCTAGTAAATATATAAATATATATATATATATATATAAATATATTATATTCTTAATATATTATTCTATTTCTTTTTAATATCCAATAAAAAGTAATGCATTATACTCTAGGTAATTAAATAAATAATACAAATGTGTTGGACACTTCATACTAAGAAAAATAAGCTTTAAAGAAGCTTCGAAAAGCCATTGAATTTTTTTGGAAGTCGTGAAAGCTCGATTAGTAGTGAGGTAATCGCACACGCTGTATTGATGAAGCACGTATGCTATCTCTATAGAAATTGGTCTTCCGTTAAAAAATATTATCTCCCAGAAACCGATTCCTTTAAGAACAGCTTTTGTGCATCGCACATGGCCAACCCTGTGTGCAAATAACATTGACAGTCTTCTTGTTAAAATAACCAGAATCCCAATAGTGGGAACATTAATAAGACTATTTTTATGTTATCCTTTTTTTGAAATTCGTAGCGTTGGTGGTGGCGGTATACGCTCGCCGGCGCCAGACGGTTGCAGCACGCAGATTTCATCTCCGCGGGTTATTTCGGCAGCGACAATACGTGTCCGCCGTATAAGGGCACACTTTATGCCTTTTAGTCAAGTTTTCACCTTAAAAATGTATTATCTTGTAAAAGAAACGGTGACTTAAAAAATAGGCAGCGATAACTGTCTTTTGTGTTTATAAAGTCATTACTCATTTACTTTAATTAATGGTTAAGAGATTATTAAAATGTAAAAATAGGTTAGTATGTATTGCGATGCCACTGTTTTAGGGTGCCCAGTACTAGTTAAATGGTAAATAAAGTAGCTGTTCACCGCCCGCTTTATTTGTATGTACGCTCTGTAGAAAAAAATCTGCTTCTCTCCAATTCTCTTTGGAGAAGGAATTTTGTAAACTCCACTCTTAACAGATCCCGAAAGGCAGAAGCAATATCTCTACCAATTTTGAATCTTTACGACTAATAGTTACGAAGATCCTGTGATGACTCAATGAATTTCTAGATATCTCCTATATATCGAATGATCCTCCAAATAAATCTGTGTATATATATATATACACATACACGTATATCTATACACGTATGTATCACATATATAGTGCTGCTGTAAATTTTTTAGATTACTTACATTTTCTTATTTTTTTGATTTGGTTTATGAAAGCTGATAGCAATTTTTTTTTGCAACGGGGTTGTAAATGATGAAACATGTTTGCCCATGTGCTGCAGCTGTTGTATGGATCATATCGAGAGCAATATGTACAGGTTATAGTTAGTTAGGCGAGTCCAAAAAAACCAAGCGTCATTCAAACTTCAGATAAACAGGAACGCAGTACTCACTAAAACCGGCTTATTACATATGTTATTACATACTGGGTGTTAGAAGACCGCTTTCGAAAACGAAGACAGACGATAGTACTAATGACAACTTTGATAATGGGATAGAAAAAAAAACCAATCCTGATTAAAAAAAAACATTTTTAAAAGGTTTTATTAGCATTATTTACGCTCCATCGTGTTAGTACAGACTATAAAAAACCAGCAACGAAACAAAAACAACTGATGCTCGGATTATCGAGCGCACGGGCGCGGCGGGAAATCGACATATATTTGGTTTTAATTTGAATCTTATTTCATAGGGCCACGGAGCATTTAGATTACGCGCCCGGGCGTTCGTTGATCCGAGCATCAGCTGTTTTTGATTTTGTGTTTCATTGCTGTTTTTTTTTACTAAAGTAATGTATTTTATATGAAACTATCGTTTAATTTAACTGTACTAATATGATGGAACGTAAATAATGCTAATAAAACTTTTTAAAAATGTTATTTTTAATCAGAATCGATTTTTTTTCCTTCCTCGATTCTTGATGATTTCAGCGCTGCAAGCCATTCGACTGTTACAGCTTATCTAACACTGGGCGCGTGGACCTGGATCCACGGCCTGTTTACAAAAAGTGTACTACTTGTAGTGTAGTTATCCGACGGCGGAGTTTTTATAATGTGTATCTGGTTATTGGTTACTCTGGCGAATCTACGCGGTCGTCGAGGGTGGGCACGGACCCGTTCCCCGACTACCTTCGCCTGTATCGGAGTCTCTGGGCAGTGAGGATCGGGCCTGATCGCGGGTGTACTTAGTGTACGCGGTATGTGAGTACCTGTGGCGCCGCGTTCTGAAGCGAGGGCGGCGTGATGCAGTAATTCGGAGCGTGTTGGTAGTGTCCGAGGTGTGTATGGTGACGTGGGTGTTGTCGGTGACTGTGGGTTCGTCGTATGTGGTGTGAGGGACCCCTGGGGATGACGGAATTAGCGCATGCCGTGGTCTGCGCTTATTGGTCTTGGGATTCGAGGACGGCTCGTAGTCGGCCGCTTTGGCCACCAGACGGTTAGGGTGAGTTGTCGCCTTGTCGAAGTATGATTCGGAGCATTCTCTGAAATGTTCCGCAATGGTCGGGAGTTTGAGGTCGCTGTGGAGGTCCACATTGCGCTGATACCATTCGGCACCGGTTGCGATGCGGGTGAAACGGTTTTCAAAAACCTGCAGGGGTTTGAGGCGTGCTTCGGACAAATGGGCGAAGACTACGCTGGCGTAAGACATTATAGGTCTTACGCATGCCTTGTAGAGGTGAAGCTTGTCCTGAGAGAGAGCTTGCTCTTTATGCACAGCAGGGGGTATAGCTTGCCTAGCACTTGGGCCGCTTTGTTTCTCGCCCCGCGAATGTGGGCGATTTTCCTTCCTATTATCAAAGGTGTCGTTAGTACTATCGTCTGTCTTCGTTTTCGGAAGCGGTTTCCTAACACCCAGTATAATGTTTATGATAAAAAAATTTAAACCAAATTTTCAAAAAAGGTTTATAAGTTATTGATTTGATTTTGATTAATCATGTATTCACTTTTAGTTTTAATTCTAAAGAACTAAGTTAATTATAAATTATTGAAAGAACTCTTTTTTACCACGTATTATTTTACGTATTGTACATTACAAGGGATATAAGATATAAAAAAAACATTTCTCAGGGATCTATAAAAGCGATGGGATAATTTGTGTGGAGTAAATATAAATTATTTAAAAGCACGATTCGATGAATCATGCAAGTACTTGCAAAAGATTTCGACAACCGAAAAAATCGTTCTGAAAAAGGCTCGAGCGGTCATCAGGCGACTAAAATGGAAGGCCGCGACTCGTTAAGAGCTTAAGGCGCAAATCATTCGTGTCACATTATAAACTGCGATTAATTTAACGCTCATTTAACAACAAGCCACTCGGCACTTTTTTCATAATATTTAGTTCTATTATTCATCCTGAGTTAAAATTTCACATTTGTTTTAATCCCACAAAAAAAATACAAAGAAATACCTTATTTTGTATGAATGACACTCGCTTGACCATAATAAAATGCAAGATAATACTTTGAGCACACCTCCTCAGCTATAAAATGTTAAGTTTCTAAAACCTTAACAATTTCACTATAACTCCCATCAAATCAGAATACATAGGCATACAGCTGCTACCTGTTACCATTAAAGCGTAAGAAACCATTATCGACAGTAATACCGCGAGTACTAATTTTTAATGCAGTTACAAAATTTTAAAACAAGCAATTATTGGCTTTGATGTATTACTGATCAGTTAATAGTATTGTTATACAATACAATACAATACATGGGGATAAAAAGAAACATCGGTTCGATCGTATTTATAATCGAGAACGGGACTTATTTCAATAACGGAATGCAGTATAGCGTTGTCTTCTTTTGAATTAATCTTGTATTTTTTAAACCAAATTGATTTAAAAATTTATGCTTGCAAAACCTATCACTTTAAAACATTTCTACAATCGCGTCACAGTTCACCGGATATGATAAATATTTGATGAAATACGAAACAACAATGCATATTGTTTTATAACCGATATAAATTGCGTAAATTTAATATTATGGAAATATAAAAGAATAATGTAAATTAAATACAATATAGTAATGAGACAACAATGAACAACTACAAAATTTAGACAGGCAAGCAATTTTTCCGTTGTGTATATGTAATAAAAAAATTAAACAAAAAATAAAATAAAATTTTTAAAATAAATTACTTAAATAAACGAAAAAAATGCCGCCAAACCCAAATTAAAATTTGTAATAAATTCACATGTACAAATTATACAAATACGTAAATACGAGATTATTTAAGATTTAATAAAGGATACAAAAATGCTTAATAAATTTTGTAATTAAACGGTGATGTAAACGTATATATGATAAAATTAATTACACAAGCATTTTTAATATTTGGTCGTCCATTATAAAACCGGTTAGTGGGCGAAAACTTTGTGAAATCCAAAAAGTTTAAGAAAACAAGAACTGAAATATTTGGGAACTATGCTTATTATTTATCGGCTTTTGCGAAGACCGCAATTGTCGAAATTTATTATCGATACATTCATACAGAAAAATAGCAACCAAGCCTTTTCAGGAACGTATAACAACAACATCTATTTTTGCTAAGGGATTGTGTATACAGGGTCTTTCATGATAGACCATGGAAATGCATACTGTGTACATGTCCATGTTGTATTGTAAAAGGCCCTGTAGCTAGTGAAAATATGAGGATAATTAAAATAAACCAGATAAACAATTAAACAACGACTACTGCGTTGTGTTAGGTTAATATTTTAATTAGCCCTATGCTATAAACAACGGGCCATAAAATAACCACTAGTCAAAAGTCCCCCTTTATGAGGTTTAACTTTTTTTCGTATAGCAAGACAAGTTTATTATCAAAATATCGCTGTGGCTTTTTGTGTTTTTAGAGAATCTCTACGCGAAACTTTTTTACGGCAGTCAAAGAATGTGTACTGTACTAATCTGTATGAAATGGAAACAGGGCGGAGATGAAGTTATTTGAGCAACTTTTTTTGTTATAAATGCGTTTACATTAGCCTATTATTATATGTTAAAGTATTTAAGTTTTAAAACATACTGCTCTTATTAATTTATAGGAATCATGTCGTGCGTACTCATATATTGTTGTTACAATATATATTTTTCTTAAGAAATCGTCTTACCTAAAAACAATAATTGTGATTGTCATTTTTGACAATGACATCGAGTAAGCAATGACTGATAGTATAGTTGTCAGCTACGATTATATTCCACTTTAAATATTAACAATTCAACATAGTAAACATGAGGTGACGTGGATCTATGTAAAGTTAGAAGCTAATACATTCCAGTTAGTGGTCATAAATATTTAATTGTATGTCAAAAATGGCTGGAGCACCTATAAAATTGGGTTCCATGGTTTCATTTTGCGTAGTGCTATATGCGATATATTTTAGAAGGAATGGTGTTGGCGACGAGAGATTGTCGCCTGTGAAAGAACATTTACTGTTTTTGGAGAGTGAAAACCGGGTTGGTGCGGGAGTTAATCAACCCAAAGTTGCTCTAGGTTACGGAGCATGCCACGATTTATTTGTAAATGCAACATCATTATTAAATTATAAGGATCTTAAAGGAAACCCTGAACACTTCAATGAGATCTCAAGTAAAGAAGAATTTGTAAAAAGTTTTACGTACTTTTTTAAACATGGAGCAGCTGCTGAGTAAGTTTTATATATGAATTTGATGCAATTTATCTAAATTTAAAAATTGTAACTAAGATTTTTTCACATTACATCAAATTAAAATTGATGGTGGAAACTTAATTAATAATTAATATTTGTTCTGTCATCAAGTTACACCCTTAATTTATTAATTTATAATGTAGACTAATATACAACCCTGATGCTTATAAGACCAATTTAGCTAGCAAGTATGTTGACACTGTGTTAATAATATTAACTCTCTAAGTCTTTGTGAAATTAATTATTAAAATTGTTAAAATGGGTTGCTGTTATAGAATTATAAAATATTAAGTAACAAACAATAATAAAAAAAATTAGGAGTAGATTTAATAAATATAAAATAGGGTTTGTTATTAATTTGTGCAATAATCTGCTAAAAAATTATATTAAATTATTCTTATAAAAATTGTAAATAAAGTATTAAGGCACTAAAACAAAGTGTAAAAATTAAAAACTAAATGTGTTTATGGTTACTAACCATTTACACTTTGACACAGTCAAAATTTATTTTTAGAAATTATTATTAATATAAATATTTTAAATTTTTCAGAAGATTTATGTCAAATAGTAAGCTGTATGATGATCTCGTTGAACAAGCCCTCAAACTACCAGACACAAGATGGGCAATTGGTGGTAATGCACCATTAATGGCTAGAAGGTTTTTCATAGAAGGATGGAAGGTGATGTTTGGAGCGAAAATGAGTAAAAAACTTAAGGAATACATTCCAAAAGAAATTCTAATAGTTGGAGGTGATGAACATGAGGAAGTGAGGGATGATGTTCACATGATCTTAGAATATAAAGCAGATGAAATGTTTGGCAAATATAAAGCACCAAGAGCTAACAGATACATAATGCACAATGATGAGAATAACCCCTTGTTGAGTTCCTTAGAGAAGCTTGGGGAACACTTGCCAAGTTTCGAACCTAATTTACTAGTCATAAGCGGCCTTCAAATGATGGACAACTTCCCGTTTAAACAAGATGGCAGAGGTAAGTTCCTTAGTCTTGATATAGTTATTGCCAGATATAGGAAATTTTTTTTAATACATGGTGCTGAAAAAGAAAAATGAATAAGAAATGTGCAGTTACTATGTTCTATGTAATGATAAAGTTAAGGGTTAAGCAGACATTCACTCAAGTATCCAACTTTCATAAACAACACGTTTTTTTATTAACTGAAAATGATAAATGTTAGTAGTGAAGCGAAGACAAAATGATACTATATTTGTGAAACAAAATATATGTAAAAGGAAAAATTTGCACTTATTTTACTATTGTAAAGTTAGTGTGGTGGTGATGACGTCATCATCACCACACTGAGTAATAACTCAGTTTGCTCACATATCAGTAGATAGTATAGTTACTAATATCATTTTTATATTTCTTACAATGTACAGATGCACAATTAAACATAAATATTTTTTTTATTTATTTAATTATTGTCTTAGATAACACATTTAGCAAAGGATGCAAAGGGGGACTTAATACCATAGACAATTGATTATGTATAAATATAATTTGTTTCAATGAAAAGCATTACCACAGATTATTAATTTTTTATCAACAAAATAATGTATAAGTTACACATTATATTTATTTATTACAGATTTAAGAGCCGAAAGATTAGATTTAGTTAAAGAACAAATTCTATCACAACCCTTAAACACATTAGCCCACTTTGAAATGGCAAGCTATGTAGATTTAGAGTTACTTCAACATCTCACGACTAAAGTGTTGCCCTATGTTGACTCTGTGGGTATGAACGAACAAGAACTATCAAACCTTAACAGCGTATTAGACCATGGACAGGTTGTTGTTGTGGCAGATTCAAATCCTCGAATAGCTACAGCACTCGATCAAATGAGAAAAATATTCCAACTTATACGGGAGAAAAACAAAAGTTTTGGTAGTACAAGAAGGTTGACAAGAATCCATGTGCACACACTAGCTTATCAGGCTATATTGACTGTACAAAATTCTGAATGGAGAAGGACAGCTGCTGCAGCTGCTAAAGCTTCCCTAACTGCGCACAGATATGTGTGCAATACACAAAATATAGACCTTGGTAAGACAAAGTTATTACTGGATGACAGTTTCTCAACAACCACGGACAACGACAACACAAGCAGAGTATTCTTTGAACCGAATAAACCAGTGGCATGTTGGGAAGAGATGATAGAGGGTGATATAGTACAAATTTGTGTTGCACCAGTGCTCATTTGTACAGAAGCCCAATTAACTGCTGGTGCCGGGGACAACATCTCTGCAGCAGGCTTGGTGTTGCAAATAGAAATATAAATCTAAGTCAATTGCTTATAGATCATTTATTCATTTTGAGTCAGATAAATTAATGAAGAATAATTATGCACATTTTTAACATAAAATAATGTTTTAATATGTTTCTAAATATTGTACTATTTGAATAATATACACAATATACAATGACTCGACAAATATCGCATTGAATACTTGCCAGAATTAGCTAAATGAAATTTTCCAGTGATAAATTTGTAAAGTGAGTTACTTATGATTTAAGCCGAATTTATTTCTTTATATATAATTTTGATAGTTGAAAAACTACATTCCTATCGAGACTTCCCACAGGTGGGGCTCTGTTATATAACTTAGCTTTAGCTAATTGTTTCCATTTATTGTTTGACCCAATTTGATCCAAATTCGTATTCATTGGGTTGTACCTTTAGATCTAAATATTAAACAAATAATTTCTATGTCCAAAGAAATGGACATTTTTTCGATAAACTATTTGTCACTATAAGAAATGTATGAAAATTGTTCACAATGAACAACAATCTCTTGAACAAATCAACTTGTGATTATTAACTATTTATGAACTTATTGATGAATATAATGTTTATTTACTATGTAACCTGTGACATGTATACAAAAGATTTTTTTTTTCAATTGAATAAAAATCATTTCTTTTTACTCTCGTTTATTTTTAAGTTCATTATTTATATTCATTAGATCTCCTTGGACGTATTATATCCAATCAAAGTACCTTAAAAATAAAAAAAAAACAGCATTGCTTTGTACAGATATATTTTTTTTTTACTTCTTTATCCAATATAAACACGAAAAATATTAACTATTGTTATGGGCTTAACCCTTTTTTTTGTTTTACTTGGGGGGGAAATGCTTTGTCATACCTGCCCTCGCGAGGGCAGACAGTTTGTTATATCGGATATGCACCGACTAAAACCCTTACGATGTTCCACCGTCGTCGCTTTACAACAGGGCCATGGGAACGCTTTAATACACCGCAACCCACTAGCTCCGGCTACGTTGCGCAGCTTCATCTCGATGGGGAGAGCCCTCTCTTTCCACCTCCTTAAGGGCGCCCCGGAACATATAACGCGGCCTCCTCTCGACCTCGTATCGTCACCTGGCAACGGATCTCATGAAATCGATCATCTTGAGACTATAGGAGCCAAGAGAGAAAACTATACGGATTCAACCCTACGCCAACGTCCATCTCATCACCAAGTTGAATTTATAAATTTTTACGTCGCAATTTTTTTTGGTGCGTTATTATAATCTACGTCATAAAAACATATTAACAAGAAACTGAGCACGAACCTATAAATATTTTATTTGTAAATCTATAAAAAGGTACCAATTATTCAATGTACAGTGCTATTATGCCGTTAAAACAGTTTGTTGTGACAAACCACATTTTATTATTACAGATAAAACTATTATTAATACAAGTTGCATATTTAAATACTAAAAAATAAATTATGACAAAAAAATATATGCCACGAATGTTTACCCTATATTTTGTTGGATTTATTGATTATTTGCAAGAATAAAAATCGATGTTTCACAAATTTTAACATTTATCGTTCGCATCCCTATCTCTGGTACTTTTCATTCAATATTTTGCAGGTTATATTTAGAAAACGTACTTATTTATTATTAACATATAGATATATAACTTCACATCGTAAATAGTATCTATTTTTTTAAAGCAACAAAAATAAAATAAAACACAAAATGAAGCGCAAATTGGATATAAACTACGGCCAACTGGGAAAAGATGAAGACTTTGTGCACATATGTGAAGAACTTAAAAGTGGTTTGGATGAAACACAAGAGATTTTAAATCAACTATTACCCCTCAAGGCACATTATGATAAGTTGGCGCTTCCGGTACAGATTGAACTTGATTTGTTCCTGGTGTATGCTTTAAACTCATTGTATTGGATAAATTTACGTTTACAAGGCGTGGACACATCTACACATCCGATCAAAGATGAAATTGAGAGAGTCAAAACGGTTATAGGAAAATGGAGGGCAATAAAAGATCGCGATAAAAGACCAAGAATTAATATCGAAGCGGCTAAAAGGTTTATTAGAAGTGGTTTGTATGATCCTTACAAGGCTTCTGCAAAACGACCCAACCATAAAATTATTTTTAAAGACGACAATTAAATAGAGATTATACACTTTCATCAAGACTGAGGTTTTAGTAGAACCGTTTGTTATTTCTTTGTGATTATTCATTAAATATTAGGAAATACATTTAATTTTGTGTTATTTATCATTTACCTATTAGACAACAGTGATGAATATTAATAGTAATTCTAGACATTTTAATTGTATTTTTATATTGATCTAATAGTACTGTTGCATTTAAAATTTTATTTAGTAATTATCATAGTAAATATAGGAATGTCATAATTAGTGTGAACAGTTTTAATTCAATGGAAAATAAATTAAAAAATTTTTAGCTGTACATATTTCTGTACAAAATCTGAGTAAAGTTTATCTGAGCATGGTCTCATTCCGAAGGTTGTGGGTTTGAATCTTGGCATGTACAGATGACTTTAATATTTTAGTTATGTATGTTTGTGAACTTTAGTAACAACAGCGAAATACAAACGGTGAAGGAAAACATCATGAGGCGACCTGTACATGAATTAGAATTTATCCTAAGGTGTGTGTCATGTCCGCTATCTGCATTGGGCCCATGTGGTGACTATGGCACATCACTCTCATATTGAAGGTAGGCCTATGCCCCAATAGTGGAAACGTTAACTGGCTGTTGAGAACTCAAACTTTATAGCATCCTGCTTAATGATAAAGCATTAACTAAACTAGCAGAAAAATTATCTGAAGATCATCACCATCAGACAGCAACAGTGATTTGACATAAACCTCTCACAACTTGAGTCACGTTAATGGTTGTAACTCATATTCTTGTCATAGTTCGAAAGTCCACTCTCGAGCAAATGATTTATTGTATTCGTATTGTTTATAAATAAACAAACCATTGAAACTTATATACTATAATATATAATATATATGTTAAGAATGCTATTATTTATTGCAGTTTTTGTTATTATATGTACTTTATACAGTATTGTGTATGTATTTATGCTGTAATTATTATTAATATTTTTTTATTTGTTATTAATAAAGGGTCTCACTTCATCAATAGTTTGCTTATAGACAATGAAAGATTTGAAAATAAGTTGTTTTTATATTCCAAGATGTTTTAAATGTATTACCTTATTAATGAATAAAAGATTAGTACTTACCAAAGAAAAATAATAAATACTTGTCTGTTTTGAGTAAATTCTCATACGGTTCAATTAATTCTAGGGTCACATCACCTAATTGCAGATGATAAAGGATACACAAGTTGCTTTTAATAAATACACACTAGCAAGTGATTTTTTTTTAACATATATTTTGACATTTAGTGGTAAATCGGGGACAAGCTATAATTACCTACCGCCTTTAGAATGTTTACACAGTTGTGTTGATGGCCGTGGAATAAGTTTGTACATTTTTTTAACTAATGAAATTCAATAGACGTATTACAAATATATTTAAAGTAACTGTTCTCCTAACGCAATGCTGGCAGTTATATTGAATTAGTTTTAAAATTATCAGAAAAATATTCTTGTTCATCTGGCCCCTTTACTTTATTTATATCCCTGCCCTTTTTAAGGAAGGAATTTTGTAAAATCCATTCTTAGCAAATCTAAAAATAGCAAAAGCAATACCTCTACCAAATTTTGAGTGTTACGTCTAAGTTTTAGAGATCTCGTGATCTATACATGTCTTAAAGTTCTTAAAAATATAGAAAATTTCTGTAGTACACAGATATGTACGTGATAAAAAATTGCTCTTAACCTATAATTTATGAATTAAATGCCTCCATGGCATAGTGGCTGTCTACCCAGAGGATCCTGCTTTGATCCGGGTTCACGTGGAGAGTTTTGTTACTGGTAAGGGTTTTTGGAATTCAATAGGTGGAAAACTACCACCCTGTTTTGTGTCAACATATGATAGCCAGGATACGCTCCGCGGCTTCACAATCATCGGCCGAGTTCCATAACTCCGTGTGAAGTTATGTAGGACAGTTAAGCCCTTGTTCATAAGAAATACTAGTTATGATAATAATAATGGCTTGTTGTTACAAAATCTTCAAGTCCCTAAGAATTAATTTAGCAAATTACATTATTTTTTTATTGTTAAGGTTAAAAATGAAAAAATCTTATTAATAGTAATTATTTATTTGAGGAAAAAAACAAACACGTTAATAATTTCCAGTTAGTATGTACTTCAACAATATCCTATGCCGCCTGCAGTTGTATAATTTGTTCAATACATTTAATAATGATTCTTGTGGTCCTAGAACTAGTTTGTTATAAATTTTCAAGTGAAAAGACAATATCAATCATCTAAATATTCAAAAGGTTCGGGCGGTTCCGGTTCCTTCTCCTCCTCAGTCTTCGGGCCAAACGCTGCGACGGGTTCTACGAGTACTTGTTCCCCATCGCCCGAGTGGTTCAGCATGACAATACCACCAATAGTGACTTCTTTCAGCGGACTAAACCCGGAGCCTTCAATAATAGTGATGCCTTTGAGCTGTTGCCTCATCACTCTGGCTGGGTTACTCAGAATCTCAAAGTTGGGTTCCGGTTCTTTCTTTTCTTTAGCTTCTTTCTCATCACCATCCTTTTCTTCCTTTTTGCCTTCTTTCGAAGTTCCAGCGTCCTTATCAGATTTGCCATGGACAGTTATGTTTGGATTGGGTGATTTTGTCGGTTTTTTTTCCTCTTCATCTACTTCCATTTTTGAAGCAGTAGTAGCGCTGCCGCTGCTCGAACTATCGGTTCCGTGCGCCCTCCTGCGAGCCCTCGCTGCAGCGATACTCAGCACAGCGGTGGTTACCCTTTCTCTCTCCTCGCGTTTCTTTTCTTCCAATGGTGCAGGATAAGCATACAACGACGGCTTCGCGTTTGATTTAATTTCAAGTTGTGGCATTTTTAGATCCGAGTTGAGTGCAATTAAACATGTTGGTGTAAACGCGAGGGACAAGCAGTGGGCAAGAGGGAACCAATACCAGTACTGGGTGAATACCAACATACCAACAACAGCTAGCATATTCATGTGGCCCGTTCTGTTCTGAAGGGACACAGTGACGTTTCGCCCACCAGCGTCGATTATACCTTGCGCTAAAATAGCCCCGAATTTAGCCATGACATCTTCGTGTTTATTGCAAATTACTTGTGCGTAGAGCTGTCGGAAATAAGTAACTTTAGGGCACAGTGCTTCAGTTTGTTGGATAAGAATCATTGCAGATGCAATTAAAGCTCCTTGCCTAACAAAATTGACGGGATCAAACTTAACCATGGGCTCCAATAAACCTATAGCTTCACGGTTTCCGGTGCCCGCACAAGCTATACCCAATGCCATAGCAGCGCCATAGCGGACGTGAGGGTTGTACGATTCGGCTAAAAGAGATACAACAGATGGGCACTGTTCAGGAGTCCTAAACAGTAAGAAACCAAGAGCTGTGACGGCAGCTCTACGTACGTCATCGTTGACATCCGATACAGCGACGTGGAGAAGAGTACGTATAGAATCATTATTGCCAGTTCCACAATAAGCAGTCGCGATGGTGTAGCAACCGGCTCGCCTCAACAGTGGGTCTTTGTCTCTCAACAGCTGTTGCACTAGTGCATCAGCCTCTTCCAGCCTTCCATACATGGTAAATGAAATCCCAACAGCCAAACCACGCAATATCTTCTCATGTTGAGTTTCCTGTGCATAGGCAACCATATCTTCAATAGCAGCTGCATGCCTTGATCCTAACATCACCATTCCCATTGCAATGCCAGCAGCTTCACCAGTGACAGCATCATCTTGATAAAGGTTAAACTTAAGTTGTTCATAAACATCCTGCCTGTGGGTACCCATGGCAGCTAAGCCTAAACCAAGACATCCACCATGACGAACCATCTCATTCTGAGCATCTTTTAATTGAGTTAAAAGATAGTCAATGATATTGGCGCCATGATTAGCATGAATTAAGCCTAAGGCATATAAACCACCACCTTCAGAGTATCCTGATGATGGTCCTGCTTCTTTTGGTAAATATGATTGCATTAGAGCTAATGATTCATTTTCATGTCCTCTGTGAATAACACCAAGTGATGCTGTTACTGTTAACTTGGCCCAGTTAGTTGCCCTAGCAAGCCACTCCAAATTATCTCTCAGAAATTGGTCACTTGTAGTACCAGCATGCATAAAAGCATTTGCAATAACTGTTGCTGTATGACATATAGAAACTCTGATTGCATCTTTTGTGTTTTTCAAGATAAGCATATCGGCATGATTCGAACGAATTAAGAATTGTAATTGTAATCCAATAGACACATCACCTCCTAAAATAGATATTAATTTTTCCACCCTTTTCTGATGCTCTTTTTCTTCATCATTCAGGCTTTCTAAATCTCTTTCAGGTTTTTTTGCTTCTTCGGTTGGAGCCTGATCTACTTCCATTGATGATTCTGGAAAGGGTCCACCTTGTGGTTGGGGTTTGCCACCAAGGGCGCCAGGTATAGGTGCTGTAGTCCTTAAAGCTTGCAACACTCTTCCCAAAAACTGTTGTGTTGCAGAATCATACAAGTCGAAGGCTATTTGATAAGCCATAAGGACCGACTCTTGTGGTCCATGGGTCAATTTGTCAAGAATTTCAGCAACTGATAATGGATCCTCAAGAAAGATAAGACATTGACACATGTTAACATAATCTGGAATATTGAGGCCTCTATACAAACCAACAAGTGAACGCAGTACTGTACTGCGAAACCCTCTATTTTGAAGGAGACTCATTGCAACTGTGAAGGCATACTGAAGCATTCCTGTAATTAACAAAATATATTGTTTTATTTATTAACTCTGCTTAATAAAATAAATATATATTTTAACTTGTGCAGATGTTTTGTAATGTGGTAATAAAAATTTGCATAAATTATTACTTTTAAAGCTACTAACACCAGCAAAATAAACAAATTGTTCATTAAGCAACCCAGTAAATGATGAGATATTGAATTTATAACATGTTTTGCATAAATGGTCTCCAGTTCGCCATAAATTATCGTCTGCTACAACTATACAATTAAAAACATACAAGTCAAGTTCTAATAACAAAATTCTGTTTGTAACATCATTATAAGATTTAAGATAATTATACCTGCAATATCATCAGATTTCATGATGGACTCTTCGAAAATGTCCATGCGGCGAGTCTCCAACGCTAATCCCAAAGCTTGTCTATATTGTCCGTCATCCAGGCATCGTTGGAACATGCGATTGACAATGGCTTCCAAACGTGGATCAATAGGCTCTGCTGCATTGTCTAAAAATATAGCTTTTCGCTTTTGAGTATAGAAGTCTATAGCTTTAGCGATTGTGGTATCTACATATTCATTTCTTGCATTTACGTTGAACAAATCGCCTGCACCAAGTGCGTATGTCAATGAGTCTTCAAAGGCACCCAGATGATAGTACACTTTACTCGCTACCAAAGCTGCCAACTGATGTTGCGAAAATACTTTGTCTTCATGAAGAATCTCAATTTTCTCTATAGATTCTGAAATTTCAGGCCAAAATTGGTCTACGATATTGTCCAATCTTTTTAAGGCAAACTCTTTCACTTCGTGCATGGGCTCGTCGAGCAGGGATATTATCCCCGCTGCTGAAGTGATATTCATTTTTGTTAGATTTTTCTTTAAAACAATGTTATTAATCCACTACTAATATCTCTGTGAAAATATAAACTCCGAATATGAGTTCACGATGATTTGACAAATTCGTTTAAACCATAAACAATTTAAGAATAACTATTTCATATGCTGAATATTTTTATGTAACCAATGAAAATTAATTAAGTTTTAGGCAATCTAGATTATGATAGGTAGAAAAAGTTACTAAGTTACATATGATATGGGAACAATATAAGGAATTTAATATAGATTATGTTTCGTTTGGCATCTCTAACTAATAAAAATATTATTAACAAATTGTAGCACGATTTTAAAATCATCTTTAAATATTTATGATATACACAAGAAAACCTGTTCTTTTGTTTGATGTTATATAAATAAATTTGAAATGGTTCAATAGAAATATGTATATTTTTAAGCATTAATTAAGTTATTAAAAATAATCCTGAACGTTTCGATTTCAGATTGCAAGCTGAGTTGTCAACTTTATGTCATTCGTTTCATGTCAATTTAATCACACGCAATATCTACGTATACAAGTCGTACATTACCACTTTGTACAACATCTGTTTCTAGAAAAACCTTATCATTTTCGAAATTTGTACATAATGCTTGACTTATTTAGTATCTTCAGTAAAGGTGGTATTGTATTATGGTGTTTCCATAGTACTAGCGAAATCTTTTCGCCCTCTGTGAATGCTTTAATACGAAGTGTTATTTTACAGGTAAGGTTCTATGAAGCCCTTCATCGAATAATTAACAAAGGTTATTATTTGACGTGGAATAGTTTCTCATTTATATTTTATTTCGCTGCTTTCAGGAACGATCTGGTAATAACTCGTTTAATCACAATGCTTTAACACTACAGTATAAACTTGACAACGAGTTTGAACTTGTATTCGTGGTAGCATATCAGCGCATACTTCAGCTGTCTTATGTAGATAAGTTTTTAAATGACGTCCACTTGGAATTTAGAGACAAATACAAAAACGATTTACAATCTGGGCGGCACAATGCGGACTTTGAGTTCAAGATGTGTTTTGAGAAAGTCCTCAAGAACTGTGAGAACTGGGGTTAGTATTTTAAATTTAATATGTGCTAAATAAATGAAAAAATTATATATAAAATACTAGACTTTTTCAAATACTAGTGTTTAAAAATTCTACATTTATCATAACGTTATTTAATTATAAATATACTTTTTTAAAACCACTATCATTCATATTTATTTAAAATTAAATAGGCATTATCATTTCAAATATAACAATAAATTTTAATTATAATTAATTGATTATTCTTTAATTTTATTATAAGCATAAATTAATTGTTGATTTTCAGCCAAGTTGCAAGCTAAAATTCCAAAACAAATGAGAACTTTTGAGGATTCTCAGAAGTCTAAGAAGACTGTTGCTTCTATGATAGAGAGAAAAGGAGAGGAAAAAAATAAAAAATCAGGTAAGCATGAAGCCTTATGCATGCAATTTGTACTTAATTCTGATTATAACTGGTAATTAAGTAAATAATATGGCTTACATATGTCAACTGCAGTATTAGAATGTTGGAGGCCTTCAAAACAACTCATGCATTTTATTAATGAACTTAGTTCAATACTACATAAACTTTAGAATTAAGATAGTTCAAACATTTGATGATGATGATGAAACATTTTATAGTTTGTATTTTGCTACACATTTTTTTTATAATACTTTATCAATATTTTATTTCTGAATGTAGATTTTGGTGTAAAATAAATGTATGGATATATAGATATTTAATACTTATATTCCAGTAAAAATAGTTGAATCCAAAAATTTGACTAACGGCAGAGTTGAAGACCTACAGGAGCTGGAGGATGATGTGATAGCTAACAACAGAGCTAAGCTGGCGCAGAAGTTAGCTTCAAAGAATAAAAAGGAACCTAAGTATGAAATGCTAATACAAGCTCATATTGCAATGTACTCTGTTTCAGGGTCATGATACTGGAACAGGTGACATTAATGTTAATCACGGAAATGTTTAATCGTGTTATTATTTTGGATATTATTTTTTAATTTGAACAAAAAAAAATACATTCAGCAAGATTGTATTAATGAAATAAAAAATAACTTCTTAATCGTTGGTACTTATCACTATGGAAAAAAATCAAGGAGCCTTTAAGAACTTTTTTCTCATGAATTTCTATTAAATGATTTTTTTTTGCTGTAATATGCACATAACACAGTATGAACATCTTTGTTTATTCAGGAAGTCACCTAAGAGTCCTAAAATGGTAGATCGAGTTAAAAAGCCACGTGTTTGGGAGCTTGGCGGTGGTACACGTGACCTTCCATCGTTGGACTTCAGTACTGACAAAGATGAAGCTGTTAATGATGTCATTCCTGATATTCAGGTAGCAAATTTTTTTATATAAATTAAAACCTGTTATTAAACAAGTTGATTAGAATACACATTTGACGATATTGTTATGCTCATTTATTAAGGTTGTAATTATAATAAATAAAGTTTTTGATAACAGCTTGTGGGGCAAATGACAGGAGCAATCAAAGACTTGGAGGTGGATTCGGACTACAGCAGCAGCGATGAAGAGGCAGAAGAGACAACACAGACCAGCCCCAATAAATCTGCTGGCATGTTCAGCCTGTTTAAAGGTACTATTAACCTACTGGATATTATTACGAAAATTTTGTATTGCTTTTCTCAAGGACTGTGTTATATTTATGGTATTTGTTATATTTTCAGGACTAGTTGGGTCTAAGGCTTTGACCGAAGAGTCCATGAGACCGGTGCTAGACAAACTGCGTGACCACCTCATTGGTAAAAACGTGGCCGCCGAAATCGCGAACAAGTTGTGCGATTCTGTCGCCACCAAGCTGGAAGGCAAAGTAAGTCATACTATATGTAAAAATAATAAATACGGAATTAAAAAAAAAAACTTCTCTTCGGGGACTCTATCCCTTGGAAATATTTCAGCCCTTATTAATAAAATAGTACTTTATACTTAAACTTGTGAATAACAAGCACTTAAAGCAAAAGAAAATGGCCACCATGAAGGTAAACAAATATAAAAAAAAGTAAAATATTGCATACTTTATGAGAGTCTGGTAAGGGTTCCCGCACAACAACTCACGGGATCCAAGCCAACCTCGTCTGCTCATGGTGCAGCCTGCTATCCAGCAGTGGAAGTCTGTAGGCTGACGAAGATGATATGTTATAAACATAACATTAATATCATCATCTCCGACTATGGAATCTGCTTAAACCTTTACTATGTCACAAGAATTGAAAGGGTTGTAAAAGAATATAAGCCTTTGAGTTAGTCTAGCGAATCTAATGAAACATGAACGATACATTGTGATGGAAATTAGCGAATAAAAAAAAACAAAATAATTGGATAAATAAATAAAAATTTTAACTGAACGAGTTAGCTAGTTAAATAAGTGAATTGTCAAATCTTTATTTCGCCAGGTGCTTGGTACATTCGACAGTGTAGCGAAGACGGTGCGCAGTACACTTACGGAGTCACTGGTGCAGATCCTGTCGCCGAAGCGTCGCGTGGACATCTTGCGCGACTGCATGCACGCGAAGCAGCAGGGCCGGCCTTACGTCATGGCCTTCTGTGGGGTCCGTACATGTATTGACCTAACCATAAATTCAAATTCGAATCCTTACAGAATTATGTAATAAAATTGCCTTGTAGTCTCGGGATAATAAGAATAGGATTAAGTTTATCTCTCCTTGTCGTAAAAGGCGACTAAAAGTGTCTTGAGATTTGTAGGGGATTTGTAGGGGGCTTGACGCCTATTAAGATAGCCAGAGTTAGACAATTACCAAGTGGTCTCGTATGTGTTTAAGCAAAGCGACTGTTGGATAAGGAACTCCATAGGAGATCCCAGATGACCCGCACTGTACTGAGAGTGATCATTGACAAAAATTTAGTTTTCAAAAAAATCGAAATATCTCTGACCTCTCCTTGGGGTATCTTTTGTATTCTGTAATTTGATCTGTTTTCAGGTGAATGGTGTGGGTAAGTCGACTAACCTCGCGAAGGTGTGCTTCTGGCTGATGGAGAACGATCTGTCGGTGCTGATAGCTGCGTGTGACACGTTCAGAGCGGGCGCGGTGGAGCAGCTGCGCACGCACGCGCGACGCCTCGACGCGCTGCACCCGCCGCAAGTGCACGGGCGCAAGATGGTGCACCTTTATGAGAAGGGATACGGTAAGCCTAACTACATTGCCTGATAAGTTTTCGAACCTGGCTACCTATCACCCAATATTGTAACTAACCCTCATATCAACATCGCTGTGTCCAGGTAGTCAACCTATCAAAGGAACAGTTTTCTTAGCGAGTATGCTTCACCATCATTTAACACTATGTAAAGTTGAGGTTTAATTATGGAGAAAAAACCCATCATTACTGATAGTTAATTGTCCAAAGCCATCCAGGTAGAAAGGTGTTCTATATAGCATATAAATCTCAAGATACATTTTAGAACAGCGGTTAAAAACAAACATCATCGTCAGCCTTTGTTTATCCACTGCTGAATATAGGCCTTCCCCAATATCTTCCACCAAATGTGATCCTTCAAAAACAAGCAACCATTAAGTAATACAATACTTCCGGTTCCAGGTAAAGACGCCGCCGGTATAGCAATGGAAGCGATCAGGTACGCAGCCGACTCAAAGATAGACGTGGTCCTGGTGGACACGGCGGGGCGCATGCAGGACAACGAGCCGCTGATGCGGGCGCTGGCGAAACTCATCACCGTCAATGAGCCGGATCTGGTGCTGTTCGTGGGTGAAGCGCTTGTGGGCAACGAGGCGGTCGACCAGCTGGTGAAGTTCAACCAGGCACTGGCCGATCACAGCTCTACGGCGAACCCTCACATGATCGACGGCATCGTGCTCACCAAGTTCGACACCATAGACGATAAAGTCGGCGCCGCCATATCCATGACGTACATCACCGGCCAGCCCATCGTGTTCGTTGGTACGGGACAGACTTACACGGACCTTAAGGCGCTGAATCCGGAAGCGGTCGTGCGCGCTTTGATGAAGTGAGACAGAGCATACAGCTATATCCATTACACAGTGTTTGAGATGTTAAATCTTGTTTTTTTTTTTTTTATTATGCCTGCTGTCAAATGTTGCATGATTTACATGAAGTTGGTAACAAGTATTTGTTGCCGGAGTCCATCTAGGTAGGTGCTGTAGCTAATGAAACTACTGGGATACATAAATGTCCTATGTTCTAAGGCTACGAGCTCAATGTGGAGCAGTGTGCATATCTTAACTAGTGCCATGGGCCATCAGATGAACTCCCGCTGATGATATGTTGCCCATTATTTACATATACATATTCAGTTTCCGCCTACCGGAAGACCCAGTGTTGGCAGGCCCCCGCTAAACGGTTCGACGATCTGCTAAAGATCGTCGAACGTCGAGATCGATCGATGTGAAGACCTTTGAGGGAGGCCAGTGGACGTCTGTCGGCTGATGATGATGATGAAGTTTGTTTATAATTTCATTATATTGAAAAATTTAGTTAAACTAAAAACTCGATATACTTGTTTTATTCCAACGGGTTCCAAATATCATCATCATTAGATACCCTCTTCCAACTGAAGTTCGGCGATCAGATTGAGGAAACCAATTCGATCATTTGCTCGATCACCTGCTATTCATCTCTAAATAATGTAATAAACCCACCCTTAATATTTTCCAAACAGAAATATATTACTTCTAATACTAGCTAGTATTTTGTTTAATACAGTTAATGTTATGGTGATCGTTATGCCTTAAATAAAATATTTATTTTACTTAAACTTACTTTATTTTCGGTTTGGCTAGAGAAATACTGGAAATGTTATTTAATCGTCGTCATCATCTCATCCTGTGGACGTCCACTGCTGGGCATAGGACTCCCGTAACATATTCCAAAAAACATTGATTCACATACTAGATATTTTTTGAATGTTGAAATGATTTCACATATAATATCACAATTCATTTATATTTTAAAATTGTTTAACATATCGACTGTATACCGAAATATAATTTAAGGATATTTCAAATAAAAAAACAGTTTTTTCTTTTTAATATATTTTAAAGCGAGACTTCCTTGAAATAAATCTTAAGTAATAATTAATATCGAATTCAATTTGTCAGTGCCTTGTTCCTTTAAAGTAAAGGAATTCAATAGCTTAGCAATTATGTCTTTATAGCTGTGTTCATGGCGCAGTGGTTAACCGCTTGGCTAGTGATATGAACCTCTGCTTTAATTCCGGAGCCACGTGTAAAGTTTGATGACAGGGTTTTTTCTAACTTGGATAGTCACCACACTCGTACCGCCGTAACAGCTCCGCTTTATTCCGGCTGTCAAAATATAAGAGATAATGATTTGTGTGATCACGCTTAACCATACACAGTTTTATTGTCACTTAATATTGCGTGAAATTAAAGGCAAGTGTTAGTCCATTGTTAAAAAGAAACTAATGTCTATATAGTCGCTGCCACTTTTATATTTTCATATTATAGTCTAGGAGCCAGTAACACTTACAATATGTTTAATTAAAACTTATAAATATCAAGTATAGCACACAAACACCATACAAAACCGTTATTTTTACCTTTTTCGATATATTTATAATATTATATAATTATATAAAAGTTTACTTATATTGCACTTCTATATATGCTTAAGAGTTGTAAAGTTTATCATACAAAGATTATTGCAATACATTCCTCTTTAACAAATTGTTACTATCATCATCAGCCGATGGACTGCTGTATATAGGCTTCCCCCAAAGATCACGACATCGATCAGTCCTGCGCTGCCCGCATCGCCGAGCACCAGGGGCCGTCGTTTGTAAAGGTTCACGTGGGGTGATTTGGACCATTTCCCACCTCGCTGGCCCAATGCCGATTAGTGGTTTAAAATCTACCGAGTTCTGTAAAATTAAGAAATTGTTTTTAACTAAATTTTATAATGATTAAAATTTTTTATAAAAAATTTATATGTTATCAAAGTATGGGTGTTCACATCCAATCCAAAATTATAAAAAAAAATAATTAAAACTGTTTTCTAAACGCTCCTACAAAGAACAGATTAATGGACCGAAAAGCATCACTACCAGTAAATAATCTTTAACATATGTTTTAACTCTGCTTTATAATGTGAACCATCCATAATATTATTTCATCATCATCATCATCATCCCAACCAATAGACCTCCACAGTCCTTATTTAAATAATAATCAATTATAAAGACAAAATGTTTATTTACTATTTATGTACATAAAAAATAAAACAATGAAAATATTTACTTTTTTTATTCCACAAAGCGACTGGACGAGTTACCTGGTAGCTATAATACGGAGCTGGTCAGGATGAGGGCACCAGAGGTCGCCACCCCTCCAACGGGTTCTCGCCTTGTCGTGGCGGAGGGGCTTAGTAACCGTGGTCCGGTACACGGTGAAGCCAAGTGGAACCCACCCGGCCGGCCCGCGGCGAAGGGCTGGCCGAAGCGGCCGCTCCAGGTTCGAGCACCGGTTGGGGTAACTGGAGCTCACCGGAGCGGCCGGGGGCCGCAGGGGCGGCTGTGTGCTGCCCTAGCGGCCGGCTGCAGGGGCGGTTTCATACCGCCCCTCGCAGCCGAGGTGGGGTCGCGGAGGGAGTACCCTCTGCGGCCAACCGGTGTCGCACCGGCGATGCGGCGGCGGTGGGGCCGCGGGGGAAGAGGAGTGCCGGTATTGAGATGCGCCGCTCTCCCTATCCTCCGCGGCCGTTGACAGGTAGCGGCGGGCCTAACATCTCTCCGCCGCGGGGAGCCGGGAGAGGTTTTCTCCAGTGGCTCCCATGGCCTCTGGGCGACAGGTTCGGGGGAACCGGTCGCCCGCACACGCATGAGGTCGAGGAGGGGGCGCGCTGCATGTTCCGGCGCGCCCTGGAAAGGGAGGATTCATCTCTCCCTCCCGAGGTGGGGCTGCGCAAGCGGCCAGCGCCGGCAGGGTCGCGGTTGAGTGCATGCGTTCCCGTGACCCTGCCATCATGGCGATGAGGCGAAACATCGTGGGGGTTTTAGTCGGTGCAAGTCCGACATAACTCGTCCTTGCCCCCGCGAGGACGAGTATGCGTAGGCATTTCCACCACGTAAAAAAAAAAAAAAAAAAAAAAAAAAAAAAAAAAAAAAAAAAAAAAAAAAAACCAGAGGTCGCCAAAGCTGTGGTGGATCACCAGTGGTCTGCATGAAAATTTCGCTACATTAATAATGTAGCGAAATTTTTACTGGTGGCAGGTCTCCGGAAATCGTGTAAGTGGGTACTACCACAGCGTCTATTTCTGTCGTCGAACAGTAGTGTGCATACATTACTGTGTTCCGGTTTAAAAGGCGTTGTAAATGATGTAATTACTGTGGTAACGAGACTGGACATCTTCTCTCGGACGACGAGCGCTATGCGGTGCAGTATATATTATCATAACTAGCATTACGTTATGGGCGGGCGTATCACTTATGATCAGGTGAACGTCCCGCTCGTATCGTCGCTTAATTGAATAAAAAAAAAAAATTCGTAATAGACCAGTAGAACTCTGTCCGTGCGTTACAATTAAAATTTTTACATTCGACCTTTTAAATAACCGCATCCTTATTACGGCGAGTTATTTTCGCTTATATTTTGACATTCGTCAGTTACCGCGGCGGTGCTGCGGTGGTCCGCAGCGATGGAGAAGCTGTACGACACGGTGAAGAATGCGATAGTGACCTTCAAACTCGACAGCTGCTGCTGCTTCGCACCCGTGAGGACCGGTGTATTGATCACCGGCTATTTTAATATTTTTCTATCTGTAAGTATACAGTGGTTACTATGAATCAAGTGCATCTAAACATTTTTCCACGACATCACATGGTGTTAAATCACAATGAGACTCATACTGGTGGTAGGTCTCTGTTGCCGGAGACCGTATAGGTAGGTACCACCGCAGCGCCTATTGCAGCCGACAAACAGTAGTGTGTTCCGGTTTGAAGAACGCTGTAGCTAATGAAATTACTGTGATAACGAGACTCGATATCTTATATGTCTATTTATAACATGCTTACTAGCGCCACGTTGTTATCGGCGAGCGCTTCATTTACCATCAGACACACGTCCTGCTAGTCTCGGCGCTTCGTTGAAAAAAAGTGATACCTTTGGTGCTCTCCACCACTGGCGTAATATCAGAACAATTTTGATTCTATTTAAAACAATTGAATTTACCGCTAAATATATACCTAATTATGTCAAAAGCCGCAACCCTCAATCTACCTGTAGTATAGTTAGGAACTTGCTACAAAAAGATACCACCAACAAAACTAGAACAAAAACTGACCACCACTTGGCTTAGGCCCGTGCTGCTCTACCCCTACTTTAATAGGACCTTTGGGGTCGTTGGCGATTAGGATAGGGTTTTTCATCGCCTTCTAAACAACTCTGAGGTCCTCCTCAGAGGACCTACAATAGCTACAATAGCTGGGCGTAGTCTCCGATCATTTGCCTACTGACGGGGCTGGTAGGATTTACATAAAGCAAATCCCGGGGCGGGCTATCCCAGCGTAGCGTTGGCGAGGTCGTGTGTTGTGCTCCGAAAGGAGATCCCGTGACCTTTCTAAACACCGAAGTTGACCACCGAGGATGTTTTAGTGCGTAAAAATCTCCATATAACTCTAACTTCCCCCCAGAAGACAGACTCTTTTCGAGATTTCCACTCCGAAACAAAAAAAAAAATAGGCCCGTGATGATATTAACCGAAATCCTGTTCATGAGGGTTTCGAGAGAAAAACATTTTTTATAAAAATAATAATAACTGCAGTTGTATAAAATTATTTCAATTCTATTTCATCATCATCATTTCAAGCGATGAACGATCACTGTAGGACATAAGTCTCTTGTAATGTTCCACAATGAACGGTCTTGCGCTGTTTGGATACAGTGGCTCCTAGAGACGAATCCAGTGGCGTATTTCTATTTATGGTAAAAATTTAAAAAGAGACAATTTATTTAATTTATTATATACTTTGGTATACTGAAGTAAACACAAAATTAACGTGTCTCCGTATTTATTTAAAAATTTAAAATAGATTTCGTGTAATGTCGGCCATTGTGAGTGCTTATGTTTTCAATAATAGTGGTTTAAAAAGTGTCTAAAGGCACAAAGTCCTAGCTATCGTGTAAATTACAAAAAATCACAAATATTATCGCGCTGGTGTCGATTGACTAAAACTCAAATCCGAGGAAGTGAGGTTTATAAGTGAATGAATAAAGAACTCCAGCTATCTGCGGAAAAGTGTTTAATGTGCTATTCAACTTCAAAAATATTATGAAGATTACAAAATACAATTTTTTAATGTCTAATAACTGCTACTGCAGCGCCATCTATTATTTACGGAGGTCATTGGAAGTGCGGTGGCTGTCAGAATTGAGCGATTATAGATAGCCGATCGATGTGCCTTTTTCGACGTAATAGTAGTGACATCTATTATTTACTCAAAGGTAACTTGATTATTCGGTCTTGATTCGAGTAAATATATATATATAAATATATATAATTTCTTCGAATATATATATATATTTATTCGAAAAAAGTGTGGACGGATTGTGTGAAAGAATCTTTTTGTATATTTCCTTGTTATTGTCGGGATCGGCGCGATCAATCGACCAATCAGAAATCGAGCTTGGTTTTAGGAGGGGGAAATAATGGTGGGAGAAATACTGACTGGTACGATGATCGCCCCATTCCTGACAGTCTGTTGGCAGCGGTTGAACTAAAAGGCATCCTACAAAAATGTTTATTTTTTTGTGGAACAAGTGTGTGTCATTTTTTGCAATAATTATAAAAAGTGAGTACTACTCAACAATTCTTTTATTTCAATTATTAATCTATGGCACGCACACGTAATCCATAGGCTGGAGAAATATTAAGTTAAGACTAACTTAAAATAAGGAGTTTAATAATTAGAAGATTAATGAAAATAGGTTATCATTTTTCACCAAACACGTAAAGATTAGTGATGAACGTATAGACACGGGAACATAAACTTTCGACGCGTAATGATTTGTGCATGAATTTCATAGATCCCTCATCATTTTATTTCTTATTAACTTTTATAAACATTTTCATTTAGTATTAATTATGCGATTGCTATAGAATGCCATTTGCGGTTGCTCTCAAGAAATATTTCGGACAAATTTAAAATCAAATTTTATATTATCACTTAATATAGGGAACAGATAGTGTTTTATATTAAAACTTCTTTAAAATATATCATCTTTCGCAGATGCTCTCGCTAGTTGGAACTGCTGACGGAGGTATCACACCTCCTCTAATGGCCGTACAGGAAGTAATACTAGACGATGAAGGCTCCAAGATAATCGGTGTGTTAGCTTATGGGACCGAACTAGCTTTCAATATGCTCCTGCTCTGCGCTATGTATCGGGTAATGTTATATTCTGACTTTCACACGTGTAGTTTTAAAGGATATAGTTTAATATTCAATCCTGGGGGTAAACGGTATTTGATGGTAAAAACTCTTGAAGATACCTATGTCTTTTTTGAGCGGTTACACTGCCTCCAGCAAGTATAAGTTCTTCTATTTTCTGTTATAAGGATCAAATACATAATTTTTAATACAAGTTGACTCGAGTGTGTTATTTTTTATTCAACTCTAAGCGACAAGAATGAGAGGATCGCGTAATGATAAGTGTACTTGTGCCTCTAACAATATGGTGCTAGTTGGAAAGTTTATTCTGCAGAAGATCATCTTAATACAACAGATTTGTCCTTTCAAGTCAGATCTTTGTAATGTTAGCAGATTACTGTAGGCGACAGTATTGGACGACTGATCCACGTGGGTGTTGTTTTATATCATCTTTACTATTTCTCGAAGGCAAAAATAGCGAGCAGTATTTTTAATATCCTCGACAATTCATGTATTATTTTTTTCCAGAAAGACGTCGTGTTATTACGTACCTATATGTACTTCGGCATGGCGGCGATAGTGGCGTCCGTCCTCGTGTACTCCATGGTCATCGCCGCAATAACTGTTCTAACGAAGATTAATGTCATAGGAAATTTTAGTAAGTTATAATAATAATAATAATAATAACAATAATATACAGTTTATATCCACATGAAAAAATTAGGTAGGAGAAAAAAGAATAATAATGTTTGGTCATGTGAGAAAAGAAACCTACTTTGGTAATGTAGATTTTCAGTGGGGTCTAAAAAATTAAAAAAAGCCATCGGCTGAACCAGGTCCAAAAGTATACAAACAAACCTAACGTCCTATAAACAATCTTCTATGAAAATGTAATCGTTACCAAAATACTTACAAATATGTACAAGTTCCGACATACACAATATTGTATTAATCATTGATATACCTACGATGTGGTAAAGATCGCGGCAAACTGCTGGATCCGGATAGAGATCCGTTTGGGGATCTTGGTGGAGGACCTGTGTATAACAGTGGATGTTTATCAGCTGATGATTGTTATGCTTTAGAACCTTTCGGAGCTTTTTAGTTATCGAGATCTGAACTCTTCTTTTCCTATCGGGGAAATCTTAATAAACGAGGAAATAATTTTTAGCAAGTACAAGTTTTGGTTCATTGAGGGATTCAGGATGATCTTTTTGTTA
The DNA here is from genome assembly GCA_029030555.1 of Ornithoptera alexandrae. Lineage (NCBI taxonomy): Eukaryota > Metazoa > Arthropoda > Insecta > Lepidoptera > Papilionidae > Ornithoptera > Ornithoptera alexandrae. Next base: position 1,920,959 of record JARDVY010000007.1, on the reverse strand, counting down.
TACAAGTATCCCACATATGGGGGACTCTAAACCCAAAAGAGGAAATATAAGACGGAAAATAATATTTTAAATGAACCTTTGCTATTGCAAAGTAATTAACTCTCGGAGAAAGCTAAGTTTAAAGTTAGACACTAATTTATTCTTATCATTTCAGTATATCAATGTTACGTTATATTACTGGTAAGAAGTGCAATAGTGGAGATTAAAGAAGAAGCGGAAGAACTTAAAAATGGTCACGTCACATTATACTCCGTGTCGAAATTTCAAAATGAAATCGATGATGTGAAGGACGTCGAAGCTCCACTCGAAGCCGGTCCTGAAACGACGGAGCCCCACCAATCCGAACATAAGGAAGAAAACATCGTAAAGCTGGAGACGGTTGATGAGAACACGAAAGAAGATTAATTATGACTTCAATGAACGTGTCTTCCTTAAATTCAAATTGATTTGGACTTACAATTTGTGGTGTAATTTTCTTTAAAATGTTGAGTTCTTTCATTTAGTCCTGCAAGGAAATCGCAAGGACAAAATCAAGTACATAAATATTTGTTTGTAGTTTAAGTTCATCTTTGATTGGTTAGTATATGAAGTACACTCGTAAGTAATATTCAGTATTTTTTTAAAAAAAGGTTTTGCTGCCGATAGGTCCGTTGCCGAAGACCGTTTAGATGGTTACCACCACAACTTCTGTTTCTGCCGCCAAACAATAGTCTGCAAATATTATTGTATATCGGGTTGTAGGGCGCTGTAGCTAGTGAAGTTGTTGGGATAACGAGACTCGACATTTCGCCTCGAGACGAAGAGTACAATGTGGTGCTGTGTATTGCAACATTGCTATGTGCGAACGTACCACTCGAGAGGAGGGATCAAAAAGTAGTGAGAATGAGATGGAGTATAATGACTATTGATAACTTAATAATTTATTTTTCTACATAGTCTTCGAGTCTCTCTATACACAGAGTACAACGCTTTTCCAAGGTTTCAATCCCTTTCAGAAAAAAAGTTTTGTCTTGGTCCTGCAAAAAGCTTGCCACGGCATCCATCACCTCGTTATCGTCTTCGTACCTGTTTCCTCTTAAATATTCTTTCAATTTGGGGAACAGATAAAAATCGCTAGGCGCCAGTTCTGGTGAATAAGGGGGGTCAAACAATTTGAAGCCAGCTTGCTGAATGTCAGCCATCACAACTGCCAACCTGTGCGCGGGTGCGTTGTCGTGATGAAACAGCGCGCCCCTTGGAAGTTTCCCTCGCCTTTTCTCTTTGATGACATTCATCAACTTGGAAATTAAAGCTGCATAATATTGGCCTTTAACAGTGGTTTCACGCTCCAGGTAATCCATCAATAATATACCTTCCGAGTCCCCGAAATATTGAGGCCATAACCTTGCTAGCCGATGCTATAGCACGAAACTTCTTCGGGGTCGGTGATGATGGCCGTTTCTATTGCGAAGATTGCTGTTTTGTGTCGAGATCAAAATGATGGACCCATGTTTCGTCCATTGTTGCGAAACGAGACAAAAAGTTTTCAGAATCTTTTTGAAACTTGTCCAGCAATATCTTCGAAATGCCAAGTTGATTTTGTTTCTGACTGTCGGTTATCATTCTCGGCACCTATCTTGCGGAGACTTTTCTCATATTCAAAGATTGTTTCAATATGGATTGAATACTTCCATATGAAATGCCTGTTTCTTGAATTAAGTATCGGATGGTAAGGTAACTCTTCGATCGCAATCAATGAATACAATTTTCTCGACTTTCGCAACAATTTCTTGGATGACTGACGTCGATGGAGGTGGTGACGGCCGCAACGATGTTCGTCTTCCGTGCTCGTTCTCCCCACTCTAAATTGAGAAGCCCACCTTGCGACAGTGGAATACGGCGGAGCACACTCTCCTAATGTTGACTTCAAATCGTAATGAATCTCTTGCGTCGTAAACTTTTTTAAACAGAGACATTTAAAAACGGCTCGCACTTCGTTTTCCTCCATTTTCGAGACACGTTCCGACACGAAGCAAACAAATGACTACACTCGGAAAAAAACAAAAGAGAATCGAAGTTTTCTCCTTATTAATATTACAAATATGTATCCGAGCTATGGTAGTATTTATTTTTTTTCTTACCAACGAGAATATGCCGTTCTCACTACTTTTCTATCCCTCCTCATACTATCAGATCAATGTCCCACTCGTCTTTGCCTAGTATGAAAAAATGCAACTTTTCAGTTTCTCTTTATGTTTAAGATTACGCTTGTTAAACTGTACTATTCAAATAATTATATATTGTTTTTTTATTACCGAATTTTTTGTTCAGTTGTGTTCAGACGGAAGTAAAAAAAAAACGACTAATTATTAGAACAATCAGATTTAATTTTTTTAGGATAGTTTGCATGATGTTAATAAAAATAATATTTGAAAATTAATAGAGAAACAATTTTTTTCGTTTAAGAAAAATATCTTATTTCACGTTCTTTATGACTCGCAGATAATCAATATCTTCTTATAAATGTAGGCATTATAAATTGGTATATATAGAACGTTCTAGAAACAACGGTCGCAATGTAGGGCAAAAAAAGATTAAGTGATGTAACATTAAATTTTATTTAAAAATGCTTTTCGCAGACTTTAATCATAAGTTCTTAGAAACAGAGATTATTATATTCCAAACCTCTCTTAAAAATTTATATCAATCATCTGGAAATTATTATGAATGCCATTTGTAATATTCACTACTCTAGAGATAAACATACTTTAAGGTAAACAAGTGTTCGGTGCAATGTGAATAAAGGTTGATCTACAGCTTCTTACGGAAACGTTCACAGATAAACAAAAACTTCTTATAACTAAAATAATAAATCTTACACGTTAATTAATTTTAGCTAATATGTCACTTATCCAGTAACTAATTATCAGACGCTGGTATTTGGTATAACTTTTTTTTTGCTTCACTTTTAAAGGTTTAGCTTACTTGAACTACTTGAACTACTAGTAATACTGCCTCTGCCTGAAATAATATATAAAAAATAAACAATTACACATTTATAATAATTGAAGTTGATATTTATGCATATATATTATTTAATACAAAGTAAACAATAATTTCACTTGCAACAGATTTTACTAAATGACAAAACCGCAACATTCTTACTACCGCTTGGTAACAGATATAGAGTTGGTAATTACATACTTTATTAATCTTATTTAATGTTTATTTATCTACGAGTTAAAAATATACCATAATTTCATATGGTTTTAAGTTAAAATGTTGATCTGGATATCCAAGTATCTTTCCAGGATACTTTAGCTCTCATAGATGTTAATAGTTCCCAATTATTCAATGATTCTCTTGTCGCTACTACGTCAATAAGAAACAGGTCCTCACCTCTTCCATGTCCAGCAGTTAGTTTGGGAAAGCTAGATTCAGTTAATTTCGGAGCGGGACGGAACATCCGTGAATCTATAAAAACAATTATTGTCATATATCAGAGGTTCTTATTGCACCAGTCTTCTTCTTCAAACATTAAATACTTTTTGTATATTTAATAAACCAAATCTAATAAATCTCAAATACATCCCCAACAGATTCCAGTGGACTTTGTGCTCTTTAATACCAGTCTGTAGACCTACAGTGCTCGCAAATAATGACTCTAATAACTTTGATGAACAGCTCTAAATTACACTCATTTTGGCTAAACCTTAACTTTTCAAGTTCACAATAATATAGTTGTGTGAATTAAATTATTTGAAATATTGCAATGCTGGAAAACTCGTTGCTTTTTTTTCATGTGGATGCAGTGGAGGTCATTCTTTTGGTTTTCTATTATTTAAACTAAATACTTGACCATGATCCCACTTGGTGTTAAATGAAATCTCTGAAGGATAAACACACAACCTGATAACAGCTTATTCACTTTTTTTAAAGACATCCATGGCATATTTAGTTAGGAACATTGACGCGAGCAAACCGTTCCACACCTTTCCCTTATTAAGAGCTGAACTTCCTAGTTAGAATACGGGATATTTACCATGTAAGCATAGTGACTCGTCGTGCGCCTGTTTATCCAGTGAGGATATGGGGGAATTATATAGTGTAATTATGTATATTATCTACCACACTGACCGGACCAGTTTACTTTATTAGAATCTGAAGCTTGGCGAGGATCGAACCCATACTTCTTCAAATCAAAAACGACTAGTTCCTTAGCCGCCCACAAATTGTCACTGCGACCTTTGCATTACAATTAAAAAACATTGTAAGCTATACTGTGTAAAGGTTTCCGCACAACAACCCACGGGATCCAAGCCAACCTTGCATGCTCATGATGCACACTGCTAATCAACAAACCAGGCTTTGGCTCCCACCAACCTGCATTGAGCCAGTGTGGTGGGAAATAGCCCAAATCCTTCCATGTGAATCCTTACCTGACACATATGGGAATTTTTGGGGGATGTCTATGTCCAACAGTGGACGTCTATCGGTTGATGATGATGTAGCCTATACTTACAGTCTGTCTTGGGCAATCGCATAGGCTGATGTACTTTCTTTTTTTTTTCAGTAGCAACTGAAAAGAAAGAAAAATATCTGTAAGTGAAATTCAAATTTAATTTCTTTCCAAAATTAATGGAAAAATTACCAACCAATGAAGTCATCAGTACAGTTCATTGAGGTGTCATTTGATGAGTCGTTGACAATTGATGTGTTGCATGATGATGATGGTGTTGGTACCTGTAAATATAATACAATATTCATATTTCCATGTACTTTTTAAACTGCATGATGTATTGCTGATAGGTGAGTATTACTATGTCCCAGTTTGAAGAGTGATGCAACTAGTAATGGTGTAATGAGGTTTAGTCTCTTATTTTACAATTCGTTGTTAGGCTCACTTCCAGACCCAAATAAGCAAAGAATAATTAGGATGTTTACCTGTTCAGCTCAGTAAGACACCTATAGTGTATGCTTTTTGAAGATATTTACAAAATAGTTGTGCCGTGCCGTTGTTGTTGTTGTGCCGTCGTGTTCGCCAAGCTTGTTTATTTGTTTATATATAATTGCTTAAAAACTAACACCTCCCCAATCATCTGCTGGCCACGGAGACCGACTACGAGCCGCCGCCAAATCTCAAGATAAATAAGCGCAGACCACAGCATGCGCTAATTCCGACATCCCCAGGAGTCTCGCACACCATGCACAACCAAACTGTCACCGACCACATCCACGTCACCACACACACTTCAGACATGACGAACACACTCCGAATTTGTACATCACGCCACCTGCTTTTGAATGCAGTGCTACAGCTACACACACCGAGTACACAAGTTACATCCGCGATCAGGAGCGGTTCTCACTGCCCAGTGTTCCCGATACTGGTGAAGGTGGTGGAAGAACGGACATGGGCTCATCTTCGACGACCGGATGAATTCGCCAGAAAGCAAAAATCCAGACACACAATACCAAAATCCGCTGTCGGATAACTACACTCCAAATAGTACACGTTCCTAGAAAACGGGCTGTGGATGCGGGTCCAGGATTCCAGTGTCAGATAAGCTGTAAGAGTCAATATGATTTTCAAGCGCTTAACATCATCAGAAAACAGAAGCTAACAACTGATACTTTATACATAAAAAAAATATAAAATGATGTACATAAGAATATTTTACCGAAAAGCCAGCGATAGACGCGGCTAATCTTCCTTGCTTCTGCTGCTTGACAGATATAATGCTCTGAAATGAGAAATATATAAATATATATACATTACAATAACCACCTTTGGTGAAGAATTTCTCGTTTTCATGTTAAGTATGATATAAACTGATGTGTGTCTAATTTTGAACAATAAGAATATATATATGAAGGCTCGGGGTAAAACGGAGATCTTTTTGGTATTAGGTATGTTCATTGTCTCGTAAAGCATGGGTAAACGGGCGAGGATAAACAACAACCGCACAATTTATAATTATACTGTATTAATTAGCCACAATCGCACGTGTTAATTATAGCTTTAAAATCCACTTCACCGGACATGTATGACTTGATGTCAGCTGTGGATATAGAGGCAGTTTTACATATGGTGCAGTGCCTTGCACATGGTAGGGGTTACTGGCTTCGGCACATTCAATGAACCTGGACCTGTAATATGATGCCGAGCGTTTACTAGAGGCTGCTATGGTAATGATTACACAAAGGCACTACATGGACTAGAAACTGGTGGTAGGTCTATGTTGCTGAAGACTGTCTAGGTAGGTACTATACAATCATTAGTGTTTCCAGCTTTACGGGCGTTGTAGTTAGTGAAATTACTTTGTTATCGAGACTTAACATCTTATGTCTCAAAGTGGTGCAGTGTATATTATCCTTATTAGCGTCACGCTGTTATGGGTAAGCGTATCACTTACCATCCGTCCGGTGACTGTCTCGCTCGTCTCGTAACTTTGTCGAATAAAAATAATAGAGAAGCATTTGTACATAGATGTCTACGTCATTGAACTGTACACTGGTTAACTGAAACTGTTATAAATTGCTCACGTTTATGTCATAGTCGAATGGTAGATGTTGTCCTGGCACCAAGTCAATCCCAGCGATAGGACAACTGCTGTCAAAAATTGTAAACACCCAACACTTGACTCTAGATAGAGTGCACTCCACAGATTTATCTATCTGTTCATGATGCTGAAAGAAACAATTTAAATTAAGTTTTATCCAACATATCTAACATTCATTCTCTCTGCATTAACTTGTGAATTTCTATCTCTATAAGTTGGTTTCTCTATGCTCTGAGACTGATTCCTTACTGATAATCCGTTTTTTCGATAATGCTATATGACCCTATATATGTACAGCCTATATACAGATGTATCAATGACCCCATTCACCTGATCAGTCCAACATCTCGGGCTTCATTAACACGGTCCTATCAATCTTGCCAGTAATGACAAATTTCTCCAGGTAATTTCCCTTTCCCAACAATATGATTAAAGAACTCGTGTGTCTGATGCAAACAGATAGGATTTTCATAAAAATTTTTTTATAAGTCTACATTTACTTATTTATTACTTCAGAGAGATACAACTATTCATAAAAAACCATCCTCATAATCTTTGATTTAATTGCTGTTTGATAAAGACTGTCCTCAATGCATTTTATTTAAAAGTTTGCAATGTTTTATTAATAAATACATCTGTGTGAAAGTTAGTTGTTATTATTAAGTAAATTCAGCTCGAGTATAAATAAAATAATATACAAAGTCATACCTCACAACCTAAGCCTGGATTATATTTAAATGGGTCCTTTATTAGCTGTGCCAGTGCTAAAGATTCCTTTGGGAAGCCTTCATTCTGTTGAGTTTTCATTATATTAACTATATTATAAAATAATGTGTCTAATCTGTATACTCTGAATATCATCTCATCCTCAGCTGGAATAAAGGAGAACAAATTATTTGAAGAAGCAATAAGTCGAAATATTAATTCACCTGAGAGTAATTAATATGCCTGCCTATAAGAACTTGGCGCTAGTTACAATGCATACAGCAGCACACTAAGCTTGTCACTTTAAGATATAAGATGTTAAGTTTTGTTACCCCGGTAGTTAGTACACAAGCTACAAAATCCTATAAACTAAAACACAGTGAAATTTGTACATTTTGTTGGCTGAAATAGGACCTACGGTGACATCTATCTATGAAATGTGATATGTTCCAAGTACAATAATATTGGATGTATGACATCTGGCAACCCCCACATTACTGGTGTGGTGGATGAACCTTAACTCTGAGAAGGCATAGAATCCCAGTAGCAGAAACATTAAATGGTCAGTTTATTGCAACTTCTGTAGATAAACCTAAATAATTAAAATATAAAGTCTTTTGTCTATATTCTAATGGAATTACATATTTAATTCAGTATCATTTAATAACTATTGATATATTTAAATATATATATATATATAATAAAAATAATATTTGCTTCTAAATGAGGCCATCAGAAATTATTAAAAGGGAGCTAAAAAATTATCAAGCACAAAACTTACAAGCTCTATTACACATTTGGTGTATGAAGTCCTGGATGGGTCCTATTTTATTGGGCATAGTGAATATGGGTGGTAAGGCATTTGAAGCAAGATTTTGTTGTTTAAGATAATCAATAATATTAGCTAGTATCTGCATATAGTTGCTACTGGGGACACTATCATCTGGCATATCCAAACCAAACTCTTTACTGCCTACTCTTGTATCATGTGCATAGCCCATGGGAATTGAACCTGGAAAGTTGTATTAGCATCAATTAGAAAGTACACACTCAATATACAATAGGAGTGTAATGAGGTATGTTCTAGACTAGTACACTTACAATTACATCACTTATTATCAGGTGAGAATAAAGTCTAGCACTAGTCTTTACAAAACAAAAATGAAATTAATAATTCTTTATCACTAGTTCGTGCCTAGAAATAGTCTGACATTATTGGGTACACCGGAGACCACAGGATTGTAAGAAAATATGAGCCAACCTAACAGAATTAGATTGACTTTTTTAGAATATTTCTTTATATTATAATTTAATGAAATAGTATTAAATAAAAATAACTTCCTTTGTTTAAACATCAGGGCCGAGTCTAGGTAATGTGTCTTAAAACAGTTTTGTTAATAAAGTATTTGGTTCTTATTTCAATTATATTTTGGTCATAGGTATACGGAAAGTTCTAATGAATCATCCAATTACGAATTTTTTACTAGTAAATAAAGTACATTTTTTAATAAGTAATTTTTTTTTAAATCATTATCTATTGCATTACTAATCAGCCAACTTTTTGCTACATGTACAAAGTTTCAAACAAGTAACGAAAAATAAGATGACTATTGTACCCAATAATTTTTTATTATGAAAATAATACAGGTATATTTGAAGACATTTGTTTGCTCAGAATGATTGCAACAATGACCAGAAGCATTTATATAAATGAATACCTTACCTGGGTTAATAATTTCATGGTAGTTGTCTTTAATGCCATCCTGTAAATTAAATCTTAACACTGTGCTTTCACCAATAACATAGTGCATGTTGGTTTTGCAATAATAATTCACATCCATAACATAGAAGTCTTTTGTTTTTAAAGCTAAAACAAAAAAGAACATACTGCAGACTACACTAACAGGACATTTTAAATTTCTGTATCACTTTTTATGATGGAATGAGGGTTAGACTAGAACAGAAAAGGAATACATACTTCCTTTAACATAATGAAGTGTAACCATGTTCTTAATATCCTCAATTTCAGCCAGCCGGGCTTCCTGTTGTTCTCTTTCCTGCTGTTCTATTTCCGCATAAGTTAAGCCTAGATAAATACAAGCATGAGTTAAAACACAAGTCATTGAAAATTAATTAAAAAGACATTCGATTGTTGCACCTTTAAATCTTTAAATGTTTGTTCAGTCAAAAAAAGCTATAAAGCTTTAAAAGATGCAAATGTGATCTACTGATGGTAGATCTCTATTACCAGAAATTATCTAGGTAGGTACCACCACAGCTCCTATTGCAGTAAACAAACAGTGATGTGCAAACATTACCGTGTTCCAGTTTCAAAAGCATTGTAAGTAGCGTAATTACTGGGTTAACTGGACTCAATATCTTGTCTCAAGTCGACAAGCACAATGTGGTGCTGTATATATCATCTAAACTAGTGCTAGGTGGTTATGGGCGTGTGTATCACTTAATGTAAGGTGATCATCCTGTCTCTCTATGCACTTCCTTTAATAAAAAAAATTACTAAATTTGATTATATGTATATTTTTTTAGAATAATAAAACAATATCCGAGTATGTATCAGCAATGGATAAATAGGCAATGATCAAAAATTGAGTAAACATATTATCAAGTACTAAATAATTTTTTTTCCAAATCAATATAGTCATGTACACAAATACAACAAATATAAAAAAATATTAAAAGGTCTAACAAAAAGTAATTATAAAAAAATTACATCTTTTTATCATAAGATATTCATGGCTAGGCCAACATGCAAAATAATGCAATATGACATTCTGCAAAAGATATACATTTTAACTTCTTTAATATATACTAACAGATAACTGTTGTTATTATCTCATATTAAAAATTATCATAAAAATTGTCAGAGTGATTTACATAAGAGTATTTATGTTAGTGATCCATAAAAATTTTTTCGTTCTACCTGCCCCTTTTTCACAAAAATATTTCTTAAGGCTCACAATTTTTTTTATTAATACAAAAATTAATAAATAAACAATAATTATTTGTAATGAATACATAAATCAATGTTTGTAAATATCTTTTGTACTATTACTACTATCTTGCAATTGTTTGTTGCCTTCCAAATGCAGATATGGCAATTACCATCTTTTGGAATCATTGCAACACCCACAAAGATCCCTTGCCTTGCCCCCACTTTGAAAACTACCAATTTATATCAGTGAATTAAAATGTGTATTTTACCTGTAGATGTGAATTTCATGTTAGGAACGTCATGTTTTTCTTTAGCTTTTAGAGCCATTGCTTCAAACTTGCTTCGAATAGAAGGTGGAGCCTGCTGCATACAAAAAGAAAACAATTAAAGAAAGATTATATAACACACAAAATGTCAAAACATATTTTTTCCTATTTATTAGTATTTACTAATTATGTTTGTATTTATAAGTATCATTTAATTGTGGCCATTAAAAAATGCTTTTTCAATCAGAAATAAGTAAGAAAATTAAAAATGCGTTAGAAACATTTATTCACTGCACCTTTTCCTCCATATAATCACAATAGTATAAACTAATTCCATCTTCTGTATTAATTTACATTTATATCTATCCACTACTATGTCGAAATTTCTTTTTAATATAGCATCCATGCATTCTTATGATCCATGCACATTTCTATGTAACATTTTAATCCTTGGTGCTACTTTCAAACTTCCTCTTATATACTTATTACAGATTTAAATATATATTTTTTTTACTTTTTATTGTTATACCATACTTCTATCTCAAAAATAATATATTAACCAAATGCATCTTTCTATGATATTTTTTTCTTAATAATATAAGCCTATATTATGTAGCAAATATCAAATGCATCAATTATAACCAACGGGTGCAGTAATAATTTTGAAGAATTAGTAGGTGATGTAGAAATACAACGCAATGTGTCTTCGGTTAAAAACTTTTATTGTAATAGTTTTAACTACATTATAAATTAATTATAAAAGTTTCGCCTTATTAATAATAAATTTGTGTAAGTTTCATTTTACGGATTATATTTTTAAATATTTTACAGTATAAAAGTAAACGACTATATTTTAATTGCAGAAGGTATTTCAAACAAATAGTTATTGTTGCACGCACCACAGCAGAAATTTTTCTCAACAGAAAACAAATTCAATAAATTATATCTTTTATTAAAACTTCTGTTTGTAGTTTATTTTGGAAAATTTATTCTGAATCATGTATAAGTGTATTTTTCCGAATTCACACAGATTTTCTAAGAACAAACTAATTAAGAAATTTATAATTGTTATGCAGAACCGTTACATTTTTATAGTAAAAAGTAGAAAAAGCGTTTACCTTTAAGCCAAAACTTTAATTATAGTGTATAATACACAGCGCAATAATCATCCGAATATCACACACAACTAATATTGACGAACAACTTTAAAATTTGAAATAACTATAAGTACCTTCCAAAAAGAATCGGCGGCTTCGGCTACTTGTATCATATTTTCATAATGAATACCTTCTTTACTTCGCTGTTTTTTAAAGTCGACCATGAAAAAGTAAAATGCGTTCCTAGGCGACTTCCTTGGCATTTTTTATGTTAAACAATAACAGGGTCTTTAAAATAGAGGATTTGGACAAAACTAAGCGAAAGTAGACAAAGAGTGAAGCGTATTTATCATAGCATATATAAATCGCAAGTATTCGCATATAACAAATAACAGTTGTTCTTGCGATGTCATTATATCTGTTAAAAAATATCATTTGTAATTCACCATACTCAAGTTATTCAACCACCACCATTAACAATCAACATTTTCTGTATTCGATAACAGCCGTCACTAACATAGTTTGATATAACAGAATAGTCAAAAAAAATTAAACAACTATTCTTGTTTTTGTATTTTGTATAATATTGCGATAAGCTAAAACGTGACGGTTCGGCCATGTTGAAAGAAAATTAACAAAAGAGGTATACAAGGTAATAATGATTAGACATATCGGTGCAGGTCGACCTAGGCGGATATATCCCGATCAAATCGTAAATGTCGTAAAGAAAGGCCGGGTCAAGAGTACTCGCAACCGATGAGCATGCATGAGTATCCTTATGAAAGTGGAGAAAGCGAGAGAGGTGTGCCAGGATCGTAGTAAGTGGAGAGAGGTGGTCTCTGCCTACTACATTGGGAACGAGACGTGATATATATTGTATATGTAAAACGAAACGCACATAGTATTTATTTGAAATAAACCAAAATTATAGGAAATCGTTTCATAAGAAGAAATCCTCTTTGAAAAGCGAATTCTTAATTAAATCGTTTTATCTATTATTTGGTTGATTAATTTTTCTCGCTCACACCCTTTGTATATACTGTTGCTAAAACGAGAAGCATCTAGTACTGTACTCGACTAATAAGCTGTGGTTGAAAAAAATAAAACTTGTTATTTAATAACCGAAATTGGTACGTGTTATTATTGCCTATCAGTAACAGTAATAATAGATATTATGTTTGTCCTGTTATAACCCACGTCTAATAGAAAGATATATTTATATGACCAGATATTAGAACCAGGTATTTATTTATAAGTGTACAACAGGTGCCTATGCAAATAACTTTCTGTTATTTAATAATATCTGTGGAAGATTGGTACCATGTTATATATTGCGTACTTTTTACATGTTTATACAATTTAACATTTTCAATTTACAATTTAACAATATAACATTACATCCGCAAATTTCGTGATGACGTAGAGGGTTCTTTATAAGAAATTTTATATGTATTTAAATAATCATTTACTAAGTTTTTTTTTAAAGATAAATGGTTTAATACAAATTCCTTTTTAATTTATTCGTTAATTGATTTTTTTTAAATATACTACACGTAATTCTTGGTTCCAATAAACACTACATGTTTGTGTTGACAGTTCACAATTAACAACATAAATGTATTATGCAAAGCAGACTTGACATTTCAATATAAACCGTATCAACGACTCACATAATTTAATTATATACCATTATGACATTAATTCATATACCATTATATAATTGAATAGCTCGAAATTAATTAATAATAAAAGCCTGTAGTAGTAGAGAGAATTATTTAACATTGTCATCATCAACCCGCAACAATTCATTGTTGGACATTTTTTTTTTTGTTTTACGTGGGGGAAATGCCTACGCATACTCGTCCTCGCGGGGGCAAGGACGAGTTATGTCGGACTTGCACCGACTAAAACCCCCACGATGTTCCGCCTCATCGCCATGATGGTAGGGTCACGGGAACGCATGCACTCAACCGCGACCCTGCCGGCGCTGGCCGCTTGCGCAGCCCCACCTCGGGAGGGAGGGACGAACCCTCCCTTTCCAGGGCGCGCCGGAACATGCAGCGCGCCCCCTCCTCGACCTCATGCGTGTGCGGGCGACCGGTTCCCCCGAACCTGTCGCCCAGAGGCCATGGGAGCCACTGGAGAAAACCTCTCCCGGCTCCCCGCGGCGGAGAAATGTTAGGCCCGCCGCTACCTGTCAACGGCCGCGGAGGATAGGGAGAGCGGCGCATCTCAATACCGGCACTCCTCTTCCCCCGTGGCCCCACCGCCGCCGCATCGCCGGTGCGACACCGGTTGGCCGCAGAGGGTACTCCCTCCGCGACCCCACCTCGGCTGCGAGGGGCGGTATGAAACCGCCCCTGCAGCCGGCCGCTAGGGCAGCACACAGCCGCCCCTGCGGCCCCCGGCCGTTCCGGTGAGCTCCAGTTACCCCAACCGGTGCTCGAACCTGGAGCGGCCGCTTCGGCCAGCCCTTCGCCGCGGGCCGGCCGGATGGGTTCCACTTGGCTTCACCGTGTACCGGACCACGGTTACTAAGCCCCTCCGCCACGACAAGGCGAGAACCCGTTGGAGGGGTCATTGTTGGACATAGGCCGCTCCCAAGAAGTCCAACTAACTTTTATAATTATTTTCTCTGTTCATTTATTTACTAAGTTTGTACTTATTATTAATCAAAATGTAATTTTCATTTTCTTTATCAATAAATTACACCCATTCTCAGAGTAGGTGTTAAAAAATTTAATGATTTGAAAAAAAAACCATGTCAAATATTAATAAAGACTAGAAATGTATTAAAAAAAATTTAAATTGAATTCTAAGGTGGCATTTTCATTTTTTATTTGTTATCTGGTAGAAATAGCTTTTTAGACAATGAGAATGCTCATTGTACATTTATGTTTTTATATAAGTTATTCCATAATTTATAATCGGTATACAATAAAAAATAAATAAATAAATATTTGCAATTAATGCATTTCAAACAGGATTTAAATGCTCAATTTTAAATTACGGTATTGAAAAACCAAGAAGTATTTTAAAACCTAATTTCTAGAAAGACTTGTACCTGGCCGGTCTGGTGTCAAGTTTCGCTAGTATGGGCCGTACCAATAGAACAGATTATTTATTAAAAATTCTTGGAAACTCTTGTATTAGTTACAAACAAATGATACATTAATGTTTGCTATTGATTTTTACAATTACAAACAATATAAAGATGTTCTATTTAAAGTCTATATATATTGAGATTTATTAAAAGTCTACATAAATATCATTAGTCATACTTAGTATGTACGTTTATTGTATTGTTATTTAAGAATACCTACAAAAATCGTTACATACAACTCCTTGCTTTATCATTAGCTCAGTTAACGGGATGTTTTATACCAAAAATTTAATTTATTTAAAATAAGGCATGTGTCTTGTAGGAGCCATCAAAATATTATTAGGTACATTAATACTAATAATCTTTAAAAATATAGACTGCTTTTAATTTTTTATGGACATTTATGAATTTAATTTAATAATGAAAACAATGTTTTCACTTGATCAACTATTTATTCCAATGATTTGCTAACTTTGATTAATTACCTATTTATATTTAAAACAAGCACTTTGAAGATTTTATACTATCATTTAGTGCATTTGAAGTATTTAAAACAACAGGTTAGTTATGTTATGAATTTTTCATTTCGGAAACTCTTATTAAATTACTCTATATCTTTATACTTTTCTTTATGTGTTTCAATTATATGTCGAGCAAGATCATTTATTCTGTAGCATTCTCTAGTGCATTTGTTACAAGGAAATGGTATGATACCATTATCATGCAATTTGGTTTTATGAAACTCCAGCATAGGTTTTGTGGGGAATGCCATTGTACAGCCAATATGCGAACATTTATGTTTCTCTTTATTCTTGTGCCTGAAACTGAAATGATGTGCTAATGCTTTCACATCATAGAAACTGCTTATACAAAGTTTACATTTCAAGGGCCTCTCTCCAGTATGTTTCCACATATGCATTTCCATGTTTGCAACATGCTTTGAGCATAAAGAGCATTGGCCTGACTTTGATGAATGTATTCTATTTATATGAACTTTTAAATTTCCTTTGACATTAAATGTCCGACTGCAATGGTTGCAGACAATTTTTTTTGGTTGAGAATGGATCTGTAAATGTTTTTTTTTAAATTATTTCTGTATTTAAAAGATGCATTACATATTACACATGAATATTTCTTTTATTTGAGTGAACTTTTATATGCATTTTCAATTCTTTCTTTGTACAAAATGTTTTGCTGCAAATTGAGCAAGAGAAACTTTTGATTCCTGTATGACGTTTCTGATACACCTATTTGTATAAATTTCAGAGGACAGTTTTTGCAAGCATAGGGTGTTTCACGGGTATGAATATGTAGGTGTACTTTAACATCATTCTTTGTAAAGAATAGTTTTCCACAGCTTTCACATATAAAGTCATGGGACCTTACTTTAGAATGATGTTGCTTATCTTTATGCATTTTCAAACTTCCTTTATTTTATATATTTTATTATAGGACTGACAAGGGTACAGTATTTTTTCTGTGTCTTTGCATATGTTTTATTAAATTAGAATTACTCGCAAAAAAACTAGTACAGTCAGAACATTGGTATTGCGAGACGTTTTTATTGGAGTAGATACTAATTCTCTCCTTTGTTTGACTATTATGTTCATTTTCTGATTTTGTTATCGCGTTTTTAATATTACCAAGAAAATATTCATTGTCATTGTTAATAGCACCATCATAGCAATCACATATTTGCTTGAAAGGATGATTAGTAAATGATCGAGTAGAAGTTTTGTCAGAAGTTTGACATTTCAATGCAAACCTGGCTTCTAGTTCTTTTTTGCAAATATCACAAATAAGTGAGGGTAGATCATCATTTTCGGCTATTTTTTATACTTATTGGCATTCCGTCATCACTTCCAAATATATTTGAAATACCCGCACTTTCACAGCAAATACGGCAGATATTTTCGTCGACCATTATCTATTTTTGAAGTTCCTTTTAAATGATTATATATCAATATTTTTATTTAACTCCATTAACTCTTATTATAGTTATGAGTATATTTCATATTATATGTGTACAATAAAGTTTATTTTTGTGTCAAATATTAGCCTTGTCAAACTACTAGTTATTTTGTTGAAAATAAATTTGTGACACTTATTTTTTTATAGGACGGTGGGCAAACCAATGAACAGTTTATCTGGTGGAAAGTGATTACTGACGCCCAAGATCAGTCGCAACACCAGAGGCGTCACGGCTGCGTTGCCGACCTTTAAGAGAATAATACTAATATTAATATTTAAATAAATAAAAGTAATACGCTCTTTTCTTAAAGGACCTATGTCTTATTATGATCATTATGTATATTTTAAATATTTATCATTTTAGCCTAAATAGCGATTTAATAATACGAAAGAATTATTTTTGGTAGAATTATATTTACATCACTTTTGTATAATCTCAAGGAATTATTTAAAAACTCTTTCAATTCGAACTTTCTGTAATCTTAATCGGTATATACATTGGCTAATATTAAGTGCTAATATTTTAATTTTGCGTAATAATAAAACAAGTTATTGAAAGACAGGAAATAAAACAAATTTCCAATGGCCATACATTTTTTTTTGTAACTTTGTAGTAAATTTGTTTTTTGAAGCGACCACACCGTCAAAAAACCTAATGGACAGACTGTCATTCGTCAGTGCTGAGTGTGCCACTTTTTATAGCTATTAGTGATTTTTTAAAAAATAAAATTATAAGTTATTTCAAATTATCTCTGTGCTAAAATTTAATGAATTTACTTTTATTAATGTTTATGGACTTTTTAACTAAAGAGTTTTACGTACAACGTATGAGGTCAGTTGTTTATATTTCTATAAAAAAATATTATTTCGTTAATTATAATTCAACAAAATCTTACACTAATCAAAGAAAATATTGTTTAATTTGTTATATTAATTTTAAATTTCAAATAGTGCAGCTGTTAGATATGGAGCATAAATTGTATTTCATTCCATTAGATACATCTGAACTAAATTGTTGGTATCCGGACTATATCGCGATCTAGTTTGTTTCTAATATTGTATGATTGCCTCTTAGATATTTACACTGCCAAAGATCGGATTCCTTCAGCAGACTCAATGATAACATTTAGTTTGTAGTAAAAAGTAGTTATTTAAATATTGAAAATGTCTTAGTCTTGTTGTCTATTTATTTGAAATAAAATAAATGTATTCGAAAAGATTTCATGCTAAAAAAAATAAACTATTAAAAATTATTTTAGTTTTTTTTCCACAATTATTAATTCCTTTCTTTACTTTTGGATTCATTATCTGTTTGCTATTTTTTTAAAATTAACTCATAATTATAAAATTGTTCAAACTCAAACTAATTCTATGAAGAATACTTTTAATTAATATAATAATTATAACTTCATTGTCATGAATGTAACATATTTTTATGTATTTCATACATAATAACAAATAAAACAGTTTTGAAATAACTACTAAATATTTTTTATAAATTCTGATAAATGTTATTCATGTTGAATAAAATTTGTTCTAGGGTTTTTATTAACATATTACAAATATGGTTTCATAAAGATAGTTTTTTGTTTACACCATCTTACACTTCAAGAATCATTGTTCCAATGAAATGACATTACATAATGGCTTGTATTGTAAAAGTTTAGTAAACAAATATGTTCAGACATTTGTATCATAGTATTGTACGAGGGGTCCAGAAAGTGAAAGAAATAACATTTCTACGCAGGTGTGTGTGGAGGTGTGCAAGCAATAATATCTGCAATGTTTATCCAAAAGCATTGGACATTTGTAAATGCCAAAAAGGTGGTTTTCCTAGTTCAAATTGAGTAAATTTTGATCTGTCTGATTTGTATCGATCAGGAAGACCATCAATGATAGACAAAGATGTGTTAAATATGGAAGCGGAAACAAATCCATGTCAAACAAATGAGGTATTTTAAACAGTCTTAATGAACCTCAATTAACCATTCGAGAATATTTGAAGTAAATTTGGAAAGTAAGCAGGTGTTTGGGTCCCACATAGTCTGTCAATAACATTAAGTATCTTTACTTCAATACATGATAGATTAAATTCATAATAAAAACTTTACTGTTGAAAAAAAGTTTATGTAAAAAAATCCTTTAGGGGTGTTAATAAGCTTCTAATTTATATGAAAATATACCTATTGTTATTTAATTTTCATATTTTAATTTATAATAAATCATTTGTATATTTTCCTAAACATTTTATCCTGTAAGATATATGGATATATACATATTGCAGTAATATGCACATATGCAATGTACTCATATCTCTGTTTTTATATATTTAATTAATATTTTCCATAATATACATATATTCCGTATACTTATAATATGTAAAATATATATATTATTTATTATGTTTATTATTTATCTCTGTTTAAATAATATTTTATAATGACTTTAAGTAAAGATTAAAATATGACGAAATCTGTCTGTAAGAAGAATAAAATGATTTAGTTATGATTCACATGTAATTTGATGTTATCATTAATATTAATAGTTATTATTTCCCTATGTATATTGGATATGGAATTGCTAATGAATAATGAATTATAGCGAAAAAGAGATAATTATAATTGTATGTATAAGGTTCAAGCTGTGGGAGAATAAGATATAACATGTTTCTATAATATTTCCATATCCTTCCACTTTTGTGTTATACCAGAGATGTAATCTACATACCATAAAGATTAGTTTCCACACTGTCCTCCACACTAAACTCTCAAATATATGAAGAAGAAGGAGAGAGAGAGAAATTTTGAAATGAAGAGTATATTGTTTTACTCTTCTTCATCATTCATTTCTTTTTTCATTCATTCCTTCAATAAATAAAAAAAATGGGTAAATCTCACTCTATCTCCCTCACTATTTATCTCATCCATAGTGTATTTCTCTCATCTTATTGCTATGACCCACTGGATTAAAAAAGGATAAGACCTTGTGAGATTCTTTACATGAGACCTATGTTGAACAGTGGACATTCATAGCTTAAGATGATGATGACAAAGTTTCACTTCAACCACATTGTGAACACATTCGATTTCACCATCGATTTTGATCTGCTCATCAGTATGAATTTTTTAAAGTCTATTTTCTTGACTTGGTTGTCACTTGTGATCAATATGATGTGGGAAATTTCGTATGGAGCCTACTCCTTTTTCTATCTATGTGTATGATAAATGAGATACTGCTTAAAAACCTTTCTTACTGAAGCTTTATTGATAGCTACCACCGCAGCCTCCATTTTCATTGCCAAAAAGCAGTGTGAAATCATCAGTGTTGAGGTTTGAACGGCACTGTAACCAGTGAAATTACTGGAGTAACATGATTAAGTATATTGTCTCGGCGACGAGTTCCATTTGGCGCTGTGTATATCATACTAAACTAGCGTCACGTTGTTATGAACAGGTGAAATGATAAGCCATTGTTAATGTTAAAACATGTTTTGTCTCAGATCAGCGACAGAAGCGGTGATGTGCCGGCTATCATGAGACAGTATCCCAACGGTCGCGCGACTGTCAATGACTACCTGATGATGTACCTTGCGAAATGGAAGCGGGCCGCTGCTGTCCTGCTCTTCATTTGGATTGTCGTCACATACCTAGTCATATCGCCACTAAGGTAAGCTTTTAAATGTATTCTTAGTAGATTAATATACAATTGATTTAGGAATACTTTTTTAGGTTTAAGGTCCCTTGGTTCGAAATGTTCAGAAATTATCAATTTAATAATTTATACCTACTTTTCATTGAATTATATATATTTTTTTTATTGAACGAAGCGACAAAACGAGTGGGACGTTCATCTGATGGTAAGCCTGCTCATAACCTGATGATAGTTAGGGTGACATACAGTACCGTCCCAGATAAGGCAGTGTCTGAAGGCAAAAGTCTGCAACTCGCGCGCGTTGCCAGTGTTGAATAAGGAAACGAGACGTGGCCCCTTACTATCGGCTTTATAAAAAGGCTCAAGGTCACCTAAAGGGCAATGGAGAGGGCTATGCTCGGAGTTTTTCTGCGCGATCAAATCAGAAATGTGGATATCCGCAGACGAACTAAGGTCACCGACATAGCCCAAAAGATTGCTAGACTTAAGTGGCAGTGGGCAGGGCATATTGCTTGATGGACCGACGGCTGATGGGGCAGTAAGGTTCTCGAGTGGCGCCCGCGTACTGGTAGACGTAGTGTTGGGAGGCGTCCTACAAAATGGACCGACGATCTGGTGAGAATCGCGAGAACCCATTGGATGCGAACAACGCGGGATCGATCGACGTGGAGATCTTTGGGGGAGGTCTATGTTGAGCAGTGCACATCTATCGGCTGATGATGATGATAATGGTGATGATACAGTACCGCATTGTGAGATATGCGCTGCGGTGGTTCCTACCTTGACGGTCTCGGAGAACAGGTTTGTAGTATAAACCATGTTAAGTAAGCTCCTGAGTTTTTTGTAAAATTAACTGGCTTCTTTTTCCCTAATGTACGTTACAAATACATTAAACGATATAGGATATTCATATAATGTTCATTAATTTGTTAAGTTAATCTCTTTATTAAATTCTTGGTGTTACATAAAATTGAGTGATTACAAAAATTTTCCCTCAACACCTCGCCGAGTATCGGTGACGTAAACATATTTGTTGCGAACGAGTCAGTGACTAACAGTGTATGTTTCTCGAACTTTTGGCTTCACGAATATCTGTAAGTTTCCAAATGACGACAAATCTCTAACTAAACATATGTCCCCCCCCCCTACAAAAAAAAAATTATTGTTGAAGTAAATAAGGTTTTTATTTAAATAAAATGATGCTGCTGGTAGGTGTTTGTTGCCGGAGACCGTCTAGGTAGGTACCACTGCAATGCCTATTTCTGCCGCCAAATATCACGTCACATTATCAACCGATAAACGTCCACTGCTGGACATAGGCCTCCTCCATAGATAACCACACGATCGGGTAGAGCTTCGTTTGTTTATTAGCAGGGTGCACCACAAGAAGGTGAGGTTGGCTTGGTTACCGTAATTTGTTGTACGGGATCTCTCAAACCCTTGCCGCTAAACAGTGTTGAGTAAATATGCTGTGTTTTGGTTTGGAGGACATTGTAATTATTGAAATAAGTACTGAGTCTCAACGTCTTTTATCAAAAGGCGTGCAGCATGTGGTGCAGTGTAACTCATCTTAACTAGCACCACTTTCTTATGGGCGGGGGTATCACTTATCAACAGAAAACGTCCTCGTTCTTCTCGTCATGAAATAAAAAAAAAATTCTGTGCCTTTTTAAAAAAAAATAATCCTGCTATAAATATTGTGGAAGCTCTTTAATAATTCAGGATGTGGCATCCACGACAAAACAGTTTGGGTAATAAGTTTTCACAAGCATCTGCCGATTGCATACCGATGTTAAATGCAGTGTTTATGTATCAGAGGTCAATGACCTTTAATTTATAAACATAACTTTTATTTTAATATACTCGTGTATTCTTGAAGAATTTATGCACTAACATAATATCTTATGGATCCGAAATATTTGTCTGTGTAAAATTCAAAGAAATTCTGGTTACTTTAGTAATTTCGTCGTCCACTACTGCACATAGGCCTCTCCCAAAGATCCCTACAACGGGTAGGGATTCATATGAGGGGATTTGGGCCATTTTCCACCAGGCTGGCCCGATGCGGATTGGTGGGAGCAAGACCTTAGTTTGTTGATTAGTAGGGTGCACCACGAGCAGGTGAGGTTGGCTTGGATATCGTGAGTTGTTGTGCGGGAACCCTTACGATTCCCTTGATATACAAGATGGTCAATCTTCTTACCCTAGTAATTGCACTAGCTACAGCGTCCTTCAAACTGGAAAAAAGTAATGTTTGGTCATTGCTATTTGGTGGCAGAAATAGGTGCTGTAGTGGTAGCTACCTAGACGGTCTATTAGTAAGAGTAGTCCCTGATTCCCAACTGTGGGAACATTTAGTAGGCGTTGCTTTAGACCGCACTGATAAAATGAAACTGCTTCGTTACTTTCAAATCTTTATGTATATATATATCTACCTATCTATCTAAATACATACACATATATATATATATACACTAGTGGTGATATAATTAGAAACACTTCTTATGAATAAAGAAAGTATAACTTCAACGTACAAATATTTAATATCACAACTTTTATTTTTGCCCATTTTGAACAAAATAAAATTCAGATAAAATTTTGAATTGCCGCCAAAATAATAGAAAGTCAAAAAAGCCAAGAAAGGAATGTTATTCTCCAATTTCAAAAAAAATTACGAACTATGGACGCTTTTTTAAAATGTTTCTAATTAGGCGTCCAGGCGGCCAGTAACAAAATAAACTCCTACATGTGTAAGACTCATTTTGTAATTAAAGGTAAAATATGTTTTATATTTTATACATTTAATGAGTTTTTTATTTGAGTGGCCATATTATTGCATGATTATTAATTATTGAATGTGTAAATTTTTTACAAACTATACAATGTCGCCGTGTCGTATAGAATAGGCCATGTCCTCTAAAACTGACCATAATTTGATGTTTAAAGGGTTGAGATCTGGGCTAGATGAGAGCCAGTCTTAATCTCTTATAAAGTCCGGAGCGTTGATTGCAAGCTAGTCTTGAGTAGTTCGTGCCTTGTGACAAGGTGCAGGGTCCTGCTGGAAAGTCCATGGTATATTTTTAAAAAGTGTATTGCTGAGAGGTTTCACGAAATGATCCAAGACTGTATCTTGATACACTTTGGCTGAAATTTTCACTCCTTTTTCACAAACATGTAGTTTTGTGACTCCTTGATAAGACACGCCTCACCAAACCATCACTGACGCAGGATCATGACCACGTTGTACCTTTCCGACCACCTCCACTTGAGCAGCTTCTTTAGAGCTGTGCGAGTACATTTTATCATTTTGCTTATTGTAGCGTTCTTCAATAGTGAAAATGTTTTCATCAGTAAAGAGAATATTTCTGTGCCTTTCACCTGCCTGTTGTATCGTGACAGAAGGCGTTTTGAGCGATCCACTCTAATAGTAAAGATTGATTTAGGGCATGTCCTGTATACCGACGATAACCACCGAGCTTCAGGTCTTGTTTTATAACACGGGATACGCGCCAGAGTCCTAGCGGGAATCTTCATTTCTCGCGATAAGATTTTTTGCTTTTTAATGGGGTTTCGACGAATTCTAGCTTTAATAGCATTAACAACCTTTATAGTTCTAACAGCATGCGGTCGTCCCGATCTTTTCTGTTTTTCGACAGAGGTAGTGTTGTTGTATCTGTTGATAGTGCGATACACGAACACACGGCTGATAGCAAGCTTTTGAAGTGTCTGCAATATGAGCGAGCGGACCGGCTCCATACCCACTTTGTGCGAGGCGATCACTGCAATCCTATTTTCTTTAACACCCCCACCACATTCCACTAATTTGATAATGAACACGAAAAAATATGTGAATGACGCACAATGGAAAGAAGTATTTAAAATAATATACACGTTCCAAATTCAAAATAATTAAAATGTTGAAAAATAGAAAAGTTTTTATGTTACAGTATTTATGGCTAGACTAGTTATAAACAAAAGAGGGATAACGTATAAAAAAATTACATTGTGTTGCTACAAAGCGTTTTCTATACATATTTAAGTGCGTCCGGTTCGGAGTTCGTCAAAGACCTTACTTCACGGTAACATGACTGTGAAATTTCTGTTGAATTATTTAGGACTTTAAAGCAATGTACCATACAGCGGGTTAAGTAATATATACAGTGAATACAATTTACTTATTCATTATACATATTGAAGTTTATCGTTGACAGGTTTTATGCAAATAAAAAAACTGTCATGAAACATAGGTCTATATCGTAGCAGTGCCTATTTCTACTGTCAAACTGTAAACTGTGTAAACATTACTGTTCTTGTTTAAAGGGCGCTGTAGCTAGTGTAATTACTGGGATAACGAGACTCAATATCTTGTGTCAAGGCGACGAGCGCAATGCGGTGCTGTGTACATCATCCTAACTAGCGCCACGTTGTTATGAGCAGGCGTATCACTTACCATCAGGTGAATAAAAACGAAATTGTATGACTGTTGCATTTAAATAAAAATTTTATATATACACAACGAAGTAAAATATATTACTGTAAGCAATTTTAACTTAATAGGTTTCAAAGCCAGATATTGTTAATGCAATAATTAAGCTGAAACCCTTTTTATTAATGTTTTACCTATATTTTGATTGAAAGTGAATATTGCTAGAAGTAGAATTATTAAGACGAAAAACATCTTCTTTCTCTCTAACATTTGCGTGTTTGAAGGTTGTGTCTGTAAATAGTCAAGCTCTTGCGCCAAGTAAAAGAAAAATCTTTAACTTAACAGAAAAGATTATTCTAGCATTAGACAATTTCCTTTATCTCTAATATTTCAAATTTTTTTAATTTTTTTTTTAGTTTTTACTGGATCGTGATACTTTTAAGTGACCACTGTCAATACTTTGCTACTCTTGTTTTATGCTTTATAGATACTGAACTATATAGCAGGGAGTTTGTTATATCGTATGCCGAGGTAAAGATATAATGCTCGCCATAATTCCTTATGAAGAAGCTACCGTTTTACTATAGCACATATTGAGAGTAATATAATAATATTATAAGAATAAATAAAGAGTGAAACTGTTGTGAGAAAACAATAAACTGAAACCTCTTATCGCGTAGCATAATATTGAACTACGTTAGTTTCATATAAAGGAAATATTTATTATTCACACAAGCACACGCAGATCTTTACACTATATTACTGCTTAGAGGTATACAGTAAGCAGACACCAAATAAAATTCATAGCGAAATAGATTTTTGACGGGAAGTACATCTCTGTTGCCGGAGAACGCCAAGGTACTACAGCAGATCTTATTTATGTCGCCGGACGGTGTTGTGCAAACGTTACAGTGTTCCGGATTGAAAGACGTCGTCACTAGTGAAATTACTGAAGTAATGAGACAAAACATCTAATGTAAGGCGATGAGCAGAATGTGGTGTAGTGTATAGTAACCTAACTAGCGTCGCGTTATGTGCAGGCGTTTTACTTTTACTTACCATTAAGTAAACGTCCAGCCCGTCGTCGCTTTGTTGAAAAAAAAAGGTAAGCATGCTGTAGTAGGCGACTAAAACAGTGTTTGGCTTCTATGGGATATCTAAGGGAGGCTAGGATGAAAGACAAATAGGAAGTGGTCTCTTGTTTCTCGTACCATTGGAGTTAGGTTCAGTTACGGCCCTCCTAGGGATGAGCTTAGGCGTAATGGAAGAAGGTACCGCTGCGTACTGTAGTATCTCCCGGAACATCTTGCAACGCAATGAAGATGCCGGGGTTTTAGGCGGTACAAGTCCAACATAATCTTATCTTCCTCCTAAGAAAGAGGATAACTTTTGAAAATTCTTACTCGGATAAAAAAAGGTTATATTGCTTGTCTCCCAAATAGTGTGGTCACGTACGGTCCGGTTCCAGAAATGTTTTCTCCCGAGAACTCTCAAATTGTGGAACGAGTTACCTGTCGAGGTTTTCCCTAGGAGCTACAATATGAAGTTTTTCAAAAAGGTTTCTGCAGGGTCGTCCACACGCCCAGTGACACCTATGGTGTTACTGTCGGTCATAGGCTGCAGTTACTTTTACTCGGTTTGCCACCTAAGTGGTATAAAAAAAAGTGTAAAACCAGTGCTGCCCTCCTGTTTGATGGATGCTGTAACTAGAGAAATTACTGTGGTAATAGAATTGATATGTTTGTAAGTTACAAGGTCAATATGGCGTTGTATAAATATTCTAACAAATACCTTGTTTCTATAGACGTTACTATCATTTAGCATTATGACAACGTTTGAAATGTCTTCCTTATGGAAAACAAATATTATCTATATATAGTATAGAGGATATCCAGATTATCATTAATTCATCACAAGATCTCCGAAAGTACCAGACGTAAACAGTCATCTGGCATCAACCATATAGAGGTCAGAGAACGGATTTTACCTGAGTCAGAGTACTATAATTAGAGTAAAGAAAAAAAAATTGCGATATCATTAATGTCATCAGATACGCAAAGAGGGTCGGCGTGTCAGTTTTAGTGCCAGTTTGTTAACATTTCCGGCGCTCGCTTCCGGTGCAGGTGACCGCGCGTAATAATTACCGGAAGATGATTTGCGTGTACAGAAAATTGAAGCGAATGTCTTCAAACAAACGTTACGGGTTGTTTAACAGGTTGGCGGACTGACAAAGGGGTTCAATCCGGAACGATAATAGCAGGAAAAAATATAAACAAGGGAATTATTATTCTTCTATGTAATTTTTTATTAACATATTTTTTTACAACACTATATTTTTTATTTTTATTGTATAGACCTTTGCCTTGATGATTTAGGTCATTAGATAAAAAGCCGCACCGGAAGCGGTTAAAAGTTATATTTTACATAATGTGTTCAATGGGGGTATATATCTGTTAGAGACCGTCTGTTGGTAGGTATCAATAAATGTGTGCAAAAATTACTTTGTTCCGGTTCGAAAGGCGCAGTAGCTAGTGATATGATTGAGGCAAGAAAACTCTTAACATGTCCGAAAGCAAGCACAATGTGCTGCTGGTTACATCATCTTAACTATCGTTTACAATCAGGTGAACATCCCACTCGTCATCTTGAATAAAAAAAGCTTTTATAATAACTACCGATTTCATTCGCTTTCTCCAATAGCTTTGCACACACACACACACACATATATATATATACCGTTTGACCCAAACCGGTACTATGCAAATGAACAAGCTTGAAACATCTTGATAATTGACATTAAGAAGGATTGAAACAGTCTGACGGCGTCAGTGTTTCTGTCTACTTCTAGACTAATGGGCTTTACCACCAAAGACTACACCGCCGCTTACCATCAGGTGGGATCGTAGACGAACGCTAGTCAATACAATAAAAACAAAATGGCTCCCAGTAACCATTGTATATATATATATAGTAGTTTTTATTATTTATATTAATAATAGGGGTGTAAGGGTTCCCGTACAACAATTCACCCTGCTAATCAATAAACAAGGCTCTGGTTCCTAACAACCCGCATTGCGCCAGCATGGTGGAAAATGGTTTAAGTCTCCCATATGAATCCCTACCCGATCGATGTGGGAATCTTTGGGGAAAGTCCAGCTTTGGACGTCTATCGGCTGATGATGATGATATTAATAATCGACGTCGTAGTAAGGTTGGAATGTTTTTTTTTTACACTGTAGTTTATACTGACGTCCAACCGTAGTTTTTTTTACATTTTGATCAATTTTTTTTCACTGTAGTATAATTTTTTTTAAAGAGTACTCCAATAGTTCTTTGCACTGATACGCAATATTTTTTACAATGTGGTCCAATCTTTTGTATAGTGTGGTCCAATATTTTCACATTGGTCCAATTTTTTTTCAACCTGGTCCAAAATTTTTTATACTGCAGTCCAATATTTTGATACTGGTTTACTTTTTTACACTCTTGTCCAATTGTTTTCAAAGTGTAGTCCGATTTTTTTTACAATATGATTTATATTTTTCTATACTGCAGTCCAATATTTTTTATACTGGTTAAATTTTTTTACACTAAGTTAATTTTTTTTTACACTGACGACCACATTGTTTTTAGTATGTGGTCAGCTTTTTTCTTGAATGCTAATTGTTTACTATAGAGCTGATCGTGATCTAGATGTAAAAAGAAAACCTATTACAAGAGAGGGGTAATTAAAAAAAACATTTTTTTTCAATTGATGAATCTGGCTTTATAAGTATTTTTTATGAAGATGTGTTGGTACCGATTTATGAAGGTAGTAATGGTAGTATATTTAATCATTTTCCTAGGTGCAATGGGAATACAGATGAGATTCTGGAGTACCAAGAGCGCTTGAAGAGTATCTCATCACAGCTGGATACATTGAAGCAGCAGCACAGTAATCTCATCGCGCAGATCAGGAAGTCCTCTGGGTGAGTTACATTCCATACAAGTATTTTTTTTTTGGACAAAGCGACGGGTCGTGCGAGACAGTTCACATGATGGTAACAAAATGGCGCTAGTTGGGATGATATTCGAGACATATGATAAGTCTCATTGCCGCAGTCATGTTTAAACACTATTGTGATGATTTCCGGCAACAGTAATCTATCACCATAACATACAGTACTAATTTGTAAGCAAGTGGGAATGCCCTATAAATGTAAGTATACTTTAGTAAATTTTTGAAGAACCTTTCTTTTTACTTACCGATAATTTTAACTTCAACATAAAAAAGGCTAATAGGTGTAAGGAGTCCCGCACAAGTCATGGGACCTTTTTTTGTTTTTTTTTTTTCTCTCGTGGGGAAATCCTCCATCGGATACTCTTCTGCTGCCAGGTCAGCAGAAGAGTTATGCCGGACTTTTACCGGCTAAAACCCCACGGCATCCTTCTCAAGACCCTTGGTCGGAACTACGGGAACGCTTGCGCATACTTCCGCGGTTCCAACGGCATTGATCGATTATAGGATCTCGCCTCAGAGTTGAGCTGCTACTCCCCACCTTTCACTGACACACAGACGCATCTGTACGCGCCGCCTCGAGGCCTTTGATATACGGCAACAAGCGACCCCCGAACTCGCTGCCGTAACCTCTCTTATGGGGGTTGGAGGCTATTATTCATTCTCCTCCGTCGCCTAGGTCTCTGGCTACGAATAGGGAGAAGAGAAGTTCTTTCTCTCTCCCTCTCCGCAGCCTCCTTTTGTGACATCACTTGTTCGCAAAAGGCGACGCCAGCACTCCACGCCTTCTCGTTTCCTGTCATAGCCTTCATAAAAGGTTGAAGAGAGAGGTCTGTCCCTATTTCAGCGATGAGATCTCGACGCAAATTTGTTCAACTCAGACAATCCTCCAACGTATGCTGCGCCGAGTCCTCATCGCTGCCACAATGATGGCACATAGCTGTTGGCTCTCTACCAATGCGGCACAGGTACTTACCGAAACATCCGTGCCCGGTCAGCACCTGTACCAGTCGGAAGGTCAGCGCGGCATGTGGTCTGTTCAACCAGTCATTTAAAACTGGGAACACAGCATCTATAGTTCTGTGGCCAGCTCGGGGATGTGCAAGTCTGTCCTTCCACCGTACAATAACAGACTGTCGAGCGTGTAACCTCTGGAGAGCCAGTTCTTTTGTGGAGAGCTGTTGTCCTTGAGTTCGACGTTCCGAGCGCCATACGTAAGTCGACGCTAAAAACTCCGCCTCCAAGTCCCATGGAGAGGACCCCGCTAAAACACACGCCGCCTCAAAAGAAACAGTGCGGTAATCCCGAATTACCCCAATAGCCATCGCTCTCTGGGGCCTCCTTAAAAAGTCATGGGACCTAAGCCAACCTCACCTGCTTCCCCCCGAACAGATTCCCATCTTTTCGTGGCGGTGGGGCTTATTAGCCGTGGCTTGGTCACCACGGTGAAGCTAAGAGGAGCCTAATCGGCCGGCTCTAGGCCCTAGGCCTCTAGGCCCGAAGTGGCCACTCCAGGTGAGCTCCGTCAGCTCACCTTGGATGTGGGCCGGTGGGCTGCAGAGGCAGGTTTATACTGCTCTATGCAGCCGAGGTGGAATAGCGGAGGGAGAAGAGTGTCGGTATTGCGATTCGTCGCTCTCCCTACCCTGCACGATTAAGCGGTGCCGGCGGCGGTGGGGCCGCGGGAAAAGAGGAGTGTCGGTATTACCTTCCGTCGCTTTTTCTATCCTCCGCGGTCGTTTAACGGTTGGCGGCGGAACCCAAGACCAGGTCCGCCGCAGAGAATCGGGAGAGTTTTCTCTCTTGGCTCCCATGGCCTCTGGGTGACGGATCCGTGGCTCAGGCGACTGTGAGAAGCCGAGAGGAGGGAGCGTTGTTCCGGCATGCCCTTATAGAGGCGGAAAGGAGAGGTTCTTCTCTCCCGAGATGGGGCTGCTTGGTGCAGCTGGCGCTGGCGGGATCGCGGAGGTGTGCGAAAGCGTTCCCGTGACCCTGCTATAAGGCGACGAGGTGGAACATCGTGGAGGTTTTAGTCGGTGCAAGTCCTACATAACCTGTCTTTGCCTCCGCGAGGGCAAGTATGCGAAGGCATTTCCCCCACGTAAAACAAAAAAAAACCCATCTGCTTGTGGTGCACCCTGCTAGTTAATAAATGAGGCTTTGGTTCCCACCAACTCGCATTGAGCCAGCGCGGTGGGAAATGGTCCATATCCCTCCCTCCATATGAACTACTTCAAATGTGGAGGATCTTTGGGGGAGGCCTATGTCCAGGAGTGAAGGTCTATAGGCTGATGATGAATGATTATATTATTAGTTAAGCTTTTGCGAATAGACTGTTATGAGTTTCTACATATTAAAGCTTTTCTGTTGTACGATGGTTTGAATGTGCTGAAATTTTGCTCAGCTCACTGAAAACTGCTTGTTACGTATGCAACTTGTGAACGCTGAAAGTTGGTACTTCGCCGTCATTGTCATTACCTGCCTCGTAAAACTACCCTCGCATATTCTAACAGTCTGCGACAAACGACTGAATGGACCACATAGTGAGCTTTATAGTTATTATGTATTCTGCACTATTTTTTCTTGGGCAGCTTTTTATGTATTAAAGATTTTTTTTTTATGGCAGTCTTAGGAAATTTTCTGAAATCGCTTTGGAAACGGTTTAGTAACATTCGTAATATTTTCATTGGTTCATGATACTACCGCTGCTACCCTTCTTTTTTGATTGTGCGCGTCACTATGAGACTTAAGCAATTAAGTCTCATTATCCCAGTAGTTTCACTACCTAACATCATCAGTCGATAGACATCCACTACTGGTCATAGGCCTCCCCCAAATATATCCACATTGATTGGTCCTGTGCCATCCTTATCGCCGGCCAGAGGAGCCGTTTTTTGTAGGGTTTTATATGGGGGGATTTGGGCCACTTGCACCTCACTGGTCCAATGCGGGTTGGTGAGAGTCAGTAGCTACACCTTTCAATTGTTAATATAGTAATATTTGCACACTACTGTTTGTTGGTTGCAATTGGAGCTGCGGTGGTATCTACCTACACGGTCTCTGGCAAAAGAGACCTACCAGTATTATCTATCTCTCTCATCTTAAGTAGCGTTTGTGTAACCAGCTGACTGGATCACTTATAACCAGGTGAACGGCTCGCTCGTATCGTCGCTTCGTGGAATTAAAAAAAAAGTATTATAATTCCTGTTTTACTATTTTTAGTTAACAAACTGTCTATCTGCAGCTCATTGGATATTCGCATTGTGCACTTAGACTAAGAGTTTAATGAATAATCCCTTCAAATCATCATTAATATACGTGTAACAAAATATTGCTATAAAAAAAATACGATATCTCTGTGAACGTTACAGTGGAAGAGCAGACAACATAACCCAGTGAAATTATAAACTACCCGCATGAAACTTTCTACAAACTACTTTCGCAGTCTCGCAGAAGCGATTATCGCAATTAACTTCTTTGAATATTCTCGAAGCTGCACTTAACGACTGTTGTCGAGGGATTCGCTACTGACTGTCTCATTGTGTGAGCACTTGAATATTTTTCAATATGTATATATAAATAGCCGACGTGTTAGGAAATGTTCCAAATCCTCCCATATGAACCCCTACTAACGCCGCCGCCTGGTGCCTGGCGGTACCGGAGGCCACGGTGACTGACGGCAAGGAATCATAAGACTGATCGATGTGGAGGTCTTTGAGAGACGCCGGTGTCCAGCAGTGGACGTCTATCGACTGACGATGATGATATAGTGTATATATACTATTATCAACTATTCTGAGCAGTCCATAGTTTTTAGATTCGAAACTACGTAATAGTAGAAACAGTATCAATCTCTTGTTATAATTTTTATAGCTTAAGTATCTATAAGAAGCTTTCAAGGTTTTAATAAAGCGAACGCTTATATATACATATAGAGGGGGTTCCACCCAATATCTTTCGGAGCTCAAGTCAACCTCACCTGCACGCGGTGCACTCTGCTGAATAACAGACGTGGCTCTGACCACCTACCAACCCGCGCTGGGTCAGCGTGGTGGGTTACGACCCAATTCCCCTCGATGAATTCCAACAAAGGATGTAGAGGTCTTTGGGGGAGGCCTACGTCCAGTAGTGGATGTCTGTTAGCTGATAATGAACGCTTATATCTTGATGGGTTTTGGGTTGAATTCTATCGTCACTATTATTATATGCACTATCTCTTGCCGTAGTATCAGTTAGCTGCAATATGAAAAATGTTACAATTCCTACTAACTTTTTATTTATATCTATTATCTGATCGCCAAACATCAGTTTAAAGAGAGCATCTAATGATGATGATTATTAATATCCATATCATATTCTTATTAATTTTGTAACTATCTACAAAACTATTTTGTATGGAGGGTGTCTGCGGATTTATGATGGAAAATATGCTGAATAATTTTTTTCTCCACTGGGCTCCCACTTGATCTGAATTTCATATAGTGTTAAATGACAAAGAGACCGTCGATGGTGAAGCGACTCCTCAAGCAATACTTACATGGCAGCAAATTTAAAATATAAGGATGGTAGTTAGCTAGGGTCAAAAAACTTGCCATTAAAGAAGCTATATTACACGTGTGCTTGGAATCGAACCAGGGACTGTTCTACTACGCAAGTGGATAGCTACCATTTTTATTTTGGTTTCTGAGGAAAGTCAGGATTATGTGAGATTTTTACTCGCTAAAACCCCCTCGGTGGTCTGCAAAGGTGCATTCGGGTAGGTCCCTGGATTTTTTACAGAACGCACCGGTGCCTCCTCTACACTTTGTTAAAACGTCTCTGAGGAATGACCAAACCCTCCTAGCCACCATCCCTGAGCGATACACTGTTCCACGCAGGTTTGCTCTTTGAGCGATAAGGGCCCTACGAAACTCCTAGACCGTTTTAGTCGCCTTCTACTACAGGCAGGGCTTACCTTAGTCTTATTCTTACTAACCCGAGACTACAGGGGTGGTTAGCAATAAAATGATAGGTTATCTAAAATTGTATTGTGCACTAGAGGAATAAGTCCTTTCAGTGTGGATTATTGAGGAGTTGATCATATGAAATGCAATTAGACTATACAGTGAAATATGTGTGTTTATGGTGTAAGTTGTGGCCATTGTCTGTGGTTTACTTCCTTCCTGGCTTATTTTGAAATTGTGTCAACGTTTACACAAGTTTATCAGCACTTGTTATCATCTCTTATCTTGCAGTAGTCGTTCTTTAGAGCAATGTTCTGAAATATGAACTTTTAATTTCCTGCAAATTATTTCTTAGCCAAGTAATGACTGGCCGATTCATAGAGATAGTGATCTTCATAATCGACATTTCAGCCTCACGATGTTCACTGAGGAACATGGGCTTCTCCCTGATTAGCAGAGCAACAGGTCCAATAACATTTTACTGGAGGTAGGTATCATATAGGTAGGTACCAGTGCGGTGTCTATTTCTGGCTTCGGACATTAGCGTACAAACATTACTGTGTTAAGGAAGGTGTAGCTTACTGGGGCACCGAAACTTCACATCTTATGTCTCAAGACGAGCATAATGTGGTGGTATGTATGTCAGCCTATTATGGACAGGCGTATCGTTTACCATCTGGTGAACATATCGTCCGTCTCGTCGCCTCATAGGATAATAAAAGAATCACCCTCATTTTCTGTTGATTGTTATTGGGCGCCCGCTCTATCTGACTGTTCCTCAATTGAGCACCAGTACGAGGTATTTACTGTATGTACTTCCTGCCTCATGCTGTCTGCCTTTCCTGTTATGCCGTTATGTTGGCTTATTGCCTCTATGGATATCACATTACATCATCGTTCCGATTGCGTTTATGATGTGATCAAAATAACTTAAAATATTTTGATAGCAGAAAGAATCTTTTTACTTTTTCTTAATTATCTAGTGTTTTTTTTTTGGTTTCGTGTGGGTTTGGTTTCGAAAAGATACTCTGTCTTCCTGGGCGGAAGTCAGAGTTATGTAGAGACTTCTACCCACTAAAACCTCCTTGGTGATCAACTTTGGCGTTTGGAGAGGTCACGG
The DNA here is from genome assembly GCA_029030555.1 of Ornithoptera alexandrae. Lineage (NCBI taxonomy): Eukaryota > Metazoa > Arthropoda > Insecta > Lepidoptera > Papilionidae > Ornithoptera > Ornithoptera alexandrae. The sequence continues at coordinate 1,886,185 of JARDVY010000007.1, read as the reverse complement.
GATCTCCGTTCGGAATACAACCGCGGCCTCGCCAACGCTTCGTAAGTACTTCAATGACCAGAGTCCACGTCCAGCTATCATCTTCCTTGGGGTCGTTTAGAAGGCGATGAAAACCGTTATTCTAACCGTCAATGACCCCAAGTTTTTCTAGAGTCTAGGCTAGTAGGTTTGGGCTTGGTGATTTGCTTATACTTTTGATTTCTAGTATTCCTTTTGTTTAAAAAATTAAGAACAGTCTATATATTAGTGTAATTAATTTATATCTAAGATTTTGTAATAATGTGGTGTTAATGAACTATTTATCGGACATTGTAACTAATGACCTTAGATATATAAAATCAACGCACTAGTAATAGTTGTTTACTGGTGATAGGTCTCTTGCCGGAGAACGTCTAGGTACCATCGCAGCGCGTATTGCAACCGCCAAACAGTATTGCTCAAACATCACTGTCTTCCGGTTTGAAGGGCGTTATAGCTAGTGTATTCACGGGGGTAATGAGACTTTACATCTTATGTTTCAAGGCGACGAGCGCAATGTGATGCATTGTATAAGATCCTAACTATCGACACGTTGTTATGGGCTTATCGCTTACCATCAGGTGAACGTCCCGTTCGTATCGTATAATATATAAAAAATTATATAAAAAAAAGTTGTAACATGACACAAATAGTAAAAATTATTGAAATTGTTTATGAATATGAAAATTGTACGCTCTTTGTCATTAATATTTTTTATTGTTATAGATTAAATTGAAGATATATATATATATATAATACTTATTGACTTGACTAAGATTAGTTGTTGGTTAAACCCTCCATCGCAATTTTACAAGACATTATTACAATCGGACGACATAAAAAAAATCTTACGTGCAGATCTTGTACTACGAATATAGCAACGTTTTTTTATTTCCTCACCACCCCCTGAGTGCTTTGAAAAAAACGGTGAAAAAACCACGTTCGTCCTAAATACTCTGTTGGACAAACATGTAGATTGCCGTAACAGCAATCTTGGTGCTATGAATTAACAGTATGAAGATGATAGCCAGGATGATAGCTAGGTGTGTCTGGTCGTTTTCCACCATCGTAACTCTACATGTACCCGGAATGGTCCTCTCTATCTAGGTCTAACCTCCGTGTTAAAAGGCAAGCAGATAGCCTCGTGTCTCCGTAGTGGTAAACGAAAACTAACTATAAGAAAAGTAAATATAAGGTAAAAAAAAAAAAAAACTAATAGATCGGAATGTGTAGTAATGCAACTAAGTATATAAAAACTCAAAAGATGACTCTTTTGAGAGTAATATTTAACATGATTCAGAAGGAACTCCGGTAGTTTCCTCTCTTTAAATATGTTTCTTTGTTGCAGGCTCAATGGTAACCTGAAGGATTTAGATCCTTCGCTGTTTGGCTCCGAACAGGGGCCGACGGAGGAGTACGAGAACCTGCGGCGGAGAATTTACTCGAACACTAAGGAGATATGGTACTACATAAACCACGAGCTGGGGAAGATCATGACTGAAGACGTCAAAGTGGAGAAGATACAAGCGATATTAGATCAAGTAGCCGATAGGAAAAGGTGAAATATGATATAATACTGTATTAGTATATATATATATAGTATAGTATATATATAGTGCTTCAGAACATTTTAATTGTTATTATTCATTATTAAAAATTACACGTCAGATTAAAATTAAGCAGATATGTAAACATTTCCACTATTGGAGAGGGGGCGGTGATCACTCAAAATAACTGTAGTCATGGAGTGTTATTTAGTTATCTTATTTCTGATAACGACTACAAACTGTTTTAATTCATGCCCTTTTTGTTTGTACCAATATTTTTTATATAATCTTCTCTTTCGTATACTTCATGGCGAAACGTCGTTCTTGTCATGGAACGCTCTTTATGACGACTCAACCAGCTGCCTCTACACCGCTCTGTTCTTGGTACGTCTCAGGGCATTGGGAATGTTGGTGCCTAAGATTCTCATTATCTGGTCAGGCCATCGATACCGTGATCTCTTGCCCTCGATCTTTCCTACTACAACCAATTTATCCAGACTATCTGGTTGGTCTCCGGACAATATAGCCAAACTAAATTTGGACTCGTTTGTAAGGTGGAGAATTTGGTGATGATTTTGAGTTGAGTTGAATTATATAAAATTAAATCTAAATTTCCTTATATGATGAAAGATATTTCTTTTCTGATCTCCTGAAGAGACTTGGGGTCTTCGTAAGGTGAGATCCAACGCTATTTCTTTCTATATGACAATTTCTATGTTTTGATGTAAAAGATTGTTGTTGTAGAGTTTTAACACTACAATTCTAAAATAAATGTAATTGGTAATGCAAATGAACCATATGGTAATTTGCTTACTGATAACAACAGTAGGCGTAATTCCTATTTTCCGTGTCTTTATATGAAACGAAACAAAATTAGCAAAGCCCTGATATAAAGATATTATTCGGTTTTGTTGGTGGTACATGCCTCGTTAGGGGTGTAAGGGGACCCGCACATCAACTCACAGGACCCAAGCCAACCTCTCCTGCTCATGGTGCACCCTGTTAATCAACAAACGTGGCTCTGGTCCTCGCCAACTCGCAATGGGCTAGCGTGGTGAGAAATGGCCCAAATCCTCCCTCATGAACCTCCTACATACTACATACCTAGTGCCCAGCGGTACCGAAGGCCATACTGACTGTAGGTGTAGATCTTTGGGGGAGGACTATGTTTAGCAGTGGACGTCGACTGATGATGAGATGCGTCTTTCAGGAGACCGTTCTGGAATTTTTGCAATGCTTATCTGTAAGATTAAATAGTAGTTTGCTTGCATTGCCAAATCTTGGTTACTTGACGTATTAGGACGATGGTTGAAATTGTGGTTTAGGTATCCTATCCCGTTTATTGTTGTTGTGAGCATGAGTCTACAAAATTTCCCAGGAAATGAATTTCTCGCTCGTCTTTATCGTGTACTGGAGTATGGTTGATAGCAAGTTTAGTCAATTGCCATATCATCATTACTGTTTTTCTGCTTTCAATATATGAGAGTCCAAGATATATTCGTCTTTGGGATATTTTTTTGGGTGCTTTTTTTGTCCTCATCGTCTCCTCACTTTATGAGAAATTGAAGTCATGTTTTACTATTGTAGACAAGAAATACCAATAAGGTTCTAAATGATTACGGTTTGTTTCAGGTCGCTGCTGTCTGATCAACAGAAGCTTCCAGAACTAGACGGGTACTACGACTGGCGACAGAATGAAGCAGCCAACCTCAGTGATCTCATACAGAGGAGGCTCCGGTACCTTCAGAATCCGCCCGATTGTCGCGAGGCGAGGAAAGTCATATGCAACCTGAATAAGGTAAGCCTTGTCGTTGTTGGATGAATGTTTATCCATTCGCATCTTGCAAGAGCAGGTCTTGAGTCCCAGCGGTGGGAATATTAAATGACTATATTTTATTATATATTCGTTTTCGGGAAATTTTTTAAACAATATGGAAAATTTAAGAAACAAAATCTGATATGATCGAAGTGCAAAACAGATTGTACAATTTTATCCTACTTTATATAATATATTTTGCATATAAAAAAAAAACTCCCTGAAATTGTAAAAAGTAAATTGAACAAGTCTTAAATGTGAAAAATGTGACATTTTGCGGATCACAAATTGCCTCTTAAATGGACCATAGAAAATGAAAAATTGTCTCATGAACACATTTTTATTTCAACGGCGGAGTTAGTTACTTCATTCGCTAAAACTGTACAGTTGATTTCAATGTGAATAATTTTAATATATGTATTTATTACGTAATATATTTGTTACAAAATCTGCATATTATCTGTGAGAAAAATCTAATAAACTTCAAAGCATAGCAATTATGGAAGCACGATTATTCGTTTATATACATCACCTTGTTACTCTATTGTTTATTCTACGATAAAAGTTAAAATATTTCAATGTCCTAGCAAATTTGAATAATCTCACTCCTGGCTCGAAGCCTCTTCTCATGAGGATGGAGTCAAGGCCATTTGCCTGCGTTAGCCAAGTGCTGGTTGGAAGATGCACATGTTCATAAAAATTGTTCTTTGCTGTATGTCTCATGACGTTTTACCCTTTATCTGGTTCCTACGGTTGAATTTTCTCCTGAGCTACCTTTAAAGCGTACGATTGGCTTACGAACTGAACTATCATGGCGTCATCAGCATTAAAACAATTATTTTTAAATTTTTCTTTAATTTCATTTCTTACCAGGAAGTTTCTTAATTTTTTTTTCTATTCCTTTATACACCTTGTTTTCATCAGCGTCTTAGAGTTAAGCATAAATGGATGAGATATTAGCAGAGAATGCCAGTTTGCATGGATATCATAGTTTCGATTCATGGGTAGATTGATTATTATTATTGGACTTGGAGTCGGAACATGATGCCGTCCGTATGTAAAATAATGTAACCCCACACAGTGGACAGTGCATATTTATGAACCAGGTGATTTGAACAGTCATCAAGTATAACCATCGCTTCGCTAACAATTGAACACATGACTATAATGGTCATAATTTTTATTGTGTTTGCTTGTAAACCTTGGGATTTATTACGGCACCGCCATTGCTCTGGTGGTTACCAAAAGTTCAAGGCTGTGGCACACAGTGGAATAAAGTACAATTCTTTAGATAATTATGTTTTCTGAAGATGTTGCTCAGGATGCTCAGGATGAGGCTCGTGGACCCACATTACCGTCCCTTTTTTTTAAAAAAAAAGGTGGACTACTTGGAGTGTAGTTATCAGACTTCAGATTTTCGTATCGAGTTCCGATCTATGTGGAGATCTCTGGGGGAGGCCTGTGTCCAGCAGTGGACGTCTATCGGCTGATGGTGGTAGTGGTGTGGTGGATTTTTGATTTCCGGCGCACCTACTCGCTCGTCGAAGACGGGCTCGGGACCGTTCTTCAATCACCTTCGCCTGTGTCAGAAACTCTGGATTCTTTAAATATCTCTTTTATTGTATAGTAAATTAGTCGAGTCTAGACAGACGGTAAATACATACATACGTATGTATTTATCGTATATATATACTCGTATGTATACTCGACGTGTCTTAAAGAGTTATAACTCTAGGGAAATAGGTGCAAACTCCCCCAATGATCACCGATATACGCTCGTTAACTCGCAGATCAAGGATATGGTTTAACTGGTGATAAGTCTCAATAGCCGGAGACTGTCGAGGTAGGTACCACCGCAACTACTATTTCTGCCGCTAAACAGTAGTGAGCATTGCGGTGTTCCGATTTAAAGGGCGTTGTATAGTGAAATCAGCGGGCCAACGAAATTTATCATTTTATGTCTCAAGGCGTTGCAAATAAAACGTCCGTGTAAGATATCCCATCTGTGATGAGTCTGTTCAATGCTCATAAATAGATTGAAATGATTAAGGGATATATAACACAGCGATTACACGCGTTATATAATTTCTTATTTCCACTTCGAAGCGACGAGATGAGCGAGATGTTGATCTTATCGTTGGAGATATGCCTGCTTATAACAACGTGGCCCTCGCTTTGAGACATAAGACGTTATTTTTCCTTACCCCTGTAATTTCACTAGCCACAGCACCCTTTTAACTGGAGCACAGTAATATTTGTACACTGCTCTTTATCGACAGAAACAAGCTGCAGTAGTAGCTATCTAGACGGTCTTCGGCAACAGAGACCTATAACAGTGATAATATATAATAATTCAAAATAATACATACACGTGCATGTGTTCGTGTGTAATGTACATGTGTAACTGTAGATGAATATAAAAAATAATAAATAAAAAAGAGTAAATAATTAAAAAAAAAACAACTTATGAAACAATGCATCTCTTACGCATTACATTACACAAACAATACACCATAAATGTGATTATGAGATAGGTAATGTTTTCATAAAACTACCCGACAAATTTATGATGCACGAATTGTTGTTTGTAGCATATTATTTCTGTTGTTGATTTTAGTTTGTTAATTAAATTTGGTCGGGTAGTAAGTAATGAGCGTAGTATTGGAAACGAAAATGATTGTAACACAAAGATGTACAGCGCCGAGACAAACCGACACGGTTTACCGGCGTATAGCAATGTAAAAAAAAAGTACGTTAACCTTTATAGATAATAAATAAAAAAAAACTATTAATATATACACCTAATGATAAGTGCGTGTGTTCATGATAATGTGGTGTTATTTAAGATGATATACATAATAGCACATTGTGTTTATCGTTGTGATACTTAGTCTTGTTACTTCAGTAATTTCACTAGCGATAAAGTTCTTTTTCAAAAGTTATAAAACTATCAGGCTTTACTGTTAATAACTGGTAATGGTAATTTCTTTATTTTTTTTTACCTGTTAGATACCTATCGCAGTGTATATAATTGAATCAACAAACGCCGGATTCGTTCCGAGTTGATACAGATTTATATAACATTTTAAATCGTATTTTAATGAAACGCTTAGCTGATAATATAGCTGGAGCTGGTGACCTTACGAAATATATGTTACGTCATATTAGTACAGTAATATCGTTAGTTACAGCGTCCTTCCGTTATAGCTTTGCAACAGAATTGGATGGTGGGTCTGGTAATATCAGATATACACAAACTGCGACTCCATAACGAATTTATATAACGATAATAAAATAAAAAAAATATGTTTCAATGCATGACCAATAAGTGTATTCCACATTGTTCTGCGGATCACCACTTCGCTGACCTCTACCTTAAACTGTATCAGAAGCAGTCTTAATTAACTAGTGGTCTACTTGACGTTTGATTCTATCTCTATATATATACTCGAGAGCAACGAATGCGGGTCACCTAAAGAAACCTATAAATCTTGGAAACTAAGAGTGCTAGCTTAATAAAATAAACGGTGTTTAATAGACATTATAACACCTCTTAAATGAAAGTAATAAGATTTGTAAGTCACTACATTTTATTTATTAAAAATTGCATAAAGAAAAAAAAACTAATCTCGCTTTAAAACAAAAATAGGAAACATGAAATTTTTATATAGCAATATGATTTTCTTGAATTTGAATACTTTGTATTGCCTGCTCGTGCTTCCGCTTCCGTTATAGCGTTTACGCGGTTTGGGTTGCGTGCTGGCCGCTGGCCACTCCATACGAGTAATGTTCATCTCTTGTAGGTATTCATTCACAATGAAACCTGTATGAGGTCGGGCATCGTCATGCATAAAAATAGCATCCTCACCCAAATTGACCATAAATGGCCCAACGTGTTCATTAAGGATTTCTTCCACATATCTTAGGCTAGTTAAAGAGCCGTTTTCAATGAACACCAGTTCTGTGCGACTCTCAGATGAAATTCCGGCCCACACAAGTACAAACCCACCACCGTAAGCTAGTTTTTCTTCTATGCATGCTTACTTGAATCTTGCCCCGGGTCCTCTATACATTCTGTGTCTTCCATTGTGCTTGTAGAGCATAAATTTTGATTTATCGGAGAACATAATTTCCGACCAATCTTCAACAGTCCAATTTAAAGGGTTCTGGGCATATCTTAGTCTTGAAATAGGATCACCACTTTTTCTTTTACACCATGGTTTCAACTTGGCTTCAGCAAGTCGTCGTCTTACTGTCCATGCGTTTTGTTACTGATTTGTAAATTCAGTTCCTGTGAGAAAGCGATTACGAAGCATGATGTTCACCAAGTATCGATCTTCTCGTGTTGTACCACAACTAGTACTGCCTGTTCCTGGTCTACGTAGGTTAGAGCCAGTTTTTCGTAACGTCGTAAGCGACATGATTACAGGTTGAATAATAAATATTAAACACTATCAATATGGTTTGGTAAAATCAAATCGAAAGTCTCCCTTTTTTAATTTTTTTTTTTTTATAACAACCTTGCAATAACTAAGAAGTTTTATTATCTTAATTTAAGGAGTATTTAATTGTCTACTAAACACAATTTATTTCATTAAGCTAGCGTTCTTAGTTTCCGAGATTTATATAGGTTTTTTTACGTGACCCTGATTTATTGCTCTCGAGTGTATATATATATATGAAGGCGGACGATTGTCCTCATATTAAGGGTAGGCCTGTGCCTTAACAGTGGGGACGTAAAGTGGCTATATATATGTAATATGGAAATCTCATATATATATGAGATTTCCACTTATCACGATATTTCTGGAACCTTACGGCCTTTTTTTTGTTTTCAAATGGAAAATCTTCGAAAGATACCCTTCTTCTGGGGAGAAGTTAGGGTTATGTGAGATTTTTACTCCCTAAAACCCCCTCGGTGCTCTGCATCAGTTCATTTGAAGAGGCTTCGGGATCTCTTATAAAACGCACGGGTGCTGCCTCTCTACGCTTTCTCTCTTTTCTCTGAGGAGGGGCTTCATCGCTGAGCCATACGCTGTTCGCTTGTTGAGCGATAAGGGCCCCCACTCTCAAGGCTCGCGAAACTCTTAAATTCTTTTAATCGCCTTCTACGATACCATAGTCCTATTCTTACTAGCTGGAGACTATAGTGTTGGGAACCATAAGGCCTGGAGATCTGACATTTGATATGAATATTCCTTTTGCTGAGGATAGGTCAGCTGACAATGGATTTCACCAAATGTTATCCCTAAAGGGAGCTGCAGAGGAGTTACGGTACGCGAATTTGAAGTTACACGCTAAAACCAATGTAAATATTCTGGTCGATGACATTTCGTTATTTGTTAGTTAATTTCACTGACAGCTTTTTTGAAGGTGTAAATTTTTTTATATGTTGTATAAACAATCAGGGGCGGGTGAGTGAACTAGTTACATTTTAAGTTTCGTTTGTATATTATAGATATTTTATATACAGTGTTAGATTTATTAAAATCGGTAAATTAGAAATAAAAAAAAATATGTAAATGATATGAAATGTAAATCGCTGGTAGTAAGTCTCTGACGCCGGAAACCGTTGAGGTACTACCACATCACCTGTTTCTATCGCCAAACAGTAATGTGAAAACATTACTGTGTTCCGGTTTGAAGCGAGATGTAGTTGTGAAATTACTGAGGTAACGGAACATCTTATGTCACAAGGCGACGTGCATGACGTGGTGAAATGTATATCATCCGTAGTAACTCCATCCTAACTAACGCAACGTTGTTAAAGGCGGGCGTATCATTTACCATCAGATGAACGTGTCGTTCGTCTAGTCGGTTCGTTGAATAATAAAAAATAAGGACCTTACGGCCTGTGTCAAATATAGTTTGGTCTCCATTTTATTTCCAGGGTTGCGGTTTCGGTTGTCAGCTGCATCACATTGTGTACTGCTTAATATTCGCCTACGCCACTGAGAGAACGTTGATATTGAATTCGAAGGGGTGGCGGTACAACACAAAGGGCTGGGATTACGTATTCCACCCCATATCGGAGAGTTGCACGACGGCTTACGACGACAAAGTGCTACCGTGGCCCGGTAAAAGCATATCATATTTTAAATATATATACAAGTACAATAATAAATAGTTGAAAATTAAAAAAAGTTAAATCTCTGACTGAAGGTGTTTCTAAATTTTTGGTCATTCAATAAATATACAGACATAAATTTTTATTTCAACTGTCACCCCTCAGTTTGTAAACATGTATGAAAAAGTAAAAAAAAAAAGGTTAGATCAGTCGACTACCTATAACCTGGTGGTGACCAATTTAAGTCTACTAAATGAATTGTAACGAAAATTTTCTAAACATCTTCCTACCCACATTTTGGATAATATATAAAAAGCATGTCCAACCATAGATAAAAGTATATATCCCAGATATGGAATACGTCTTCGAACACAAGATTTAAGTCCGCTCATAAGATCTGATGGAATCTTTAAGGTTATAAATGCTTTAGAGCGGAGGGTATGATGAAGTGTATAAATTCTTGCAGTTAGATACGACGCCAAGGTGGTATCGCTCCCGTTCATAGATTCGATATCACAGAAGCCCAAGTTCCTGCCCCTGGCGATACCTAAGGACCTGGCACATAGGTATGCGTAGGTTTGTTTACTTTTTAAATTATTTCATAATTATATTTACTGATGTTGTTGTTTATGTATTTTCTTATCTACATAGGCTAACACATGCTATCAGTTTCACTTGGTTTTAAATTATGAAGCCTTTGAGGATAAGTCTCTTCTCTAGTTTTGGCTCTCATATGTTTACCACCATGACAACGGCCTTGTTTCTTCAACAGCCAGTTTACGTCCCCACTGTTGGGGCACAGTCCTACCCTCAATATGAGGGTAATGGACCATAGTCACCACGCGGGCTCAATGCGGATTGGTGACTTCACACACGCCTCAGAATAAATTCTAATTCATGTGCAGGTTTCCTCGCGATGTTTCCCTTCACCGTGTATATTTCGCTGTGGTTACTAAAAGTCCACAGATATACATATCTTAAATATTAGTCAATCGGTACATGCCGAGATTCGAACCCGCGACCTTCGGAATGAAGGTCGCCCGCTCTAACCATTAGGCCAGCGAGCTGCGAACTTATTACAGGCGCGGATTTATAATATGTCGATATCACTCATATAAATTTGAAGGAGGCAGTGGATGACTATTGGCTGATGATGATGATGATAACATCTAAGATTACACTATATTTGACTTTGTAATGTACCTGTTGTATATAATTGTATTATTATTTAATAACTTAGATCGATGTTTGTCGTATATAATTACACTTTCAAACCCAATGAAGAGAACCCGAGAAGTTTTAAGGAGCTTTAAGGGTCACCAAAGAGACATTATTAGGGGAGAACCCTCTCAAAATGCAGATTAGTCTTTACGATCTCAAAAATATCTATGACTTAAAAATCGCATAGTTACGCACGGCTGTTCTAAAAAATTTTTTTTTGATTTCATCCAGAATAGTCCGGTTCAATGGTGATCCTGCATCGTGGTGGATTGGTCAAATGCTGAAGTACATACTCAAGCCCATGGCTAACATGCAGAAGGCGATCAACGAAACAGTAGCGAAGATGAACTTTAAAACGCCTATAGTTGGGTAAGCTGCCGTTTTAAGTACACATAATGTCCTACTAGTAATTCCTCCCACTTGTCAAGGGACGATCAGGGGTCGCCAACCTATAATCCAAGAATAAAGTCAAGGATCATTAATTTACTACACAAACAGCAAAGGCGCCACGGTGGCAGTTAAAGTATTAATATTTCTGGACACTGTTAATAAAAGTTTTTTTTTTAAAACAGAAATTAAGTTGTCGTTAATATTCAACTAGGAGTACTTCGGAGGCGATAACAAGTTTATTACGCTGGTAACAGTCGGCACCCTTTTAAGAATCCAATTACTGAAGGCGATAAAAATTGTTGCGATCGCGTTTATTGCTATTTTACAACCGCTAGGTTAATGCGTTTATAGTTAACTAACTTGCACGCTCGCCGGAAATGAGTTAAATTAGTTTGTTTGAAAGAAATGTCTCTAGTGAGTCATATATGCTCTAATATAATGTTCTCCAAAACGTTCATGTTATTATGGTTCTATTAACTGACGACAAATGGTATCACTACCCACTGGATGCGAGCAACGCGGGACCGATCTGTATGGAGGTCTTTGGGGGAGGACTATGTCCCGCAGTAGACGTCTATCGGTTGATGGGGATGATGAACTGACGACAAAAGCAGGATCTTCATCTGATAGATACGCCTAATAATAACAATGCGATAGGATGGTTACCCAGCGCTTTATTGTCCAAGTCGTTCTTTTGAAACAGTCTTCTAGTGAATAATTCGTATTTGTAATAATGTAGTTTTTTTTTCAGGGTTCATATTAGGCGGACGGACAAAGTTGGCACTGAAGCCGCGTTCCATCATATTCATGAATATATGACTCACGTGAAGGATTATTACGACCAACTGGAGCTCACGAAGCCTGTCGACGTCAGACGGGTATACTTGGCCACCGATGACGCTAACGTGAGTCGACTTTTTTCTATTTTCATCATTCAATTTGATTGATAATAAATCTTAAAAGTGTAATACGTTTCTTAAAAAAAAAAATTTATTAAAGTTAAATATTTTATCACTCATAGGTTTGACCTTTCCTATCAGTTTTGTGTAAGACTTTGGTAGGATGCTGATGGGTTCCGGAAGATGCCGGAACCAACACATGACCCTGTCCCCATCAGAAGCATTTTATCTGTAGTTGCTCTTGATACCAAACTATATATCTTTGGTTCTACACTTTGGATCTTAATTTTTTTATTTTTTCTTTACACCTTAAAGTCAGCAGAACGATATGATACGTCTACTGATAACAATACCACGCTCTAGATAAAACTGCATCATATTGTGTTCTTAAACCGGAACACATCAGTATTTACACGCTACCGTTTGAATTTTACTGACATTTCCCAAAAGGTATGAACGCGCATGTTTGCGAATTTCTGCAGGTGTTGGAGGACGCGAGGAAAAAGTACCCCGAGTACGAGTTCCTGGGTGACCCGTCCATCGCCAAAACAGCAGCGACGCACCGCCGGTACACGCCGCTGTCGCTGACCGGACTGCTAGTGGATCTGCATATGCTGTCTATCTGCGACTACATCGTTTGCACCTTCAGCAGTCAGGTACTGTTGTACCACAAACACGTATGGGTCGTCAGCGAAACTAACTGCGTTCTTACAGGATTTATGAAGGAAGGATAGCAAATACAAAGTGGTTTCTGTAGCTCAGCGAAAACTACGCCTTTAGGTGTGCAGTACTTAAGATAGGCTCTGGTGCGTTCCGCAGAAGTTTCCAAGACTCCTCACAACGCATTGAGAGTGACAACCAGAGGATGCAGTGGGAAATAAAAAAGTTCTTTATATTAACCACTAGTTATTTCTCAATTTAAATACGTTTCAAATATCTTAGTTACACGTTACCGATGAGGTTTCAGCACCATCTTTTAAGAAAATAATAAAACAGTCACCCTTTTGTTATTAGGGTAGCTCGAAAATTATATTATTTATATCAGTTCTAAAGTTAGTCTTACGTTAAATATGAATACAGAATTTCTTTAGAAAGTATCATATAAGTTTCATTGTCTCCGTTTGTAGTGTTTAATTGCTTTTGACCAGTAACACGGAGACCCCTGATTATATTCTGGGGATCACATGTAAGTTCGGTTGGAAGTAGGCTTTGTTCTTAAACTACCACTAATCACAAACACGCTAGCTACCACCCTCGTATCGTAAATCCGTCGGCATCACAGGATTGTAAAGATCCGGCTGCCAATATACGAGAGCCGGAGTATTTCGGGCGAGCGCGATTCACCATCCATGGCCTCATTGTCACTTAACACCGTGTCAAATTAAGTTGAAGTTATAAATTAAGTGTTTGCGATCAGGTCGGTCGCGTCGCGTACGAGATAATGCAGACGAACCGCGTGGACGCGTCGGACAGCTTCTTCTCGCTGGACGACATATACTACTTCGGCGGTCAGAACGCGCACGACCGCCGCGCCGTGATGCCGCACTCGGCGGTTGGCAACGATGAGATCTCCTTCCAGGTTGGTTCATTTAAATTATTCATATTCTATTTATTATACACATCACGAATGGGAAATAAAACAGAAATCGAATACAAAATCTGTTATTTTCCTTGAAAGACGAGAATAGCAACACTTTTATCTAATGGTAGGAGATACGGATGTCCATAACATTATGGAAGTTAGTTAGGATGATATACACCACATCACATTATGCTCATCACTTCGATACACTAAATGTTGAATTCTCATTTATTTCACTAGCTAGAAGACTTTAAGTTTTTACAAAACCCTTGCTTTCACTTTTACAGAAGAGAGGATATCATTTCGAAGACATCACTGCAACTAAGAAAATGTAACAGTCAATCCACACCAAAAAATTTTTGGTGGTATTGACTGTTATAATGTATATAAAAAATATTAAAAGATATAATTTTAAATGATTAAATCTTAACTATGTTTGTCAATTTTCAGGTCGGCGACCTGATAGGCGTGGCTGGTAACCATTGGAATGGTTTCGGTCGCGGCACTAACAAAAGGACCAATTTGGTAAGAAGATACTATTAAGATATATCTATTAACATATAAGATAATAATAAGTGCACACTCTATACTCTCCATTAATTTGGTGTTAGAATCGATGCCAATGAAACTGTTAGGCAGTTAGCGATGGAAGCTGTTAAATTTTGTTTCCTGTTGGAGAATATCACGAGGCTGAAAGATGAAAGAACTGTTGTATATATTTTAACTTATTTTCAGAACGGTCTGATCCCATGGTACAAGACAGCAGACCATCTGGTGTTATACCCATTCCCGGAGTACAAACAAGTGCCTCTGTACAGTGATACAAGGCAGAAGGAGTTATAAAACTAACACACTGGTCGGTATCAGTGAGGATAACGGTCGAGTGAGAGACTCACTGACTTGCAGTTCAAATCCATGGCGACTTGGTAACTTCATTCCATTATTAGTTATGACTTTACAAACTTTGTGAAATTAAGTTAAAAGTGAACTTTACGGGAATGCCTTAGAACTGAATTAAGTTAATTCACGTTTTTATTTCTTTTTCTACGCAGCGATGAGACGTCCGTCATGTTCACCCGGTGGTAAATTGTGCATGCTCATAACAACATGGCACTAGTTAAGATGTCATACACCACATATGTGTGTATATAGAAATCGCTTCGACGAATAAAAAAAAAAATGATCTTGAATATATTGTACTTATGATTAAAATTTGCTTTACAAAGTTTTAGACAGATTTAATATACTCTTCATGAACCAATAAAATATTATACATTCTCATTCTGCCAAAAGACCAGCGAAAACGTTTACATAAAAGTATATTACTTTGGAGTAAAAAAAAATCATGTACAGTAGTTTATTACATACTAGTTGTTTATTCAATTTGAATGAATATTTTTGTGATTGTTTTTTTTTTCCGATCATCAAAGTAATGCGATTGTTCTGTAGGCTCTGTTACTAATTCCGCTCTCAAATCTAGAACAAGTTTTTATCACCTGAATAGTTAAAACCTCTTTAGGTTATTATTATTATAGTGTTTAGTAAATTTGTGCACAAATTAATAACTATTGTAAAAGGGGCAATAAGAGTTTTTAATTTATTGCTCTTTAACAATTTTGTGGCATATATTACTGTGAATTAATTAATCGGGTCACAATATTATTTATGATAAGTTCAATGATGTACATAATGTTGGAAGAGACTGGTTGGAACATATCCAATTCCTCTTACTTGGGCTTGTAGTAAAAACTGACTGAAGGGGCAATAGGGGGGATATTAGGAAATGACAGTAAGCTTTTCTTATGACATTTATAAGTACTCTGCACTCCTCAACCTCATGTTCAGTACTGGACTTTAAAAGGCTGAAAGGTTGAAAAAAATTGTTAGATTTACACTATTACTTCTTTTTATTCATTCCGTCTGCATGTTTCGTTATCATCATGAGTGTGGATAGAAGTCCACTATTGGGCATAGGCATGGATCGGTAATTCACGCCTACATCCAGCGAATACTTTCTTTACCAGTTCACATAAAAATGTGTATAAAAATACATGAACTCATACATATATAAATATACATACATATATTTCAAAAAGATATATTGGTGATGTCTCTTATCAGATATCGTCTAAGTTCCACTTCTATTACCATCGTCGAACAAGAGTGTGATATAATAGCTAATTTTTCTTCTATCCATACAACATTAAACTCATGGTTAGATAAGGACTCCATGGGTAAACTAAAAATAAGCGATTTTCTCACGAGTTCATGTTTGAGATTTATACTGTAATTGTTGCCGTTGATTTTTTTATTATCGTATACGTTTTACGAATCGAAGCACGGGTTTGATTCCCACTCGGCTTTAGTTTCCGGCGAAGGAAACAATCGCTAGGAAACTGATATATTTCAAGAACAATAAATTTCGCCGACATGCGACATCTACTCGCACTTGGCCAGAGAGTTTGGTAAATGGCCTCGACTCCGCAAAGAAGACAAGGCCAAGAATGTCAGTAATGATAACATTAATAAGGTTGTTTATTACAATTGTAATAATACTCTTTTCCAATCGAAATTATTCTTATTTACCACATGCTTTAATTGTTACATAAACTTTAATTTCGGCTAGAGTTTATTTATTGTCTATGGATCACAGCTTATTGTCTCTTGGTATCATAAAGTTGTTATCGCGTGTCTATTAAAATCGCCGTCATTGCTATAGGAGAACTTTTCTATAATTTACTGATTTTTTATAATCTTCATTCCATTTTTATTAACTCGCTTTGTTTGGTAATATTCTATAAATATTACCGTTATTTACCGCCTTTACTTTTTATTTAGGGCTCTGAGATGAAATTAACATATCAGTCTTCATTTTTGCTATTATCTATGTACATCTCTTTACACAGATTACATCTCATAAAATTAAGCTCGAATCTTAGTCCATTGCCGATAAAAAAAATCATTATTATGAACTCGATTACTTTTTAATTGTTAACTATTCGTATCCTCTCATAAGTAATATTATGTTGGGGATATTAACTGAAAAATCTTTACAGTAAGAGAAGAGAAACTTGGCTTTCTCTTACTATTATAAGGTGGGTGTCTTTAAGAAATTGAATAGGCTATTACTAGGTTAGTGCTCTTTGCCACCGCAGACCACATCACTTAACATCAGGTGTAATCGTAATCAAGCACTGACATTTTTAATAAAAAAAATTTGCTGACATGGACTAGTACATGTCCAAATGTGGACTTCACCTGATTTAAAGCTATTACGGGTATGAGACTGAAATACTATTTCATCCATATATACGTATACGATATAAAATTTAGTTTGGTGCTGGGTGTTTTTTTAAATATACAATGTATTGGTAACAAAACGGAAGTCGCGAAGTATTTATTAAATACTTAAACAACTTATGAAAACTTTCGGTCTCGTATCATGATCTGATATACATTACAAGTAATCTCGATGATTTCACTCATAATATTTAGTAAAACGTTTTATTTACAAGTTTTTTTTTTTTAATTTTAAAATATACACTCAAAAGGCTAAAAGTATGTCCAACAAATAAAGTTTAATTTTATTTTAATATAAATTAATTGAATATAAATTAAATTAATAATTAAGAAAACTGAATTTATTTACCAAAGTCAGGTTAACTATACCCAAAAAAACTACAACAAAATGTTTATGTATATTTTAATCTCTGGTTTGGACAGTCATAGAGTCGAGTTGTCTATGGCCAGCAGTGGTTTGCTATACGCTGATGATGATGATGATGTTGATTTAGTCATCGAATCGGAAAGGTCAAGTATATTTCTTGTAATATTAGACATAAAAAATCATTGCGTATAATGATATATTTTTTTTAAAACATGCACTGTTTATGCAATTTTCTTTTAATAAGATTACATGTACAATGTTATGATTTTTTACAATTGGAAAAAGTTACGCACATTTAAAATTTTTCGATTATTTCAATATATAATTGCTTTAACCAATTTATTTTTATATTCATACACGAGCTGTATTTATATATATATCGAAAACATATAAAGACTTGTATACAATGTACCCATTTTTAATGCTAATCAAAATTGTTATTGTTACAATTGTCATGTATATTCTATGTGATATATTATTAACTTGGCTTGGTGAAAATATTTAAAAAGATAATAATAATAAAATTGTTTATTATTAAGTGTATCTGTATAGGGGTTCTAATTTATATTGAGTTAAATTATATAATATAGCTTGTTGGTACAAAGTGTATTTGATGACTCATTGTTGACCGAAGACATCGCTGCAAAATTAAGTCCTGGAGTTGAATACTGCTTTCAGTATACACACGGTATTAGAGGGTTTTGCAAGGATCCTCAAATGTTACAACCAGCGCTACTTTGCTGTGTACTTACGCCACGTAGTACATCCGCACGAGCGAGAAAATAAATAAATTCGGTCTTGCTCATCATGTTGATGTAGTTTAAAAAATATAATTGCTCAAATCGCCTGATGAACTCCTCAATTAATAATGTATCTTAATAGAGAGAGAGTTGTAGAGAATATGTAAATACCAACTAAAAGTCACGTCCGGAGAAAGAAAACCTCGTGTACTTCAGATGTCATGTCCATTGATAAGACAGTCAGCTACGGGAAATCAAAATGTGTGAATGAATGAATAATAAAAAGATTCAACTGTCTTATTTTTAAAGGAAGCTTTAAGAATTTTAATAAATTAAACAATAATTGCTAAATAAAATAAAACCATAATGTCCCAAAATATTACATGACTTGAGCATTATATATTTGTTTATATATTCAATAACTGCATAACAATCTTCATTGATCGTTAACGAATAGTATGATGGAAAGTGCAATCTTTATTGCAAATTGTTTAATAAATAACTGTAAAACATTAAACTCTTATCTTTGGTTTAACAACATAAAATTTTATTTTAAACTAGGCTGCACGAGCTTTGAATCTTCGCCTATATCAAAAGACGAAAAAAAACATTTATGAAAATAATAAAGATTGTTTGATAGTACAACACAGTTATTAGGTTTTAAAATAAATATTGGACGTATAACTCAAAACCTATTTAATTGCGTAAAATAGCGTTTATTATCGGCTTAATAAAGATTATTTAAATTCCATAAGAGTATTAAACCTCCTTCGTGTGCGTTTCTTTCGTAGTTTTGAGATGTTATGATTGTCAATACAACATGGACCTAAATTGTGTGTATATAAACTGCATTGTATATAAATGGGTGATCAAGATAATTTAATAATAATATTAAAGTTAATTAGTAAGAACTATGGTCTTTTAATTACAACATAATCATTTTCTTGGTACAGTCATTCATCGATTGGTATAGATCAGCAATACCGACTTACCAATTAATGCTGGTAAGTCGCTGTTGACGGTGACCGTCTAGGTACCACCGCAGAGCCTCTTGTAGCTGATAAACAGCAGTGTGTAAACATTATTGTGTTCCGGTTTGATGAGCGCTGTAGCTAATGAAATTACGGGGTAACGATATTCAACATTTAAGTCTCAGACGAGTCTAATGTGGTGCTGCATGTATCATCCTGACTAGCGCCACGTTGTTATAGGCAGGAATATCGCTTACCATCAGGTAAACGTAAAGTTCGATTCTTCGCTTAAATAAATAAAATCTGAGGCCAGCCGGTCTTTTGTGATTGGGCCATCTGATGTTTATTTTATAGCATATTGAAACAGTAGCAAAAACATATAGAATCATTACCACATATTATTTTTTTTTGAGGCTCGCTACAGCATGACTAACCTGCGTTTGTGTCTCATGTGGAAGAAGGGTTGAGTGGTTGGCCGAATTAGATTGTAACTACCTCTGTTGTGAAGGTGTATGGGCATTGTAACACGGAGGTTTCTGTTTCGATTCCGGGCCATATATGTGGCCCAGAATCGAACAGTGGAGTATAGATAGTAATATTGTTTTTTTTAAACCGTCTAGCTATTGTTGGCTGTGCTTTGATATTTATACATATGAAGAGTTGAGAGTGCTCGTGGCTAAACATCTTGTGAAATAGATATTAAAGGTTAGCTTGTCTTAGACAAAGATAAGACTATCGCGACTAGCCTATATTTATTATGTGAAAAGCCTTGATATACATACATGTTTTTCATCACCGAGCCTACTATTTGACTAAAAATATTACCTCACAGCTATACTATTGGCAATGGGCAGGACACATCGCTCGACGGACTGACAGCCCGATGGGTTACTAAGGTCCTCGAATGATTGGCAAGCCCACCAAGTGGTGCGACGATCTGGTGAATGTTGTTGGAATCAGCTGAATGCGGGCAGCGCAGGATCGATCGATGTGGAGATCTTTGGGGGGGCCTATGTCCAGCAGTGGACGTTTGTTGGCTGATAATGATGATGATGAGATCATTCACTGGCTTTATATTAGCCATTTTAAAGAGTCAAATGGCTTAGACTCCTTGTGAAATAAGGCCATGTAAAAATATTGAGTGAGATGTTTTTTTATATTCTTTATAATCGCTATGCGATTTAAAACAAAACATTTGTCAAGCACATCTAGTAAATAACTGACTTTGATTAGCAAAAAATATAACAACAAAAGTATAGAAAATTGATATTAACATAATCGATTTATTATAAAGCGTCTACTTTGGCTTTTGTTGAATAAAATTGTTTTCAAAGAACTCGATTGGAAAGTTCAAATATTAATGTTCCGATTGCTCCGTATCCGATGAAATACTTATCCGACGCCTGCACACACTGCTGGTGGCTCTTAGGATACCTTCCAATATAGTCTAGATGTAGATGTGGCGATATGGCCACGAAACCGGCTGTTTGCATAAAATATCTTTGCTTATATAAATGTAAATTAACGCAACAAATAATTCTGTACTGTTTATATTTGAGTTGATAGAATAGAGATTTTGTATACGTTTGACTTAGGATCACAAGGGGAAGGGATAAACGGTGGAGGGAAATGCACATACCTTATTGATATATGAAATAAATGGATTCTCTTACTTTATGGTAAATGTTTTATTTACCAGTAACAATAGAAATACTCATAGGCGTTGCCGTGGTGCCCATTTAGACGGTCTTCAGCTACAGAGATCTACTACCAGTATCTATAATTCGTATTTGTAAAAAGATCTAGAGACTTGGAACTTGATAGGAACATTTATTGTTACCGACTTTAGGTCAGTTATGAACGGGTTTTAGGAAATGTTACCGCCAAAAGGTTGCAGGGGTGTTAACCACGGGAAAAGGCCCGTGGGGCGGCAGGAATATTATAGTCAAATTTCAAGTCTAAGTCTTTGTTACGGTTAGTCCTTGAAAAGTCACTATCGAGTGTTGTTAGCTATAATTAAAAGTAATTAAACAGTTTATACTCTGTTATACATTTTCTGGTTTTACTTTTATAACGATGTTTGTTTAAATAAATGACGTTTATATTTGAATTTAACAATATTAAAAAAAAAACCTATTTTACAATACTTTCACTCCGGCGCCGGTTTCCTGGCCTACTAAGAGGCGATGCCGGCGAAAGTAGCCTCTCTAAAGTCAAGTTCAATAACATAGCATAACAGTACTGGTTCAGCGGTCGAGCGCGCATCATTGCGCACTGAGGTTTTACCGTTAACCAGTAAGATATCATCTCGCGTTGTAGTCAAGTCCGTTAGCTGAAATCTTATCGGGTCCGTCGCAGTCCCTTTATCTCGTTTCTCCGATACGCTTTAAATGGATTGAAGATGAAGCAACTTATATTTTTTATTGTAATATGTTGTGTCATACAAGTGGCGGTGCCGGCTAAGTATTTGCCTAAGTGGAAGAAGCAGGTGAGTTTTTTTTTATTAATTTAAAAATGCTAATGATTTCGCTTTAAATAGCTTTGTTTGTTGCGATTGTTAATAATATTAAACTACACAATTATTCTGTTATTTATTGCAAATGCTATATATATATACATTATCACACATTTTGCTGCATAAGTTAACAATTATTTCATTTATGGGAATTATCAAATAAACAAACTGACCAGGGTTTTTTTATATGAAATTAAACGACGAGACTAGCCCATAACAACGTGACGCTAGTAGATGGTATGCATTGCACCACTCTGAGCTCGACGCCTGAGACATAAAATGTTGTCTCGTTACGTCAGTAATATTTTTTTCTTTCATAAGTGCATTCGGAGAGGCTCCGGGATCTCCTATAGAATGCACCGGTGCCCCTCTATAGTTTCTGTTACGTCTCTGAGGAGGAGCCTGACCCTCCTAGGCACCATCGCTTAGCCATACGCTATCCCACGGAGGTTTGCTTGTTGAACGATAAGGGCCCCCGCCCTCAAGGCCTGCGAAACTCCTAGACCCTTTTAGCCGCCTTCTATGACAGGCAGGGTTTACCTTAGTTCTATTCTTACTAGCCCGAGACTACCACTAGATACCTACCTAAAACCCTTTCTATATTAGGTCGAAAGTTGGAAGACAACCCTGCGCATTTGAACCCTTGTTTATTTGATAATTCTCATAAATGAAATTATTGCTAAATTATGCAGCAAAAATTGGTGATAATAAATATATGACGGAATGATGAAAACTTGTAGCTTATTTTTTTTTTTAAATAAAGCTGATTGCAGAGATCACGCTGAGTTTGTAATTAATTGATATGATGATGATGGATTTCGAGTTGCAGCGACTTTTGGGGAAGTGTGTTATGAAATTTATGTGATGGAAGGGTAGTTTCGGCTAGCTAAAACCCATATTGTGTGTGTCGTAGAAATGAGAATGCTAAAATAAATAAAGATTGTGTGTCCACTCGTTTAAGGGAAATATGAAGGAAGGGATTGGAATGGAGGATAAATGAGAGAAAAGAATGAAAGATAAGAACGGTATAAAAGAGGAGGATCTCTCCTCTTCTCAGAGAATGAAGGAAAAATAAATGACAATGTAATAAAATAAATACAGAAAGAATGCAGCCCAGGCCCAAATTTGCCCGGGGGAACGCTGTAAAAAAAACCCTCATCTTGTAAATCTGACAACAACCCTATTGTGTTTCGGCCGTTAACGTATGTGGCCTAGAGTAATTATTGGACAGACATTAAATTTTGACAATAAGCTGTTTTTTTTTTAAAAAGAAACTATTAAATTTTGTATGATGTTGGTATTTATGTTTGTGCTAACTAAAACTTTTGGTGAATAATCATTCTTTAACTAATCTAAGTAAGTTTCATCTTATTTGTTTAACACGGATTGCGGCCGAAGGTCTTCAATGACATAGGTTATCCTAAGTTATTCTTTATAAACTTTGAGAACGTTTGAGATAATAATAAAACTTAAAACATTTTAATTTATCTTGAATCAGTGACTAAGTTCCGACGAGGTATCACATAGTCGCTAATCATATCTAATGTAAGGTTTTTTCTTGAACTCTAAATTAACGAAAATTCTTACTATTCTTATTATGGTAGTTCTTGTTTGAAATCTAAATAATCTCGTTATAGTGAGGATATAAGGATATAAGGATCAACACGAGATAAACTCTAAAATGACCATAATGTCTATAAAAAATATCATTACATTATTGATAACAATGGATGCGAACTATTTGCGCGACCAGGTATTTTTTGTTATACAACGAAGGGACCAGATGAGTGGGACGTTCACGTTCACCTGATGATAAGTGATACGCCTGTCGTCAACAACGTGTCGCTAGATAAGATGCTATTCATAGCACCACATTGCGCTCATCGCCTGAGACATAACCTGTTAACCACTATATTCCATTAATCTCTCTCTAATATTCTTTCTTCTCTCTCTGTTGCTGGAGACAGTCTAGGAAGGTATTACCGTAGCGCTTATTCCGGCCGACAAACAGTACTGTGTAAATATTACTGTGTTCAGGTTTGAAAGGCGTTGTAGCTAGTGTAATCACTGTGGTGCAGTGCATAACATCCTGTCCCATCACTTATCATCAAGTGAACTTCCAGCGAGTCTTTTTGCTTAATTGTATATATATAAAAAAAAACTGTATTTGCCGCTAAGTACTAGGTAGGTACAAAGAAAATATAGTACTTTACATTTTTTTTATAGTATTTTACTAACTTCAACTATTTGTAGAAGATCTTCATCTGTGTTAAACATTGCTTACTTCTTATTTTTAATTTATGAGTTATGTTTACACAATACGGCGGGTAATAAATACTTCAAAGTATTCTTAGACCCGGTTTTTGGCCTGGATACGAAAGAACTCTGTTCCAGGGCGTTCTGGTGCGGAGTTTGCAAGTACGTGTCATGCGTATTGAGAACGCGTCTTAAGAACACATCTGAAGCAGTGTTTTCTCCGCGGTTTTCCTCGCGGCACACTTTCTTGTTGCTTTCTCGCGCTCGTATTAGAAAGTGGCCTCTGAGTCACCGGTCTCTTCGCTCGTCGCTCCTGTCTAAAGGAAAAGAACAAAATAATTTCGGGGTCAAGGGGACTAAGAGCCGTTGTACCCATTTGTTACGATCCGGCTTTTTGTTACTCATTATATTTACCGACCACGAGATATTGCACATCAGATAAAAGTAACTTCAGGGATAAAAATGCAATGAAATTCTTAATATTCTTTTCATACAAAAAAAAAAAAAATATCTAAAACGAATCTTTATTTGTTATTAAAAATAAATAAACTACCCCTCTTAATGATACACACACATACACACTCGGCACTACACTATTACTACTTGCACTTAAGAAACAGATCTTTCCTCACGATATCTTCCTTCAGTGATAACTTAAGTCAGTGGGGATGGAACCAGCTTCTTGGGACCTGCAATTTTACAAACTGAGCTGTTACAGTTTTCAACAGCTTTCAAAAGATTCATCTCTGAGGATGGACAGATTTCGTCGGTACTTTCGCTAGTTATTAGGTGAAGTTATAGGAATAAAATAGGATCATTCTGTTTAAGTTCAAATATTAACCACTTAAATGTTTTTTTTTAATTTAATTAAGCGATGAGACAAACGGGACCTTCACATAATGGTATCACTACGCCTGCTTATAACAACGTGGCGTTAGTTAGGATAGTATACACTGCACCACATTGCGCTCGTCGCCTTTGAGTCATAGAATGATGAGTCTCGTTATCCCAGTAATTTCATTAGCTACAGCGCCCTTCAAACTGCAACACGGTAATGTTTGCACACTGCTATTTGTCTGGGGTTCTTTGGCAACAGCAACTGGTCTGACTGCTCCATTAGCTTCTCTCGACGTTTACTAGGTGGTCGCTTGATTAGATTAAAAAAAACCGACCAGTTACACAAATGGTTCAAAATCATTAACCAGCGAATGAACGTCCACTGCTGGAGATAGGCCTCCCCTAAGATGTGCTCGCATCCAGCGGACAGTCGTCATAGCATTAGGGACCGTCATTTGTAGGGGTTTAAATGAGGGGATTAGGCTATTTCCCCTCACGCTGTCCTAATGTGGGTTAGTGGCCACACCCTCGTTTTTTGATTAGCAGGATGCATAACGAGCTGGTGAGGTTGGCTAGGATCTCGTGAGTTGTGAGGGAACCCTTGCAACCCCAACAAACTTGTTATCTATTAAATACTAAAAAGTTAAAGCGAATCACATTCAGCTTATTTAAGCAATATGAGTTACTTTCGTCAGCTGCACGCTGTTCCTCAATCACCTTAATGGTGCTTAGGCCGTCAACTTTTTCATCCAGCCCTAGTTTCACGTAATGAGGCGTGATTAAGTGTTTATTTAATTAGCCGCACATTAAAGTTAACTGCTAATGCGGCACGCGGTGACGCCCGTTAAAAAATACGCAACTGCTTTTTTTTTAGACTAACCAACTAGACGAGCTGGTGGATAGGCTATTAAGCTGTGATCTTACGCCAGCCAACAACAAGGTGGCGTTAGTCAGGACGATTAATTTTCGTTCCTTTAGAATTTTACTAGCTACAGGGCTCTTCAAACCGGAACACAGTAAAGTTTGTTCACTGCTGTTAGACATCAGAAATAGCTGTGGCGGTCTATTCAAATGGTCCCTGGCAAAAATAAGCATCCATCAGTTGAATCGGACCCAATATCATAAAAGAAGAAAAGCCTAACTTATCCCACTAAAGCAACAAAGTAACTGGAAATAGTCTTGTTGTCAGCCTCCGTGGTGCAGGATAGCACACAGGTCTTCGGTTCGATTCCGGGGATGTCATGTTTCGGTTGAAGGTATAGATTATTTGAAATCGCCTAGTTAGCGGTAGGTCACTGTTGCCGGAAACCGTCTAGGTAGGTACCATCACTCCTAGTTCTGCTGCCAAACAGAACTGTGCAAACGTTACTAAGTTCCGGTTTGAAGGGCGCTGTAGCTAGTGAAACTACCGAGGTAATAAGGCTTAACCTCTTATGTCTCAAGGCGACGTGTACAATGTGGTGTAGTGTATATCATCCTAATTAGCGACAAGTTGTTATGAGCAGAGGTATCACTTACCATCAGGTGACCGTCGTAAATACGTTTTGTATAAATTAAAAAAAAATGACTATTATATTATTAATTTAACACCATAATCAGTATCAGGAAATTCCATCATAGAACCATATTTCAATCATCATAACGTGAAATTGAGGCCGTGTTAAGAGAGAAAACTTTTTTCAAGTCATTCCATAAATGTCGTACTTAATATTAACTTAAGCATGTAAGTTACTTCGCGCCTGCCAAGCGGATTGCCAAAGCTTGTATCAACATGACGATTAACCTAATCGCCAAGTTGCAATGATGACATCAGCTCTGGCGGTGTAAACAATCAATCTCAATCAATGTACCATTACTGGATTAAATGTTAAGTTTCTTAGGAAATTTCAAATGCGGTACTTAAGTTAAAGTAACAGCTTATATATGTTAATGTGGTGAAGAAAAACTTGGCGAGGAAGCCGACATCTATAGACTACAGCTTTCATATACGCGTAATATCCACAGCCTTGACTTGACTCTTTCCTTTTGAAAGAATTACAGTCCCAACAGTGGGACCATAAAGAGGGTTGCTTTATTATTTTTGTAAACCAAGTCAATTTGGAAACGTCTGTAGTTCTAAGAAAATAAATAAAACTCGAAGGCAAAAAAAATGCTTTAAATTTTTTCGAATAATTTATTTACAATATTACTACTTGAAAAAAAAAAAGAATAAGGTTGCTATGATATACATATAAATCTGTATCTATATTATTCTAAAATAATGCTCATCATCAGGAGCCCTCTTCAAACTGAAGTTCGTCGATCAGATTGCTAAAACCAATTCGATCCTCAGCTATTCCTTTTAACTGATGGTATTTAAACCCAGTTCACTCCTATATGTTGTCAAACCATGAAAGAAATATTCAAAATATTCTTTTGTTAATTTAATTTCATAGCTTTTTTTTTTTTAAAAACTGTATAATCATGTACTTTCAATAGTAGTTAATCTTCGTGATGACTATGATAAGGTTTAAATTTATTAAAGTTAAATGAATAACAGGTTCTATGGTATCACCAGATTTTTTAATAAACAAATTCACGCTGATAAGAATAGAGAAAGTGGTTCAGCAAATCATTGGCGACGAGTGTTAAATATTAAAAAAAACCTCGTACACAGATATATAAATTTTTTAAATTATAAATCTATATATATACTATCTAGTAGCTCGCTGGCCTAATGGTCAGAGTGTGCCTTCATTCCGAAGGTCGCGGGTTCAAATCTCGGCATGTAGCGATGACTTTAATATTTAAGTTATGTACATTTGTGAAGTTACATTAGTTACATCGGGAGGAAACCTGCACATGAATTAGAATCCATTCTAAGATGTGTGTGAAGTCACCAATCCGCATTGGGCCCGCGTGGTGACTATAGTCCATAACCCTCATGTTGAGAGTAGGCCTGTGCCCCAACAGGGGAGAGGTAATTTGGCTGCTATGGAACACTATCTGTTCCCCCGGTTGCTTTGCTGGCCGTAGTATAAAATTAGACTTGATATTTGTCTGGAATATTCCTTGAGAGCGACCACAACCGTAAATAGCTTTCTATAGCAACCGCATAAATATTACAAAATGAAATGTTCATAAAAGGTAATTAGAAAAAAAAAATGATGAAGGATTAATGAAATTCTAAAAGTAATTAGCCTATAATCATCTACAAATCATTCCGCATCGAATGGTCAGTGCTCCCATGTCGGTACGTTCACTAGTTTTCACGTGATTGGCAAACAAAGAAAACACATTTTCATTATATATAGAGATATAAAAGGTTTCCGCCTATGTGACTATATACAAAAGTATATGTTTATATGTTTTATACAAAAGTAAATAATTTTACATTAATTTAAATAAAAAAAACTTATGTACTGACAGGTTAGGAGATCTTTAGGGATCTATATCCAGCAGTGGATATCTATCGACTGATGTGATGAGCGTCTAGAACGTCTCGTACAGTAAGAGATTTACACGTATGTAGAGAGACTCATCACGATATCTCTGGAACAATACAACTGGAGATTTGAAACTTTGTAGAAATATTTTTTTCCGAATATTACCTAGGGATGGAGTTTAGAAAAATCCTTTTCCAAAGGGATTTGTGGGGTGTTACGGCCTGCAGAGCAAGGGGGGAGGCAGTTATTAATTTAACATGAGAAACAGTGAGTTTTACTTTTGGGTATTATTATTGAGAAATCTGCTGTTATATTTAAACGAGCACCTGATACACAGCGCAAGAAATGATTTCATGACATAAAGGAGTCTATCGGGTTTAAATACCATCAGTAAAAAAGAATAGCTGAGGATCTAATCGGTTTTCTCAATTAGATCACCAAACTTCAGTTTGAAGAGGGCACCGAATGAACGAATGAATGTTTAGACATTACATGATTAAATAAAATCTTAATTAGACTTAAAGAATATTAATGCCATCAGCTCATTCAATCAGTTGGCTTAAACCGTACGCGATCGATAGCGGGGCGAGGCCATTGACTAGTCTTTTCCAATACAGTTCGCGTCGATCGCTGATGAAAGTTGTCCAGTCTTGTCCTAGGTCAGATCTTGTCTTATCCTGCTATTTACGTCTAGAATTTTGTTAGTTTTAATAATTATAAACTTTTTAATTTCTTTAATTAACATTAAATATGTTTATCGAATACAATTTGTTTGTTCGGCCAGGATTGTCGGTAACGGACACTACCTAGGATAACCTTTAAAAAGTTATGATCATTAATTACTGTATGGAGAGTTCGTTGATGAAAGTCCGGAAGAAAATCTGCAAAAATTTCATGGTCCTTCTCCCAGTATTGAGCCTCAAGTATATTCTTTTCTTTTTTTTACTAGGACTACTACTTCGTTCCTTTAGGATATTTCATTATTGAAGGTCGTGCTTGTCCTAGCTGTCTCCAAATCGGTTTGTCGTTGCCACGAATACAACTACACATTTACATTACATTTTCACATGCTTGTAAGTGACAATGAAGCTTAAGATGCTAAAGGATGATCGCTTAGAATACCCTGGCTCCGATTTATTAACAGCCTAAATAAAAAAATAGTTGTGCGGCGGTAAATTTACTATACGAGAGTAAGTCGGCCAAGCGAATTACAACGCAAAAGGTTATCCGCTACGCCACCGAGGTTGTTAGATTAGTCAATGTTAAACATCTGATCATCGTTCACAAAACTGAATAACTATAGCTTGCAATGTTGGTAACGCTTAATTCGGTTAAGCTTAGCACGGCTTCCATCAGCACATAATGCACCGGTCACAACTGTCTTCTCATCTCAGAAGCCATTCCGTCAGGCGTGCGAACTGCCGGAGGTGCAGAGCGAGCACAGTCACTACGTCTGCGACGACAACGGCGAGCCCAAGTGCCGCCCCGGCTGGCAGGGTGACCTTTGTGATGTGCCCATCTGTAAGAAGGGATGTGACCCCATGCAAGGTTAGTGTATTTACGTGTTTTCCGGTGTATTGGGTTTTATAGTTAATGGTAAGAAGTTGAGTGTAATTTAAAGACCGCCAATTCCCGTTAGTTGGAGAGAAGTTCCCGTTGAAGAAGAAGAAGTTGGTTAATGATGTTATTGGAGTAGTGAGATTTACCATCATAGTTTTATAGATGATAAAATGAGCTACTTAATGTCGATGGTTGCAAATATGAAAACCAAATTAACTCTTAAATACAAGCTTTATAAATGTCCAAGGAACAGCACAAGTAAAATTAAATTCTGGTTGTATCCATCGTGTTGAAGCTGCTAATGTAGAATATTAATAACAATAATTTGCAGGCTACTGTAACCGGCCTGGAGAGTGTCGGTGTAGGATGGGGTTCTACGGCGAGCGGTGTAACAAGTGCATCCCCATGCCGGGGTGCCAGCACGGATATTGCAACGTTTCTTTTGAATGTCAGTGCCGCCCCGGGTGGGACGGAATATTCTGCACGGAGCGTGAGTACAAACTAAATATACCCAGATCTTTGATTAGAGGCCTTCTATTAAAAAACTAGAGTTAGATATATTTATCCACCACGCTGTCAAGGTACGGACTAGCGGATCCTCCTCCTCAAATCGTATTAGTCATTTCTGAGGGTCGTGATTGGCTCCACCCATCACTCTTGTCCTCATGATGGACAAGCGGAAAACACGTCTATTTAAATTGTTGTTCTTGATTCATGAGTTTCCTCAAACTGATCGAAATGAAGCTCAAGTGAGATTAGTCATTTTGAGTTTCACAGCGCTCCCAAACTGTGATACTGGATTGATAAAAGATGATGATGATGACGATGAAGACTTATTTGAGTTTTAAACAGCTATCTGCCGTTCGGACTGTCACGCCACTCGTGGGTACTGTGAGGCGCCCGGTGAGTGCCGGTGCCGGTTGGGTTGGTCTGGGCCCACCTGCCGCGCCTGCCAGCCGCTGCCAGGCTGCCAGCATGGCTATTGCGACAAGCCTCTTGAGTGCAAGTGTCTGCCCGGATACACCGGGCTCCTCTGCCAGACTGGTCAGTGCTTTACTGCTTTTCAATGAAATTGGACATATTCATTGTCTTTTTCACTTATTGTTGACATCGCGAGATAGATGATAGTATTGGTGATGAGATTTGTCTTATAACAAAAACTCGGAGGTTTTTTTTTTGTAATAAAGTAAACATTTCTCGTGATTTCTAAATAATATTATATGTTATAAGGTGTCCTTTGGTAAGAAAACAAAAATTTTGCTGTAAATCAGGAATGAAGTCAATCATGTGAAATAAGACTCATCACCATCGTCATAAGCTGATAGACGTCCACTGCTGGACATAGGCCGCCTCCAAAGATCTCCACATCGATCCGTCCTACGCTGCCATGTTTTCGGCGCCTTGCCAACGTCCATCACAGTTATCATAGCCTCCGGTACCGCTTAGAACCAGAGGCCGTCGCTTATAGGGATTTATATGAGGGGATTTGGGCCATTTCCCACCACGCTGACCCAATGCGGTTCGCTGGGAGCTAGAGTCTCGTATATTAATTAGCAGGATGCACCACGAGCAGGCGAGGTTGACTTGAGCCCTGTGAGTTGTTGTGCGGGAACCCTTACACCCCGAAATTTCTGCGAAATAAGATTAGTTTTATTTATTATGATGGTGATAAAATATTTTAAAATTGTTCATTTAAACAGTTTTACATATAAAGTGCATGTTGAATTTATTATGGTAAAACAATGTGCTATAGAATGTTGCACTTCCGTTTGCATAATCATTCGCAGGATGATTCATCACTTTCTATTTTTCTACTTTTCATTTTAGTGTCAATCGTTATTCATACAATAAGCGCCACGTGATATGAGTTGATAATGAGCTCGTTACGTAATATACCTGGAGGAGGTGGTTAGGTTTGCCCAGGGACAGTCCTGTAGTCTCGGGCAGTTAAGAATAGGACTAAAGTATTCCTTACTTGTTGTTAAGGAGACTGAAAGGGTTCTCGGGTTTGTGGGCTTTGAGGGTGTGGGCCCTCAATGCACAATAAGTGAGCTTAAGGAGGACGGCAAATGCACGGTGGTATTGTATTTGCCGTAGAACAGCGTGGGTGCTAAGGACGGCTTTGCCCTTCTGTGGGATGTTTTAGCCAGAGTGCCAGAGGGACACCGGTGCGTTCCGTAGGAGATCCCGGAGCCCCTCCTAATGCACTGACGGAGACTACCGGGATTTAGTGGGTAGAAGCTCCACATAACCTTGTGTTTCTCTCAAAAGCATAGTATCTTTTAAGGTTTCCTCTGCGATAATAATAAGAAAAAAGTATGCCAAGGGAAAAAGTTAATATATACGAGAATTAGTTGGAATAATCGAATACTGAACTTTGGGAAGTCAAAATTAAACTGTTTCATCATCATCATTTAAGCTCATCGTTCCAACGGTTGACTATATGTAGATAAGCTTACTCAGTCTGTCTTCGCTATTGTTAACGTGATAAATTCGATGCCACCTATAAATGGACCATACCTAGTTAAAATAATTATTTACTCTGCCAGTTCAATATATGTTTGTAACTATTATATTTATGGAATCGTTTGCTCGTGTTTTCAGGTCGACATAACTTCGTGCAGTCTAAAAAACACCCCGTTTTCTTTCAACGTCAGTTCCATTGGGCTTATTTATTTTTAAGGTTGTAATGTCTCCAAAGAGAAATGCAATTTAGTATCATAAATATGAAGCGTATGTCATGCCAACTGAGGTTCCGCTGCGTGTCAGAAATCTAGTAATTTTTTGCTGACAGAAGTTTTAAATTTCACTGGTTTATGTATTTGTTTTGGATGTATGTTCATGTCTAAACTATCTCAAAATAAAAAAGTAATGTATGGTAAAGAAAACATTTCATTTAACAGCTATATGTGCCTCCGGTTGTCACGGCGAGCGCGGATACTGCCGGCGGCCGGGCGAGTGCCGCTGTAAAGTGGGCTGGACGGGGCGAAACTGTTCGCAGTGCCACCCTTACCCAGGGTGTGTGCATGGCACGTGCAGTCGGCCATGGGAGTGTATATGCAAGCCCGGTTGGGGCGGCATGCTATGCGATGAAGGTAGGGTCGAGAAAGTCTTTGTATTGGCTTAAGAAATAAAAGTAAGCAGAAACGTGGAACGTAATGCATAATAAAAATAAAACAGTCAAGATTTTTAGTAGTGTGTAACAGATAAAAAATATAGCATAAAAGGTGTAAAGTAAAGTGATTAGTCTTCATTCACAAGATGGATGAGAGAAGGAACAGAATAAAAAGTGTGATTGGAAATAAAGAAATGATAGAGAGAAAACGGTATGAAAGAAGAATGTAGATAATGGATGAGAGAAAAAAATAAAAATCAGAAAAAAATTAGAAAAAAGAAAAGTTTGGTCCTGGCCTAATAAGCAGGAGTAACAAAGATAAAAAAGATACTGCTAAACTGATGATCTTTACCAGTAGAGACTGTCTAGAATGGTAACACTGCAGTGCCTATTTTTTCTTTTCAAGCAACTGTTACTGTGTTTCACTTTGAAGTCACAAATTATAGTAATTACTTGGGGACGAGACCATCATCGTTTGAGTAATGTCGTGTAAATATCTTCACTAGAATTCTCTATTTCATTTATTATCGTCGATACGATTTGGTTAAACAAAAGTACTGATTTTGTTACTTACTAGTCTGTACAAACTAATGACTCATCCCACTTTTATAGAGTTGAACTACTGCGAGAAGAATCCTGGTACATGCAAGAACGGTGGTAAATGCCAGTCTTTGGAGGCTGACGACGGCAACTTTAGATGTAACTGTCCGTCTGGTGTCAGCGGGAGGCAATGCGAGAACCAACCAGAGAATATGACGACACCGACGACTGAAAGTAGTACAGGGGTCTCCGAAATCAGTGGAGGGGATACAGGGTCTACAGCTTCCGTTGAATTGGATGTAATTACGAAGGAGCCTGACAATCTTGAGAATGAGACTGAATGATAATATTGTATTTTTCTCATTAAGCAATAAAACCTATGACAATTTGTATAAAATACAACTTATTTGTTATAGACATCTTCAGAAACTTCAAAAGGACGTTTTCTAACATTTTATAATATTACGGTGAGGAGAATTTTTGGAGTTGGTATGTCCAGCATTGGAGCTCTATCTCATGCAGATGATGAGACTGAGTCACTATTTGGTATTTACTACTTCCTTTAACATCCAATGTATGATATGTATGTATGAGCGAGTGAAGAGTGTTGTGTTTAATTATTTATTGTGGATGTGATATGTGTGGTTGTTGTTTATCAGTATGTTGCTTCTATTTATTTAATTGCTTTTTGTAATAGTTTAGTCTAAGTTTTTAAAAAAGATTCCACTTCAATAAATTAGAAAAAAGTATTGCTTTTTTTTATTTCTATCTTTAGCGATGGCTTTGTTTATTTGGCCTTGACTTTCTCCTTATGAGAGAAGACCAGTCCCAGTTGTGGAAATATATTAAAGGGGGTTATTAATAAAAGTTGTCATTATCCATCACTATGCGTATTATCTCTACGGTCAGAAGAGGTTTAACTAATAATGAATATAACTATGCTTCCTTCTCGTAACTATTTAAGTCTATATTTTATAATTGCTGTTTAATAGTTTAATTTAATAAAATCTTCGTTCAGAATTTTTTTTTAACATTAAAATCAAAATATTTGTCACTGCAGCCAGTAAATTTTAAAAGACTTGTAATTATACATTCTTACATCGTTACATATACATATATTATTCAAATTTCTATTAAGTAAAGGACATGCTAGTTTCTCTAACAACTCCAAAAAAAGATAATAAACTGTGTTAAGAAATTTGCGTTTTTATAATAAAAAAAAACTTGTTTTCTGAATCACAACAACGCAAAAAGAAACTTTCTACTTTTATATCTTTTAAAATGAATAACCTGTTATCGTGTAGACGATGTGTAAACGTTAGTTACGAGTTCTTAACATTTAATCGTTTCACTAATGTCCGTAAAAACTTCTTTATTAGTACTAAAATTACTACACCGTGTTAATTACAGCTTAAGCAATAAATGACATTAATCGACAGTAGATATCGATTTAAAAACATCGAAATAAGATCCATTGAATGATGATGGAATGCTGTGCAAACTTGGGGCAAGTTTTTGTTACATAGTTATAGATGGGTGAAGTTTCTTTAAGATGTAAGAAAAGGTTCATGCGGTGCTTCGAACTCATGGTTCCAGAAGTGCAATGGGTAGTCGTCGGGGATTCACAGCAAGGATTTACTAACAGGGAAGCAGTGGGACTACATGGTACACGAAGAAACGAGGTTAGATTCTCACTGAGCTTAAACTTTAAAGGAATGAGAACCAATCAACATATTCCAAGAACAACTTCTGTGGAAAACAGGTAAAATATTTACACCTCTAAAAGGCTATTATGAAAGGACAATTTTAAGAAAAAGGCAGAAGCCCCTCTTGTAACCGTTACCAAAGTATTTTGTTGTATAGCAGACGGCTTATATTCCGCTGTAGATTATTCTTCTGAAATGATGAATCCAAAATGTATCCATCTTTATCATCAGGCCGCGGCATGACTTAGATATTTAGCTATGTTTATTTTAAGCTCTATAATATATGTAAGGTTTATTAAAGACGTGAAAATCTTTATCAAAATTGGTTGGATCAAGTAATAGATATCAGCAAGTGTGGTATGGAAATCTTGACTTTTTTAAGGTATATAAGCACAGAGTATTTTAAGTGTTTTAAAGAAAAAAGAGAGGAAAAAAAAAATGGAACCTAGATAAGCATGCCCGACCCTGTTCGTTTGTGTCAGAAGGTGACTTATTAATTGACCGGTCGGGGATCGGCAGCGCCTTTACTTGTTAACTAGGTAAAGTTGATTCATATGTACATCTAGGGTACAGCGAGTCTGAAGATTTACTTCGGCGGTATGCAATGTATGCAGTCGTAGAGTTTCAACTAACGAGATCTGACAAACAAGAATCAGCAGTTCTGTTTTGTTAAAATGGCGACTCTCGCACTGTGGTCAACATTGAGAAGAAGATGGGAGAGAAACTACTGCAATAAACAAGAGATTCTCATGTAAACTCAAGCTCCGTACTAAAATCAATGGACTAATAGTATGATTAGTTTAAATAATGAACAGGCGATATTTCAACAGGCAGTAACAAGGTAGGATATTTACACACATTGTACTTAGCCTTGACATTAAATGCGACAACTTTTCTAACAGTCGCTTCCAATTCATCCAAAGAATTTTACTACTTAGAACTTTCACCAGTTAAGTATGCCACTGATTGGTACTGCTCCTTGATTAGTACTTAGTCTTTGCGAGAGAGAGAGAGAGCTGTCAATAGAAAAACTGAATTACTGACCATTGTGAGCAAATACGGTTTTTTGTGTTAATGACTTTTATGAAAGCTCTGATATATGAAATATAAGTAGAAAAATTTGAAATAAAACATTAAAAATCTATTACACAAACAGGCACCCATACCGAATCATCTAGCAAAGAGAAGAGCCAGCTGTTGTTTAGCAGGAATTATCAATGTCGATTCCTGTTTCCTTTTTCAAAAATTTACATAATTTGCAACATTGAAAATATCAAATATAGTTATCACTAGCACTAGGGGCTGTCGTATGTAGGGGTTAATATTGGTGGATTTGGACCATTTCCTACGACGCTGGCCCAATACGGGTGTGCGGGAGCCAGAGCCTCGTTTATTGATTGGCAGGGTGAACCATGAGCAGGTAAGGTTGGCTTGAATCCTGTGAGTTGTAATGAGGGACCCCTTGTACCCCTTTTTCATATATATATATATATTTTTCGTAGTCGTGTAAGTGTCGCAGCAAACGGAATATCAAAGCTCAACATTTAATCTACTTAAATGTAAAGTATGAGTAAGTAAAAAAATGTTCGAAACACGGCATTTAAATGGCTTTTCGGCCCTACATTTACTTGCTAATTAATACACAAAACTGCTTCACCTGTTTATCGCCTTAAATAGAAGTCCACGTCCTCTAATGTGCCGTCGGGGCGGGGCCCATTTGGGATCTTATTAATACCTAACATAGCGTCTGAATACTTGCATAATGACGCCAATCATCCTGTTTTAGTCTAAACGGATGCTGTGCGGCAGCTAACTGGTTGATTAAGAAATAGAATTTTACCCATTAACCTAACGAAGTAAATAACAAAATGATTGATTAAATAATTAATAAGTTTTCTTATTAGTTATTTAACTGTTTATAATATGCAAAGAAGTTGTAAATAATCTAACGATTTAAATTACGACTTGAGGAACTTGTAGTAGAAAATGAAGCGTAGTTGAAAATTAAAGAAGTAAAGCACAATGTAGAAGTTTAAACCGTAATTATAATAATGATTACAGTCATGGATATGTCGTTAAGTTATATATTTGATAATTGATAAGAGCGAGTCGTTTATCTGATGGTAAGTGAATTGTGCCTCCATGTGATGATATACACAATCACCATATTGTGTTCGTGGCTTACAGATATAAAATATTGAGTCTCGTTACCCCAGCAATTTTCATTAGCTACAACGCACTTCAATCCGGAACACAGTAACGTTTGCACATTACATAACAGATCTAGCGGACGAGAATAAAATTGTCTAAAGATGTAATACTATTGATATCAATTTTAGTTTAGTAATTAGTATTTCTGGTGGTAGGTGTCTGTTGTCGGAATCCGTCTAGGTTTCTTTTATTTCTGCTGTCGAACAATAGTGTGCAAACGTTGCTATGTTCCGATTTGAAGGGCGTTGTAGCTAGTGAATTACTCCAGTAACGAGAATTGACTTCTCAAGTCACAAGGGAGTGAGCTCAATGTGGCTCTGTGTATACCATCTTAACTAGCGCCACGTTAATGTCGGCAGGCGTATCTCTTAGTTCTCTCTTTAGTTTTCGTTTATGTCGACCCTAAGGAGCCAACGACCATTTTGTTGAAGAAAGTTCCTTATATTTAATCCTTATTTTAAATATTAATAATCAAATTTTTTAATTGAAAGAAGCGACGAGATCAGCAGGACATTCACCTGATTGTAAGTGATACGCTTGCCTATAATAATATGGCGTTAATTAGGATAGGTATCCACAGCACCATATTGTGCTTGTTGCCTTGATATTTAAGGTGTTAAGTCTCGTTACCACTGCAACTTCACTAGCTACAGCGTCCTTCAAACTGGAACACAGTAATGTTCGAATAAAGCTTTATAGCGGCAGACATAGGAGCTGCAGTGGTTCCTAGCTAGACGGTCTCCAGCAACAGAGATCTAGTCTAGTAACATAAATTGAATTTTGATTCAATTAGTGTTATTATGCATCAACTGAGTCAATAAGTGACGTTGGTCATCAGCAGTGGTCGAGTAATGGACTGCTATTATGTCCTCATTCTTCATCATCATCAGCAGATAGACGTCTACTGCTGGACATAGACCTCCTCCAAAGATCTCTTATTAAAGGTCGCTTAAAACAATTGTCTATGAGATAAATAATCATTATTATTAGGAATGATTTATTTTAGTAAAGGACAATCCTTCAGTTACTTAATCGTCCTGTAAAGTAAGCATTCCGCACAAAATTGTGCAATCGAGCTCTAGAACTATTGCACAGTGACCTGTTTGATCCCGGAAATGCTGTGCTAATTCACCCACACCCATGTTGTTAATCATCCGGTTATGTTTTACTTTGAAAAGTAGTTTAAGTGAGGAAATTATTTTATTATCTTATATCCATCACATCCATCGCGGGAACCCACTGGATGCGAGCAACGCTGGAACGATCGACGTGGAGATCATCGTGAGAGGCTAATGTCCGGCAGTGGTATGTCCAGTCATCATCATCATCAGCCGATAGATGGGATGATGATGATGATATCCATTAAACGAAGACCGGTTAGTCTTAACGTTCTATTGATGAAAAAAGTGGACAACAGTTGTTACTGAATATGTTCCAAGCTATTAAAATCTGATGTAATAAAAATAGGGTTTCTTTGTTCGCCAATAACGTGAAAACTAGTAAACGTATAGAAAGTTTTTTTTTTTATACTACGAAGCGACGAGACGTGCAGGACTTTTATCTGATGGTAAGTGATACACCCGCTTAAAACAACGTGGCGCTAGTTAAGATGTTATACATAGCACATAAATTAATTATTGAGTCTCGTTACCCCAGTAATTTCACTGGCTACAGCGCCTTTCAAATCGGAATACAGTAATGTTCGCAAACTACTGTTTGGCGGCAGAAATAGGCGGTGTGGTGATACCTAACCTAGACATGGGTACCCGATATGAAATGATTTCTCGATGGTTAAAGGTTATTTATATTTTTGATTTCCTAGATCTTTCATTATCTTATTTCTAATTAACTTCTATAAATATTTTCGTTTGGTATTATTGATGCGGTCGCTGCAATGGGAGCTGCTCCTATTTCTGCCGGCAAATAGTAGTTCCAGCGCAATTGCTAGGGTAGCGTAATTTCGTATGTGTCAAAGCGTCGAGCACAATCTGGTGCTGTGTATATCATCCTAATCAGCGTCACGTTTTTATGGGTAAATCAGTTACCATCAGGTGAACGTCCCGCCCGTGTTGTTGCTTCGTTGAATAAGCAAAAAGCTGTAGCTAGTGAAATTCCATATTGTTTGTCTCGTCGCTTCGTAAAATGACTTAGTGATAGTATAGATATTCAGACAGAAGTGGTATTACTACTTTAATCTGAACAATTAATGTTCCCACTACTGGGACAAACCAGAGCCCTCTATAACAAGGAGAAATTGAAACCCTAGTTAATGATTAAAGGTTGGTTGAATGCCATATATCTATAATAGCTGATACCAGTTCGTAACATGTTTTCCTTCACCCTTCGCTAATGGGGATCGAACCCATGCCTATTACACTCTTGTAGCAAGTTTGAATACACTGAGCAGTCACAGTTTCTAAAGAGAAGCAAGAGATTAGTTTAATATGTAAACTAATTGAGATGTAAGCAGAGCGCTGCATGCGTGTATGTGTGACACAGCGGGATCGCTTAATAAAATGTGTGCAAGAATCAAAACGAACCTTTGCATCTATATAAAGCCACTTTCCAGGGCTCCGCCACCAGATACACTCCACATATCGATTCGTTCGGGCGATAACAACTAAATAATATTGATTTTATGAAGTAATGTGATTTGGCTGTGAAATATCGGAAATTATTTTGTTTTTCAAAATGGCCGCCGTCCCTGTTCTGATGGTAAGGACCGTCTTATTATTAACTCGTCTTTAAACATAACAAATTTTCATAATTGCTACCGTTATCTATATATATATATATATATATATATATATATATATATATATATATAATCAAAATAAGTTTTTTTTCCAATGACGTAAAAACTAGTAATCGTACCATCGGGAGAAAATGATACGACGCGCAATGATTTATAGATAGTTAAAGATTATTTATTTTTGTACTTCATAGATCCTTCATCGTTTTAAAAATAATTTACTATTATTTAAGCGGTTGCTATAGTAACGGTTGCTATAGAAAGTCATTCAACATAAAGCCGAGCAAAGCAGGCGCAGAACAGCGAGTTCCGATATACATTAGTGTGGTTTATCCTATATTTAAATTGATTAATTTTATTGAAACTATACTTGCACAATAACTCCTGTACGTTGTTTAAATATGAAACACGCTTACGTGTAACAATTTATTTACAATGTACAGTTGTTTCACCCCTTGCGTAAAAACTGTAGCATATAGAATTTTGTATTAATGTACATTGAGGATAATATATTTATAGGATTTTTATTAATTTCATATTTCCAATGGGAATATTATCAAACTTTCATAAAAGGGAAAAGGAAAATGAAGTTCGCTTAGTAGTTTAGAAAAATTAATACCTAAGTTAAATGTTAGAAATTTCGATCGTTCATTTTGCTTGTGTATGAAAAATCTAGTTTATTTCTCTTTTTTTATATTATGACTAATATATTTATATATTGAATTAATATGTGAAACTTACACTTTATAAACTCATAATAGTTAGCTATCTACCTCATCTTGACCAAATATGTGTACTTGTAAAATTGAAGAGTTTTTGTTCAAAATAACCACAAAATTTTATTTTGTTTACATAATAATTAGTTAAACAGCTTGTTGGCAGTAACTGTAGAGGTAGTTACCACCGCAGCGATTATTACTGCCGTCAAAGGGTAGATTGTAAACATTACCGTGTTCAGGTTTGAAGAGCGTTGTAACTAGTGAACTACTGCGGTAACGACACTAAACATCTTATATCTCAAGTCGAGCACAGTGTGGTGTAGTGTATATAATTTTAACTAGCGCTAACATTGTTAAAACTCTAACTATATAAAAATAAAAAGTCTAAAAACACTAACTATATCGTTATGTGCCAACTTTCTGCTCGCTTCATCAGCCTTGTCTTGTTTAGATTTCTATAATCATCATCATCAGTCGATAGACGTCCACTGCTGGACATAGTCCTCCCCCAAAGATCTGCGATTTTTATTATAATATATATATATTAAATATTTGAGATTTCCACCTTAGTAGAGACTCATCGCGATATATCTAGAACCATGAGGCCTAGAGACTTGAAATCTGGTAGGAATATTCCTTTTATCGAGTATCAGTCAGCTAAGACTGGGTGTAAAAATTACTCCCCCAACGACAGATGCAGGGGTGTTACGGCCAGCAAAGCGAGTGAGGAACAGCTATTTATATAAAAAATATAAACCGAAGAAAGATAAATAAATAGAGTAGATTCTTATTAAAACATTAAATACTCACAAATCTAATAATGAGCATCAATGTTTCATCGAACTGAAACCGGAAATCCGGCAGAAAATTAATTATAAATAACATATTTTGTATTTTGTTAAAGTATTAATAAATATATTTATACTTTAACAAAATACAAAATCAAATGTAACAAAGCAATTATTATGATATAGTAACGACTATAGCAAAAGGATATTCCAACTAGTAACTATTTAATAATCAGTAATTATTCGGCGGAGCTTGTCGGGTGAATCGTGAATGTCCAGGAATGTTATGGTTGTTAATTAATTTCGGTTATTCATGATGACGAGGAAGCTATTTATCTTTTAAACACACTAAAAAGTTTAAAAGAAATAAGTAATCACGATTTGTTCACAATCCAGCACCAATTTAGCAATAGTTAAAGCATAGTTGCTACCTTTCTAGTCATCATCATCATCATCAGCCGATAGACGTCCACTGCTAGACATAGGCCTCCCCCAAAGATCTCTACATTGATCTCTTTTTCACTCCCCGCATACAGAGGCTTCTCGCGACATTCATCAGACATTCAGCATGGCATCTGGTATCGTCGGACGTTAGGCCGTCGTTTGTAGGGGTTATTACGAGGGGATTTGGGCCATTTCCCACCACTCTGGAAATAGGTCGGGTTAGTGGGAGCCAGGGCTTGGTTTGTTAATTAGCAGAGTGCACCACGAGCAGATGAGGTTGGTTTGGGTCCTGTGAGTAACTTGAGAGATTATTACTTATGTTGAGGGAGCCAGGGTATGCGGTGCTTATTTGTCTGTACAGAGTGCTCGCCTCTTCTTGTATAAAACTTCTATATTTGAGAACAACGATTTGACTCGAGTATACTATGTTATAAATCGATAACGATTTGCGAGCAATGTTAAATACTCGTATTTGCAATAGTGGTAAAGTTTATTATAAATTTTCTTAAAACGAGGTTATGAATACCTGAAAAGCGAATTCATGTCGGTTCGCCGCGGCGGCCGAGTGGGCCCATTGGGCCCAGTGGGCTGATATTTCACAACTTGTTCTCTAGCCAGCAAGGTTGACGCAATCAAAAGCAAAACATATCGGAATTTATGTCAATATAAATCCTAAAAACATAGGCTGTTTAGTTTTTTAAATAGATCACAATTTGTTTCA
This sequence comes from Ornithoptera alexandrae, assembly GCA_029030555.1. NCBI lineage: Eukaryota > Metazoa > Arthropoda > Insecta > Lepidoptera > Papilionidae > Ornithoptera > Ornithoptera alexandrae. The sequence goes on along the minus strand of JARDVY010000007.1, from coordinate 1,843,678 downwards.
ATCTATTACATATCCTTTTTTATATTTTATCTTAAAATTTTCTAGTAAATCACAATGGCGGACAATCACATGATGGTAAGTGATACGCCCATAACAACGTGGCGCTAGTTAGGACCATAAACACTGTACTATATTGCGGTCGTCGCCCGGGACGTAAAACGGCGAGTGTCTTTACCCCTGTTATTTCATGTGTTACAACGCCCTTGAAACCGGAACACAGTAATTGCACACTACTGTTTAGCAGAAGAATTTGACGCTGCGGTGATATCTACCTGGACGGTCTCTGGCAATGAGAGAGAAGAAGGAATATTCATCATCAGCTGATAGATGTCCACTGTTGAACATAGGCCGTTCCCAAAATCCCTACGTTGTAGGGGTTTAATTGGAGGGATTTGGGCCATTTCCCATCACGCTAGCTCAATGCGGGTTGATGGGAGCTAGTCTCGTTTGTTGATAAGCAGGGTGCACCACAAGCAGACGAGGTTGGCTTGGGTGCCGTTGTGCGGGATCTCTTACATCCCTGTTATTAAGGAATATTACAGAGAGGTTAATGGGGTGTAGTTAGTATTAGCCTCACATTTTACAAAATTAAAAGATTACCGTAACAAACAATATTTTTTAACCTAAATGATTATTAAACTATTTTCATAACAAAAAAGGTTGTTATGGCGTTATATTGAACAAACCTGTCAGCTCCTGCTGCAGCATATCCTTAAGGTTAAAGTTATGTGATACTCCAGACTAATATTTATTCAATTAGTCATAAAGAAATTTACAAGATTATGAAACGTAGAAATATATTCTAAGTATATTATTTCATGAATATTTATTATTTACTTTAAAATATGTATTTCAAAGCTAATCTAGAACTTGTTAGGAACTAAAACGACAAATTTCCGAAGATATGTTTTCGCCTCCATATTAGAGAAGGAACTGGAATCTTGATTGAGAGTATTTCGCAATCTGTTACAGGAGCTCAATTTATTTATAGTTTATGGTATGAATGTTTTAAACGTAGCACTTAAATAACTAGATTGGGTTAATCAGAATCGAGATTTACCGCCAAAGGATATTCGGTACGATAACATGGCGGTTACGGGTTACTTTATAGCATTAAATTTTATAAAGTACATCTTTGAGACTTCAGATTTACAAATTTACGCCTTTCATAATCACTTACAAAAAAGGAATACTTAACAGGGCCCTTTTCTATTATTTTTTCTTGTAGTAAACCGGAATAGGATAAGGTCTTAATTTAATCTTAATTAAATAAATTAAATCTTATTAATAATCTTGCATCCTCAGGCAATGAGCACAAGCACTTACCATCAGTTTAACGATTTGTCTATACCGTTATACAAAAATTATTAGTCTGTAGTACAGGTTACTGTTGGCCATGAATTCATTTCAAAGCATTACACATGAAAATATTATGAGATAGTTATAAACAAGATCTCTCTCAGACTTTATAAAGCGGCCAGCCTTGATCCTAATTCTATCTTTACTTTATATGGCTTTTGGCTTAGATACTTTTTGTACAGAACTTTTTTTCAAGCACTCATAATAGCGGTTAGATCAAATCTAAAATTGAAGGTAGGATTTCCTTCTTTATTATAATAAATAACTAAGGTAATATCTTATTAGTTAAGAAAAAAATCAGATGATTATGTTTAGTTTTTTTAATATATTGTCAATCGTCTGTTACTTCTCTGTTGTAAATCATCGTTATCTGTTGATGAACCTGTTGATATTTTATGAAAGCTGTTTTTGAAAATTTAATTCTAATTAAAATAACTTATTACATTTATGAATATTATAAAGAATTAGCTAATTGTTTTTCTAGAAATAGTAGTTAAAGAAGATCAAAGAAACAACCCTTTATTTTTTAAAGTATTATACTTCGTGTCGTAAATGAATGTAGCCGTTATTATCTCATTTCAGTTGCTGCTGGTATGCACCAGTCTAACAACAGCAAAAGGGATAGAGGAAAAGTCAAAAGTTTCAGAGCTTCTCGATAATGGTATCAAAGACGCATCATCAGTGAAGGGAGTGAAGAGAGGCATTCTGTCTGGCGGTTATGGTTCTTCGTTAGGGTTGCACGGAGGTATTGGACTTGGCAGCGGATATGGCCATGGTGGCGGTATAGTCTACGGTGGTGGAATAGGTCTCGGTTCCGGAATTGGATCCGGTATAGCTATTTCATCTGGCGGAGGTTTGGGTCTTGGTTCTGCAATAGCCGCTGGACCAGCAATAGCGGCCGGCCCCGGTATTGCTTTAGGTTCGGGAGTTGGAATTGGTTCCGGTGTTGGTATTGGTTCCGGTATTGGCATTGGTTCCGGAATTGGGCTTGGATCAGGAATTGGAATTGGAGGTGCAATTGCTGCGGCACCAGCTGTGGCCGTTGCCGCAGGTCCCGCGATAGCCACCGCACCAGCTGTCGCTGTTGCACCAGCAGCGGTTCAAACGTCAGTCGCCGTAGAACCCAACCCTGTTATTTTACGGCAAGAGGTACCAAGGTTCGTAACAAGAACTATTACGCGAAACGTCCAGGTGCCCGTACAAGTACCGGTCCCTGTTCCAGTTGATAGGCAAGTACCGGTTCCGGTACAAGTACCCGTGCCCGTACCAGTGGACCGACCGGTGCCAGTTGTCCACAAAGTACCTGTTGAGATAACGCGTCAAGTTCCCGTGTATTACGAGAGAAAAGTGCCATATCCAGTCAAAGTGCCCGTCTCTGTGCCCGTGCCTTACCCAGTCACGGTGGAGAAGCAGGTAGCCGTCGACCGTCCAGTCTACGTAGACCGTCAAGTGCCGGTGCCGCATCCAGTTTACGTCGAGCGTCCGGTTAGAGTACCAGTACCCGTTCAGGTCGATAGACCCGTACCCGTACCGCAACCAGTTGTGGTAGATAGGCCAGTGCCCGTCCCACAACCTGTTGTAGTCGAGAGAAGGGTACCAGTAGCCGCTGTGGCAGCAGCCCCATCTATAGCATTAGCGCCATCTGTGGGAATAGCTTCCGGAATCTCTTCCGGCTTTGCTTCAGGGATCGGCATCGGATCAGGCATTGGATCGGGCATTGGATCCGGCATTGGGGTTGGCCTTGGAAGCGGCATTGGCTCCGGCATTGGGCTCAGCATTGGAAGCGGCGGTGGCTCCGGCTTTGGTTTAGGTTACGGTTCAAGTATTGGCTCAGGGCTCGGTGTAGGGCTAGGTTCCGGCTATAGTTCAGGTATTGGCATATCATCCGGTTACGGATCTCTCTCATCAGGACTCTCTCTAGGTTATGGCGGTGGTCACGGTATTTCCACTATATCATCGGGTCTCGGTCATTCGATCGGGGTCTCCAAAGTGATCTCCAGCCACTAGGATATATAATAAGTATGTTCGTATGATGTACAAGTCCATTTGCAATATTGTAATATTATTCAGAGTAAATGATTGAACCAAAGAGAGCAGTTTCATTTATAAACGTACACACATATAGATATCCTGAAATATCTAAAAGGAGATATGAAATTATTGTTATATGTTATAATTTGAATTTGTAGATATTTTGTACTGACAAAAAGTACTTTTAGTTTGTAAAGTTCAGGTTTTTTTATTAAAATTTTAATACAAACTAGTTTGAGCTTCGCTACCACTTGATGGTAAGCGGAGATGTAGTCTAGATGGCAAAGGGTATCAAAGTCTAGAATAATACGTGTAATCTTATGAAACAAACTTGTAGTGTCATTAATGCACTGTTTGGATATTAAATCGTCATCAACCGGTACCCTTCCACTGCTGGACAAAGGATAATTAAGTCAACGAGTTTATTAAATAAAAAATTGGGAACAGAATAAGTAGAACATTCTTCTAGTTATGAATGTCCATAATCAGGACGCGTAAGGATATTTTTAAAGCACATGAAAATATTTATTAGTCCGAAGAATATCTAAAAATTTTAACATATTAACTATATATTCTACTAAATCGGAGAAAAATATGGTTATCATTGAAATTAGCTGAACATAAAAATCACAACTTTATTCACAAATATTTTATAATTTACACAAAGATTATAAAACACAGATTTATATTGAAAATATAAGAGAGACCTACAGATAGATTGATTTTATTTTGATTACACACACATATATATATTACTAGTAACGATAGATATCACAACATTGATAACACTGTAAAAGTCCTACAACGAATTTATCACAACACGTAAAATTGCTTATAAATATATTTATTTTAATATCATCAGAACAATATATCAATAAATTACGAATTAGTCGACTTGTTTACATTTTTGATTGATTCAATTAATGATGTATCATAGATCTAGGAAATGTTATCGTTATTACGTCGACCAAAGAATCTGACTTTAATCTGATAAAATTAATAATTTCCTTTAATTTATCGATTAGATTTAATGACACAAAGATTACTCCTAATTTTCATTATCATCATCATCACGCAGACAGTTACTCCACATTGATGTGATGATTTGTTTCCATTACACAATACTATAGGAGAAATTTATTTTTAGTATGGATTTATATCTTCTGTCGTGTAAAGCACGTAAGAATGAGGATTTAGAAGATAACACACTTTTTCTTCGGGTTCATAGTTGAACCGGAAGGACAATTCCATGTTTTAGCGAAATCTTCGGTGTTTTGCAAGCTACCTATCGCTCTGAACCTTTGTGGGGAATGAAAATCGTCTTCTAGCTCTTCTTTTAAAGAATTTTTTGTTGACGTACCGCACCATAGCTATAACATCAGTAAGATAAATAAAGCGTCAATTTAACCAATAATTAAAAAAAAAATTGTCAAGCTGTAAGTAAATATGAATGTAAATAGAGTAGGCTATACGCACTATAAATATAGTTATGTGGTGGTAAATCTGGTCCGTTGTGTTCGGTTTCAAAGATGATGTTAACTCTCGACATCGTTGTAATTTCACTAGCTATATCACCTTTCAAACCGGAACACATTAACATTTGTGTGCTACTGTCTGACAGCAGAAACAATCGCTACTGAGGTTCCTTCTTGTACGGTCTTCGACGACCAGAGATCTACCACCAACAAAGAAATTTCTCCTCATAAGTTTTTTTTATGCGAGTAATTTCCTTTTTCTTCCATAATTAAATTAAAATAATATGTGAGGATTAAATAAAAAATCACCGATTAAATAAACTCAGTCAAACCTTAAAAAGTTTAGGCTTTTCAATATATTGTACTTATATTCCTCCTACTTTAATTTTGTCCTCGTATTTATTCAGGCTACTTACATTAGCAAAGGATAAGAAGAACATCTGTTCGGATGTAAACACTTCGAAGCCAGGAAGCTTAAGTTCAGGTCCGTGTTTTCGCAGGTGACTGTTAAATGCAGCAAATGCTTCTCTTACAGCACCGCTATCAGCAATGTTCTCCCCGAGAGTTTTCTGTCCGTCTATCTGTTTTTTATATGGTTCTGGTATACTATTTGTATAATAATCATATATATAAATAGTATATTTTGTACCTCTTTTTATAATTGTGACATTATTGAAAATCTCAAATTTACATTTCTTACCAAACCACCTAGATAGGTATCGGTACAAAGTTTTTTGGCAACTATCAGTGCTTAATATACGTTATATTTTTAAGTGAAACATTATGTTTCCCTGGAGAATTTCCTCACTGGAGACTTCTGAGTATAGCTAAAGTATTATGGATAAGCAAGCCTATCAGCAAATAGATATAACTTACATTTTCACCTAGTTCTTCAATTTGAAAGGAAGAGAACTGTTCGACGAAGCAGCTTGTCAAATTTACGAAAGAGTCTACCGTTTCATTTGTCCACCAGTTCACAATATTACCATTCTTATCGTAAAGTCGCCCTTAAATAATTAAAAAATTATCTTGATTATCCGATGAACATAACATTTTAGAAGAATTATAAACATTGACAATTATTTTTGTTCTATCAGAAGTCTGTTGTTCGTAGAACAAACACAAAAAACAGCAAGACCACACCTTATAGATTAATGATTTAGTTAATTGGAAATAATATAAATATAGTATATAGTAAATTTTTTGAGTTCATAATAGTTATATGATTGTTTAGAGGTTAAGAATGTTATTAAATGTACTTTACATACCAACATCGTCAAAACCGTGCGTTATCTCATGACCTATTATTGTCGCCAAAGCACCATAATTTAAAGATCTGCAAAATACATAATAATTAATGAAATTAGAAATAGTAAAAATATCTGTATTGAAAAAGTATTATATGTAGTAATTTGCCATTTATTATTCATTGTGCAATATATTTATAAAATTATATTACAAATTAATAACTAGTTTACTTACTCAAGACCTAAATTGTAAAAAGGATATTGTAACATAACCATGGGAATAGCTGCGTCCGGGGAAGGTAATAATAAGTAAAATGTTTAATTTTAATTGTGTGATAAATAATTTAATCTATGTTGATGAAAATGAAGGTAATTGTTTAATAAATGTCCCTAAAATATTAGAATAAAGGCATGAAATCGAAGTTAGGGTTAAAGGCGAGAGTGCAAAGGTATATTTAGTGTAGGTTGATGATGACATCCATCATTCATCTGTGAATAAAATTTTGTAATGATAAAGGATCAGAAGAGAAATATAAAAATTCAAATCATATAAATTTTCTTCATATCAAATACTTTCAAGTTAGCAAAAAAAATTAATGCAGGTTTTTTGGTCTAAATTCTTAAAATATACTTACTTATAGCGTTGGATTGATAGAGATGAAATGCGTTTACTTCTGTAGGTTGTAGCTCCCAAATGTCGAAGGTACCTTTATGGAAGTCATTTAAAGTATTCTTCATTTGTGCTCGCACTACGCTGATCAGGCTTTCCATATACTTTTCCTTGTCCACTTCTATGCCGTCATAAAACAATCCAAGTTTCCCTTCTACCAGCAACCAGTCGGGAAAACCAATAAGAGGTTTCATTTCGATAATTTTTCTATATGTTACCAATTTTGTGTTATCGTCCATCCATTTCGTTTTACCTACTAAATGGGCTAAGCTACTTTTTAGCTCACTAAGCATTGTTTTGATCTAAAACACAACAAAATTGTATAAATGTTTTAGTTTTATTTGTTTTTCTTTTATAAATTCCACCAGTGTTTATTTCATCATTTCAAAAGTAAAATCGTATTCTATATTATTGCTCTTTTCTCATTGTCTATCTTACGATTGATGCTGCAGTCATTCGGATATAGCCGGTCAAAATTTCCAAATTGGTAAGAAAATAGATGTTAGTGATTTATGATAGATTCAATACCTTAGGCTTAGTAACGTTAAGGAAATAAGGATCAACTATGGAGTAAGCAATAGCCATTCCGAGCATATCGTTAACTGTGCTTGCGCATCGTAGACTTCGTGGTGGTGTTGTAGTGGTTGGTTCGTAATGCAACTCGAAATATTTCTTGTCGTACAATGATTGCACGAATGTCGTTGTATGAAACCCCAGCACTTCGATTACCTAAAAACATTAAGCTAATTAAATTTTTAATGTCAGAAATGGTTAAAAGTAATATTTTATTATTTTTGTAGTCGTAAAAAATATTTGTGTCCGGTGTAGGGTAGGATAGACAACATTTTAATTGCGCCTCGTACCGGTGGGTATCTTAAAAAAGCCAGGCGATACGGACGGTTGCGCGGAGCTCAGCGCCGCGTTTCGCGGTTAGATTGTGATTACGAAAGGTAGTGAGCTGGGTTGCACGTACGGGGTGCAGTTTCTAACTTGACTTGACTGACTCGACAGAGTTTTGACTTGAGAACAGAACACGAAGTTCGCCCTGCAAATGGCGGCCTGACAGCGAGCGGTAAGTACATACACACGTAGTTTAAGATGAGCGCTGTGCCGCGGGCTCCCGACCCCTTTGTACGATTTTTCTTAAACAATGTTACACATTTTTCATACAACGCTAATGACGAAATAATGTGTTACGATAAAAAATGATGAAACAAATAAAAGTTTTAAAATACAACGATCAAATGTTAATAGCATAAATTAATGATGTACACGGTATCGGTAATAAAGCAGCAGTAAGTTATAATGAATAAACTAACTTGAATCCAAATGTAAAGTTCCATAACCGCCGGAGAAGCTTTAGAAACGTAAGCGGCCACTAAAGACATGTATTTTAAATCTGGTTCAGTGATCACAATTTCCTCAGTATCGAAGTCTAATTTTACATCACTTATATTAAACACACCATCCAAATATCTTCTCCATATTGGTACAGCTGTTCCGTTATTGTTAACTACAACAGAATCCGTATGTGCTTGGATTTCATTGACTGTGAATTTGATAGGTAATAATTCAATGCTGTCCGTTTCATTCATACTTTCAAGCTGAAAAATAGAATTTAATAAAAAATTTGCACAAAATTTTAAATTAATTGATATCAGATGATAAAATACGAAATTTATCTTACTTGTTCGATGTCTTCTTTAAATTTATAATAAGTGGTCGATGTTTCTAGTAATCTTTCGACTAACACACTTTCTGATATATTTTTCACTTGATCGTTGTCTGATTCGTGAACGAATAACCCGATTAAGTTACTATAGAAACGTATGAGAACGTCTTTTCTCCTTTCGTGAATTTGATTCACTTCGTCGACACTTAAGTGATTATCAACAGAATGGGTTTTAAAGTGTTGTGCTTTCTTGTTTTTCGACGAACGATTTTCTACGTGCATACTGCAAGTCGGAAAAGGCATATTTACCAAGTTATAGATTCTAATAGATCTGGTTAATATCAAATGTAATGTGTTGATGATATGATTGAGTGGTTTAAGTTTAGATGTGGACTCTTATAAGGTGATGAGATATGATTTAAAATAAAAGTTGTTTTTTAATTATTTCATTCAAAGAATAAACAAATGACAATATTATATTGTTATAATTAACAAATTTGTTAATACCAATTAAATATATTTTCCACTAATTAACTGCGCTTTAGGTGTAAAACTACCTTGTCGCTGATGGAATGAAATAACTTGAAAATACTTCGTTCGCAACTGTGTTTACCTCGGAAAAGGATTGATAACTTCGGGTGAGCCCATCGCTATTCGGCGTACAGAAGAATTTTGAGGGTCAATGTAAATATCGAAACCAATCAGGACATCCATTCCAAGTTTTGTTTTCACCTTGATGACGGTTTCTAGCCAATCGAACATAGAAATATTGTAATCTACATCATCGGTTGCATTAAGAAATGTTGGGAAAAGTGGAAGTCCCAATTCTTCTAATATCCCTTTGATATGTTTTAATCCACGTTTATCTAGAGTTTCTGAAATTATAAAGCAAAATCTTTATTTTGCTTTTTCAATTACTTTAAAGCTTTTAAATCGTTTTGTCTAGCTAAATTCAAAAAGAGAGAATATTTTTTTCTTAACATAATTCTATCTTTAATCAACTTACTTATATCCATGCAAGCTTCATACATTTGCTTTGCCTGTCGCACAGGTTTGGGATATTTCGAGTCATTCGGATCTTTCCCTTCTAGAAAATCTCTCACTATGCCGTAAATTCGTGTTTGTTTTTCTCTGAACCAGTCAAACGAATTGAATGCGTCAGGTCGTGGGTGGTTCTCTGCCCAGTTTCCACATACGTACTAAGAAAATACAAATTTAAGATTAACCTGAGCAACAGTTAAATTATTTTAAATTATTGTGTGCCAGATACTTATTTTCCTTATCGAATATTAATTTAAAGTTCCGTATAAAGACAGAAGTCCTAAATAAATATCTATTCTAGAAGATACTATCTTAAGAAATAATGGATTAATCTATGATGAGGTCACCCTTACTTTTAAGTATATACTCGTAGAAGCGGGCAACTACTCAAATAGTATATCGAATTAAATTTAATATTAGTTAATAATAAGGGAAATAGAAAAAAACTGCTTCTGGGTGTAAGATAGAAGATACTCATGATTACATTTTTCAAGATTTGTGACACCGTTGTAAATGTAGTTATAGGAAAAGTTTAGAGAGAGATTATCTACACAAGTATTAATTAACGTTGTAATAAAAATATCCTACAAAACATATCAAAGAAAACTTGTAATTAAGTGTAAAGAACTTTACACGATTGACACTATAAATATGAGGCTAGTGTTTCAATATTCATAACTTCTTGTAATCTATTGTGTTTACATCTAACCTTCTACTTTGTAACACAATAGTATAATACTGTTACGGTAATAATACGGTATATTAATAAAATATGCAATAGATCACCTGATAAAAATCGTTGCACGGGTGTTCTGTATCATCCATGGAGAGAGCCAGATTCGCAGCCGAGCGGAGACACTCTTTCGTGTTGCAAAGTTTTATCGTATCATGGGATATATTCCGACAAACTAAATCGATACATATAATTTTAAAAATTCGTATAACATTTTGTACAATACAGAAAATGTATGTAAAATATATTAAAATATATTTCAGTTCATAAATTATACTGCCTTTAGAGATAAGAATATTTAAAAAAAAAGACCAAATTAGATCGTTGATTCCGAGTTGATGTAATGAAGGAAGAAGAAGGAATTTCGGCCAACTACAGAGAGGATCTTTTTTCCATTTTCCAAAGTCGATTCCCGAAGGCGGAAATCCGGAAATAAAAAGCATCCGAACAAACGGTTTCGATGACTTAAGAGAGTGAACAAGTTTTAATTACTCTACATTTAAAAGAATGGCACAAGATCGGAAAAGTTTTCTCCAACTGACCGTTTAACTTTAATTTGAAGATGGTACTGAATGATAATGATGATGTAATTTCCTCTTGAATTCTAATAAACTACAGTTCATTAATCTATCTATTAATTAGTTAATTGTTTGTTTAGATTTATTATCTATTTTGTCCCCCAACGATGTTTTGAACGTCGACCCAAAGGGTTGTTATTATTTTTCCTATATTGTTTGACAATACTTACTTAATACGAATAATACAATATTCAATATTGTTATAAATATAACAAAAGGTATAATTATCAGTAATTTGTTTTTGTGTTTTCTTCTAAACCTGTAAAAGACATTGTCGTTTTAATTTGGACGTAATTAAAATAGTGTTTTGGAAATTTGTCTTAATTGCTATGATAACATTTCATTTAAGATCTCCATTATCTTACGTGATGTGAAATCATGGTCAATTGTGATTATTGTGAGAAAACAACAATGCAAGAGTTAATAGGCAAGTAAATCATAAGAAGAAATTTCAAGACTTCTAATAAAGACTTCAAAACACAGTTTCTTAAACAATAAAGCTATATTGCTACTTCATGATAACTTTGAGGTCAGGACATCGGACTACACAGGTGCTCAGGACCGTGGATGATGTGAAGTACTCCAAACGTGGGGTAACATATAGATAAATAAAAGCGATGCAATCAGTAAAATTTTGTTTTATTAAATAAAAAGGGAATTTATTTATAACATACCTTGCTGTTCTGGAGCCAACAGCTATCAGATACCCTGTTTCTCTCAATTCTCCGCCATTTTTGAGATGTGGTGATGCGGTTGTTGCTGCACTTTGTGCTCCTGCAAAAAAATGTATAAAGTTAGTTAAAGTTAAGCAGAATCTAATATAAAAAATTTATTCTGTAGATTACTAAAGTAATACAATTATCTAAGAATGGAAAATGAAGGAAACAATCTGGTTTTAAGTTCACAAGTGACAACCATACAAAATGTCATTGAGTTTTCTTATATATATATATATATATATATATATATATATACACGACGGAGAAACTGAATGTTAACGCGTTTGTAATGACTAAAGCAATTATTGAGGTAAACATTAGACATTTTGCAAATGTAGTAAATGTAAAGTTTAGCACAACTTTGTTAAGTTCAAAGGTAGATTGATAAGAGTTTTTTTATAAGTAAAGGAATACAAGTTGATCATTTCTATTTGACGGATCAAAGAAATAAAGTTGTATCTGGTACTAATTGTTACACACAGAAGTAATAATGAAGTTGTTGCGTATGTATTTAAAAATCATATTTTGTCTAATCCAGAATTGTGATATAGGACAGGATTCCTAACTATATTGTCTTTAACAGCTAACAGCGAGCTACCGCCATAGTATTATAAATTTTGTATCAAATGTTAGTATTTTTTTTTTGTGGGAACACATGGTGTTAGGTAACAATCAAGTAGTGGATGGTGAAGCCTGGTCATCCAGAATACTCTGGTTCTTATATGGTGACAGCCCGAACCAAACAATGCTTTACAATATGAGGATAAAAAATATCACCAATAAAACTCTACAATCTGTAAATACGGAATCGAATTAAGGACCTCCATGCCTCTAGGCAAAAATCTTGTCATTGCGCCGAAAAAAATTAGTAAATAATTATAATACATGAAGATAAAACGTTGTTACATAATATAAAAAATATCCTTTCGTATAATATAGACAAAAAAAGCTTAACAAAAGTTGGAACGCGACAAGCTTTAAGTCAGGCTTAAGTCAATCTTTTTAAGTAACACAGCTTATTGCTGTCGAGATCGATATGCCTGGGCCAAAGAGCGGTGAACTCTTATCAGAGGATAATCTTAACAAACTTAAATCAAAGGATATCTTTTTTCAACACAACTATTTCTACTAAACATCTGATTTATTTCATGGCGTTTATTAAAGAACATTTCGAGTATTAAGAAGTTATTCGAAGCACAGATGAACTCCTCATAATTATAATTGGTTCATTTGAAAAGATCAAATGGGGTCAATCGACTTGTGGGTTGATCCATGGCCTATAAAATTTACAAAATATCAGTTAATGACTTGACTGTATATTGTCATCGATGTAGCATTAATTTAGAGTGGGAATTAAGTCTTTCCATCACTAAGAATGTAATAGGTTTTAATGGATCTAATTAGATTACTGAACCCAGACCTCTGTAATCGATTTCTACCAGCATTCAACGACTCCCTTCGATTTTCACCAGTTCTTCGAGTCAGCTGCCAGGCGGTCGTCCCCCATTTCACTAACTTCATTTAATATGTCGTGGCAGTTTTTTATACATTTATAATATTGATCAATATTAAAAAACGTATTTAAATATCTTTAAAGTAGAAAAACATAAAACTTTCGTGACGTTTACAGAAAACCAAAACTTTTGATTGTATTTTCAAATAAAAAAAAACTGAAGTTATTGATTAAAATTCCGATTTTATAGAGTTTATTATAGCACTAAATAAAAGCTCAAGTTGATAACAATGATAACAGGATATCTGACAGCTTAGTTCTCTCATGACCAATGGCGGCAGCAAGCGAAACATAATTTAATACATAATTAAATAAACTCGATCACATATATGTATATACAATTGTTCAGGTAGATATATTCGTTAAGCTAAAGACACTCCCTTTTTTGGAGGGTGTTAAAAATAATGCAAAACTCACGTGTAACTGTTGGACCCATAGCATCAGTTCCTTCTGTCGGCCAGGCATTCATTTTGATGCCGTTATCATTTATCCGTATATTATTATTTATTTCAAATATATTTATGATACATATAAGTTCCCGTTGGTTATTTTCTGGTCTCTAAGCTGCACTATTGTCCTAAGCACAATGACACAGTGGTTGGTGGGAAAGTGAGATTCATTTTTTTGTTTCGTTTCAAGCGACGCCCGTGAATGAGCGTTCGCCCTCATAGCATCGGAGCCACTGAAAGCTCGCGGGCGCGGACCTGAAATGTTAAGGCTGCGGTGACCAAATGTTTAGAATTTCACGGAAAGTTTTATAACAATCATCGGCATCTCCCTATTATTACCACTCCATGTAGAGTTAGCACATCTATTCTTTCGCAATGCTTTAAACAAAAATCGACAAATATTTGACCCACATTAGGTGTTGGTGAAACCATCAGCTTCGGCCAAGGAGCGCAATTGCGGTAATACCCTACATTAGTGGTAGTGAGCAGAAAGTAAATTATACAGTAGTGAATATTCTGCATCCTTTATCCCTTATTCGCTTCTTACGATCCCAGCGGAATGAGACAAATGACACCATTATGCTGTACCAGTGCCTTTACAGGACATTTACAATTTTTTATGATGATATCTTTTTTGCAAGCAAAATTATTGCTGAAAAATATTACCTGATGATATGTCATGTCATGTTTGTTTATATATGTAGTAGATTGCGAATAAGACTTGCGGAAGTGTGTATCGCAGGTGTATTCCATATCCACCAACCTGTATTGAGTCTTTAAAAGTGTTCCTATAATGTATCTTTGATTTTTTCCTAGAAAAAAACATCATATTACATTATTATTTAGTCTATATTAAAGTTTTATATAGCTTCCTCGAATTATTAATAATATTGATTCGTCAATCGATGAAGTATTTGAAGGAAGGTTCATGTTTTTTTCATTATGAATAATCTCGCTGGGAGAAGATGGAACAGGATTTGATTTTTTTTTGGATTGGGATGGTGATGCTTCCTGTATGTATTCAGATAAATCTTGTCGCAGTAACGACCGGTGCATCTCCAATGCGGCGCATGTGCAGTACCTGGAATAATTTCGACGGACGTCCGATCTCATGCCCATCAAATGTATTTCGAGATGTTGGTCAAATACTGTTATAATGATGATTTTAGCAGGCTTCCCCAAAAGGTACGATAAATTATATTACGTTGTCTTTAGTTAGTAATAATAATTTTAGTCTAATCTGAAAGATATCTAGGACATACGAGAATGACAGAGAGAAATGTAACGGATAATTTAATCAGGTAATTTCTTTAACTACAGCATACTACAAACCGAAATAGTTTACAAAATGTTGATAGATATGAACGTGGGTGTGACGTGTAAGGGGTGTTACATAACAACTCAGGGGACCCAAGCCAACCTCACCTGCTCGTGGTGTAACCTTACTAATCAACAAACGAGGCTCTGGTTTCCACCAACCCGCATTGGGCCAGCGTGGTGAGAAAAGGCTCAAATCTTCCCAATATGAACCACTTCAATCGACGACCCCTAGTGCCTAGCAGTTTTGCGAGTAGCACAGGACCAATCGATGTGGAAATCCTTGGGAGAGGTCTATGTCCAGCAGTGGACGTCCAACGGTTAATGATGATGATTATTTATATTTAGTTTTTTGAGGTAAGGTCTTAATTTATGATTTAAATACACTAGTATATAGTCATTATACCGACAGAACCTGAACATTCAATAAAGGCTGACGCCATGGGTAAATTACAAGATATGGATACTCATGAATAAGAGCTTTCACAGATGAAGGGAGTTATATAAGTGGCAAATGTATTGGAAGATGGTAAAGACTGTTCACTTTTGGTGTTAAAATTCTAGTATGATGGTGTAAGCTAGCCCTAAAAACAGAAGGTACTATTTTTCGTAAAGTAAAAGCAATAATGAACGTGTACGCAACATTTCATGGTAACGTTAGTTCTTTAGGTCAAGGTCGCAGATTCAATCTAAAGGCACCTTCGTAGGTGGTGTGAGGAAAACTAATTTTTAACTATCTGAGATTTTCGGCGACTTATTTTCCATGCTTAAAATAGTACAGATATTATAGGGCATTCTGGAACATAGTATTTATATAATTTCTTTTATTACATAAATCAACAGCCTGTGGCAATCCATAGCTGGACATAGGCGTGTCCCAAGGAACGCTACTTAGCCCGATCTTCGGCTAAGCGTTCTATCCATTATGTCACCCGTGGGAAGAAAAGGGGATCTAGAATTATAAGCGTCTACCCCATCGCTATTTTTTATATAAAAATTTATATCAAAGAAATATTTGATAACATATAGCACTAGTCTTTAGGAGTTTTTTTTTCTTAAACTTATATTGCAGTCTTTACATGAGCATTTAACGGGGAAAAGACCATTTAAAGTAGCAATCGCTTCGACGGATTTATTATGTTCTCACATATGTGTCATACATTTGGAAGTATAAATCTACAACCGTCTTCTTAGTGATAGAAAACCTATACCAAAGATATAAGTACCACATTAAAGCCTCCAGAATGTTAAAGAAACGTCGCAGCGTTTCGGTTTGAAAATAGCAGAAGCTACTGAATCAAATTTCACTTCTTTAGTAATTAAAATGTTTGGCATAATGTGATGGTAGACAGGGTAGCATACCATGTTCTAATGAGAAGGTGTATCTTTTACCATCAAATACACAATATGATCGTATTATTGCTTAGTAGTATTCAAAATGGTCTCTTTCTGATAGAACATGTATTGTTAACAGTTTTTAGTAGTTTTTTTTAAAGGTCTACATTTGTTGTAGTATTGTTTGTACAGTGTAAATATGTATAAAATGTTTGGTTACAACAACACAAACGATTTATAGGATAGTGGTTGCGGCTGATGTGCCGCTTTGCACGCGATCTCTAGTGACGTGAAAGTAGCAAATTATCGATTAACGTCTTACAATTCTTTCTTAACAGCAAATATCAGAAAAATATTGAAATATGTATTTAATTAATTATAATTTACAGTATATAAAAAAAATTTATAGGTTTATCATAATTTTGTTTATTTCAATAAAAATGCAAAGACGATTTAAATAATTTAAAACTGATGAATACTTCTAGAAGAAAGAGTGAGACAACGAATCCTGCCACGCTAAAGGAAGTGAAATTATGATCTGATCTAAAATGGTTGAAATTTTGGATTATATTCCAAAATTATATAATCATCTTAGACTTTAATTTGGAATAATTAAAAAAGTGGGGGGCTTCGATATTATCAGCATCACATCACTATATAAATGAACTTTCTTCATACATATAATTGTATAGGACACAAAAGCTGTTTACTGGTATAAATATAATTGTAGTCATTTGTGACCATTACTTCTGAACTGACCCAGTTCTTGATCTGGTGCATGAAGTCAATATACGCCAATTGTGACTAAATAAATAACTTCTTATTCTTCCACTCCTGGAATTCGAAACCTTATCATAAAGAAAGAGCCGATGATCTATTTATTGCATTAGCTAAGTAGAGGCGGTACGGATCAAGTATATTTTTTCCCCGACTTTAAAACCTGCTGATACTCTTTTAATCGACTTGTACAACGGTATTACTCTGAACAGCCCGAAGCTACAGGGTTCGTGTAAATTGAAATATTGTATAGTAACTTTTGTGACTGGGTACATTGGCCGTGGTTGAAAAAGATGCTGATAAACCTAAACGGATTTAGACATCCTCCACCAAAAGAGATAATACCACAAAGATATTTAATAATCTATTAATGATTAAAATGGCTTTATACCAGTTTAAATGATGATGATGATGATTATATAATGAAACAGCCAAATAATATGATTAGGAAATAAGTTTATTTGCACCACGCCCACAGCACGGACATGATCTCAACGCTTAAACATTAAAACGAAAAATTTGTAATTAAACATTATTTACATAAAGCTCTCACACTACCAACCATGACCGTATGAGCCGAGGGACAGATACTTCTGGACGACCGGCTGGGCTATGGTCTGGAGCACGGGGGCCGCATGGACAACAGGCTGGGCGACCGCGTGGACCACAGGTTGCGAGATCACCGGCGCCGCGTGGACAACCGGTTGCGCTACCGCCACCGGGTGGACGATCTGAAACAGTGACTCTGTATAATTAGAAAAAAAAAACAATACATGAACACTCGCACACTGCTGAAACAATTATCTTTACACTTGCTCTATAGATTTAGAAATACATATATTGTATTAAAAGTGCTTGGTAGAGAAGTATTTATTGGTGGTGGACCTCAAGTGACCGTGTTTTATCGAATACGTTACGAGAGATGTATGTCCAGCAGTGGACATCCATCAGTTGAGATGATGTTAGACATATTTCGCCGGTGATTATCTTTGTTGGTACCATCGCAACGTCTTTGCAATCGCTACTAAGCAAATATTATAGTGTCGTTCCAAGAACCTGGCGGTAGGTCTCTACCGTCTAGGTAATTACCACTGCAGCTCTTGTATCTGCCGCGAAACGTGTTAAATTAATGTGTTCCGGTTCGAAGGGCGTTGTAGATCGCGAAATTGCTGAATTAATTAAATATAATATCTTTTGTTTTAAGGCGACGAGCACGGTATGTTGCTGTGAATATCACTCTAACTAGTGATATATTGTTATGAGCAGGCGTATCACTAACAATCAGGTGCAATGGCTGGCGTCTGTTCTTAGTATAAAAAAAAGGGTTTATTGACTTTACTGTGGTAATGAATTATAATTTCTCAAGGCGGTGAGTTGTGTAGTATAAACATCTTAACTGACTCTACTCTGCGAAAGACCTTTCTGTAAACGGTCTCGTTAGTCTCTTTGCATTATTCTTTTGAGTATGAAAAACCTGTAATCATGAGCTTTGAGCATGAAAAGGATGTAAAAGGCTGATGTTTACCCTTTGGAAGGATGAGTAGCTGGTGGCGGGCTTGGCGATGGCGACCGGGGCTGCGTGGACAACGGGCTGGGCTACTGTGTACGTAGGCTGCGCGATTGAGATGGCCGGCTGGTGGATCAGGTCCAATGACGACAACTGCATTCATAGATGATATGCATTATTGGAGGAGGAGACCACACATGGACCCTGTCACGTGACTTTACGACTACAGCTGATCTAGTGCCAAGGAGAATTGCAGCAAATACTAACGTGTTCTATTTAAATAAAAAGTGCTGATAGATCAGACAATTCCGTCAAGCGCTATGGGACTAGAAGATGCACTGGTTGGATCCTCAATGAGTTACATCTAGAGGAAAACGAAAACATCAACACATCCAAACCGACATTTTCGAATAACATCCGCTTACATAGTTTTATGATTTCCGCCAACCCGCACTTAATTAACTTGGTCAATAAATGGTCTTTATTTCTCTTACCGAACGAAGCTCCAATGCCCAGCAGTGGGAACATTAACTGTTTATTTTTAATATCGCTTACCACCGTATGAATAAATATTCTCTTTGATTCGTTGTACAAAAATCCTGTTTTACTCCAAATCCAGCTTAAGACAGCTAAACACATTTAATAGGATTTTCTTAGTTTTTTCATTAATATTATTTGCTTTAGGGTTTTTATCCTCAACAGCTGGTAAGCTTTTTTTTATCTTTTCTGATCTTTAATTGAAGCTTGTAATATTGGATATAATATTGAGATATGAAAAATATTTACGCCGCCGTCCCATCCGGAGAGAAGTCCGCCCGGTTTCGGCTTAGCCGCAACCACCGACAGGAGGGCGAAAAATACCTGCAATTATTGTAAATAAATATATAATTATTTACGTATATAAATATTAAACGTATTAAGGATTTGATTATAAAATATTTATAAGAACGGGGGTATAATTATATTATATATTTTATAAATACTTTCCTTAGATAATCTGTGTGCGTAGGATACAGAAGTTATCTGTGGATCAGTTGTACTGAAACTATTTACTGATTAATATTGTGAATGATTGTAAATATGAAAGTTACAGTAAAACATTCGAATATTTCAGTTATTTTTTAAAATTTTGCAGTAGCTGAATTATTTCATCATGTTACAGTAGCGCCATTTGTATATATATATATATATATTTGTACACGTCAATTTTTATGTTGAAATGTCCGATTTGAAATTTTTGGAGATCTATATATGTATATGTAGTATATGTTGATAAATTTTATTTATATAGATATATGTATCATATACTCACGAAGTATTTCATGGCTTTGGAGTACCGTTGCTAGCGCGGGAGGAATGTAGTGTGACCAATAAACTGCGCGCGCACAGTTTATATACTAAATTTGGTATTATCAAATGGATAACGAGACCGGGGCTGGGCTAGACATCCTGCGTGCGCTATGTCAATGCGTTACACGACACTAAGTGCATTTATAAGGGTGCATGCACACTGAACAGTTAGGTTCTGGTTATACTGAGGATCTATAACAATATCTTTTCTTTTAATCTTTGATTAATAACAATGTTGTTGTTACTAGTCAATTAGTAACAAGGTTACTGTATCAGTTTTTTTTTATTATAATTGGTATTAAAAACTCAAGTAAAATTTGACCTTGATATAAATTTTACTTGACGAATGAAGATACTCTCACATGTATAACAGCTGTAACGGCAGGAGACTGATAAACAGGAACCTTCGTGTTACAAGGTAAGCAGCTAGCTTCTGCCAAAGAATTTGTCTGCGCGTCGTTTTATTTTATTTTTTTATTTCTTATAGGAAGTGTGGACAAACGAGCGAACAGTTCATCTGGTAGAAAGTGATCACTGATAGCCATGGACAATCGTAATACCAGCGGACTCGCAGTTGCGTTGCCGGTCTTTATGGCAATAATACGCTTTTTTCTTGAAGGCCCCCATGTTGCAATGGTTCGAAAGGCCCCTATCTTGTATTGGGTCGAAATTCCCCCCAATTTTTATGGAGCCATTATATTACAAAAATAGCTGAACATGAACACTGACAAATATATTATATCTATTTAACAATGAGATAAATTCTCGTGAGCTTTATAATGGGAACTGTGCAAAGCTAATTTAACCACATTATCTTTGGTTCCAATCGGGTTCAAAGTTTTTTTTTATGTAAAGTATAATTTATAAAGCTTTTCAATATTAAAAATATTCAACAATCGAATCATCATCACCATCAGCCGATAGACCTCCACTACTGGACATAGACAAAAGCAAACGAATAATGATATTGAAATATTGAAGACGTATAGAGGTGGGGTGAAGGGTCTCTGGTGAATAATAAAGCACGCAGCAATCCGCATCAGCATCAGCTCAGGAATATTAATAATGACAAAGCGATTTAAAGTACAGAGCAAGTTACTAAGTACAAAAATATTACCATATACAGGATACAATTGTATACTACGTAACGACTTAGCGACCCAAGTCCTGGCATCACGAAGATCTAGAGAGATCCAGTAAATGGATACAATTGTATACTCCGTAGTGATTTGTTGGCCGAAGACAATGTACACCCAAGAACAATAAGCGCAGACTACGGCATGCGCTAATTCAGTCATCCCCAGGGGTCCCGCACACCACACACGACTCAATAGTCACCGACAACACCCACGTCACCACATACACGTCGGACACTACCAACACGTTCCGAATTTCCATATCACGCCACCCTCGCTTCAGAACGCGGCGCCACAGGTACTCACACACCGCGTACACAGGGCCGATCCTCACCGCCCAGAGATTCCGATACAGGCGAAGGTAGTCGGGGAAGGGGTCCGCGCCCGCCCTCGACAACCGAATAGATTCGCCAGAAAACCAAAAATCCAGACACATCAATTGAAAAACCGCCCTCGGATATCTTACACTCAATGTAGTACAACTTTTAGAAGCAGGCCGTGGATCCTGGTTCACGAGCCCAGTATTAGACAAGCTGTAAGAGTTGCTTTGGCTTGCAAGGCTTACATCATCACGAATCTAGAGACAATGCATACAAAGATGTACGACCCTTATAAAGACTTGCGCTATGGTAAACGATAGCGTGATCTATTGACCACAGTGACGCCATCTGTAGGGTTGTTTGAAAACTTCTTGTTACAATATGTTATTTAACATAGTTCTGTCGCCGGACTGTAGTACTGTATATATCTTAATCTGTTCCGGGTTAAAGGAAGCTGTAAGTAGTGAATATTATCGAGAATATTAAGTTAACTCGTCTCTTATGGCATAAGGCGTGCGCTGCTGGTTACAGAGGAAGTTGCTGTTCCCTTCCATCGGAGTATTTCCCTTTCACAACACGATGAGGGTGTGGTAAGAGCTGAATAAAATACACAAGTAATTAATTTTAAGGTATGTCATGACTTCAAGGTCGCAATAAATCTACAAGAGGGAGATACTATATTTTTATTAAACTTGCATATATTTATTATATACTTATATATATATATATTAAAAAAATATTTCATTATCAAAATCTTAGGTTGTAGGAGAGAGTTTAGCCAAGAGTTTAGGATATTTTAAGGCATCTCCCAGTATATCCGTGAGTGTGTCTTGGATAACTTACCACGCGGAGATAAGTAACAACAAAACAAAGCCAGATCCTTTGATCTCTTACAGACTGAGAGAGGACAGTATCTTTTTCAAAAGTTTAAAACATTGCACTAAAAAAATGTTCTTAACCTCCAATATCCAAGAGGGATGCAAATCTTCAAACAGCTAATTTCGATGTAAGTTTTTTTTTCATTAAAATATACTTGGGAATAACTTAAGAGAATATTCAGCATCATCATTATTAGCATTAGAAGTATCTCGCTGGCCTAATGGTTAGAGCGTGCGGGCTTCATTCCGAAGGTCGCTGGTTCGAATCGCGGCATGTACCGATGACTTTAATATTTAAGTTATGTACATTTGTGAACTTTAGTTACAACAGAGAAATACAAACGGTGAATGGAAACATCGCGAGGAAACCTGCACATGGATTAGAATTTATTGTAAGGTGTGTGTGAAGTCACCAATCCGCACTGGACCCGCGTGGTGACTATAGCCCCGTCGCCCTCATATTGAGGGTAGGCCTGTGCCCCAACCGTGAGGAACGTAAATTGGCTGTTATGAATGATCAGACTTTGTTTATCCATTGCTGGATATAGGCTTTCCCGAATATCTTCCACCAAATGCGATTCTCAGCATCTCGCAACCACTCACTTCCGACCGCCTTGATGTTGTCGTCAGTCCACCTGGACGGCGTTCTAGCTAGTTAAGCTGATTACTTGAATCAGTTTATAAGCAGTTTTACTTATGAGATATTTTTTTGTTCATATGAAAGATATTTTAATGTTTAGATTTTTATTTAATATTCTCTCGGTTGGATCTCTTATAATGTGAAAGATATAGTGAAGATGCAAGAATGGAGTTGGATGTGAACTGAGTGAGTTGGTGTAGAGATCCTGTGCCTACTGTAAGAGTTTATAGTTTGATGATTATGTTTCATAAGAGAATAATACATTTTTATTACCACAACAGAGGTTTAAGCTGCACCGAAAAGGGGAACGGTCAGAACATTGTCGACAAACTACTTTATAATTGTTCATACAAAAAAATCTAATGACTCGGACAGCGGATGGCGGAAATTTCTCGATGGAATTGGAGTCGGGCGTGGTAGACGGCTGCTGCGATTGGCAACATCATTTTGACAGATGTCGTAAGCCTCCAATCAGGCTATTAGTTGGCCAATTCTCGACCTGATCTCGTTTCCGCTTATGGTGTTAATCCTCACAGGGTTGACGGTTTATAGACATTGTAAATCTTCCGTTTTTGGTCCTCCGAGTTTTATTTATAATGGACGTTCTACTTAAAATCACATGGTGTTAATAGATAACTGTAGATGGTGAAGCATGCTGATCCAGAATAGCTTGGATTTCATTCTTATAATAGAGCAGCGCAATAGCAGACTGACAAAGAAAGCTTTAACTGGTCTGGTTAGCAACTTATGTAGCATCAGACTTCAGTTACTGTAACTTAAATTCAATCCATTCTATATTTAGAAATTGACGATGAAATGTTTAATTGATGAACAGTTTCTAGAAGTTAAGTACAATAAGTTTTAAATTAACTACGACAAAAAGTTTTAGACAACCCTGTTTTAATAAGCACTAGAGCATAAGGGCCAGACCTAAGACCTTACTTTCCCTGTGCTATATTTATGATACAAACATTTCTCATTGCCTATAACAAGGTTTTTTTTAATGTTAGCAAGGGTATTTATAATAAAATTATTAAATAAAAAAGACCTACTATTAGTAGGAAGTACATTGAAGTACAACCCTCATTATCATCATTACCATTTCTGTTATCATAGACCGTGGGTATAACCGCAGCTTCTATAGTAGTCGACACAGTAGTCTGCAAACTTTACTGTGTTCCCATTTGAAGGGCATTGTAGCTGATGAAATTACTGGGGTAACGGGACCTGATACCTTATGTCTAGAGGCGACGAACATGTGTTGCTGTGTAGCATCCTAACAAGAACCACGTTGTTATAGGCAGGCGGATCGGTTATCATCAGGTGAACGTTTCGCTCGTCTCTTCGCTTCGTCCTTTATTACTGTGACTATAATTAATACCATCACACATTAACCTACCAATCGATCGTCTGTGGCTTACCCCACTTATTGGTTCATGGCGGTCACCGTGTCTGTCCGCGACCACTCGCCCCGTTGGGTCATCCGATCGATAAAATGATTCATTAATCATTTACAACGCCGCCGTCTGTTGGTGCTCGTCACGAGACCATCGATCACAAGACCTAATAAAAAACATTGTTATAAATACTTAAGTTCCTATAACACTTTTTTATCATGAAAATATAAGTAAAGTTAAGTGATGCCGACGATTGTTAGCTTTTGAAATATGTGAACACTTTCGTAAGTCTGAGTTCACTTAGAAGAATTTACTCTGAAATGCTCATACTCTTCAAGAAGTTAATCACAAACGTTGGCTGATGATAGTCGTCATACAATAGTTGCATTCTGATGTATATAAGACCAAGGTCGATCCTCGACAGCGATATTTTCAAAAAACTTGGTCCTGGTAGACAGCAGAAGAAAAAGTATGAAGATGTAAAGAATTTAACCCTGCTTCGATAGTATTAGTTAAAAATAGTTTGAAAGAAGCTCCTCTTGATGATGATGATGATAAACATGGAATGGTACAATTAGAAGACTACAATAGCCGTTTGATAATAAGTGTAGATACCATAATTTAATGGCAGTTAAAGTAAGGTTAAAAGGTTAAAGTGTACGTTGTTAATTATTAGAGTAAGATACTTACTGTAGTAGCCAAATAGCGCAATGCGGAGGCCAGGAGTTGGCAAAGGCAATTTGGGACGACCGTCTGTTAGCTTGAGCGACGATCTTGTGAAGATCGCAGAGATTTGTTAGAGGCCGGTGTCACGAGATCATTCGTAGTGGAAATCGTCGAAGAGTCCACGAGCCGTATACGTCGATAAGATGACCAAAAGAGAATAAAACTTCCTTGAAACAATCTTACTATTATCTAAACTCTTCAAAATGACAACACGTATTCGAACTTAAGACGTTCGTGTTGCCAACAGTTCCTTCACTGGTGGTAGGTCTCCGTTATCAGAGACCGTCTAAGTAGGCGCTACCGCAACGACTATTACAGCTGCCAAACAGCAGTGTGCAAACATTACCGTGTTCCGGATTGAAGGGTGTTGCAGCTAGTGCAATTGATGTGGTAATGAGACTTACGTCTTATGTCTCAATCTCGAGCGCAATGTGGTGCAGTGTATATCATGCAAATTAGCGCCACATTGTTATAGGCGGGCGTATCACTTACCATGAGATGAACGTCCTGAATAAGGTATATGGTAAAATTTTTGACCTGTTAACGTTTACGGGTGCTCATATCTTTTTAATATAATTTAAATGAATAACATCGTCATCATCATTATCAGCCGATAGATGTCCACTGTTGGATATAGGCCTACCTTAAAGATCTCCACATCGATTGGTCTCACGTTGCTCGCATCCGGTGGGTTCCCGCGATTCTCACCAGGTCGTCGGTCCACGCGGGCGCTACTCTAGGTCCTTACTGCCCCGTTGGCCGTCGGTCCTTCGAGCAATGTGCCCTGCCCACTGCCACTTAAGTCTAGCAATCTTTTGGGCCTTAGTTCTTCTGCAGATATCCACGAACTCCAAGCATAGCCCTCTCCATTGAGCCTTTTTATAAAGCCGATAGTAAGGGGCCACGTCTCGTTTCCTTATTCAACACTGGCAACGCGCGCGAGTTGAAGACTTTTGCCTTCAGACACTGGAGTATTTGAGACCAATGAACAATGATATAATTATTCTTTTAACAAAAAAATAAAATCTAGATCTAAATAAGTTCAGCCGTTAGGAATCACGAGATAACACTAGATTGTTATGCTTAATATATCAGACACTTTTCATCAGATGTACTTTTTGTAATATAAAACATATACCAACTAGGAGAAGTCCTACTATGAATAAAAAAAAAATTTGTACCCCTTTTACTTTTGACCCTTTAACAGTTTGAAAACCCGAGCTACTACGATCTTAGGTTCTCAAACTGTCGAGGGTCAAAAGTAGCTTATGAAGTTATTTTTTTTATTCAACGAAACCAAGAGACAGGCAGGATGTTCACCTGACGGCCAGTGATACGGCTGCCTATAACACTGCGGTGCTAGGTAGCAGTAATTTCACTAGCTTCATGTTCTTGTATCAAGGTCTTCAATCAGGCGTTTGAAGTATTTAATACAATAAACTAGTAACTAGAAGTCGCAGATATGGTTTGCCTCGATGACGTCACGTGGCAGGTCCTCGTACCATTCAGACAGGAGGACTTATCACGTATCTTGCGGGAGAGCAGCGACGACCAGAATTTAACCACATTTGTTGTTAGATTTCTTTTTATATGTATAAATGATAATTGGGATGCAGCATACTTACATATTCACTTCATCATCATCATCAGTTGATAGACGTCCGCATTTTCATTTATTGTATAAGAACACTTTCTTTAGTGCATATATTTTTTATTTAATTAAGCGATGAGACGTGTAAGATGATGCTAGCTACAGCGTCCTTCAAACCGGAACATAATTATGTTTGCACAGTACTGTTTGGCGGCAGAAATAAGCGCTGCGGTGATACCTTTTTTTTGTTATCGGAGGAGGGGTGAGGGAATCTTTTAAACAGATACCCTGCTTCTGGGGGAAGACAAGGTTATGTGGGATTAGCGGTGGTCATTTTCAGTGCGTTGCATGAGGCCCCGGGATCTTCTATGGAACGCATCGGTGCCTCCCGGCACTACGTTTAAAGCAGGCTCCAGACAGTGCTGTAGCTCTTCTCGACACCCTCGCTTTGGTAAGACAAGAACTAGTCTGCCTCATATTTGTTGTTCATCCCGGGTTCGCTAAGTGGACAATAAGCGCATCCTCTTTCAAAATCCACGAATCGAAAAACACTTTTAGTCGCCTTCTACGACTGGCAGGGCTTACCTTAGTCCTGTTCTTAACAGCTCGATGACAAGGTGCGGTGGTGCCTACCTAGATGATCTCTGGCGATGAAAACCTAACACCAGTAAATCTCATTCTTTCTCTCATACTTAATACATATCTCATACGATAGTGGTGATCAGTTTATTTGTCATTCCGTTCAACTTCGCCATGTCCTCAACATCGGTCATCAGTTGCTACATCCTCGGAATTCGTACCTTCTTCCTATCTCTCCATTCAGTTATACTGTTAAACGATTATTTTAAATTTACAGCGATTTAAACACGATAACTGGAAATGAAGTTTATTCGATTTCTACGTAATAAGGACGTCGACCATCGCGATCGTTCCTACTACATTTTTTACCAACCTTACCATGTACAAATGTAGGTGAGATGTATTATTAGCGGGTTCAGTTCATTATACACCGGTGTTAGATAAAAAAAAAACATCTAGAGCACAGCCTGGATTTATAAATATTCCTTCGGTTAGCGACAAGTTACTCTATATGTTAATTTTTAACCATGTTTACATTCTTATATGTAAATATGTAAAAGCTATTTTAACTTCAATGTTATACAGTTAACTTATAAGGTTATATACGAGTACGTATGTTACAATTAGTTATAATCTTATGTTGGCGATAATGACGATAAAGGATATCTATATCCGGCATCCTTTAACCAGCGAATAAGTCAAATGCATTGGGTCAATATAATCAAGTTTGTTGTGTAAACAATAAAGTAATAACGCGACGAAAAATAAGAAAAACGAATTATGTAAACAGTCTGGCCATAAATACTGTTACATAAAAACTTTTCTTTTTTTCAACTTTTTAATTATATTGAATTTGGAACACGTATATTATTTCAAAAACTTTTTTCCATTTTGCGCCATTTCACATATTTTTTCGTGTTCATTATCAAATTACTATATGGAATGGGGTGGGGGTGTTAAAGTAAATGGATTGCAATGATCCCCTCGCACAGTGTGGGTATGGAGCCGATCCGCGCGCTCATATTGCAGACACTTTAAAAGCTTGCTATCAGCCGTGTGTTCGTGTATCGCACTATCAGCAGATACCACAACACAACATTTTCACGATTGAAGAACACTGCAATAAGCAAAATGATAAAGTGTACGCTCACAGTTCTAAAGAAGCTGCTTAAGTGGTGGTGGTCGGAAAGGTACAACGTGGTCATCATCCTGCGTCAGTGACGGTTTGGTGGGGCGTGTCTTATCAAGGAGTCACAAAACTACATTTTTGTGAAAAAGGAGTGAAAACTTCAGCCAAAATGTATCAAGATACAGTCTTGGATCATGTCGTGAATCCTCTCAGCAATACACTTTTTAAAAAATATACCATGGACGTTCCAGCAGGACCCTGCACCTTGTCACAAGGCACGAACTACCCAAGACTGGCTTGCAATTACCGCTCCGGCCATTATAAGCGCTGAAGACTGGCCCTAATCTAGCTAAGACCTCAACCCTTCAAACTATGATCAATTTTAGAGGACATGGCCTGCTGCTGCTCTAAATAACACGGCGACATTGAGTCTCTTAAAATATCTTTGGAGCAAGCAGTAGGGAAATTTCCCTTGGAGACAGTGCGTAAATCCATAGATTCGTGATACGTGGCCAAACAGATTAAAGGCCTGTACAAAAGCCAAAGGTGGCCATTTCGCATAAAATATTTTTGTAAGTATGTAGGTATAATTTTTAATAATATTACATTGCTTCTTTTAAAAAAATACGTTTTCATTTGTAATAGAACTTCCGGCCGGACTAGGTATAATAAATAAAAAAGATTAATTAAACAATAAAATAAAAAGAACAGTATGCCTATTAATTCAAAGGATCACCATCAGCTGATAGACGTCCACTGCTGGACGTAGGCCTCCCTCAAAGATCGTTACATCGATCGGTACTGTGCTGCCCGCAACGCTGCGCATCACGTGCCGTCGTTTGTAAGGTTTCATATGGAGGGATTTGGGCCTCTTTCCACCACGCTGGCCCTTTGCGGATTGGTGGGAGCTAGAGCCATGTTTGTTGATCCCGTGAATTGTTGTGCGGGGCCCCTTACACCCCATCAACTACACAGAACCTAAGGTTGCTGAATAATAAAACGATGAAGACGCTGATGGAAGCCACTAAGGGTCATATGACATAAATCTAATCGTTTTCGCTACCACTACATGAATGCACGATGACGGCCCAGGATAGCGGCCACCAGAGAAGAGTGGCGACGTGTTGTGAAGCTCACCATCAACACCTGAAGTAATGTCCACAAGCACTCAGTCAAGAGTGATATCGACGAAGAAGAAGATCTATCACACTAGTAAAATGCAGGCTAGAGGATTTCGCTTATCTGCAAAAGCTTTTATTTTCCTACATCGGAAGCTTAAGTTAAATGGACATCGAACCCAAAACTTTGAGAGATACATCGCGTAGTTAAAATATACAATACAATTGTGCCCTTGCCGCAGTTAAATTTAATAAGTGATTTTTAACTGTACGCCAGTTAATGTTAAAACATAACTGGATCTTTCTTAATGCTCATTACTATAACAAAGTGTAGGTTGTCTTACTCTTGTCTTAAAGAGACCAAAATGTTATTTCCCTAGAGCCGTCTCATATTGGAGGATCGTAATCAGCATTAGGGTTACAGAAGCGGAAGTACTTTCTCCACCTTTTCCTCACCAGACCGTATAGAATTTGGTGAACGAGTCTTCTATTCGATTGGTCCATTTTGTTCGTGAACCAGTTTTCAGGGTTGAAAACTACAATCAATTCTTGGAGACCTTACTAACAGCCAATCAACCTTTTTATCAATAAATTATATACAGTAGTCTCCACTATAACACGGTACTCTTATAACGCATATTCATATTAAGCGATTTCAATCCCCCGTATAACACGGGTATTCTCCCGTATAACGCGAGACTTTCCCACATAATTCTGGACTGTGAAATTTATAATGATTTGTAGAGTTCATAATTAGAAATTAATTGAAACTAACTGTTTTTTTTAGTTCATATGCCTAAGTTTTTTTATTTTAAATGCTCTCAGTTTAGTTTGATTTTAATAAAGCATACATATTTCGTTCATAACAGTTTTTTTAATGTTCTATGTAAACCCCTTTTAGCGAGAAAAGTTAAACAGGAATAATTTATACCTAAACGCTTCGTACAGGGTCGTAAAAACGCGTTATACGGGAATATTCCTACAACGCTTTTTCCTATAATGCGGAACCAATCCACCGTTTTATAGAGGGGATTACTGTATTTACTCTATCGGCTATGAAAAAATTAGCGACACCTATGGAGTAAACTCGCAAGTAAATTAAACTAATAAACTTCATTGAAGCAGCGTTGCAACTATTTACCGCTAGAGGGCGTTATTTTTATGACAGGGTAAATGTATTTTAATTACCTCTGGAGAAATGACAAAAAGCTTGTAACATGGAGGTACTTGGTTCGATTCCTGAGTTACATGTAAATTTAACACAATGGAGACGGAGTATTCTAGTAAAAAATTTTCATCCACAACATTAATGTAAAATAAATTAAAGAGTGAATTCGAATTGAAGTGCACCCCTTCGTATACCAAAAAAAGGACATATTCTTGTGTTATGACCAATTGTTGGCCTTTTCTTTTTGGTTAAACATTTGTAATATACATCTTTACAGCTTTGTTTAACTATGCAAAGGCAATGTTTGGTGCTTAGAACAATTTCACAACATCATGAAATATGTCCTTTCGGTCAGGCAGGATAATTTAATGGCGACAGAACTAGGCTTCCTTATTAATTCGTAGCTATCCGTAAGGGCCGGGCTCGATGTGAAGCAATTGTTTATCCAATAGCCATTAAGAATGCGGCGTAGGTCCTAGATTCAATATTCAGCCGTTGAAGATAGCAAATATGATTATTTATGCTTCAAGATGTTGACAATATTCTTATATTGCATAGAAATCTGGTTAAATAGTGACTCTCTTACCTTGTTACTTTAATTTGATTCTATGATAGTATATTGGTTGATGGTGTGTCTTCATACCTCGGCTGGCTACTACTCTCATTTTGTAAATCTGCAGCCATAACAGCATTGCTGTGTTCCTATAAATGTATGATAGTCGAATTCTAAGCGATTATGCTTATAGTCCTCGTCGTCAATGTCTTTTAACGTAATGTTAAAGTAACAGTGCTGTTGGAAGGTTGGTTTCATCACAACTCCTTTTTCTGCCGCCAAATAATAGTGTGCAAAACATTACTGCCAACATTAGATCTTTGAAGGAGGTTTATATTCAGCAGTGGACGTCTATCGGCTGATGATAATGATGATGAAACTGTGCTACTACTGTGCATAGTTTTAAAAGGCGTCCGAATAAAGTCTTTGGGATAATAAATATAACATCTTATGTCTTAAGCAACGAGCACAATGTGATGTTGTGTATATCATCTTAATTAGCGCTACGTTTTTATTAGCAGTCATATCACTTATCATTACACAAATATAAAAAAAAAATATTTTTCATTAAAAACAATTACTTTTGCAGATATAGGCGAAAGAGTTCCCGATACCTTTGTTTATGAGAGCAATGGAATATAACAAGGGTTTTGGTTGGGTAAAGTCTGATCTAACCTTTCCTTATCATTGTGTAGTGTACCAAGAAATTTTCTTAATGTAATAAAAGAGCCTTTTAATCTATTTGCAATTAAATCGATTAATACTAAGTATAATATAAATAGATATAGTTTACGCAATGTCTAGCCGCGAACGCTATACGGAAGCCATAACGGTTTTGCGTAACACTGGACAAACAATGCGAACGCCTTTAACTGTCTCTGTAGCTAACTTAGTTAACTTAGCTAACTTGTTAATCGCTTGTCTCTTAGAACAAAAGTCCATACTTCGATTCAGAAGTCGCAAGGTGTTGAATTTGGTCAGTGGATAGGTTTCGCATCAAACAGTCTACGACTTTCATGTTGCAAGATATTCCTCTCGCGTACGTTTAATTAATGCGTTACACTCAAGTAGAGATGATCATTTAACAAAATTCTCGTGATTTAATCAAATAATTATATTTTTATCTTATTATTTAAAAATTGGTCTGTGAATTCCAAACTTTAAATAATTCATGTCCTGTTCTCGAAAAAAATTACGTGTGGTAGTATGTAGTGCCTATAAACAGCTTATTTGTTTATCTACACGCTTGCCTGTAGTATGTTAGCTCACAAGCAGCTCTAGTGCTTTTAATATAGTGTTTTTAGATATCCTAATAATTTTCCGTTTGCGAGGTATATTACCTCACCGTCTAATGTGTTATTAAAAGCGTCGGGAACTATTCCAGAAAAAATCAGCAGCTTTCTCTTTGTCACTTACACTGCGTTGTCTAATCCAGACGCAAAGTGTGATCCTTATGGTAATCTAAAGAACATTCTTGGAGAGGACATAATTCAGCTGTGAATATCAATAAACTGAAACGATGATATCCAATAATAATCTGTACGTTAACGTAGTAAACTCTTTGGTGTGCCCAAACAAAGTTTTAAATAAATAAACACTATAAACGTTTTACAAGAAAATCCTAACCTCAAAATAAATTAAACACAGATCAAGTTATTCTTTTATATAAGTATTACGTTAGTTATCTATAAAATTATGTAATAATGTTAGGTAATGTTAGTGTTAATTACAACCTAGGTCCACCCATACAGGGCACAGTAACTGGACCGTTTTAACGACCGCTGATACGTTGCGCGTTTCCGCCCTGACGTGTGAAGACGACGTACGTAAGTCTTACATAATCTTATCCTGTACACGGAGACATAACACTTAACCTATATATATACATATATATTATATACCGCTAACCTACCCAGTTCTCTGAATATCCTCTGCTGTTTGGAATCGTGTTTTGACACTATCATCAGTACAAAAAGGAGGGTTCGCTTTTAATCTGTTCCGTTTCATTTTAGGTCAAGTCGCTAAATCGCTGTGTTATAAAGCTTTTGCATTTTTTATTATTATATACATTTCTTATTATCAATTAAATTTGTTTTTAATTAATTTTTGTTTAAGAAGATGCTGTGTTGTATGTATGAGAACAACTTTTAGTCAATCTATAATATTAGGCCTGTAGCACAATGTTTTGACCATAAGCTAGCGTCTCTACGAAATATTAACTGTTAAAAATTTAAACATCATGATTGATATAAACATTACTGTGTTCCGGATTAAAGGTCGTTGTAGCCAATGAAATTACTAGGGCTTGGGGATATTTAACGTGATTAAAGCCATAAGGAGAGTATCATAGTTGAACATACAGGACCTTATGCAACTTGTTCATAGTTTTAAAAAAAATATAGGAAGAAAACACTGTGAAGTAAGTAGTGTGTATATTTGCTGCAGACGATATAGATAGATATTTTTTATACATATGCAGGAACATAAGAATTTAATAATGGATCTCTTGATCGAGTATTAAAGCAGGCTTCTATAGAAATCGTTACAAATCTATGACGTATCCATATAGTTACAATATACAACTTTATCGTTGTAAATCTTATTATTATTAAAAGACTACAATATTACATTTTAAGGAATATTGTTATATTATGTGATTACATTGCTTTAAAATCAATTTCATGCCTTTGAACAGATAATTCAATCGTCCTTAAGAAACAACAGATAGATCTCTTCTGGTAGATCTCGCAAATATTTCATTACGACTTAAATATAACGTTATTGAAGGGCAAGTAAATGAAAGTGTAATTTCAGAAAGTACATTTTATTATAAAAAAATCGTGTACAAAATAGTTTTTAGTCGACTGCGGCCGAAGTAAACAAAATTATGCCTTAAAATTATTAACAGAAGATCTATATACAAAAGCTGCGTGTACATATGAAGCCTCTCTTTAGTAAGGTAACGTGAAAGAGATCAAATGAACAGTAATACAAAATAGAAAAATACAAAATTATTGTGATCTGAAAATAAAAAAATTCAATAGATGTAGTCTGTAATTTACTAGCAACACATCACTATATACATCCCTTTTCAATATTGTAGCAAATTAAATGTATATTCATACACAAATATATAATAAACATCATACTGTCGTAGCGTATGTGTAGTTCCCGATTTATTTATGTTAAAGCAAGCTTCCGACATCATTGCACACAAACCTTTACCCCCACAGCACCCCCCAAAGGTCAGCTACATTTAAAACTACATCACATAATAATATATCATTCATGACTAAAAGGAGAGCCTCGTTGGAAGTGCCTTTTTATCTCTTTCACAGAACACTCGTTTGTTTAAGTCTTAATTTAAGTATTTTTTTTAGATATTTAGTGCTTTTAGTCTTTAGTCTTTCTTTCTTAGAATAGTTTGAATTTCTTTCTTTTCTTCTTTCTCTTTTCTTTAAATTACTTAGTTCTTTTATAGCTTAAATTTTCCAAAGTAAAAATAGCGTCCTAAGTAAAAGAACACTTTTGTAAGTCTCTTCCAAAAAATATTGTGTCTATCAAATATTAAAAAAAAAACCATGAAAATTATCAAATTTACAAAAATCAAAAAAATACAATATGCATTTTATATTTCAGCAAAATCGAGTGTTCAAACTTCTCCGCAATTTATTACCAGATCTTCGAAGCAAGACCGTGTCCATGAAGGCCGCCGCCGCCGTATAGCGACGCGCCTAATCCGGACGTAACTATGGACTTGACGACTGGCACTGCGACTGGCTGAGCCACTGGTACAGCCACCGGCTTGGCAACGGGGACGGCGTATGGAGCCGGCACAGGAACTCCCACCTGGAAAATTAACGACAATTGTTTGATACCAGTTTTAGTCACTACAGCGTCTACGTCTGATGATAAGAGAAACTTTCTTCTGCTCGAAGATCGATGGATACAGATCAAATAACTTGGAGAACGTAACTTTAAGAACTATTTAACTTAGTGGTTTATATCATAAGATGATGAGACCGTCGATGGTCAAGCATGACCAAGACATTGCAGCGCTCATATGTTGATAACACAGTGATACTGTTATGGCGAGAGATTTACAGTATGAGGGTGGTAGTGGGTAAAGAGGGTTGGAAAGAACCCTACCACCAATCGAACTCCAAGTGCTCTGGAATCGAATCGGGGAACTCTGTATTAGAACTCTAAACATTAAGCCTTGGAAACAGTCAAAAACATTATTGGACATCAATAACTAGAAGGATGTGGATATTATATCAAGGACATATAGGGTGAAAATCTTCAGATAACAACATGTCCTTAATGGATCCAATGGTGTGTTACCTGTTTGATGATTGGATAAGGCACCGCGTGGGGCACAGGGACTGGCACTGGCCTGTCCACGGGAACAGCGACGTGCTTCTCAACGGCTACCGGGTAAGGTCTGGGCACTGGAACCGCGTAAGGACGGTCCACTGGCACTGGGACAGCAACCTGAACGAATGTTTGATTAGAACCCAAGACCAGACATATTTAATATCTACTTTAACCGAGTACAAATTTTGCTAAGCACAAATCTTACCCTGACAGGCACTGGGTAAGGCCGGTCAACGGCGACCGGGTAGGGAGCTGGTACTGGTACACCGACGTGTTTCGTGACCGTGGTGTGAACATCAGCGCCAACAATGGCTGCACCGCCAAGGCCTCCAATACCAGGTCCGACGGCAACTGCGGGGCCGACAGCGAGTCCTGGACCCGCGGCTAGCGCTGCTGCTAACCCTGAACTATAGCCAGAGCCCAGGCCGGAGCCGAGACCGTAACCACCTAGGCTGTAACCACTGGCGATTACTGGAGCTGCGGCGGAGCCGTAATGGCCGACGAGACCACTCCGTTTCTGTATGACTTTGCTCGGTTCAGCCAGAACTGATGCAGTCATGAAGAGGATTGCAATCTGAAAAGATTGAGGGTTTCTTTAAAAATAACGGAATAAATATTAGATTTAAATATCACCTGTATTTAATGATTTAGCAATCAGGGATCATCTTAATATTAAAGCTGAAAGTTTCTAGAACTACACTTTTCGAGATGACCTTGATTTTGGTTAAAAACACCTCTTTGTCCACGAGCCCAGTATCAGATTTTTTTTATACGATTAAGCAACGAGACAAGCGGGACTTTCACCTGATGGCGAGTGATACGCCCATAACAACAAGATACTAGTTAGGATGTTATACACAACACATTGAGCTCGTCGCCTGAGGCCTAAGATGTTAGATCTCTTAACTCCGTAATTACATTATCTACAACGCCCTTAAAACCGGAACATAATAATGTCTGCACAGTACTATGTGTCGGCTGCAATAGGCGCTGCAGTGATACCTAGACGGTCTCCGGCAACAGACCACCACCAGTAAAGCAAGAGTCAAAATGACTACCAACGCCACCGGATCATTCCTCGTTCATTGACGTCTCATTTCATAACCTTATCCTCCTCTAATCAAATCAGATCATATACAAGCTAGTGTTTACGTCGAATGAAAAACAATGTATTGCTTTTACCAAGTTACGTGATGCGACTCCTCCGGAACACTTGACATTCAGTGCGCGGTGAACAGAAACGAAATTTTAGACATGACTCGAATAATTTGAATTTGAATATCAATAAGCAACGTTGTATGATCTATGCACTTTGTTTGTTTATGTATCATTCATAATGCTTTCGCTTTCCTTTGTCATAGTATGTTGTTTAAATTAAATATAGCGTCTAAATCGATCTACAAAGTCATTATTATATTATTATTATAATTATTATGTAATGCTTCTAAATAGTTTTGTTATTGTTGTGCGCAAAATAGAAATGTTCGTGTTTTGATCATTTCTCGCGCTTACGGATTTTGGCAGTGGTGGGTACAGTTTTTACAGTAACTACTGTATCCTGGACATCGTCCACTATTTCTTCATTATTATTTATTAGTTATTTATATTACCAAGCGGAGATCTATTAGAAAAAAATCCTAAATTAAGAATCAGAAATTTATCCATACATTATTCTATACAATTCTGTATTATGACAGAATTAGATATAGATATACTTGTTCTAAGAGGGGTGTAAAGCCCTTCCAATGGGTTCTCGCCTTGTCGTGGCGGAGGGGCTTAGTAACCGTGGTCCGGTACACGGTGAAGCCAAGTGGAACCCACCCGGCCGGCCCGCGGCGAAGGGGTGGCTGAAGCGGCCGCTCCAGGTTCGAGCACCGGTTGGGGTAACTGGAGCTCACCGGAGCGGCCGGGGGCCGCAGGGGCGGCTGTGTGCTGCCCTAGCGGCCGGCTGCAGGGGCGGTTTCATACCGCCCCTGCAGCCGAGGTGGGGTCGCGGAGGGACTACCCTCTGCGGCCAACCGGTGTAGCACCGGCGATGCGGCGGCGGTG
Organism: Ornithoptera alexandrae; assembly: GCA_029030555.1. Lineage (NCBI taxonomy): Eukaryota > Metazoa > Arthropoda > Insecta > Lepidoptera > Papilionidae > Ornithoptera > Ornithoptera alexandrae. The sequence continues at coordinate 1,806,244 of JARDVY010000007.1, read as the reverse complement.
GGGCCGCGGGGGAAGAGGAGTGCCGGTATTGAGATGCGCCGCTCTCCCTATCCTCCGCCGCCGTTGACAGGTAGCGGCGGGCCTAACATCTCTCTGCCGCGGGGAGCCGGGAGAGGTTTTCTCCAGTGGCTCCCATGGCCTCTGAGCAACAGGTTCGTGGGAACCGGTCGCCCGCACACGCATGAGGTCGAGGAGGGGCGCGCTGCATGTTCCGGCGCGCCCTGGAAAGGGAGGGTTCGTCCCTCCCTCCCGAGGTGGGGCTGCGCAAGCGGCCAGCGCCGGCAGGGTCGCGGTTGAGTGCGAGCGTTCCCGTGACCCTGCCATCATGGCGATGAGGCGGAACATCGTGGGGGTTTTAGTCGGTGCAAGTCCGACATAACTCGTCCTTGCCCCCGCAAGGACGAGTATGCGTAGGTATTTCCCCCACGTAAAAGAAAAAAAAAAAAAAGAGGGGTGTAAAGAGTCCCGCGCGATAGCTCATGGGACTTTTTTTTCGTTTCAAGGGTGAAAACTTCGAAAAGATACTCTATCTTCTGGGGGGAAATCTGAGTTATGTGGAGATTTTTACCTACTAAAACACTCACGCTGGTCACCTTCGGCGTTGGGAGAGGTCATAGGTTCTCCGTTTGGAATACAACCGCGACCTTGTCAACGCTATGCTGTCATAGCCCGTCCCCGCGTCTGATTTATGCAGACCCGACCGGTCTCGCGAAGCTCATGTGTCTCTAGCTTCCGCCAATCGGAGAATGGCCCAAATTTTCGCCATGTGAATCCGTAAAAACTACGCCTACTATCCCGTAGTACAGGAGGCCATGCTGACTGAGCGAAGGTCGCGAGAAGCCGCTGGATGCATGCAGTGTAGGACCGATCAATGTGGAGATCTCTCGAGTGAGGCCTATGTTCAGCAGTGGACATCTATCAGCTGATGAATAGTTGAAAGAAGATCTATATCTTGAATAAAACTATTATATCAAAGTATTGTATCAATTGTTGTACACGAGTTATTAATGTATGTATAATACTTTGAATTTTTATTAATTATCTATAATATACATTCAGTATAGCAGCTAGAATATTTTTTTTATATGTTAATATCGTTTTTTTTACAATAATTATTTTGATAATATCACGTTAAACATATTTATTCAACACAACACCCTATTCTACCTTTCAAAGATTATCGATACAGATAACATAACGAAAAAATAAAAAAATAATAATTTTAGATGATAGGTTTTTTTTATGCAAGTCACCTAGGTAGGTTCTACTGTATAAGAAAAATTAAATACGGAGGTCATGAAAGAAGATAAACCAGCTATATCTTTAGAGGAGTGACGTAAGAATTTAAGATAGCAGGTTCAAAACCGTCTTTGGACGCTTCTCTCCTAAGTCGACTTAAGCTAGTTATAAATCTCGTATAATTGTTAATTAATAATTCATAAATCAAAGAAAACATGTACTTTTTAAATGTTTCTAGTAAAAGATTATAGAAAACATTTTAAAGAATTTAAGGATCAATTTCTATTACAGTATTATCCGGTTCCGGAACTGTCCCTGGTCCTGTTGACCAGAGTCTACTAACTCTTTAAATCAATAAGTTCCAATAAAGAAACGAATTAACTTTTCTACTAGTAATTGGTTTATAGGCCTTACATAGTAAGCTATTATTTAATTATTTAAATAACTAATATATTATCTTAATTGTTTTCTTTATTCTGGTAATATTCTAGAAGACGCTGTGAATTTAGAAGTAGAGTTAAAGAACACTTACGAAAGACTTCATCTCGTTGGAACTGTAACACGCACAAACACTTGGCAACTGTGGGGGGTTATGCTGTGTAACACTGCGGGCGGTCACTGGTCATATGTACCCCAGTGAGACGGTAAGGACCTATATAAGGCCTGCACACTGCCCCCCTACCAACCGTCCGAAGGATTCGAACTCGATCACTTGCAACACCGGGGCGCTGCGTTACGGGATTGTATGCAATAGGACGAATCAGGTTTCGTTACGGATAGATTTCAGATCGCCGGTGGATTAACAACAAAATGCCCAACGCTGGGAAAGGTGTGTACTTGGATAAGGCCTACCTACCCTACTAAAGGAATAGCTTAGAATAATGAATCATATTCCATACAATGAATACATTGTTTCGTATCACGAGAGACGACGCAAGGCAACAAGGGTAAAAAAATACTTTATAACTATAATAAATTATATTATGTATGAATGTATTAATTGTATAGTTTGCAGGCGCGGTAGAAGGTTCGATTCCTGAGTCATATACACTACAGTTTGGAATTAGCTACAAACTGTCATATTAACAATTTTCTTACATTACACATCAATTATATTTTATCTAACTGTCCGCCGGTTTGTATGCTGTAACATCCCTGCATCCTTTGCGGATAAGATTTCGTAAATTCCTACCAAGATTCGAGTCTCTAAGCCTTATGGTTCCATAGCTACGGTGATGAGTCTCTACAAAGGTGGAATCTCTTATATTTATTTACCAGCTAGTATATATAACTAGCTGTTCCCCGTCCGCCTCGCTAGCTCTAATATGGAATTAGACATGAAATTTGTCTGAAATATTCCTTGAGAGCGACCGTAACACCAAAAGACTTTTTATATTCACCGTTACTATAGCAACCGCATTATTTAATACCAAATGAAAATTTTAATAAAAGTTAATTAGAAATAAAATTATGAGGCATCTATGAAATTCAAAACATACATAACCTATAACTATCTACATATCATTCTGCGTCTAATGGTCAATGTTCCCATGTCACAGTGGTCACCAGTTTTTACGTGATAGGCAAAGGAAACCCATTTTCATTGCATATAGATGGATATGTTTAGCTTAAAGCTTTATGTATAAATGAATTATAAGTTTAGCTTTTGCAAGTTCTGTCCTGTGGTCACATTTAGGTACAATTGCATAAGGCGTTGCAACAGCTCCCAGCCTTACTCCGGTAGGTAGGGAGGTAGGGATATCGGATAGGTAACAATACCTACCAGGTCAGTAACTTAGAACACCGGCTATCGATCTAAATGTGTCCTATGATTTTGAAACTTTTTCTTTACCAGCGCAAAAGATGTATATAACATTAATCGAGTTAACCAATGTTGTTTAAGATTACTATCTTTCCTAATGATTTATCTCGCAGCATAATACTTGAACTTTGGAAATGTATGTTACTATAAATATAACTGTACACCTAGTGTTGGGAGGCCTCTCACCAGGTGGACTTACCATCCAGTGAGAATCGCGGGAACCCAATGGATGCGAGCAACGCGAGACCGATCGATCTGGAGATCTTTGGTGGAGCCCTATGTCCAGCAGTAGACATTTATCAGCTGATGATGATATAAAACTGTATGATGGTTACATACAAAATATCCTCATATTTTTTTTTTACTATTCAACGAAACGACGAGACAAATGGTACGCTTATCTGATGGTAAGTGATACGCCTGCCATAACAACGTGGCGTTAGTTAGAATGGCATACACAACACGACTTATCCATCCTGCTTACTAGGGAAGGTAGGACAGTGGTTTCCCTTTGGCTATTGCATCAGGAGTGTTAGAGGTTACTTATACGTCAAAGCTTCTGAAGCTTCATCCAGCCAGTTCCCTGGCCAGGTGTATGGTTATACCGCTATTGCTCGGTTGCCAAAGTCTCGTCCGTTATCCAGCAGGGGGCACCGCGGACAGGTGAGGATGACTGTTGGGCCGGATAGATCTTATTTTCCGATCTCTTCGTATCCCTCCAGATGGACTGGCACATCTGAGGCGTCCGAATTTTCCCCCTGGACCAGAGACAGAAAGGACTGTACCAGGCTGATCGCCAACCTTCACTAGTTGGGGAGAGGCGCTTTAAGAAGAAGAAGCAAACATGACAATTTATATCGTTAGCCGACCATCCAAATATGGGTGAATGTTTAAAAATACAAATTTAGTAGTACTAAAAGTTAGTAAGACGGTCTAGTGGACTATTCGTTTTCATTTGACGCCGGTTCAATTCCCACAGAGTCTGCGCTTCCGGATAAGATAAAAGTCGTGAAGAAACCGACATGATGCTAGAACAACAGCTTCATTAACATGTGACATCCGCTGATTTACTCTTGGCCAATGTGGTAGTAAATGGCTGTGACTCTTGCCTAGGAGAAGACTCTTCCCAGCAGTGGGAACATCAACATGACTGTTTATACATTCTTATTTACGTCGCCTTAATGTAAACATAATTATGTTTAACTTTATATATAATTCTTTATTCAAGCGCTTCCGGGTTATAATTTGTCTTGTAGTATGAAGGACTTCGGTTCCATTCCAAGGTCAAAAGTTATCGTGTATTGATGGTAAGGTTAAGGCTTGGCTGGTTACCATCCTCAGATTGTTAACCAGTCGCTGTATCAGCGGCGTTGGGTTCTTGTTGTCAATGTCAGAGCCGGAGTGTTCTAGGCGTACTTCACAATCTACAACTTTATTATTACTTAAAAATAACTAACATTGAGTTAGTTTTAGCCAACAGGCGATAAAAAAAATTAATGTATATTTAGTCTATCGTCTGATGATGATGATGACGATGATGATGATGTTTTGTAAGATTTATTAAGCAAATAATCGAAGGATATCCCATTTCGTTTCGGTTGTGTAACGTGAAAGCTTCAATAGCAGAGCGCGCATCACGAATTGATTTTTGTACTTTATGTTCAACACGTAGATATTCGTGAATTCGGGTGGTTTTTTTTTTTTTTTTAAATACGAAAGTACGTTAAATACTGTCCTTTTTTACATAATCTTAGCAAAGTATTACCTTTGATATGTAACAGTTTATTCAAGCATTCTTTGTAACTTACAACATGTTATACTAGAAACCTTTTGAATAGGTTTAGGTAAATACTACAGTAATGTTTATTTTCACTGGTAAGCAGTAAATAAAAATTATGATCCTATGATGTTAAAAAGTAGTGATAAGCCTTATTTTGGAAACAAAGTAACTATTAAGATGTAATAGTTGAAGACTTTTACAGAATATTTATACCTTTCTATAGCTTCAAAGCAATCTTCATATCACATTGAGACTAATATTAATCTATACAAAGAAAACACAAAATTTTTAAAAATAATCTGAATTATTTGGACAAGGGTGAGCTTGACACTAAAAAGAGTTTTCATCCATCATACCATTGAAAATCCATATCCATAATACCAAGAACAGTAACATGAAAATGACTGACTGAATGATTAACGTAGACATCTCAGCTCAGATACTTCGGCCTACTTCTTTCTGCGTTTGATGATGATGAAATCTTGTAACCAACAAAATTTGTTGGATTACAGTTACTTCAGATGTTACTCGGAATTTATCTATATGGGGTGAGCTGGTTGTTTATATTCTATCACTTCATAGGAGGTGGCATTTAATTATCAAAATACATTCGTTTGGCACATTTGCTACAGAAAAAAGATAACTATTTGCCTTGAATCCAAAAGCATTTCATCATCATCATCAGCCGAGGTCCAATTCTGGATATAGGCCTTTCCAAAAGATCTCCAGATCGATCAGTCTCGCGTTGCTCGCATCCAGTGGCTTTCTGCGACTCTCTCCAGATCGTCGATCCACGTCTCCCGGTACGCGGGCGCCACTCGTGGGCCTTACTGCCCCATCGGCCGTCATTCCATCGAAGAATGTGCCTTGCCCACTACCACAAAGTCTAGCAATCTTTTGGGCCATGTCGGTGCCCTTAGTTGTTCTGCGGATCCCAACATTTCTGATTCGATCGCGCAGAAAAACACCGAGCATAGCTCTCCCCATTACCAGTGTTGACTTATGGTGGCCCCTCACTATTGGCTTTATAAAAAGACTCGAAGTCACTCAAACGGCAAAAGCATTTAATCTATATAACTGCGTATTAAGTTTACGTAGTAAATTACTATTACATAGTAAGGAGCAGTATTTCTCACATCGAATTAGATAATAAAGGATAATAGGCAGTTAGTGCGGGCTGGATGTGACGAAACGTGGCGCTTACTGCTCTGAATGTAAAGGAGATTTTGTTTTGAATCGCAATAAGCGTTTCTTGACCCGCGAGGAATGCCTGATGCTCTACTTTCGTGCAGCTTTAGTACATCAGCCCAAGGACTGGAAATTTGAATGTACCACTTACATTTTGCCAAGGTCATTACTTTGTCTATTAAGCTTCAAGTATTTCTTCAAAAAAAAAAAAAGCTCATTGGCTTAATGGTTAGAGCGTGCGGCTTTCACTCCGAAGGTCGCAGGTTCTAAGCTCGTCATGTACCGATGACTTTAATATTTAAGTTATGTACATTTGTGAACTTTAGTTACAACAGCGAAATACAAACGGTGAATGGAAACATCGCGAGGAAACCTGCACATGGATTAGAATTTATTGTAAGGTGTGTGTGAAGTCACCAATCCGAATTGGGCCTGCGTGGTGACTGTGGCCCATAACCTTCATATTGAGGGCAAGCCTGTGCCCCAACAGTGATGACGTAAATTGGCTGTTATGAACAGAAAAAATATTCGTAAACGTGTTTCCTTCATGTTTTCTAGTTGGGATTTGAACCTGTATCTACGTGGATGCGTGAGGTGCATAGCAAAGAGACGTGTGAATAGATAATCGTAGCCTTGCCCCCTTTGTGCATCTTCCGGCTTGGCAGCGGCTCGGTGTTCATTCACAAGCGGCATCCTAATCGTCTATGTTGAAACTTATGATAATGCGAGCATCTCGTTTGAAGTGCGTAATAAATCAAATTGTTTGTAGAAGTTGATTTACATAACGCTGGCTTGTCCCTGGTACGATTCAGAAGCTTCATGCACTGGTGCCAGCCTCTGTTGCTGGAGACCGTCGCGGTAGGAACTACCGCAGCGCCTGTTACAACTGCCAAACAGTACTGTGCAAACATTACTCTATTCCGGTTTAAACGGCGCTGTAGCCAGTGAAACCACTGGGGTAATGAGACCTTTTTTTTGTTCGGGGTGGGAATCGTCGAAAGATATCCCGCATCTAGGGGGAAGTCACGGGCTTCCTTACGTAAGAACCTTACTCACTAAAACTCCTTCGATGGTCAGCATCAGTCCATTCGGAGAGGCTCCAGGATCTCTTACAGAACGCACTGGTTCCCCTCTACACTTTGAGTTAACACGTCTCTGAGGAGGAGTCTAACCCTCCTAGACACCATCGCTGAGCCATACGCTGTCCCACGCAGGTTCGCTTTTTGAGGGATAAGTGCCCCTTTCTTCAAGGCCTGCGAAAGTCCTAGACCCTTTCAGTCGCCTTCTACAACAGGCAGGGCTTACCTTAGTCCTATTGTTACTAGCCCAAGACTACAGAGTTGGTGTAACGAGACCTAAATTAAGTCTTAAGGCGACGAGCGCAATGTGGTGCTACTTATAACGTCATAACTACCGTCACAATGTTAAGAGCGGGTGTAACACTTACCATCAAGTGAATGTCCCACTCGTCTTGTTACATCGTAGAATAAAAAAAAAGTTTGTTGTAGTTTTTGATGGTAGTATTTTTATTTTAAAATGTCTATCTATAAATAGTAATACTATCTGTAAATTGAGGTACTTATTTACTTAAGATCCAGTGTGAAGACTAAAAAAAAATATAATATTAATATTTAAGTTCTCATGTTAGATGCTACATATGAAAACAAAAAAAAAGTTATAATACATTTACGATTTTTTTTTCATTTATACTATAATTTTATTCGACGAAGCGATAGTTAGGATGATATACACAGCACAGAGACCTATGTCCAGCAGTGGACGTCTATCGGCTGATGATGATGATGATGATGACACTGTCCCATATTGTACTCGTCACCTTGAGACATAATTTGCTTAGTGTAGTTACCCCAGTAATTTCACTAGCTACAAACCGGAACACATGTTTGCACAGTACTGTTTGTCGTCTGCAATAGGAGCTGCGGTGGTACCTATACGGTCTCCAGCAACAGAGACCTCAACATCATTATTGTAGTTACTATGTTTATATTTACAGAGTTGTAGTTAATCCTTGACCCAAAACCATCAGCATCTGTGACCCGCCGTAACCGGCAGCTCCATGACTGACTACTTTACGTAACAAATCGCATAACTTGTAACATTCGGCTGACGTCAGCTAGATTTAACTTTATAAAGGTTTATACACACACAACAACACAAGGTTAAATATAATGTTAAAAAAAAAAATATTTCCTTAGTTGGAGACAAGGTTAAAGTTAGAGATAGTATACACGAGGTAATAGAATATGGATAAGTTAGAAATAAGTCTAACAATAGGAATAAATATAGATAAAGATTATTTATATGCATATAATAGCATTGGTAAGTAACGGAGGTTAATAAGATAGCATAAGTAAAAACTTAGATATAAGTATTTTAGGAAAAAATGTAAAATATGTAAATAAGTAACTAATATATAAATTGTGTAAATAATATTATCAGAAAAATAAAGTCCTGATGAATAATACCAGGGAGAAACAGAACGAATATATATATATATAGTCTGTGGTACATAGCCATTTGACGTTAACGGATGTGGCTAACAACTTGCCTTTTGAGACAGCGGTCCCAAGTTACATCCGTGGACCACCTGATGTAGGGTTTGGTTGGTGGTAGTATAAGAAACCCACCGGTCTAACTACCATCCTCTCATTGTAAACCGGTAATCGTAATAACACCTGTGTTTAGATAAAATCTATGACATCCAGATTATTCTGGATGAATCTTCAACATCCACAGCCTCATTATCATTTAATAGTTTCTACCATTTACGTTTAACGTTGGACTATGTCTTCAGGTAAAGAAATAAATTTATTTATAAGATTTAAATGAGGATATTAAAAAATACCCATTGTGTCCTTATCCTTAACCCTTCGACAGGATACGTCAGCACATAATGTTGTCACATTGGCGAGTTAATCCTTGCGTATGTATCGCATGCGTAATCGCAACAACATTATTCTAACCTGTTCACGTATTACCAACCGGTTTAACGCACTCTCTGTACCTTGTGTGTGCGCTGTTTATTCTCCATCATCATCATCATCATCAACATCATCAGCTTTTATTCATTCTGTACTGGATTAAATTGGGGCCGCCATCCAATGCTCTCCGAGCAGCCGGAGATAGGACGAGATGGTGAAACAACATGAGGACAAGAGTGATGGGATGAGATAGTCTTGAGAAGGACTGGATTAAATGAAATATTCAGAAAGACCGGATCAACTGAAGACCATGAACAGCGAAGAATAAGTGTAGAATGGATTATTGAACAGCACAAGTTGATGTTGATTTATCGTGTAAAATTATCTTTTTTTATATTGTTCATAGAAAAAAATGCTGCGTTCGGGATTCAGATAGGCCACATGTTGCAAATGCACCCACATCGTGTCACTGTTTCATTGAATCACTGGACCATACTTTTTTAAAAAGGAGGCTGGTCAAGCAGTAACTATTGCTCTCAATCAAACATGGTAATATAATTTATTCTGCCGAAATTTTTTTTTTGTTTAACGTGGGGGAAATGCCTACGCATACTCGTCCTCGCAAGAGCGAGGACGGGTTATGTCGGACTTGCACCGACAAAAACCCCCACGATGTTCCACCTCATCGCCTTGATGGCAGGGTCACGGGAACGCAGGTGCGCATTCAACCGCGACCCTGCCGGCGCTGGTCGCTTGCGCGGCCCCACCTCGGGAGGGAGGGACGAACCCTCTCTCTCCAGGGTGCGCCGGAACATGCAGGGCGCCCTCTACTCGGCCTCCTGCAGTAGCGCAGACGACGGATTCCCCCGAACCCGTCGCCCAGAGGCCATGGGAGCCACTGAAGAAAACCTCTCCCGGCTCCCCGCGGCGGAGAGATGTTGGGCCCGCCGCTACCCGTATTCTGCCGAAGTCGGATAAATCTGGTCAATACGCGATTTGAAGAAGACGGTACCAGCCAATAAACAATGCAAAACTGGATTTCCTGTCTAACTCAAATCTTGCGTTACATTTAGCGTATCCTATATATGCAATATATTATAACAAGTAATAATTGAAAATCAATATATTAATTAACAAAGTTACATCACGTAAGAATTTGTACGCCGGGTTGGTTAAACAGGTTTTTACATTTGAATTACTAGACGGGGGTTACCTAAGGAGCGTCGGTGGAAAAAAAAGTCACAAAGGAAATGTAGGTAACATTGTAAATGAAGTGGGAAGTGGTCGGTTACGAGACCTATCCGCGGATTCCTAGTTGCGGCGGCTCCTCAGAAAAACCTGAGTCGGGAAATCTGTTCGGCTTTATTAAGTGATTCTGACAGACAGGTCGACATTCCGATACTGAATTATTCGATATACGTAACTATGGCACCGATATTGATCAATGTAACATGAGGATGAGTTACGTACGGCACGAGGCGAGACGCGATCCGGATCGAGGGATCGATGACGACTGGACGAATTATCATTATATTAACAATACGTAACATTTGTTAAAAGTCGAAGCAGTAATAGCTCACACTATCAGGTTTTACGTCTCGAAGAGGCACAGGTTTGATCTATACTGACTTTGAGCTTCACGTGGAGGAAAACAGGATAAGGTTATATCATATCTGGTAATCTGAACTTGGCCAGCGTTGTTTGATAGTTATGGTAATATAAATTAGTTATCAGGTAGATTCTGGTATATATGTTCTCTGTTGTTGTTATAAAATCTTTGAATGGAACTGTTAAGTAAAACTAGAGATGAATCCATAAATTAAGATTACTGTTTGTTTGTAAAAGAAGTATTAAAACGTCACCTTATCAAGTAATTTTCCTCTGCTCCGTTGACCTGATTAGTGTCACCTGATGTTGAGCAAAGAATGTACATGCTTAACCATAAACAGCGTGCTCATATTACCAATTCGTTGGCGTACGTGACGCCATTTCTGGAATCCAGTACCCCGGTGGATCAGATAAAGAGGTTAAATGGCCGATATTGCAACAGGGAGTATTGGTACGCGATAACACAAATATGTCTTTCAGGTAATAAATGAGAACAGATAATTTGCAATAATTAGTTTAAACTGTATTAAAGAGCTGACCTTAATTTCACATTGTGTTGTGTTAATTAGCAGGTAGATGATGATGGCGGAGATTCTGAAACCATATTCACAGCCGGAACACACCATTGCTGTAATGGCAGCAGATTTACTGAACTCGCTACGCAAGCTTTCATTTATATAAAATTGCAGCTAGATTGGCGAGTTCTTAAAAATCCTACCACTAGCCAAAATCTATAACATGTCTTGGAAACGCATCAAGGATCTTCGCAGGACCAGGGAAGCTGTGTGTCACATGTATATAAAATTATAGTGCGTAGAAACTTTAAAAAATTGAAGAATTTTATAACGTTGCACGACATAAATTGCTATAATTATACATGATCAATATTATCTAACTGTTACATTTACGAAACATTTACTAGGAATTTAATTTCCCATAAAATCTTTGATATATAGACACGATACAGATAATCATAGTAAATAATATCTAAATAATTAACGAAACAGATATCGGGTATCTTAAAGGCTGTGCCGTTGCGAGTAAGCTATTGATTCACGACGCGGTTCCGTTGCATAAGGCTCATGCAATTCGACCTGTTAAAGTCCACTTTAACTGTGCTCACGATTTTGTTTTACTAATAATAGAAATTCAGTAAGGCGTACGGCTAACGTGATCGGTTTTTTTTTTGTAATGTCAGATGATGCACGGAATGGTGACAAAAATGTTGCGAGCGTCTTCCACGAGCTTAAGTATGGTTGGGTCAACGGCAGACTTGTTTGCTAGTAGACCATCAGATTTCGTTTGTGACTGTTTTTTATTTATTATTTGACTAAAAGATTTCTTTAAACAGTAAACTTATTTTTACACATTTTTGTGGTATTATTCTATGCAAGCGGGAGAAAACGGATGGCGTAAAATTAAAACATGCGAAAGCAATACCTGTTACGTTATACTAGGTATTTATTTATTTGTATTATATATTTTTATTTAATGAAATATTTTATTGTAATATAGGTTATTAAAAAAGAAATTTAAGAAAATTTTAATTTCTATTCCATTTTTTAAGTAAAAATTCAATTTAATAATTATCTACTATATTGTATAAGATGGAACCTAAATAATAAAATTAATATTTGCGGCTCTAATATATATTGTTATGCGCCTTTTTTATCCGGAGAGTTAATCTTCTAAAAAAGATACCCTGGTTCCGGCGGGTAGACAAGGTTATGTGGGATTTTTACCCAATAAAATCCCCTCCGTGGTCATCTTCACTGCGTTGCGGGAGGTCCCGGTATCTTCTACGGAATGCATCAGCGCCTCCCGACACTACGCTTCAAACACGTCCCAGGAAGGGCAGTAGCTGTCCTCGACATCCTCGCTTTTGTACGGCAAGAATTAGATCACCTCGTACTTGTCGTTCATTCCGGGCTCTCCTCTTTTAGTCGCCTTGTACAATGGATAGGACTTACCTTAGTTCTATTCTTAAAAACCCGAGACTACAGGGTTAGTATTGTTTTGCACCTAATATCGAATTGTAATAATAGTATTAAGAACAAATCTGTTCCCATGAAAAAATATACATTTATACGTGTAAACTTTAACTGTGATAGGTTGGATACGGGCGTTCGAATATTTGCCCACAATTGGGATTCGGTGCCTTCTCTCATAACAAGGCAGTCAAACCTTTTCATCAACCACGCTGGCCATGTGTAAATGGATATCACTTGATTACAAAAGCTGTTTTGTTCTCGGAACATGCTGAAGCTCAACGAAGATCGAATCCGCGCCTCCTCGAAACGGCCACCTTACGAACTGAATTACCACAACTTAAATAACATATATAAACAAGTTTGTTATTTAAATTGGTGGTTCTGGACATGTTCCAGTTGGGAATATAACAATCATAATATTTCCTACAATCATTCCAATGTGAAAGTAGTCTTGTCATGTTGATGAATGTAAATTATCCTTAAAGTTAATTAAGCAGAGTAATTATAGAGTATATTACATTATTTACATTACTGCATTATTATCATACATACAAATGACAGCATACCATCACCGTTCCACAATCTCACGTTATATCATTAACAATTACATTGAATAACTTTAACTGCAGCATTCATAACTTTAGATGTCGAGGTCCGCAGTAGATCTAGTTATTAGTTTATTTTGTATTGACTACATTATTTATTAGTATTATTTATTATTCGTGTTAAATATAGGTTTTGTTCAATATTTTTCATCGCAGTTATGGTTTCTGAAACAAATATTTTCATAAAAAAATCTTGCTTACATTTATATATGAACAGATTGAATGTAGCGACAAATGCCTCACATATAAAATTTGCCTCACTATCACAATACATATTTCTGTTGCTCTAGGGGTTGAGGAGGGAGAAACTACTAAAATCCCCACTATAATCCATATAATCTTTACAGAATGGTCATGGGCAAGTCATCGCGAAATCCGATCTCGTCCACGCCAACCTCACCCCATACGGTCCCAATTCAAAATATATACTCCACCCCTTTACGTCCATAAAATTTGCAGTGTAAATATTGTCACTACCAGTATCGATATAAACAATTTGATAATAACTTACATCATACTGACGGTGCAGGCGATTACGTATGAATCCAGCTCGATGTGGAACCTGAGACTGGTCCAGTTTTACCTAACAGGGCAGACGCGTTGAGATATTTGTAAAGAAAAACTATCGGCGAATGCACTTCATAGAGTTGATACTACCACTACTTTTTAATGTTTAACTAATTAATAATTTCTGGTAACACGAATCCGTTTAAGCTGAACATAGTGGTAACCGAATGAAATCAAATCAGGTGAATAAAGATCACAAAGGCATTCTTGATGGAGAAGTTGCTTCTTTAAGGAAACGAATCTTTGCGTGTAAATTTAGCTACTATAATAAGTTATGTAAAATGCTGTTGTTAAAATCTGAGCGCAATTTTTTTTTGTACAACGAAGCGACCAGACTAGCGAGACGTTCACCTGATGGTGACTTATACGCCCACACAGCACCGGCATAAAATGTTGAGTGTCGTTACCCCAGTAATTTCACTAGCTACAGCATCCGGAAACAGGAACACATAAAATTCGCACAGTACTGTTTGGCGGCAGGAACTGTTGTTGCCGTGGTATCTACATAGGTGGTCTCCGGCAACAGAGACTAATTACTACTAAATTTTCTATGCTATTGTCAATGAGAGGGACGCGGGGGGATGGTGAGGGGGTGATATTCTCATCTATAAAAGATTTGTTTTTGGGAGCATTATTACTTTTCCAACATGAACACGATTACACAAAACCATGTTTACCAAAGCTCGTCTCATAAGCGGATACAGTTTTTGTACTAATTGGAAATATTTTTTTTTTGTATTTATTCCCAAATGTTTTCTTTAAAAGAAGTCCTAAAAATGTCTTTAAAAAAAATATGAAAAATAGACGATTAAAGTTGATGGCGGAGGGGTGAAAATATTTCCCATAATTATTTTCTGATGTATAGTTTCGCAGTTACAGAAACTTCGACTGCGACTGAAGTCTTTATTACCTGATATTAACATATACTTTATGGTGGCCTAACTGATGTTACTGGTAATAAGGCTGTGGATGGTGAAGTATGTGCATCCAGAATGCTTCAGCTCACATATTTAGACTGATGAAACACAGCGGAGATGTCACTGCGGCGGGTTACTGTACGGTTGTTGTAGCCAGACGGATTAAAAAAAAGAATAGAAACATTATTTTCACGAGAGGGATTTATCGTACCCTGTGAGATCCATCTCGACTTTCTTCCACTTGACAAGACTCGAAGGCACAGTTCCGCGCGTGGTCCCGCTTCGGGTATCAAGTACCATACCACAGGTAACATATAAATACCATTACTTACTTATTCCGATACATTTACTTTCATCTGCTCTCGCGTTCCACTGTTTACTTGTAAACAGAAATAACAAGTAAAATGTTTACATTTCAATATGTAAGTCAATAAAATAAATAAAATTGGCTCTGCCGTTTACCAGCAATACCTAAATTAAACAAAAAAACCTTCAGATGAAACATATGTCTATAAATCAAAGAAATTTTATTACTTCTTTCCTTTATTTCATGGTTAATGTTTTCGCTATCGAATTTTCATATATCTTTTCAGATTA
Source organism: Ornithoptera alexandrae (assembly GCA_029030555.1). NCBI lineage: Eukaryota > Metazoa > Arthropoda > Insecta > Lepidoptera > Papilionidae > Ornithoptera > Ornithoptera alexandrae. The sequence goes on along the minus strand of JARDVY010000007.1, from coordinate 1,790,988 downwards.
TATGCGTAGTGTTCGTGTCGCTGAACTGCCTTCAGATTGAGAGCGCTGAGCAGAAGAAGAGGGATGCCAGCATCGGCTTAGGCATCGGCCATGGATACGGCGGCATCGGTTATGGAGGTGGCATCGGAATTGGATCTGGAGTAGTCGTCACATCCGGTGTCAGCTCCGGTATTGGCTATGGTGTCGGCTATGGTGTCGGCTCCGGCATCGGCTATGGTCTCGGCTCTGGTGTCGGTTACGGTATAGGCAGTGGGATTGGTTCAGGTTACGGAATTCGTTCAGGCGTGGGTATCGGAGGAGGACTTGGCACTGCAGCAGCTCTGGCAGCCGCGGGCGTACCGACTCGTCACACGTACTCGGAGATCAATAATGGTGTAGCCATTCCGGTGCCCCAACCAGTGCCAGTGGAAGTGCCACGCGCAGTGCCTGTTGCTGTAGCGGTCGGAGTGCCGGTGGATCGGCCGCGTCCAGTGCCTGTTTCCGTTCCTCAGCCCGTACCGCAAGTAGTTGCAAGACCAGTAGCCGTCCCGGTAGACCGCCCAGTACCGTACCCAGTAGCTCAACCCGTACCGGTGTCAGTGACGCAGGGAGTTGGCATACCGGTACCACAGCCAGTGCCTGTGGGTGTTCCACAGCCCGTAGCAGTTCCAGTGGGTGCAGTGGTCGGGTCGGCAGGAGGTCTAGGTTCCGGGATTGGAGCTGGGACCATTATAGCATCTGATATAGGAACTGGTATTGGTGGTGGTTCTATTATAAGCTCAGGAGGCGGATCAATTATCGGTTCGGGTATTGGAGGTGGTTCTGTGATAACATCAGGATACGGATCTGGTGTATACTCTAGTCACGGAGGTCACTCTTACGTACAATCACACGGCCATACAATTGAACATCCGTACTAAACAACCAATTTTATTTTAATTAAGTCGACTATTACAAAACGGAATGTGCAATCATTAGCCAGTTTCAGTGGATACCTGGATGTAAAGCTTTAGAAGTAGGGGTGTTTTTGGGAGACTTTAATTATTATTATTTTAATGATATTAAATTCATTTTTATTTGTCTTTTTGTTATTGTTAAAGGAATTAATAAGTTTATACCTTTGTCCAAATTTCATGAAATGGAATCGACAGATAATCATGATCTGTTATCCCAGTTGTTAGTATTTCTAAATCGATGATATTTAATTAATTATCTTATGTATATAATATAAATAAATAGTATAGATCTAGTAAATATTTTATATCTATTTACATAAGTTTTGTAACGTGTTTTATTAATGAATTATACTGAATGAGTATCATAAGGTTTATAGTTTATTTTTTAACACAACGCCGTGATTTGCTATCCTGCTTTACTTCCTCTACTTCCTCAGGCTTAGACTCTTCAAGATTTTAGCCATCATAGATTATGTTGAGGTTATGTTTTATTGGCTATGTCATCACGTGGTGTTTTTTATACATGCTCGAAACTGAACTACCACTGCTATAAAAACTGAAGCCAAAATATTGTTATCATGTTCTCCTTTAATTTAGATATTGGTTTTGCTGATAGTGTCCATTATCTGGTGCGTGATTAGTAGCGTACCGATAACGTGGTATCAGTGTCCGTTCTGCAGCCAGCTGATCTGGTTTCCCGCTGCACTAAACAAACACGTTTTTTTTTTGTTCTCTATGCTAAATCTTTGTGTTATATCAAAATGCGTTCCAGTGAGTACTTAGTACTACTACTTACAGTAGTACTTTAATCTCTTACTTTCAATTGTATAGATTAATATATATGTAAAAGGGTAAAATTTGATTAGATAAAAAACTGATAAATATGTTTTTTTTTGGTTCTACGTTAAAGTTATAAGCAATTTACAATTTACGTTTGTTTGCTGTCGTTATATTTTGTAAATTTTTACTATAGATATGTTTTTTACGTGTCTGTCATAGTAAAATTTTTGATGAGAGAAAATCAAGAAAAATAAAGATTGTATATTCAAAATTAAATATTATACTTATTCAGTACAAAAACAGGATATATTAAATATTTTGTTGTATTAATAAAAAGCGGAGATTTTTGTATGTTTGTTAATTATTGATTTATGAGTGTGTTGTGTTTTGAAGAGCATATATAGATTTTACAAATAATTATACTGAACACAAAGAAAAAATTATTGCTTCTGCTTTATGATTATGTTGTTATTAATAGAACTCAGAATCGTAAAGCGTGAGTAATGTGTAATTATTCAAGTTACTAGTCAACAAATAAAGTTATTTAATTTTTATTTCTCGCTTACAATCTTCAGGATTCCCATTCTCAATGGACATCATACCGCGACAGACCAGTTTCGCCTGTTTCTCGCTTAAAGTCGGATCAATTGTATCGGCAGCAATTATCATAGTAAGTACCTAATTTTAATGCGACTGAAGTTGGGGATTCTTCAGAAGATACCTTACTTCTTGGGGGTATACTCACTACAACCTCCTCAGTGTTCATCCTCAGTTTGTTGCGAAGGACCTCCAGATATCATATGAAACGCACTGGTGCTCCTTACCATCACTTTCAGAGAGGGTAAGGCCTTTATTATCCCCAACTCGCTTGACGGGCAATGAAAATCTACGACCATCAAAGCCAGCGATCCCGAAGACTCATTTAGTCGTCTTCTACGGCAGACAGAGCTTCTGGGCCTTTAGGCTAAGAAATCAAATGCAGTATCATAGTAAGTACCTAGATAGAGGAGTCCTAGAGGAGTCCCGCATAACATCTTAAGAAACCCAAACCAACCTCACCTGCTTGTGGTGTACCCTGCTAATCAACAAACGAGGCTCTGGGTTCCACCAAACCGCACTGGGGCAGCGTGATGGGAAATGGCATAAATTCCCCCATATAAAGCCCTTAGTGCCCGGTGGTACCGAGGCCATGCTGACTGTATGTGGAGATCTTTCGGGGAAGCCTATATCCAGCTGTGGACGTTTATCGGCTGATGATGATGATGATGAAGGGGGACCATATATAAGTATCTAAAACTTCACTATTACAATTAGGTTACAGTCACGCCCTAGATCTGTCTAAACTAATTTATTGTTTGTTATAAACAAAACAATACCGATAATAGTAGACTATTAAAGGTCGTTAGGTGATAAGCATGCAGTGTTATAATCAGGTATTAATTACTTACTGTTAGAGTCTAATGTTAGTGTCCAAGGTCGGCAACGTGACCGCGATCTTTCAGGTGCTGCGGTTTGTGGGCGTCAATGATCACTTTCCACCAGGTGAACTGTTCGCTTGTCTATCCACTCTTCCTATTGAAAAAAGGAGTTAGAGTTTGAATATAATACTAAAAATTAAAAACTAAATCTAATAAAGGAAATATGTCTGTATTATATATATGAGGAGATCCGCAGAAGAACTAGAGTCAACGCCATAGACCTACGAGTCGCGAGACAGACCTAGCAATGGGCGGGGCATATAGGTCGTAGAACCTATGGACGTTGGAGTCTCAAAGTGCTGGAATAGCGACCACGCACCGGAAATAGCAGCGCTGGTACACCCCAACTTGATGGACAGAGGACATAAAAAAAATCGCTGGGAGCCATTGGAATCAAACAGCACAATCCCGTGCGTTATGGAACACGTTACAAGAGTCCAGCCGTGGACGTCCGTCGGTTGAAATGACTATGATGATGATATATTAAATCTGTATAAAATAAAAATTAAAAAAATATTTTTTTCTCTTCCTATATCATCAAAAAAAAAGGATATTTAGGAACGAAAAGAGAAAGAGGATATGTGGGAGAGAGAAAGGTAGAAGTGTATAACTGTCTCTGTAATTCTGGCGTCATTACAGAAATGTTGGCAAGATATGAGAACTAGAGCATCACTGGTGGTAGGTCTCTGTTGCCGGAGACCATCTAAGTAGATACCACCGCAGCGCCCATTGCAGCCGACGAGCAGTGGTGTGCAAACATTATTGTGTTCCGGTTTGAAACGCGCTGTAGCTAGTGTAATTACTGGGGCAACGTGATTCAACATCGTGAAGCGACGAGCGCAATGTGGTGCTATGAATATAATCTTAACTGGCTCCACTTATTATGAGCAGGCGTATTATTTACCATCAGACGGTCTTTTCACTCGTCTTCTCTTTTGTATATTGAATTCATTGAAGATGATTTTTTTTTTACTTTTCCAGGTGTTTTCGTTCGTAGCCCTTGGACAATGCTTACAAGTTCTGAACGTACTGCCGTCGCAGCCGTTGCCGGAAGACGCGGAAATCATCATGTCCTATGGTGTCATCATACTCGTCACAACGGTCCACGCCATCACTCTTTTCATCACCGTCATCATGTTAGTCGGCGTTTTGAGGGTAAACACATTTTCTTTATTCTACAATTATGTTAGGTGGTAAATGATTGTTCGGCTGATGATGAGATAATTGGTCGGAGGTGTTTATTAACTTGAGCTGATTTATACGCGTGGTTCTCTATGAATATATTAACTACTAAGGTTTTAGATAATTCTCGATCTACCTAGGAATAAACTCTAAATACTAGATTAGGCTTATAATCGAAGTTTTAACAATTATCTCTTCTTATCTAATCTTTAGTTAAGACAAATTTACACACTCCAAGAAATTGTTTCTTCCTATCATCATCATTAGCCGATAGACGTCCACAGCTGGACAGAGGTCTCCCCTGAAGATCTCCACATCGACTTCCTCCTATGTGATAATTTGTTAATTGATAGTTTTTCATTAAATCAAGAATTCTGTATTGATAAGGAACAACCCCATCTGATAAGGCCGTGGATGGTGTGGACGTCTCTTCAAGTGCTGGTCTCCGTGCTCATGTTCGTGTTTTGGAGTACGATGAACATTATAAACCATTCAGGAGATAGCTCCTTGATTCTTTACATCATGGAGTTTTTGGGCTTGAGTGAGTTTTTCACATTTTCCTTTGAATTGTTATATTATTGTGTATGTGTTTGTTGCGTCGCGTCACTGCTAAGTTGTGATAGAGCTTAAGGGAAACGAAACACACTGTTTAGAAGTAGGTGGGTAGTTATCAGGGGAGGAGTATTCATAAAGAGTAGCAGTTTTAGAGGTTAGGTTAGAGGTCTCTACCTTAAAACATGGATATCTATTTCGATTCTGTGGATGAGAGGAAATTTGAAAACCGGCAGTACCTTTTTAAATCTGCCGCGTTATCACCATAACATTTATGTGCATGTACTAAGAGAGCTAAATTGTTTTGATCGCGCCTCGACGTCTTTTCGATCTACTAATATTATGAGTATAAGATATTAAAAAAAAATTAAGTATATAAGATTTATGATCTTGCTATGTACATATATATCATCATCATCAGCCGAAAATTACTACTGCTGGACATAGGCTATGTATATATAATCTCCTGTTGCAAAATTTATAAGCAACGATATGTAAGATACATTATAGTTTGAAATCGTCATCTGTTTAGAACTTAGTGAAATAAGGACACGCGTTTATCACTTGTTAACAGGTGAACGTCCTGTTAATGAAATGTGATATAAGAATAGTAGTATTTATTACATAATATAGAAATAATTTTGTTTGCGTCCGCGGTCTATTTAGATTATATTAACGACAACAGTCATCATAAATTATCTTATCCACGGAATTACTAATAACATTATGATTAAGTTAACATTTCTTTGTTTCGACGATTGATGATGTATACATTAATTATTTCTTTTTATCTGTACAAATAAATCTATTTTAAATGTTTTTTGTCTAATAAGCAAACACAATAATATTACAAATTAAATATTTATACGGAAATCCGTTTTGAGTAATCTAAGAAAAGTATCGGATGATTTTTTAAAGATATTTTTTTTACTATGACTACTACACTGTACAAACAATGGTTTTAGAATCGAACCTAGGACCTCTTAGCCATATATCAGATAGTTAATATAGGCTTTAAGTTCCGTGGAAAGGAAAACTTATGTAATTTATTACCATCAAGTGAACGTTAGGCTGTAAAAGTAGTTTAACACGTTCACACTCTTTAGCAAAGTGTTTTTAATACTTCCAGTGCTACGATTTTATATGCTGATGCTGGTGGCCAGCTTCTACAAGCAGCTGGATGACGAGAATACCGAGACGGAGAGACTGAGGAACCTGGTCAGCAGCGAGGCGTGGTACAGCTCCGCTTGATCACCACGTTAGTGAATTACAGGGACTTAGATATTTGAGTTTAATTAGATAACTTCTTCAGCAAGTTATTACCACGGAGGTTATATGTAATAAGTGTTTTTAACGTTATTTTTTTACGTTGTTATTTGTAAATATCGTTTCCTGTTGTGAAATAATAAGGAACACTGCAACACTTTGGTTCGGTTCTATGCCTAAAGTATCTAATTATATAAAATGATTTCTAGTGTCGTTAGAAATTTACCGTATTACTTTTTCATTCTTAAAAATACTTATTATTACCAGATTAATTAAATTTATGTCAAATTTCTACATATGTTGTCTTAGATTTTTTGTTATACTAAATTTATATCAAAAGATCTAGGAAAAGTCATTTGTTTCCGCTTCTAATAAATTTTCGATTGTTGAAAAACCACGTTGATGTATAATCCACTTAAGGTATTCACTTGTGGGACTCTGAAATCTTTCAGAAATATTAAATCAAATCAAACAAATAAAATATCTTTATTTGGTACATTTCACATATTAATATCCACTTAAAGACTAAATATTTACAAATAGAAAAATAATTACACTTTGTCCTTAAGTTAATTATTATAATATATATTACTATAAACATTAAATTTTACGGGTTTAGGAGACACATTGTCGGCTTTTTTAACACACTATAGTGGGAACATGTGTCCAACATTGGGATGTACTAAAATATTACTCGCATAAATTGTAAAGGTAACCGTTACATAAATTATCGATTGTTAAACAAAAAAATATACAAAAAAGAAAGAAAATTAAGGTAATTTAAAAAAGAAGTTATGTATTAACTTGGACTATTAAAAAGAGATTCTTATTACATAAAATATCTGTAAAAATGGATTGTTCATAGGCAGTTTAATTTTTAACGGTTTTTAAGAATCATGTGGTACACCAAAATAATAAAAAAGAAATATTAATCGATTTTGAATTATCAAATATTTCTGAAAGAAGTATTTATATTCTTCATTAGTACAATTTATTACTATGAAGAACAAAGTCAATGTCAAATAAACATTTATTATATTAGATATTAGTAGTGTAGTATAGCCAGTTAAGAGGACAAATTAACAAATATTTTCAAGTTTCGCGAATATAGTAAAAAACCCTTAAGATAAACCTACAGTTTAACAAATAAACTAGCTAAACTAAAAATTAAGAAAAATAGTACTATTATTATAACATAGATGGCGCTGAAATAAATTTACTACAATTTTTGTTTATGTTCTGTTTGGTCACGCCATGGGTAAATCATAATAATCACCGTCATTATCATTATAATTTCAATCCATTGTCGTCCACTGCTGGACATTGACTTCTCCAATCGATTTCTAACGCAATCGACGTCAGGCACTTAACGTTTCCTTGCCATGAGGATGAAGATATCAAATAATTACTACCATCGATTCTTCTGCCGTCATCGAAAAATTATAGAGATAATAATTTAAAGAAATAAAGCAGAAAATATATGAATGACCAGCAAATCTAAAAGATTTCGGCATTTTTTATATAATGCAGGAAGCATTGGACAGAGTAAAAAATGGTGACCGTCAACCTCTCCTATTCGTAGAGGCATCTTAGAATCAAGAAAAAGAAGAATAAAATTAAAACTATAGTCCCTTTAAATGTTTGTACATGTAAAATAATTTATTATAGTGCTTATGATTGTGAACTTAGGCGGGGTCCCTGTCTCTGGTATACTTCACGGTGCCATCCCTTTCCATCTTAACGATCGAGCTCCATATCAGTATCACCAGATATATTTGCAGCACTGAAAAAAGAAAAATTATGGTTAGCACTCCAGAGAAGTACTTGTAATTTTGGTAAGTCATTAACCCTTTGCTATGTTCCTTACTCCATTTGGGTTTGGTATCATGTGTGTTCATTCTTTTTTTTTTCTATAGTCTATATATATATAGTCTCTTTCACACAATCCGTTCAGCTCTTCCCTTGAATTTTTCTTCTCTTTTGCCCATTTTATGCACATTTAACATTCCTCTATGAAAAGTATTTTCTATTTTCTACTTAATATACCTACACCATGACAACATGAATCTACTTAAAAATAGTGATTCATAGGTATAAGTGTCTCCGATCATCTTCTAATACATTAACGAGGACTAACGAGACAGTTTCTTCTCACTAAAGACCACGTGCGCAATGTAATATAAACATATTAACTAAGTCACATTGTTATTTAGATCTTTTAAAAATCTCTTACTTAATTGGAAAAGTATCAGGAACAGTTCGCTAGCGGTCTCCTTGGTCAGGAAAGCGAGGCTGTAAACGAAGCCGATGATCGAGAATACTATCTCGAAGTACAGGTACACCTTCATCAGCAGCACGTGTTTCTGCAATTAGAGTAATATTCTCATAATTAATCTAAACCTGAAAATATGTATTAGTTTATAAAAAATAAGAAACATAATAAAACATATAATATGTTATGTATGTTATGTATAGTGTATATTTAACATAAAATAAATAAATATACTTTTACGTATAAGCATTTAGTTTTAACTATGGAAATAAAATTTATTAAAAATAATACATAAAACAGTTAAATAAATATCTAATGAGTACTAAAAGATTAATGATTTGATGGAGATTTTGTGCAGGATTTGTAATTACGGTTATAATTTATAATTAACAAACTTATGGAGATATTTCCATTTTTATATATTGTCTTGGATATCTAAAGGGGCATCCTTATCACACTTATCCCCCTCTCTGCTTTAATTTATCAATTAATACAACTTAAAAGAAAAAAATAATAATCCTTTATTACCATTACAACTAGTTCCTCAATTTAGTACATCTTCTAATATTATTTATTTGATGAGGAAACAAACTTATTTAATAGAGTGATAATATTATATTATACATTAAAACATTAAGATTGGTGGAAAATTATACAATATTCTAAATAAATGATAATTGTTTAAAAATCACGGCTTACCTATCAATCAGATTCAAGGAATAAGTATTTCATTCGCAGTAACTGCTACTGTTTTTTTTTTTACTTACGAATCACTATAATTACTGTAGTAATAGATATTTACTTACATCATTCCCACAGATAAATAAGCATGCAAAGAATAAAAATATGCTTAATGGTTTAAAAACAGTTGTAACTATTTCAAACATGAAGCCGTAATTAGTAAGGCGGTTAAGGTGAATGAAAACCTCGTGAGGAAAGCCACATATTCCGACAACGACCTTGACGGTATTTAGTAGTTAGATATCACCAGTAAAATTATTATTATTAATAAACCATTACTTTTAAACGAGAATTCTTCGTAAGCTTGATAGTAAGTTCGAGGGTACCGAGGTAATGAATTTTAATAACCTGTATAATTGAGAACTTGTTTGATAATCTTGTTTTTTGTATATAAGATTTTTAAATGATCTATCCTTTTTAACTAATTCAAAAAAAATATTAATTATTTGTAATAATAAAAGATATTGAGTAATAGTCTCCCAAAACAGACCTACGACCGATATATCTAGTTATTGCAGAAACAGATCTCAAATCGACTATTGCCTTCTCGTCCAATAAATTTATTGAAGCTGTACAACAATTGTGTACTACAATATGATGATGCTACGAACCATATGCAGTGCCACAATGAAGGTTATTGACATGGCAACCTCAAGCACCAATGCAGTTGTGTCGGCTATCAGCCGGGGGTACTCCGACACATCCGTTATCTCCGTGTTGCGGACGTACGATATGTACATCGACAGCAGTGCGGTCACCACAACCGTCAAAATCTGGAAATATAGTTCGGAAATGATAAACAAGAACAAAAACTTCATTATTCACTTACAATGATTGTTGTATATTTATTATTTTTGAGTGGGGATGATATGACATTGATATGATGTTTTGAATTTCCTATATCTTCTAAATGTAAGTTAATGTATGTAGGTTATAATGATTAACTTGGGGGACTAGCGTTGTCAGACCCTCCACTATGTCGACGAGACAATAGGACATAAAAAGAATCACTGAGAGCCACTGGACTCAAAAGCGCAACACCGTGCTTTCAAGAACACATTACAGGAGACCAGCAGTGGACGTCCGATGGTTGAAATGATGATAATAATGATGAGGGGTACAAAGAAAGTAATATAAAGTAATAATCCATGGAAATATACACACATCAAAAGAGTATAAGGATCGAGTACACATTTAACTATAAAAAATATCCAATTTATTTTTACCAAATCTAATATTTTCGACTCGCTTCTTTATTTTCTATGCTCTATGTTTTATTTAACATAAGCAAAGAACTTATTTTCTTTTAGTTTATTTCTATATTTTGTAAAAATTAAGAAACATTGTCATTTTTGCAAATAGTGGGAAATTTATTTAATGTCGTCCCCTGCAATTCCTTTTAGGAAAGCAATTTTGTTAAATCTACTCTAATCTGATCTCTGAACAGCAGAAGCAAAATCTCTATGAAATTTTGAGTGTTTACGTCTAATACCTTCAGATATCCCGTGATAAGTCAATGGATCTTTGGATATTTCATATATATATAGATTTAGAGTTTTGTTAGATTGACTCAAAACGCATTTCCATTTTCTTCCTGTATCCTTCGTCTGCATTTTGTACTATGGTTTATAGCATGCCAATTACTGGATAAAAAAACATTTTAAAATTGAATCTAACAATTTCTATCTTCAACAAAATGTTTCTTTAAGTTCTTTAATTTATCTCTCTCTCTCTCTTTACTACTTTTATATTCATCTTATTCTTTTATAAATTAACTTATATATAAAGTTATACCTCTACCGCGTATGAACTTACACTCATTTCTATTAATTATATAGATTTATAGATATGAATACTTACTAAGTTGGAGTAAGCGAAGACTATGAGCCCCTTCCTCAGCGGGAAGCAGAAGCAGCATCTTGTTAATATTGGTATCTCGATGGAGTTGCAGATTTTTTGCCTGTAATATAACATTTTATTATTTTTCTTTGGTTTCTTTTAGAGTAATATACTTAATATAACCTTGTATCCTTTTTTTTCGACGAAGCGATGAGACGACAAGATTGACCTGATGGTTAGTGACACGTCTGCCCGTAACAGCATGACACTTGTTAGGATTATATACACAGCAACGATTTGCGCTCGTCGCCTTGAGACATAGGTCGTTAAGTGTTGTTAGCGCAGTGATTTCTCTATCTATAGCGCCCTTCAAACCTGGAACACGGTAATATTTGTACACGTACACTACTGTTCGGCGGCACAAATAGTAGCTGCTATGGTCCTTAAACTATGTTTGGCAATGGAGACCTCCCGCAGTAACAATTTTATACTGTTTTATTTAATTCTCTTTATTTACTATCTTTTTCTATAGTGCTTTTTTATTATTTTTTTTAATATAAAACGCTTTTTGAAAATACTTTTCTTTTTTTTTTAATTTGGGGGTGGGAGTAAACTTTGAAAGATACACTGCTTCTAGGGGGATGTCAGGGTTATGTGAGATTCTTGCTCACCAAAACCCCTTCGGTGGTCAGCATCATTGCATTCGGAGAGGCGCCGGGATCTCTTACAGAACGCACCGGTGTCCTTCTACACTTTGTGTTAGCACCTCTCTGAGGAAGGGCAAAACCCCTGTCTCACTCAGGATCGGTTATTAAGTGACAAGGGACCCCACCCTAAAGACCCTCGAAAATCCTAGAGTTTAGTCGCCTTCTACGACAGGCAGGGCCTATCATATTACTACTACCCCGAGACTAAAGGGCTAAAATAAATAATACCTAACGACTATGTAAATAAATCATATGTAAAAGAAGATATGACGCGAATTTAACCTACTTTATATTGTATTTAAATACTCTATGTATTGTCTGTCGTTAACGCTATATATATATATATATATATATATATAAAGATAAATAAATAAATATATATATATAAACAAATAAATAGATATATGTCTATTATAACATTACAGACTAGCGAGCTAACAGCTACTGCCAAGTAAATTAAAAATGTTACATGAAGTTCTGTGTCCTAGGTTTCCTCGATACAGCCATCGCCTAGTGAAGAACCCGGAGGTTAAAACCAAAAGGAAATACCGATAGTCTTCCACTGCAGGACATTGGCCTTTCCTAAAGATCTCCGTGTGTGTGGGTTCATATGGGCTAATAAGTGTCATTTCTCACCATACTGGCCCAATGCGGGTTGGTGGGGGCCAGAGGCTCGTTTGTTGATAAGCAGGGTGCACCACGAGCAGGTGAGGTTGGCCCATTAACAGTCAATAAAATTTAATTTTTCTGTACATCGATGAAATGAGCAATGCGGGACCGATCGATGTGGAGATCTCTGGGGGAGACCTATATCCGTTCATCGGCTGATGATGATGTAACGTTGATGTAATAAAAAAAGTATATAAACATTTTCTTTATTAATTTGCGTATAGTGTTGTCGTGTGATAAGATCGTGATACGTTCGTCGGCGCCGTGCTCCCGGCTGTCACGAATGTAGCTGATATCAATCACGACTTGCATCATCGCGATGTGCTATCAATGTCCCATTTGTTTCCATTATTTCTACATTATTCTATAGATAATAGCTTTATTTCAGCATGGAGGTCGACTTAAATGACTGTTTACTTTTTATGCTCGTAGTGAATATAAAAAAACAACTAGATAACCTATCAAGAAGACGCCTACATTACCTGAAGCTCATAGCTCAGTTGATCGCTAAGACATAATTTATGATAGTTTAATTTCTAAACCGGAATACCTTTCTAAGAGTCCAGGGTTCGATACTTACTGAGCTTTAACTGTTCGAAATTGTCTGGTGTAATGGATATATAACTTTGACTCTCTTCTGGTGGGAGACAGCTGGCAGTTCTGATTATGTGACCATTATTAGCACGGCTTATTTTAGACAATCTAGTTATCCTTAACGGGAGACATTTCACATTGCGACTGCATCGCTTGAGACTCGCAAATGATACTAGCGGTTCTCCATTCGCTATCCTAACCGTAACACCCCTGCAACCTCCTTCGGGGGTTATATTCCGTAAAATCTGTTCTTAGCTGACTTATACTCGGCAACAGGAAAGCTCCTACCAAGTTTCAAGTCTTTAGGCCTCATCGTCCCAGAGCCATCGTGATGAATCTCTACAGAGGCGTAAAACCGTTATGTATATATAGATCTAGATTAATTATTCTATAGTATACATTAGTTTTGTAAGGTATAGTACCTATCATAAATGTATACTGTAATGTTATCATGGAACTGCTAGGCTCTAAAATAATGCTATATTCTTAAATGACAAAATGTCTACAAAATGAATAAAACTAAAAAAAATGCCACATCAAATAATATTATCTGTATTAATTAGTATTCATGGACATATTAAGTTGATAAACATGAGAAAGTAGCGTTGATAAGATTTATAAATTTGGGATTGATTTTAGCTGGAAGCGAAGTTTTTAAAAAACCACGTTCACAACATGTTCATATCACAATCCGAAGTGTTTAGAAAATCATCACCACCATCACCATCACCCGATAGACGAAAAATGTAATTTTTAAATCAGTTAATAACCAAAAAAATTTTATATGATTTAGATGATTCCTTTTGTCGAACAGGTTCCTCGACATTGGTCCTATAAAAATAACGGAAAGATAACCCTAAGGGTGAGGTGGGGAATCATGTAAGAATTTACACTTTTTCTAATATATAAAAAATTTTTTTTTTATTTATATATTTAATTTGTATAGTTTTTGTTAAAAAGTATTAATCATATATCAAAATGTTTTTAAATAAACAGATAAGTCTTTTAGGCCTTAATAAGGACTCTGGCACAGGATGCGGTTTTCCGGTGGCAGTACTTCGGGGTAGTACACAGTATTTATTATGTGCGATATGGTATCAGAGAAAGCAAGATAACATTAATTATACTATATACAATCTTGGTTTAATGTAAACTTTTTGTTATATGAAAATATGTGGGTAATAGTGACCTCACAATTGATCAAAACTTAATCAAACTTTCTTTCACGGCTATTAATTTTTTTTTAAAGTATTATATTTTTTGTTCTAGTGGTTCACCGGATGTTTTCTAGCTTCGCGAAATACAATAACGTTTCTACGTTACTGCTGTATAATAGAAATATTCATCCATGTTACAAACTAAAGTGCTCCCTGTCTTGTAATAAATTTCATCAAAAAGAGATTTTGCAACATCATCATCAACATCATCTTTACAAAACTAATATACTACTTTATTATAACTGTTTAGCTGTTTACATTAAATATTCGTAATATTGTTATTTTCAGTTTCGTCGATGTGAGTATATATCGACGTAGTACGTCTTCAGCGTTCAAGAAAAACTTTCCAATATTTTCACTCCTTTCGGGGAAAGAATTTCGTGAAATCGATTCTTAGCTGACCGTTAAATGGCTGCAGCAATATATCTACCAAAATATGAATATATGTCTTATACTTTCGGAAATCTGGTGATAAGTCAAAGAATCTCTGGACAACGATATATTTTTTTTTATTTTTATACCACTTAGGTCGCAGACAGGCATGCGGCCTGCATGAGCTGTAACCGCATCCTCCGACCGACCTTTTTGAAAACTTCATATTTAGCATCTATATTTATGTAGATGTTCATTTAATGTTTTAATATTCTTATACTTCCGTTCTCATCTTTCTACATCTAACATTGTTTTATTCTTTTAGAGTTAAGCTCGCATACATATACTTTATCACCTAAGTCTGTATATTTTTTACAGTAAGGAATAAAGAATAAAATATAGCTATATTCTGAAGTAAGGATACATTATTATCCTTATAAATAGTTGTTAAAATATCGCCCACAATTCAGATCGCGATTAACTATTCTGCGAAACTTACAAATGGACTTGTTGTATAACGATCGGCATTCTGCTCCTCATTGCCATATTTATATTGTGATAAGGCGTTCCTCTCGTTAATTACTGTTATCATCCAACGACCAAATATAAACGTTTTATACCAATAAACAAAACAATGAACGATTTGTTATTGGTAACAGCTGTATCTAATGATTACAGTAAATGTCGTCACTCGAATGCTAAACGAGCAATTAATTATAATTCTCGGTAATTATAACGGTTTTGTTCAGGTTCAAAGCGAATGATACACGGTTTAGACAAATATTAACATTGATGAAGGATTATGATCTATTTTATGCATTGTATATATGAGAAGAATAGCTTTTATATATTTTAATAAATTTTAAGGTTATTAGGAAAATAATGAGGTTAACCTTATTTACCGTAAAAGAAGATTAAGTTGATCTACCTATTCACAGATTTATTGTTTGATCAACCATTAATAAAATCTTAGAGAAGGTAAAGATAAAGTAATATTATTTATGATCAGTCTGTGTTATAGAGTGAGAGTTTTGAAGAGAGTAGTGAATAGGATTTTTCTGGACTAGTACGCTTTACCACCTAGATAACATTTTCGCTTATCACGAAGAGGAATCGTAGTCAAGCACTGGTCCATATAACACAGAGACATAACTTGTTGATGCGACGGTGTATTTATTCTATAGAACAAACTAATATATCCCATAGACTTACCCATAAAGATAAGAGCATCTTTCGCAATTGAAATGAGTCCAGTCGAACCTTCAGCACCATCAGTTATTTACTTAAACCAGTTCTCAGATGTAAACAAAATTTCCTTAACACATAATCATGAAAAGATTACTCCACGTATTTACACAATAAATGCTCTTGCGTTAGCGATGATTTAGCAAAAGCATCAGAATCGTCTATCAGCATCGTCATTATCATCATTACAGACAATGCCATTATCTTTTTTGTCTAAAAAATTGTTTCATTTAAAAACTGTATGTTTAGATGTATAAAGAACATGACAAATTATCTGACGTGGTAGGAGAATAGAAGTGATTCCCTTTCGAATAGGTATACTGAAATGGTAATGGCCACAACTGCTTCAGAAGTGAACATCAAGGTAACATCATCATCATCAGCCTTTGTTTACCTACTGCTGGATATAAGACTTTCCCAATGTCCTCCACCAAATGCGATCCTCAGCATCTCGTATCTGCCTGCTTTCGACTGCGCTAATGATGTCGGTCCATCTGGAGGGCGGTCTACACTTCTGCGACCTGTATACGGCCTTCACTCCAAGACTTTTCTCTTCCATCGGTCATCATTGACACGACAGACATGGCGAGCCCACTGCCACTTCAGCTTGCAGATTTTGAGAGCTACGTCGACAACTTTGGTTCTGCATCGAATCTCTTCGTTCCGGATTCTGTCCCTTAGAGAAATGCCAAACATAGCTCTCTCCATTGCTCGCTGTGCTACTTTGAATCGGTGGAGCAACCCGAAGGTCAGGTGCCATGTCTCTGCGCTGTAAGCAAGGGTCAAGGCAACAGCTGAAAGTATTTAATCGTCTGTCTATAAATTTACTGTACGTTAATAAAGAAACTAGTAAATTTACATTAACAAACTAGTAAGGTATATAAACAAAAACATCAAATTAGCGATGCAAGTTAAACGGCGGGCAACAATGGATGCTGTTTCTAATCTTCATTTTGTAATATCCACGACAGAGGTAATCAAAGTGGAGGTACTGAATAACTGGTTGCTCTTTACAAGTATTCAAGTCATAAGCAACGAGCGAAGTTGTTAAATTAAAAACTTGCTAAATTTCTCAAGATATTTAGTATATTCTTGTTTTTGTGATTGTCTACAAAAAGATAACAATTTAAGGAGAAGAAGAATCTAGTTAGTAGACCGTATGAATTAGGATGGCGCTAGGGAGTTTCCTATAAATGAAACCATTTTTAACAAGAATGTCGTTTCTGTTTATTTTAATCTGTTAGGAGACTTTTATAGGTTAGGTTTTAGATGATAACTTGCTGTCAGTTAAATAAATAAATCTTTTGGCTCTTTTATCACGACAGGTAGAACGTAGAAACGCTGTTCTGATTAAGGATATGAAGGATGATGGATAAGAAGGGTCCGGTAAAGTCTACCATATTTTAAATTTCACTATTAGTGGTCTAGGAATGAAATTAGATAATCTACAAGGCAAGTCTTTGCGCCACAGTCGAAGTTAATATTTGTCTATGGATCTATCTACGTATGTCTGCTAATGGCAAATTTCTCCTCGATTAGAAGTTATTGTTGCAATCTAAACTTAGTATAGTCAGCTATCATTATCAGCTGATCGACGTTCACATCTGGACATAGGCCTTCTCTAAAGATCACCACGTTTGTAGGGGTTCATATGGGATCATTTCTCACGACGCTTGGACAATGCTGGTTGCTGGGAATAGTTAGCTAGCAAAAAGGCAAACTTATCACATCATCATCATCAGCCGATAAATGTCTGGATATAGGCCTCCCCCAAAGATCTCAACGTCAATCGGACCTGCGCTGCCCGCATCCAGTTACATCCCGCGACCTTTGCCACAATCAACATGGCCTCCAATACCGTCGGGCACTAGGAGCTGTCGTTTTTAGTGGTTCATATGAGATGGTTTGGGCCATTTCTCACCACTATCTAAACCCATCTACTACTATTCAAATTTTATATCTGTCGTTTCCGAAACAAATTAAAAATTTAACTGATAGACAAAAATATATCGAAAATTTGTCATGAAGATTTAACTTGTAAAATTATTGAATCATTATCATCATCAGCCGATAGACGTCCACTGCTGGCCATAGGCCTCCCCCAACGGTCCAATTCATATTGGGGGATTTGGACCGTTTGACACCACGCTGGCTCAATGCTGGTTGTTGGGGCGCCAGAGCCTCATTGGTTAATTAGCGGGGTGCACCACGAGCAGGTAAGGTTGGTTTGGATCCCGTGAGTTGTTGTGCGGGAAATCTTAAACCCCTTTAAAATATTGAATACATTTAGTTATACTGGTGGTAGGTCTCTGTTCCCAGAGACTGTCTTAGTAGGTACCACTGCAGCGCCCATCTATGCCGTCAAACTGTACTGTGCAAACATTACTGTGTCCTGATTTGAAGAACGCTGCAGTTAGTGTAATTACTAGGTTAACGAGATTTAACCTGTTATGTCCCAAGGTGACAAGTGTAATCCGATACAATGTTATGAGCAGGCTCCCTCGCTATCGCTTCCTTTAATAAAAACTTAGAGATTTCGTCTAGTGCTACTATGAGCGAAGAAGGTGAGCTGATGGTGATATGTAGCCAATCTCTTGTAACTTCCACCGCTGCAATATAAACACGTATCTCACGGTACGTTGCGTAGAGAATGATGCTGCAACCACCTCTATCTTTTTTAATTTTACGTTATGAATTGTAGATTGAGACAACAGTATATTGTTGTTTCAACTTGTACTAATGCGATGTTTGTTGTCTTATGATGAAACGTTTAGGAGTTTAGAAATATATAATATGTTAAATTTTTGTAATATTTAAGTATATAATCCTTATGAATCTTTTTATCAGAAGCTGCAATGCAACTGTGAGTAATGAAGATGTCAGTAAAGATGTTTACACTCGCACTATGTTCTGTTGACTGCCTTGAGAAAACATTGAGTTTTATTACTGCAGTAATTACGCTAGTCAAAGTGCAGGATGAAACCGGATATAGTATTATTTCAATATTAATGTTCGGTGACAGTAAGTCTCTGTGACATTAGGTAGAGATCAGCTGAAGACCGAATTGATTTTCTCAATGTGACCACCAAATTTCAGTTTTTAGAAAGGACTTCCCGATGATTATGATGATGACCAATGGAAAATTGTAATAACAACAATTTTTTTTTTACTTTTCATTCATTACGAATATAGACTTCATGATGTACTTATTAATATTACTATAAGCAGATTTCCTATAAATATGTAACTTCTGTTATACATGGAAATACTAGTTACTTTAATATGTCCACAGCTGAACATAGATATCCTCAATTACCGGTAATTTCCGTAATCGCCATGCTTGAACAGTAGATGACGATCATACAAATGTTGCTAAAGTTTACGGAGAATTCTGCTGCCTTGTTCCCATTTAGGAAGGAATAAAAAATGACGATTTCTAATATAAATTGGATTGTTTTATTTATTTACTCTAACTTTGTACAGTAAACGGTCAAGAAAAAAAACATGATCGGTGGCAATAAGAAATATTAATAATCTAGGTAAACATAAATAATAAATACCGACATGTTTTTACCACCGCTCCCAGTGTGTTCAGAGCCTAAAACTTTTCCATTTGCTTATCTAATCGACACAAATGACCATTTGTTTATTAAGCAAAATGAGATAAACTCCACAAATTTGCTCATACTCATTAACGTACTTATTCTGCTAACTGCTCTAAATTATTCACATCCGGTACCAGAAAAAAATAACTAAAGACTCTCCTATATGTGTCCCTACCCATTGTGGGAATCTTTGGGAGAGGCCTATGTCCAGCAGTGGAGGTCTGTTGACTGAATGTTTATTAAAAAAAATATCAAAAATATTCAGTTCCAATTCAACTTATCTTCCAGAGAGTCTTCCACACGATATAATTAATGAAACCGACAATCTGATCTTTTCTGTAGTATTGTTAAGGGTATGACTTACTACTTAAGATCAGATCAAACGTTCTTTCTTTATTTAATATAAACAAATAGCTGTTAGCATAATTTGAACTTTGTTCAGAATTTAACATTCCAATCGATCTCCATAGCGGCCGGTGCTATACTACTTGCAGCACGTACTTAAGATCTACACCCGTTCATCATTATCATTAGTCTATACATATTCAACCTTAGTAGGGGGTGTATACCATTAAACGCGCTGGCACTAGTTTAGACCATGGATTTGAACCATTTGGTACGTGGTCGTTCAATGCTGCACTTTCACATGCCCTCCAATATAAAATGTTCCTGACCCGCAGAACAGAAGAACATGCTTCATACTCGTACCACTTGGGTAGTTCATTGCTTATTGCGATTACTGATTAACTGGATTATTTAATTAAGATATACATTTCTATTGGTTTAAGCTTCAAAATATTTTCTCATCCAAGTTGAAGACTTTTCTATAAATATTTAAACATCTGATACTGCATAACTTTTTGCCCCGGCTCCGAAGTTATCCTCAACTTACAAGACTCTTGTAACAAGAGTTTAATTAATTAAGAGTAAAATTCTTATATATACCGTGTCACAGTAATTTATCGTATAACTGTGACTAGGTAAAATGTGCAGTGTTCCTTCCTACATTCGTTTGCATATAATGTGGGCCACACGCAACTGGCCGAATGCTTGCAATAACGTTTACTGCAATACTGTTTCCTTAAGGTTATTTTTTTTTAATTGAATTTTTGCTTCACGACATTTGTGAAACCGTAATGAAGTTCACTCGGTTACGACAACCTCTATTGTCGGTGTCTTTGTTTCGCTCAACGGTGTCAATGGACATTGAATTCAAGAACGATCCTTCCTTGAAAGGCCATTGGTCGATTATTTGCAATTTTACACAATTTATAATTATCATTAAATTGTAATGAGTTGAATGTCATCAAACTGTTATCGCGGAGATGTTCAAAAGCGAAAGTGTGGATGCGTAATGGTAGCAAGATAAGAAAGAAACTTAACTTTCGTTCCTACTTGGCGGTTGATCTAACGCGGTAATTGTTTCCCATCGGGCTGGGAATCGGCGAGCATTCAACAGCAAATAGGAAACGTGGATGGTAAACAGCACCGTCGCTCGTCTTCCCAACATTTCGTGCGCTAAAGGAAATATTATTGTTTGATATGCGATTGTTTCCTTTATAAAACGATCGCGGCGCGCAAACAGTCTGTTGTAACATTGGAAAACATTCTAGAGATAATAAAAACAGGGCTTCTTGAGTATTCCGTGCGGCGAGCGGCGCGTCTCCACTTTCCCATGACCTTCATTTCGTGTCCTACTCATGAAATGGGCCAATATCTAGGCGACGGCGTAGTCCACCAGCGAAAGCGTTTGACACATCCTTTATTAACTACATAAAAAAAATTGTAGTTAAACTTTTTTTGGGACATAGTGAATTGTATTTTATGAACAGAAAAATTATAATGAAAATGTGACGACTATAAATGTGCTTATAGTGTATACGCTGTGAGAGAATGAGATAAAATGAGTCTCTATATAGTTCACCGTTTTTCCTCTCTTTGTACTATGATCTGCACTTCTACTCTACTACCGCGTACGAAAGAATGATTCTAGATGTTAGAAACAAAAAATTTTTATCTTCACTAAAATATTATTATACTTTAAGTGCTACAATTTATCTTAGTCTTTCCTACTTGATAAAATAATTATCAATCAATCGCTTTCTCTTTTTCTTTACCACCTCCATAGTCTATTTATCTCATTGTCTTAAAAATTAACCAGAATACAAACTCTCATTTCTACTGTGTAAGTTTTGTAACGCAGTAAGTATTCCACCCCTATAATATATATTCTCTTAAATACTTGCTGCTTTATACCGTGTACTAGTCAGGTCTGATTTGGGATAAGTGAGAACACTTAATAACTCCAATGCTCATTGAATTGTGCACAAAACTTATTAAAAGTTGGGATCCTATATTTTATCAGTACTCACTCCGCTAATAAGTAATACAAATAAGTTTCCCCACTTTGTACATATCTGAGTATTTTTTTATAATTACTACATAAATAGTATTAGCAATAGATTAAGTTTTTACAAAGAATCATCATCGTCGCCTGCGACAGCCCATTGCTGGACAACACTTTCTCCAAGAGGAACGCCACTTGGCGCGATATTTCGGCATAGATTAATAGGTTCAAAATCTATTCCCTACTTATCCACCCTCAGTAGAAGTTATTTGTTAAAGTTGTGGAAGTTCAAGGTTTAAATGTGGGTAGAGAAATATATCCCCACCGCTATTTTATGATATAATTTCAAGAAAACGGTAAAAGCCTTTTACTGTGGCCATACAACCACATTAAGTTCAAACATCCGTTTTAAGGAAATTAGATTGTAAATAATAATAAATTATCCGTAAGTCACCTTTGCCGGATGTCGCATAGGTAGGTACCACCGCAGCTCCTATTGCTGCGGCCAAACTGTACTGTGCAAACATTACAGTTCTGGTTTGAAGAGCTCTGCAGTTAGAGAAATTACTGAGGTAAAGAGACTCAACATCTCATGTCTCAAAGGGAGCACAATGCGATGCAGTGTACGCCATCCTAACTAGCGCCATGCTATTACGGGCTGTATGACGTTCATCAGGTGAACGTCTCACTCCAGTCGTCTCGTCGAATTAAAAAAAAAATTATCAACAAGAAAGTATGACGACTAGATCAACATTATTTATTATTATTTAATCTTTGTTTATTATTATTTATTTTGACAAAAAGAGGTTTAATTTATTGTCTTTGTTCCGATAACTAATAAAAAACCATAGAGCGGTTTGTGCCGTAACATGTATTATAATTGCGGTTTATATTTTTCTTATGTTAGCAAAACAAGAGTGATTGTCCATTAGGTTACGGGTTATCCCAAAGGTTATAGTTATAAACATCACAATTAGGTTTTATAAACATGATAAAAACTGGCGTATTTAATAAAAAAATAATGAGGAAAACGGTCGTCCTATTTAATTGTAACAAACTGCAAAAGCTCTTCGGACACTGAACAGTAATGATTAGATGGTGGCAGAAGTTACTGTTTTCTAGTTCAAATATAGGATTAGTATACTAGTAAACATTACTGTTGTGTAGTTCACAAAACGTAGCGTAAAAAATTATTAACTTTTTACTTCCTTGTCAGAGCCCGTCTAGATACCATCGCAGCATCAATTGCAGACGACAAACAGCAGTGTGCAAATATTACTGTGTTCCTGATCGGAGGGCGCTGTAACTAATGACACTACTGAGGAAATGAGACTCAACATCTTATGGCTCAAGACGATAGCGATGTGGTGTAGTTTCCTGGCGCCGCTTTGTTATGAACTGGCGTATCATTTACCATCAGAGGAACGTCCTGTTCGTTTCATCGCTTAATTAAATAAAAAAAAATTAACTAATGCGAAGTAGCTACTTAAAAGTGAGAATCGCAATTTTGGTGTAAGTTCTCATTAAGTATAGTAATATCGTTTACTTTTATCTATAATGAGTTAACAATTAACCTTAATTTCCTATGGAGTTAAATACAATTGAGGACATGGAGAAGTCATGATTATGATGGCAGAGTTACAATGTGGTGGTTAGTCGGATGAGTTTGAAGTTCAGCCACCGTTTAATCTTAATATGATCCACTAGAATCCAACCAGGGACTACCGCGTTAAGAGTGGTCACCTATCGGAGATAGAAGTTAGTAATGTTGTTGCTTCATGCTTAAAATGAATATTAGTATACTTATAATGATGCGATCACATTGAGGAGAAGAAAGAGGGAGCAAATAAGGAGAAGGAGAAGCAAAGAACATGAGCTTTGGCTTTTTAACTGTTTTTGATAGTTGCGCGCGATTATTTATTCTAACGTTGGCGAGAGTTATGAACGTGCACGTTATGTATATCCTGTAGACATCCTGTAGACCTTGACAGCCTGGGAGGCTCGGACAAGTTTTTGCAAACCCAGAGCGAGGGGCAAAAAAGGTAAGTGACTTCGTGAATACGGCATTTTTTTTTTGGAAGCATCATACTGAATTCCGCGGTGGTTTTTGTCGCGGTTCAAAACAATGGTACTGAAAATATATTTGAGTGGGAGTTCTTTTAATTATAAATTATTATTGTTTATATATAAAACGTTATCTTCAGATTATAATTGGGTCAAGAGTAATTAACAAATCGGTCATTTGATGTTGTTTGCCGAAGCCTATGTTAGATGTCTGATAATTTCTGCTACAGACTGTTTGTGCAAATCCTTATTCATGAAATGGTGATTATATACTTATATATTTATTAAAGTTTTATCCATAAGTTAACTAACAACATAAGTAAAAAAAACTATTAAGCAGTAGTTAACTATCGCTTTCTTTACAAAAATGTGCCAAATTTAGTTACGACAATACTTGGCTATTGACAAAAAAAATATCTTTGCGTTGAATGGTTCATAACGCAAATATTCAAAAACATGAATAGTTAATAATTATATTTATGTATAATAAATCTAAATATAATTTTTAATATGTATATTACATCGCACACGATCTTCTAATCAATAATCAACTCAACTGTCACTTAGGTTAGCTGCTAATAGACGAAGTGCGACGAAGTACTTAGGTTATCATCGCTGTTAACTTATATATATGTGCATACGAAAATAATTAAAGAATATATTAATAACATAAACAAAATATAAGATTAACACACAAATTAACTGTTAGTTAAACGTTAAAATAGTCAACGATTATTTTAGATATATGTATATGTTTTCATGCGAGAGACCTTTTATTATTGTATGTAAAGGTTAGGCGATATTCCCACGAGTTAATTTTACACGACAATTGCTTCAATGGAAGTGACACACTATAAATATTAATTAAATAAGAATTTTGAATGTTACTTTACTATATTTATGTTGAGTTTTAACATATACATATTTTAATGAACATATATAGTCCACACAAAATATATGATAGAAAGCGTCCCCACTGAGTAAGCATATTTATGCGTACATTTGTAAGCTGAAATTCGTTTTATTTGTAAGTCTCAGGGAATTTAAGTAAGTAACAAGTTATTTACTAAGTTTATTTCGTTGCTTACCTGTTTTTAGTATAAAGAAACAATATAGTCTTGATATCATTTGTACTTTGTGGGATCACGTATAGTCTCAGTCGTTTGAACAACAGTATAGTGGTGCGTGTATATCATCCTAATTAATTTTAGTATGTAACCAAGACAATTTGTAAATTTCTAAATATATTTATTAGCGAATATAAATCAAGAAGATATATACGAAAATATGAAACAAAAAAATGTAAGTAAAAAGAAACAATCACAGTTATAGTAATTAATGAAGTTTCTCTTTGAATTCTTAGCTTGAGACAATTGTATTCGTTGTTGATTTTTTAGCAAGTGTTTGTAATTATGAAAAACACTACATATTATAATATTTAATGTAGTAATAAAGCAAACAAATGTACATATTCAAAGTTGTGAATAAGTAATTTATTTTTAAATATATGTTAAATTTCACAGATGAACAAGTTATAACTGACAGTGTGAAATCTCTTTCATCTAATTCTATATTGACTTATTGTATGCAGTGAAGAAGCGAAGAGTTCGTTCAGATTAATGGCGAAGATAGTTCACAAGTAGTTGTTTTTCTTTCTCCTTATCTTCATCTGCAATCAGATGTTTATTAAGCCATAATCATAAATGTTATTGTATAACAGGTTTTATGATCCATAATTCAGTGAGTGTCATTAATTAGTATTAATTCCTCTTTTTTATGTCAAGGATACACCATCTTTGGAGTCGTGTCACTTGATTGTCTGTGAACAACAGATTCCTATGTATCTAAGATGTTCTTTATATTTCGTTGACCACTTTTTAATTACTTTAACTGTGGTCATATTAGTATAATCCTTGATTTAAATTTTCTTGGCGTACTATGGTGCTTTATGATTTAAGGTGTCTCTGTAGTCTATTCTGAAATCGTTGTAAAGTTTCGAGTTTGCTATAACTGTTGACCTTCGAATCTGTGTACTATTATAGATTTAATTATTACTTTATATACTAATTTGTTCTCAAATAATAGTGGTGATGAACGATCAATGAGCCACAAAGGTTTTTCAGAATTGTTCGTTTCGATGTGTTTAGAATAAGTTAACGATCGGACTGATATAGGTACTACACAAGTTCTCAAAGGCCAAAGAGAAAACCCGTTTTGCGTCATCAAAATCTAAACGGCCGCCATTTTGAATTAAGGCTCAAGATTAATAAAGCTGGTAGAAATAATATCGTTAATTGTATCCGATTCATTGAAATATAGATCCCGTTGAAAATGAAAAGAATCAATATGTTTAAATATGTGGCAGACCTCTAATTTTATTGCAGCGTGGAGCTGGCTCGCATTAGAAAAGTCAAGACCTTCAGTAATGAAGCACACGAAAGATAAGGTCCACAGTTGCCGGAGACAAACTAT
The DNA here is from genome assembly GCA_029030555.1 of Ornithoptera alexandrae. Lineage (NCBI taxonomy): Eukaryota > Metazoa > Arthropoda > Insecta > Lepidoptera > Papilionidae > Ornithoptera > Ornithoptera alexandrae. The sequence continues at coordinate 1,764,651 of JARDVY010000007.1, read as the reverse complement.
TCTCATTAGACGAAACAAGCGTTAGAATTATATACACTACATCCCCTAGTACTAATCGATATAAACCATAAGACGTTAAGTATCGTTACCGCAGTAATCTCATTACCAACAACCCTTCGAATTGGAACACAGCACAGCATGTTTACACACTTTGACGGCCTACCACAGAGACCTAACATCATTAAGTAGGTATATCGAATAATTATGGCTCCAAATCATTTAATTAATTACAATGGGCTAAGACTTGACCTGAACTTCACGTGGTGTTGCCATACACAAATGAATAAGGCTGTGGATGTTGATATTCGCCCAGAGCACTCTGACTATAATATCTACGATTAGTGGTGAGCAAAGCAAGAACAATACCAAGATTTAGACAATCTTGGTCATATTCAGTGTATATGACAAAATATATTAAATATTTTGTTTCCGGAAGCAAAGCACATCTTCAAGTTAAGATAAATATTTTAATTCTTCTCCTCAACGGAGTTTTATTTTTTTTTGTTTTGTCTTGCACTTTTGTCTTTGGTTTTGCATAATAGGTCTCTCTTGGTTTTGTTCATTCGGTCTTGGTCTTGACTTTGCTTTTTCGCAAGACCAAGTCTTAGACCAACTGTACTCATCACTGTCTACAACAGTCGGAATCTAGCAACGCTGTTATGACCATTCACTATCTGTGGTTAGGTTGAAGAAAACCCTGCCACCACCCGAAGTCGATATGCGGATGGAGAAGGAGAAGTATACTTTCTTCACCACAAAGAATGTTCATTATGTATAATTAATTGATATCCTCATCTATACGGCGCAACATCATGTAACGGACACACCTTATGTCATATGAAGCTGATGAGTAAGTTATGTAAAGGGTATAACGTAAGACCTAGCTCACCTGCGCGAGTTCAACATAAACATATTCGAGAGATTATGATTCAGGATTATAGTAAGTAATAATAATGTTTACATATAAAATATGTCCAGCTGTGGACGTCTGTCGGCTGATATGATGATAATGATGATGATGAACCGTGCAACCAACCCCTATTGAATATATGTATAGAGTCGAGACTTTTTCTGGTGGTAAGTCTCTGCCGCGACCGTCTAGGTACCACAGCAACTGTTCCCGTTTGAAGGGCGCTATACCTAGTGAAATTACTGAGGCAACGATATTTATTTATTTTTAGGTCTCATGGCGACAAGTACAGTGTGGTGTTGTGTATATTATTCTAACTAGTGCTGCGTTTTACTTACCACCGAGTGAAACTCACGTTTGTCTCGTCACTTCGTCGAAAAACTATGCACAGTTTTAACGTTCCCACTGCTGGGATTAAGACTACCTCAAAAGTTCTGGTTGGTGGATATCACACTAAAGCTGTTGTTCCTCATATTTCAAGCTAAGTGAGGTTTGAAGCCGCGCCTTTTATGGTCTACTACGGTTTAAGCATATCAGTCTGTACCTCTTATTACATATGTATTAGTATATTCCGATGTCCTAGATTGCTATATCTAGGCATTTCGTTTGGAGCGCAACATGACGATGAGAACAGGATATGACCAATATCTAATCAGGTGACCGTTCATATTATAAAAGATCTTTAAGTTTCTTTAGTTTTTGTAACGGTTTCATGTAAAGTAATAAAGTTATTAAATATGAAACATAAACTCTCTGTTAATCGGCAAATTGAAGTTATAACTGTTAAACCGCTGTATTATGGGATATACGAACTTGACGGTCACGCTCTGTTGGTGATGACGTCACGAGCAATTGTTGCAGCTGAACAAAAAAACAGCATCAACTTATCTCACACCAATCTCTGTATTTTTATTATTAACTTGAAACAAGTGCTGCAATAAGTATGTTCTCTAATATTTAATTGTTTCTTTTCGCGTACAATTAATATTATTATAGCTTAATGTTTACTTAAATTCATAACTTAGAACATTTGTAAAATGTTTGTTAGGAACAGAAAAAAGACGAAACGAAGAACGATATGAATCTTAATAATCTAAATAATATATCTTGATTGTAATATAATTGTTGAAAATTTCTTGGATTTGCCTTCACAATTAACGTTAACTTAAACTTAATTATGTTTTAATTATTGATAACTTGAATAAATGTATTTAATATTCGATCATAAGTTAGTATGTATAACGAACTCTCTACAGACGAGGACTTGATAAGAAATAGCAAGGACTTATTATTGATCTAAATTTAAAAAATATAGATAATCTTAAAGATGACAATAAACAGCTTTCTTGTTCCCACTACTGGGACTCGGAGTCTTCATTCATAAGAGTCATGAACATACATATAGTAACTTTGTTCAAGTCCTGCTTAATGTATGTGACAAGTTAAATAAAGCCGTTTCCTTCGTATTTTTTCTATTACCGGAAGTTTCATCTTACTAGGAATCAAACCCGCTCCTCTTTGGTATATAAACGCCTTACGAACTGAACTACCAGGGCTTCAAATAATAGGAATCAATTATCAAGCACTAACAATATTCTAATTAATAATACAATATGCTTCTTGTAATTATGTATTTCAAACCTGATAGCATAAAAAAAATTAAAAGGTTAATTAAAATAACAAACATTAGCATCAACATAATTATCTATTATTAATTAAAGTTGTTATAAATTAAATTTTTCCTGCTACTGAAGATTCATTTTAACTGTTAGTTTCACTTAAACTTGCCGGATGCGTACAAGGTTTCAGTTTGACTAACCGAGAATCTTCAATAACGAATGTTTCACGTACTTTTGTATAAGTTCACCTCACTTACTCCCAACTTGAGGACAACATTCATATATTGCTTGTATATTATAATATATTCCAAATTTTATATAGATAAAATATTGAAAACTAAAACACTTAACCGTTGTACTCTTCGCCGATAAATCAATTTAAATATATAAAGATACAGACGGAGTAATATAGACTAATTATGCAATTGACTTCCTCTACTAATCCAACTAAGAAGATAGAAGAGATAAATCATATCAGAGATAAAAATTTTAGTGTGATATCAAATATTCATAGTATAAACCTATGTAATTATTTTTGCATGATTATAGTACTTGTTCCATTTATATACAAGATATATGTGACGTCATAGGTCACAGACGACCGATCTCGATCACAAGTAAATTGATCTCACTGTATGTTAAGTTATTTCTATTCATCAACAATACTTTACTTATGTAGTCGTGTTATATAACGGTTAGGCTCTTATAATCTACATAATGATTCTCTTTCTATACTAAAGTCTTTTATTCGCTAATAACTACAGAAAACTAAAATATGTATAATTAAAATTAATTGTAATAAAAACTCCCACCAACCCGCATTGGCCCAGCATGGTGGGAAATAAGTCCAAATCCCCCATATGAACCCTACGCGAACCATGTCGAAATCTTTAGGGAATGTCTATATCTAGCAATGGATGTCTATCGCCTGATGATGATTGAGATGAAAATGAATGGACATCTTCTAAAGACGTTTAATCATCATCTAGGGTCTCAGTTAAACCGTAAGTCCATTATAAAAATTAATAATATATTATAATATAATGATTTTGGCTGTATGACCTTTAATTCTTTGCCTTTTTCAATGGAAATAAAAACAATATATTAAACAACTTTATTACTGTTATAGGTAATTGAGAAATAGACTTGATGAATTTTTATATGAAACAAATATATAGATTTCTGGGATATGTATAATAAATATTACTATAGCAGACAGTAATATTAAAAACATTGACTGTCCCCCCTTCCCCATCCGCTTAACTGGGGCACTTTAACACCTGCTTAAAATTAGACTTGAAATTTGTCTGATATATTTCTTGAGAGCAACGGCAAACGCAATTAACTTTCTCGTACAACCGTTACTATAGCAACCGCGTAAATAATACGAAACGAAATTGTTAATAAATATAATGATGAAGGATGTATGAAATTAAAAAAAATAAATATCCTACAACACTACAAATCACTCCGCGTCGAATGATCGTGTTTCCGTGTCGGTAAGATCACTAGTTTTTACGTGATTCGCGAACGAACAAAACTCATTTTCATTATAAATTTATATATATATAGATATATAGATATTCAAGTTAATAAAAAACAACGAGAAGTATACACTTTACTGTGTTTATAATGATATGGATTTAAATGAACTTTTTGTGTGTCTTACCACTAAAGAAATACCAACAGAGAGGTTACTTAAAATACAGTGACGTCACGACGACATTGACGATCGTGATGATGTCTTAGTTGGCGAACGATCAAGTATTTCTCAATCATCAACAAACTGTCGGCATCCGAATCGAGTTAACGACAGTTTCCTTGTCTTCATTGGTAAATGAGAACGTTGGTTGCCAAGACAAGGCCTCTTCCTGTCTGGTTTTAAAAGAAATCATGAACTGACAACATACATTGTAGCATGCGTAGATGGTTAATATATATCATCATCAGCCGACGTCCACTGCTGGACATAGGCCTCCCCTAAGGATCCCCACATGGATCTGGTCCTGCGGTATCCGCATGCGACTATCACGCCATCAGTAGGGCATTTGGTCAATTTCCCACCACGCTGTCCCAATACGGGTTGGTGGAAGCCAGAGCCTCGTTTTGATGATTAGCAGAGTGCACCACGAGCAGGTGAGGTTAGCTTGTGTTCCGTGAGTTATTGTACGGGACCCGTTACACCCAAAATATATACACAACATACAATTGCTATTTACACTTTCTTTTTAATTCAACGAAACGACGAGAGGAGAAGAACCTTCACCTGATGGTACACATACAACAACACCCTTCAAACCGGAACACAGTAATGATTGCACACTATTGTACTACCTAGACAGTCTATGGCTGGCTAGTGTAATCACTGGAGTAAAAAGATTCAGCATCTTATGTCATAAGATAACGAGAGCGATGCGGTGAAGTGATATCATCCTAACTAACATCACGTTGTTATGGACAGGCGTATCACTTATCATCAGGCGAAGCCTCGTCTCGTCGCTTAGTAGAAAAAAAAAGGCTAGTCTACGGTATATTAAGTTCACGAAGTGACGACACAAGCGAGAAGTTGACATAACAGTAAATGCGATCAGGCACTAGTTAGGATGTTCACACTGACAGTCTCATCTCGTCACTTAGCAATCCGCAAAATAACAGCGCCATTCAAACCGGAACGAAGTAATGTTTGTTTACCACCGCATGACGGTCGAAATACTCACCACTCGTCTTGGGTAACGGTACCACCATGCAAATGGTATCGCGTACGCACATATATTCTATATACGTTTGGATTGTTCGAAACAATGAAACAAACACGTCTGTAAGCAGGTCGACGTGATTATTATGTATCTAGCGATCGACAGGCGATAGCGAAAGTGGAAACTAAAGCTGCTAATAAATAACTAGTATTATTTACGGATGTTCACCTGATGGTAAGTGATAGGCCTGTCCATAACGTGGCGCTAGTTAGCAATGTAAATACTGTACCATAATGCACCCGTCGCCTTGAGACATAAGATGTTAAGTGTCGTCACTCTAGTAATTACGCTAGCTACAACACCCTTCAAACCGGAACACAGTAATGTCTGCTCACTACTGTTTGTCAGGCGCAATAGGAGCTGCAGTGGTACCTGCGTAAACGGTCTCCAGCAACAGACACCTACCACCATTTATTTTATTATATTAAAAATATTCTTGTTAATACGTTTTATTCGTCATTCGAAAATCCGTCTCCAAGTTCACTCACTGGTGATGGTAAGTTATATAAATGTAAGAAGGGTAAATAAAGGTGAAGTTGATACACAGATGATGTGTCACGGAAAAGCTGGTGCATAGAGATTTTCATCACAATAAAGCGAAGAGAAAGAACTTCACCAAGAGGTACTTAACGACAATGTATGTTGATAGGTGTCTTTACTGGCGGTAGGTCTCTGTTGTCAGAGACCGTATTGGTATAACCACAGCTCCTAGCCCTGCCTACTAGTGTGAAAACGTTATTGTATTCCGGTTTGAAGGGTGTTGGAGCTAATGTAACTACTGAGGTAACGCGAGTTAACATCTAATATCTTAAGGCGATGAGCACAATGTGGTGGTGAGAACATCATATTTTTTTCAGTTCTTATAGACAAGTGTATCACTCAACATTAGGTGAACGACTCGCTTTATATTCGTTTCGTTATATAAAAAAAAGCGCGATAATTGAGCGATTATTGTTGCTTGCGTACGTAATAACTCTGCTGACTTATTTAGTTAATCTAACAAATATTTGTTTTACTGCCGCAAAGGCATTTAGTTTGATATTTTTTTTTATTAAAGGTAGCAACCAGACGAACATAACATTCACCTGATGTTCAGTGACACTACTGGTCATATTAAATAAAAAAAAATAACCTGGCGCTAGTTATGATGATATGCACAACATTATGTACTCGTCGCTTTGAGACACATATGTTGTCTCGTTATCCCAGTAATTTCTCTAGCTACAGCGCCTTTCAAACCGGAACAAAGCAATGTTTATAGACTACTGTTTGGCTGTAGAAGTAGACTCTTCAGTGGTATCTATATGGTCTCCGGAAACAGACCTTTCACCAGTATACTTTCATATATATTACTGGAAACTATTTAAATGATATCTATTGCTTTAATTATAAAATTGATAAACTAAATAAATTTATTACATGAAAATGTGATTAAAATTAAAGTTTATATTTGTAGCGAAAAATCTTAAATGTTAATATTATTACTATATACTTTTTTTTTATTATAATAAATTATAAAAATATAAAAACTCCTTGTATACAAAGCGGGTTAATACCGTTGATGATTCGTTACGAATGCTAAAGGAGATTCTCTTTCGCACTTTTAAGAAAGTCTATCTAATTATAAATGTGAGAAAAAAAAAAGAAAGTCGGTTTACTCGAACAGCAACAAACTTTAACTCGGCGTCAACAGTTTGTCTGTTACGTTGTTAAACCGCAGTAGATCTTAACTAACTGGAGATTATTTTACAAGTCGCTAGGACAAAGTCAATTACAGCAACCAACCTATTTACTTACATTGAAAAAACCCGCCATAAACCACCTACAAACCCAATGATTATTTATAATCAAAGATAAATAATTATGGTTTTTTTTTTTAATTTATGTTAAGTAAAAAATTACGAGAACATTTTTATTAAGTGTATCAAATTTTACTAGTAGTGGGTGTCTTGCCGGAGACCGTTTGCAGCCGACAAACAGTATCGTCTTCCAGTTTGAAGGGTGTTGTTGCTAGTGTGATTACCGGGATAATGATACTCAACATCTTATATCTCAGGCGAAGAGTGGAATGTAGTGCAGCGTATATTATCCCAACTAGCGGTTTGATTTATGGGCAAGCGTATCTTTATAGCGTGGACGCATATTTATTAATGGTATAAAATTTTTTATTGTACTTACTCCGATTTAATTTCAATTTTTATAACTAAATTATGAACGTATTAAAAAAAAATATACACAATCTTCACGGTTACGGTGTGTCAACGAAATATTAGATCGTCGGTAATATAAAAATACGTCGAAACTTACTTCAGACTAGTCTCTACGGTGGCCGACATTTTGTGACACGACCGACGCGCGCCGCGCCACTGTGCTCACTGACACTCGCCGCCGTAATCACTCCGGAGCCGCACCAGGACGTCTACAGAGCTGCTATTCCATATCACAAATTAAACAAAATACTAAAGATAATATAACTTTAAACTTTTTTTATTCGAATAAGCGATGAGACGAGCGAGACGTCCACTTGATGGTAAGTTATACCCTTCCCATAACAGCGCGGCGCTAGTTAGAATTATACATACACCACATACAACATATTGCGTTAATTACATTAGCTGCAGTGCCTTTCAAAACGCATAACAGTAATGTTTGCACTACTGTTTGTTGGTTGCAATAGGAGCTGTGGTGGTACCGAAACGGTCAACAGTGACCTACCATCAGCAAAACCAACCAGTGCTTAAACACAAATATAGGCATGCTTCAAAAATTTTCATTCATTGCTATTGCTAACAATTCTTTATATATCTGATAGCCTTTTATGTTATAATATAAACGACTCTCTTTATTCCCACTGTTGGGACTCGGAGCCTTCTTTGATAGTCAAGACCTTTTATCTATCACGCTGTTCAAAGTGCAGGTTTTTGGATTTTATTTATCTATTTATGATACTCCTCTCTATATATTATAGAGTAAAACATGCCGTATGATTGTTCAATAAATTTTTCTTCGGACTTAAAAAAAAACCATTAATGAATAAATTATAATTGTTTATAAATATTGATTCTTTTGTTTTTTTTAAATTAAATAGTTTAATGATCTTTTGTCATAAAACAAAAAGGTTATACCGAAAAATATACAAAAACTTTGTTAGAAAGAGGACGTTTACACCGTTTGGGTAGTCCCGTTAAAATTATACTAAAGTTTAACATATCATTTGAATTTATTGATAATACTTTTGTTGATAATACTATATTACTTAATTACCGATGCAAATTAATTGTCCAATGTGTATAAAACAGCACTTGTAATTGCGTAGCGTGCAATCATTAAACTGGAATAACCAGTTTCACTTTGATAAAATGAAGAAAATACTTTTTCTACTAATAATTAATGTTGAACGTATTTTCTGAATTTATGACGATTACACCGTTCTCTGTAAAGTAATGTAAACACTAATAGAGAAGAAAGGGGTGTAAGGGGTTCCGCTTAACACCTTACGGAGTCCAAGTTAACCTCACCTGCACGCAGTGCACCCTGCTGAACAACAGACGAGACTGACTACAGAATGGCGGGACTGAGGCCCTATTACCCCTCAATGAGGGTGTTTGAGGTAGGCCTATGCCCAGCTGTGGACGTTATCCGGCTGATAAGATAATAGAAGATATACACGAGCAGTAAATTGGTCTTTTTAAATCAGCTAAAGAAATGTTTAAAAAAGGTACTACTCTTTTACTTACTAAAATATCAGTCAGTAATTTTTCCTTGATCGATTGGGTTACATTCGTTTGGATCATAATAGTCTTTCACTGAGTGGTAAGCAACATACCTCCCTATATTAATGAAGCGCTAGTTAGGTGGTTTACACAGCATCTAATTGTGATCATTATGATGGTAAGTAAAAACCAGAACAAACTAAATTTTAAACAGCAACTGTGGCAATAAGCTGACAAGGGATACGTGTAACTGAAACTTATTAACCCGCAACAAATTGGATTAATACAATTACTGTTAAACTTTTATTCATTTTAAATGTACATATAAATTTTTATTATATTTATTGATATATCTATTACATTTAAACCACCCTCGACCCTATACACAACACTATGAATACTACTAAAATTATCACTGCGCATGGCATTCATTACAAAATTCAACTTTAAGACCCCTTGGTACAAGTATTTTTTTGAAATATTAGGCCTGACAATCATATTAATATAATGAAATTATTCCCAATACTCGCTATCAAAAACTTGAAAATAAATCTTTATCTAATTATTATAAATTCAACAAAAAAAATTAAGTTCTCATTGTAGTATTTGTTTTTTTTTTTTTATATTCAACGGCGCAACGAGACGAGCAGGACTTTGATTACAAACTAGGGATGTAACGTATTTACGCGACCAGGTTTGAATACCAGGTATTTTCGTCTAAGTACACGCACTATGTACCCGAGTACACTTTCAAGTATTTAATATTCTAGAGTACTTTATATTATACTATAAGTTAATCCATTTATCGAAGATTTTTATATATGTTATAAATTGTGTACGTTTTTACTAAGCATATACTCTTTGCTGATAACATAGTACGTAATGTACTACTATCGAGTTAAATTAGCATTACATTACTGGTGGTAGGTATCGTTTGGCGGGCCGTATATGTAACTGCCACTGCAGCTCCTATTGCAGCCGAAAAGCAGTACTATGCAAGCATTACTGTGTTCCAGTTTGAAAGGCGCTGTAACTAGTGTAGTTACTGGAGTAACGAGGATCAACATCTTAGGTGTCTGCCGACGAGTGCTATGCGGTGCAGTGTATATCATCCTAACTAGCACTACATTGTTATGAGCAGGCGCATTACTAACTTTCAGGTGACCGTCCAGCGAAAATATTAGATTTATGTTATTTAAGCTAATAAATATATTAATAAACTTTTTCAGTCTTTTGTGGTATATATTTTAATTGTAAAACAATACAAATGTAACGCGAACTGCTTGTCCTGAAAATAAAAAAAAAATGGACAAAATTAGTACACATACACAACAATCAGAATACATCGTGTATAAATAACTCCGTCATCCTCTTTCTGGTCTTCGGTAATGTTCCGTCTTTGGTCTCCGTACACTGGCAGCGAAAATGTATCCGATCATTCTTCTCCCAACTGAGACTGGTCTCGGGTCTCAACTCTTCGATGGTCCCCAGTTTCCTTCACCGACGTCTGTTCTGTGTGCAACGCAAGAAGTTCACATTGAATCGCTTCCTGATGTTAGAGGTTGCAGGTTGATATGAAAATTGATTATCTAACGCGGTGTGTGATAATTAAGTGATGGATTACGTAAAGTTACGTACTTGCTGCTTACATAGCAATCCGCTGCTCGCGATACGTCACGTACTGGACGAGGGCCTCTTGTTGCAATATGTACACCACGTTGTAGACCAGGAACAGCAGGTAGATGTTGAAAACTGAAACATCATTGCATAAATACTTTATTTAATAATCACATTAATGTGTTTATATAATCTGTGTATTATATTTTTTTTTCATAACTAGTTTACGTCCTCACTGTTGGGGCACAGGCCTACCCTCAATGTGAGAGCGATGGGCCACAGTCACCACGCGGGCCCAATGCGGATTGGTGACTTCACACACACCTTAGAATAAATTCTAATCCATGTGCAGGTTTCCTCGCGATGTTGTTTCCATTCACCGTTTGTATTTCGCTGTTGTAACTAAAGTTCACAAATATACATAACTTAAATATTAAAGTCATCGGTACATGTTGAAGTTCGAACCCGCGACCTTCGGAATGAAGGCCGCACCCTCTAACCATTATTAGGCCAGCGAGCTACATGTACCATTAACATTAAGAAAATATGTAATGTTACTAGTAATAATATTAAATAAGATATTTTTTTTTATTACGATACGAAAAGGAGGTTGACCTGATGATAAGTGATACGCCTGCCCATAACAATGTACCGCTAGTCAGGATAATACACAAAACACCATATTACGTTAGACGCCTGATACATAAGAAGTTCAGTATGGATACCCCAGTAATTACATTGACTACAGCGCCTTTCAAACCGGAAGACAGTAATGTTTGCATGCAGTTTGGCGGCACATATAAGCGCTGCGGTGGTACGTACCTAGACGGTATGTGATAACAGAAACCTTTTTTTTTTGTTTCAGGAGAGGAATCTTCTAAAGATGACCTGCTTCTGGAGGGTGGTCAGGGTTCTCTACTCACTAAAATCCCTTCGGTGGTCTGCATCAGTGTAATCGGAGAGGCCTCACGATCTCTTACAGTACTCACTGGTGTCCCTCTACACTTTGTACGAGTATTAACACGTCTCTGAGGAGGAGCCTAACCCTCCTAGGCACCATTGCTGAGCCATGCGCTGTCCCACGCATGTTCGCTTGTTGAGCGATAGGAGACCCCACCCTCAAGGTCCGCGAAATTTAAACCCTTTTAGGCGCCTTCTACGACAGGCAGGGCATACCTTAGTCCTATTCTTACTAACCCGAGACTACAGAGCTTAGCAACAGAGACCTACCACAAGTAAAATGTTTTCCCAACAAATGACCACCTGTAGACCAGGATTTTGAAAGAACTATTTCCGTTGCGCTGATTTGTTTCCGGTGAAACATTTTACGGTGTACAGTTGGTTGAGCTTTTCTAACCTATCTTCAATTTGCCGCCATAACGGCAAAGATGATGTCCAACTACCAACATATGAGAGTAAGACACTTCTATGGGTTCACTATCTATGGCCTCATTGTGAATACCACGTGAAGTTAAGGACAAATTTGAGCCCATTGTAATTTAATGAAAAATGGCTTAAATTTGACTCGCATTCGTATGACTGTTGTTACGTGGGAAACTCCTGCATCATATCGTGTTCCTTCCGGCGTAAACACCGCTTATATGTAACTGAGGAAATATTTTCGCACGTTAGTGTAAATTTTCGACAGATTTAAATTTAAATCTTTACCGTAATACATAATATATATAAATATATAACATATATAGTTTGATAAAGCTAGGAAAGATGTTAAAATTAATCTATGGATCTTATTCCAGGAACTCAATGAATGGCCGCCGTGTTCAGTATAACAAGATTTTTAGCCGTAAGGGTTGAAAAGGTACTGCAGTGCTTCGGAAATGTACTTTAAAGCTGGAGTGGACTCGTTCGACGCGATACAGAGGAAAGACATCACGTCATCCATCACCAAGCCTGGCAGGTGTAGTGATGATAGTTCAGGAATTGGCAAGGAGGTTGCATTACAGCCATAGTTATAAACAGTGGTCGAATATTGTTGCTTGGTCCGAGTGACATTTTTTATTTTTGGTTATTTATTCGTATATTTTTGTATTTTTTTTATAATAATATGGATTTTGAGCTTGAAATAAAGATCTTTTATTTATTTTTTTTCATAAATAGTCATACTTATGTTCCCAATGCTGGGATTCAGTGCTTTCTCTCACAAAGAAATAATGAAGCAATAGGTTGCTTGTTGTTAAATTTACTATTCTATGATAAAATTATTTTTGTTAAGAACTCACGAGACCCAAGCCAACCTCACCTGTTTGTGGTGCACTCTGCTGATCAATAGACGAGGCTCAGGCTCCCAATAACCCGTATTAGACCAGCGTGGTGGGAAATAGCTCAAATTCTCCATACAAACGCGGTAATCTTTGGTGGAGGCCTATGTCTAGCAGTGGACGTCTATCAGCTGATGACGATGATGATGATGGTAGCATTTGTCAATTATCTCCCGTTTTCAGCAACACTTACCAACTACAGTAAAGTAGCCGAGGTTCTGTATGTAATACTCGAACTCGAAGCACGCGAGGTCGACGCACATGGTCACAAAAGTGTACACCAGGCCAGCGTAGAAATATTTCTTCATCAGATTTCTCTTTCTCTGTAATTGAATTATATACAACAAATGGAAACAAATCTGTAACTATTTACTAATTTTTTTTTAATTAATTAAGCGACTAGACGAGCTGAACGTTCACCTGATGGTAAATGTAACGCCTGCCCATAACAGTGTAGCGCTAGTCAGGATGATATACAAAATACCATATTACGATCGTCCTCTGATACATAGTTACGTTGAGTCTCGTCACCACATCAATTACACTAGCTACAACGCCCTTCGAACCGGAACACAGTGATGTTTACACATCACTATTTATTGACAGAAATGGGCGCTGCGGTACCACTAGTATTCGCATACCCTTCACCATCACCGGTCTTATTGTAATTTAACACCATGTAAAGTGTTCACTGTGTTCCAGTTCCTTGAAGATATGAATAAAGAAAGAAAAAGAAAGGCAATTAAATGAGACTTGAAGCTCGCAGGCGTTAAAGGTTTCTAGAGAAAGCCTAGAACTTGCTAAGGCTCAGGATTAAGGCACCAGATGTAAGGATAAGAAAGAAGAAGTTTACTGATGGTTGGTATCCGTTGCCGGAGACCGTCGAGGTAGTTACCGACGCAACTTCTATTGCAGCCTACAAACATCAGTGAGCAAACATTACAGTGTTCCGGATTGAAGGGAGTTGTAGCTATTGAAATTACTGAGGATCTTATACTTCATGGCGATAAGCGGATACTTGGGATGAAGATTAAATAAACCTTTTTTTTAATATGAAGATTGCGCCGCAAGTGTTATTACCAACTATTGCAGCTTCATCGGGAGTCAAGGCTCGCGGATCTGATATCCTCGTGCTTAAATAACCCTGTAGTAAGATATACTATATATATACTTACAGATACCCTGCCAAGGCCTTTATAGTCAAATCGGAAATTCTTAAAAGAAGAAACGGTTTCATGAAACTGATGTATTACCATGTGCGCAGCAACCAACAGTGCTATGGTCAACACCACGTCCACGACCCCGAGGAATATTGATATCGGCAAGTGCACGCTCGGCTCTATCGGTATGGATGTTATCGTGATCTTGCCCGTAGTGTTCCACTCCACCAACATGAAGATCAGGATCGGGAACGATAACAACGTGTTAATCTGAAACAACAATTGCCAGTGTCATTATTGTCTTCCGGTTTGAAGGGTGCTGTATTTAGTGAAATTAATTAGGTGTGTCTACTGCTGATAGGTCTCTTGCCGGAGACCGTCTAGGACTACCGCAACGCCTATTGCAGTGGACAAACAGCAGAGTGCAAACATTACTGTGTTACAGTTTGAATGGCTCGGTAGTCAGTGTAATTACTGGGGTAACGAGACTCAACATCTTATGTCTCTTGCGACGAGCGCAATATGGTGCGATATGTATCATCCTCACTAGCGTCACGTTGTTATCGGCGGTATCACTTACCATCTGGTGAACTTCCCGCTCGTCTCATCGCTTAATTAAATAAAAAAAAGTAACTTGACTTAACATCCGATGTCTAAAGCTTAGTATGTTAATGAACACCACATTATTATCGTCAAATCACCATCAGATCAATGTTCTGCTCCAACATCAAAATGTAATTTAAGCAGACTAAAGCTAAAATGTACTATAGTTATTGTTATTGCATTTTTATAACAAATTAGTAGATTTCTTCAATTTTTTTTTCTGTATATTTACTTCAAAGGGTTTCTAATGGGTTGTTACTAGCTTTATGTGAAGGGGCAATGCGTTATCTCTTGAAGAAGTTGTGATGAATTGTAAGGTTGTACTCTTTTATTTAATAAAACGTGGCTCTTAACTATTGACCTTATAAAAAGGGTCAAAGTCATCTAAAGGGCAATGGAGATTCTTTGCGCGATCGATTCAGAAATGTGGATATCCGCAGAAGAACTAAGGTCACCGACATAGCCCAAAAGATTCCTAGATATAAGTGGCAGTGGGTAGAGCACATTGCTCGAAGGACCAACGGCCGATGGGGCAGTAAGGTCCTGGAGTAGCGCCCGCGTACCTGTAGATGTAGTGTGGGGAGGCCTTCTACAAGATGGACCAACGATCAGTGAGAATCGCGGCAACCCTGATCGATGTGGAGATCTTTGAGGAAGGGCTACGCCCAGCAGTGGACGTCTATCGGCTGATGATGATGATAAAAAGAAAAAACTTACCAAATTTATATAAGCGTATATAATAACACCCCGGCGCAATGGTATACAGTAACAACATTTCCTCTGCACAGGGAAGTGAGGACTTTCGAACCTTAAACACTTCTTTATTGCTTCCATTAAGAATTAATTATTGAATTATTTATATAAAAGTTTCGATCTAGTATTTACATCGATAGTTATCAAATTATTTGTGAAAATTAGTGCAGTTATAACTGTTTACTTAAACCGAAGAGATGAGTCGTCATAAACACAAATCCCAGTAAGGACTGCCCGGATAGAACTTGAATTGAAAACTGCGATACGTAATGCCATCCTATAAGATGATTGGACACTTCCTTTTTAACTCATACTAAACATTATCGACACCTCGACCCCTACTTCGAAACCATTGCTCCTTTTAAAGGAATTAAGGAGTCTACTGTACAATCCTTAATGTCAATGTAATGCGTACAATGCCGAATTATCAGGATACGGTTATAGATTGTGTTCAAATAATCCTAACGGATTATCACACCAGAACAAAAGTTTTAGTTTAAAGACTGTTATACTTAAACTTAGTTCTTTTTAAAAGTTTGGTTTTTATTAATATGTTATAAGAAAAGTATATTTGAAGTGAAGCACAGCTTTATGATACACAGAGAGCAATGAAAAGGGCTGTGTTCGCGGTCTGCCTGCATAATCGAATTTGAATTGAGGACATCCGCAGGAGAACTAAGGTCATCGACCTAGTCCAAAAGAGTAATAATCTCAAGTGGCAATGCACAGGACACATCGCACGAAGGACTGACGGCCGATGGGGCAGTAAGGACCTCGAATGGCAACCGCGCACCGGAAGACGCAGTGTTGGCAAACCTTCAACTTTGTGGTCCGACGATCTGGTGTAGGTCTCCAGGAACTTGTGTGAAAATTATATTTTGTCTTAGGATTCCTATATCAGAGACCATATAAGTGTGTACCACTGCAGCTACTATTTCTGCTAACAAACAGTAATGAGCAAAAACTTTTTTTTATTGCACAAAGCAACGAGACGAACGGGATTTTCACATGATGGTAAGTGATACGCGCATAACATAAAATGTAAAGTCGCGTAACCCAGTTATTTACTAGCTACAGTGCCCTTCAAACCGGAATACAGTAATGTTTTACACTACTGCTTCGTAGCAACAATTAGATTTAGCTGTGGAAATTGCTGGGTTTAATTAATTGGTTGTAATTGTTAATAACAATAACAAAAATATTATTTCAATATGATCAAAGTTTTATTTATTTTATTCATATGTTTGCCCCCTGTTTTAACTATGAATTAAAATTTAGCGAAATAGTGTTAATTAATATTTTCTATTATTAAATGGAATATGTTCATAATTCTTCACAATATATAAACGCCTACCAAAAATAAATAGCAAAATTTGCTTTCTACTATTTTTGTCTTAGTTATTTCAGAAAGTTTATTGAATCAAAGATATATAAACTAAACGAAATACTTCTTGATATTACATGATAATGACTCTGAAAATGGTAAAAAATAATCGGCTAGAGTAACCTCGCTTTCATACGTTGAAATATGGAGAACAAATAAGCTACAATACGGCAACCGGAATGGATAGAATGACGGAACGGAATGGCGGATCCGGAAAAACCTTACCACTGGTCAAACTTTACAACTTGTGACCTCGGGATCGAAACAAGGACCGCCGTATTAAAATAAGAGAGCTTTGCCACTGCGCTACGGAGGCAAAGCAGGTGTATCTATGAAAAAAGAGAAATAACATTGTCAATGACAAAACAATTAAAACGTTTTATATCAAACTAACTATTTGTAATGTCAATGATAACAGATGATGAAAGGGTAAAAGGTGATGGATTATCTCAATATCAGTTATAACAGTAATGGTTTTATAGCGTTTTAAGATATTATAGATGTATAGACTGCAGTACTGAAACCAAATTACTTAGGTTTAACAGGAAAAGTAAACATTAATAGGAAATAGGTCTATCACAAACTCACGCTCTAATATTATTTGTATAAATGCGTACAAAAAAGAATTACATTTATGAATACAGTAAAATATTTAAGATACTTTTGATTAACTAATACTTCGATAAACAAAAAAAGGTTCAATAATGGACAACCTGACTAAAGCATGAATCGGTGCTATCTTTCAACTGAATCTTGTTTCCAAAGGAAAAACCACGACACACGATAACCGGTTAGGCCGTTTAAAAGCTGGGTTGCACACAAAGACTTGATAGATTTATTACACCCCTCCATTTAAGTGCCGGTTAAATACAGTTTTATGCTTAAATGATAATCACGTCATCCGTGCACGTTAGATAGCGCGCAAAGCGATATCGCTCTGCGCGCTGTCCATATGGATGTGGATGGTTTTAAATGACAGTCGAGTCCCAGCACTGGGCAGAGATAGACAAGTTGTGAGTTACTGAGTACCTTGTGTGTGTAAATAAAATAACTCATATTTTTTTTATTTATAAGGTGTTTTTATTTTAAAATGTTTATGGAAATACCAACGGTCGCGCGGTGCTGCTGCTGCGCACCTCTTAGATACGGCATCTTAGTATGGGCCTACATAAAATTGGTGAGTGGGGGAATAATAATATTATTATATGTAATATTAAATTCCTCTAAGGCAAAGTTGTCAACTGTTTACGAATGTGGAGGTCCCTAGTTCGATTTTGGGATTATTTGTTGTAGATTTTAGATGGTGGTTCCATTTTTTCGATTGTACTCTTGAATACCAACTTTTTATTATAAATCTACATCTATATCAGCTTTATATTTCTTTGTCACTTAACACAACGTGAAATGGAGGTTAAGTTTTAGCATACATATAATATACATATAGTACTTATACATATAGTATACAGAATAATAATAATAATTGTAATTGTTAATTAGTACACACAAATTTATTTTATTATTTATATACTAGCATTTAGATACTCTATATCTATACGCTTGCGCAGTACTCAATACACAAGCTTTTGCGTTTGTAATCTTTGTGTGTAAAAATTGTGTTTTTTATAACGAATTGATTTTTTTAAATACTATTCAACTTAAATTTCCCTACATTTCATAATCACGAAGCTCGTGAACTTGTTTTCATGTAATGTTAAAGGACAACGAGACCGGAGATGATGAAGTGCCCATTCAGAAAAATCGGGCTCACATCTATATATGTCTTACAGAAGACTGTTGCTGTTATGTTTAAAAAAAAAAATCTACCACCATTTAACATTACTTAAGTGAATAAATCGAACCATGAGCCTCGCTCCTACGAGATAAATATTTTACATCACGAACGGGAACAAACCTCATTAGATATTCATAACCACAATCCTATCATTAACAGATTCCTTGTAGTTAGTGGAATTCGGATCTGAACCTTGAGTCTGATGAAGCTGGAGATGTCTTAAAAAAGACTATCAAAGATTATCATTCGAAAAAAAAGTTTTTTGTTATATAGAGTCGGATAATTAAATAAGATATCTCTCTTCTAGGTTACGAGTATAATAGCCTTAGCATTGAACCTGTTATGGTCATTTGTGTGGCTATATTACGTCGACGATGACATTCCTATGATATTATTGATCATATTTTCCATGATAAGTATTGTGATCGATGTGATCTTTAATTTTATTTTGATTTTGGGCGCTCATAAGGTAAGCATCACTTTATTTTCGTTAACAATTTACATTAACTGACAAAACCTTTATACTGTATCGAATAGAAATTGAACTTGATGCTTAGAGGAAATCTTAATTTTTTAAAAAAATTTTTTTTTTTTAGTTTCTCTCTATATTATACGTATGAAATGTTTTTTTTTGACCCGGCGATATATAATTGTGTTATGTGTTGTTCTAGAAAAATCTCGCTTTATTAGAAATGTACTATCGCTACGCTTTCGCTCATGCTGTTGTATTCGTACTGTTGGGACTGCTGTGGATGGGTTACGGCATCGTGACCGCCGGCAGACCCCTCCACCATCCTGATGTTGTGGTGTTCATTGTCGCTATGGCCTTGTCTATTGGTATACCTTTACGTAAGTTTTATATTTCTATTCAATCTAAAGGGCAAAGTGCTAAACGCGTGCATCATCCTCCACTAGGTGTACAGACGACATTAAAAGATTCGCTGGAAGAAACTGGATTCAAACAGCTCAGATCATGTCTTGTGGAATACGTTAAGAGACTTATGTTCAACAGTAGACCATCGGTTGATATAATGATAAGATTAGGCCCTGCCTTCGATCTCACCTGGTAAGTGATGATGTTGTCTGCGCTGATAAGTTGTTTCAACCATAAAAATGTATAACGAAAAAGAATCCAAATTCATTAAAACATAGTTATGAATGAATTTATGATTATCAAGGAATATAATAGAAAAAACTTTCTTCTTCTCATGCGGCATACGGTGGTACCTATCCAGACGGTCTCCAGCAACAGAAACCTACCACCATTTTAAACTATATGACGAATATATACGTCAAATATCATGTTAGCTACTTCCATTACTTTTACCACTCCACCACCATCACCACAATGTCTTCAAAGTGTATTTAGGCGGTATAAATATTAGATAAAAGCTGCAATAATTCTTGTTACCTTTATAAAGTGACGAAAGCCTTTTCAATAGTGGATAAGCTAAATCGAAATGGTCATCATCAGCTGATATAACTCCATTTCAAGACATGATCTCCCCCAAACGTCACAGTGATTCTTATCGCAACTCTAAGATATTTATTTGGGTTTTCAATTTCTTCTCATTATGCATGTATATATTTATATATATCTATGTTTGTCCTGCAGTTCTACATATCTACCTCTTCATCGTTCTACGCAGTGAGATTAACAAGCTCAAATCCAAAGAGCATATCCATTTCGCTAATCCTTTGCCGGAAGCTTTCGGGGAAACCGAGATTCAAACCGCGGCCCATAATCAGACTGAAGATAAAGGTAGTAATTAAACCCCTCCCATATTTCATACAAATAAATACATTCGAAGTGTCTATTTGTTTATATAATAGATATAAATTAGAGATTTGTAGTAGTTTAAAGATTGTTTTATATATATAAATATATGTTAGTTTATGGAAGTTTAACAACAACAACAACTAAAGTAGACATGTTCCCATGTCGATGACATTACTTGTTTTCACGTGATTGGCGAACAAACGATACCCATTTTTACTATATATGTATATAGATTATATATAAAGACCCAAGAATAACTTTGGGTGTCAGCGCCAGAGTAAGGTATAAATCATTAATTTTTATATTACGTACAGACATTCATTTTGTTTAATTGCATGTCGTCATCACCAACAGCCGATAGATGTCCACTGCTGGACATAGGCTTCCCCCAAAGATCCCCACATTAATCGGTCCTACGCTAAGGACTGTCGTTCGTTATTGGTTCATATTGGGGGATTTAGGCCATTTCCCACCACGCTGGCCTAATGCGGGTTAGTGGGAGCCAGAGCTTCGTTTGTTCATTAATTGGGTGCACCACGAGCAGGTGAGGTTGGCTTGGGTCCCGTGAGTTTTTGTGCGGGACCCCTTTACATATAGATAATTTTTGAATTATTATGAATGTATATCAACTGCACAAAATGTATATGTTTACGTTTAGTAAAAATGTCTATATGGTTAGTTCCGACTAGTCGTAGTTATAAAATTAATTTGTTTGTTATTGTTATAAATAAAGAGTTTAAGAAATAATCTTTGTATCGTTAGATATTTAAAAAAAAATTGTAACAAGAAGTTTTCAAACAACTCAGCAGATGGCGCTACTATAAACAATAGATCTCTGTCATCTTTCATAGCTCAAATCCACATAAAGGTCGTACATATTATGTACATTGACGCACACACCGAGTACACTAAGTGCACCCGCGATCAGGGGCGGTCCTCACCACCCAGAGATTCCGATACAGGCGAAGGTAGTCGGGGAACGGGTCCGCGCCCGCCCTCGACGACTGAGTAGATTCGCCAGAGAAACCAACAACCAGACCCACATTGTAGAATTCCGCCGTCGGATACCTACACTACAAGTAGTACACATTTTTTGTAAACAGGCCGTGGATCCGGGTCCACGAGCCCAGTGTCAGATAAGCTGTAACAGTCGCATAGCTTGCAGCGCTAACATCATACATTGATTTGGGCCAACAAGTAATTACGAAATATACAAACTGTATCCATGAACTGGATTTCTACGGATCTTTGTAATACTAAGACTCGAAACAGTAGCAGATCACGAAGTATTCAACTATATCCATCAACTGGAACTCTCTCG
Source organism: Ornithoptera alexandrae (assembly GCA_029030555.1). NCBI lineage: Eukaryota > Metazoa > Arthropoda > Insecta > Lepidoptera > Papilionidae > Ornithoptera > Ornithoptera alexandrae. Next base: position 1,742,964 of record JARDVY010000007.1, on the reverse strand, counting down.
ATCTTTGTAATACCAACACTCGAGAGAGTAGCTTATCACGAAGTATTAGGTCTTTACATATGAAATTAGCGTTTTGTCGTACTGACCACTTTGATCTGAAATATCTCCTCTTTGGTTAACAATTCCAAATTCAAATTTATAAATTCATTTAGCTGTTGCATTTGAGTTTTGAAAACAGTCATTCATTTGTTTTTTCCTCATTATTTTTTTCTTTAGCGTTGCTTATTACCGCATAATGGCAAACATGCAATATCGATATATTTACGAGTACGAGTTCTAGGATGGAAGCTTTGTGGCAGGTGAAGAATGTATTCTAAAGAAGTGGAAGGAATATTTTCAAAGTTTATTTAAGAAAGAGGATATGCAAGTGCCAAACCCCGTTAGGGGCCAAACTGAGAGTGGGGATGAAAGTAATATTAGTGTGATAGAGATTTTAGATATAATGAATAGTATGAAGTTGGGTAAGGCTGCAGGGTATGATAGGATTACGGTCGAGATGCTGAAAGATGGACAGGCCGTGGTAGCTAGTCAGCTGTACTGCCTTTTCAACCTTTGTTGGAGGAGCGGCAAAGTGCCAGATGACTGTTACAAAGCCTTAATCATTGCAGTATATAAACGAAAAGGGTCAAAGCAAGACTGTGAAAACTACCGTGGCATTAGTTTACTGATGATCGTCGGCAAACTGTACGCAAAGATACTGATTAAAAGAATGATGAATGAAACAAGAGGAAATTTGGGATGTACAAGCAGGATTTAGGAGTGGAATGGGATGCATGGACCAGGTCTTTTCCTTACGTAGCATAACCGAAAATGTGCCAACATAGCTAAAAGGTCTATGAGCACACACTGCACAACAAACAACCACTAAGTTAGATGAGCTACAATTGGAATGTCTGCGACATCCACCGTACTCCCCGGACCTTGCCCCAACAGATTACCATTTTTTCCGGAATTTGGACAACTTCTTACGATGAGAAAAATTCAACTCCGATGCGTCAGTCCAAACCGCCTTCAAAGAGTTTATTGATTCTCGCCTTCCATGGTTGTTTAGTAAAGGGATCAATGAACTACCTATGAGATGTCAAAAGTGCATAGATAACGACGGTGCATACTTTGATTAATTAAATATATTTTACAAAGAAAACTTGACTTTATATTCCTCCCGCACAAAACGCCAGTTTCATATGTAAGGATCCGATATATAACTGTATCTATTTACTGGATCACCCTGGATCTTCGTAATACTGTTGTGCTTAGTGATTTGCTCTGCTCTTTACCAATACAGTGCTGATATTACTGCGTGGGTTGTCATTTACCAAAGACCCCACACCCCACTCCAAGACTCTACTATGCATTTTTTTCGTTCTCATTTACTTTTTATTTTATTTACATTATGTTTAGTTGATGGTAAGTGATGTAATATACCACTACTACTAATTTGATGGTGGTAGGTCTCTGATGACGGAGACTGACTGCGTAGGTACCACCAAAACGCCTATTTCTGACGGCAAACATTAGCGTGCGGACATTACTGTGTTCCGGTTTGAAGGGCGTTTTAATTAATATAATTACCGGGGTAACGAGACTCAGCATATTATGTCTCTAGGCGGTGAACGCAATGTAGCGGAACATATAATTTTAACTAGCGCCACGTTGTTATGGGCAGAAGAATCACTTACTATCAGGTGAAGATACCGGTCGTCTCGTCGCTTAATTAAATAAAGAAAATGTTTTTTTTTTACGTATTCATTTCAGTATATTTATATATTATTTCACGTATTCACTATTTTTGTCAAGAGCTTCGTTTTCTTCCATATGGCAAGATGGCTCTGTGATGTGGTTTTGGAAGCTGAACTGTGCATTATTCTCCAACTTAACGATTTCACTACGTATCAATGACAGCACGTACAGGTTCAGTACTGTAACAAAAAGACATTAGATTATTCTGATGATGATAACACATTACATTCTTCTCTTCTTTTAAAAGTAAAAGTTGGAAAGTACTTTCTAACTTCAATTATCTTTTAATGTAATATTTAACTAGTTGTTCAGCGATCACTTTGGTGGTCGCAATATGAAATTACACTTGAAATATTCCTTGAGAACAACCGCAACCACAAATAGCTTTACATAGCAACCGTTACTATAGCAACCGTATAGATAATACCAAACGAAAATGCTTATGACAGTTAATTTGAAATATAATGATATATGAAATTCATCATTTAGTCTACATCTACAAATCATTCCGCGTCGGATGCTCATGTTCTCGTGCCAATAAGATCACTAGTTTTCACGTGATTGGCGAACAACCATAACCTAGATTTCAATATATATATATCCGTTTTGGTTATGAGAAGATGAAATTCAATATGATGAAGTTAATAAAGGCTTAACAAGGAATCTGTTACTTCATATATGTTTTACAGGAAGTGAAATTTGTATGTATTTATGAAGTATTTTAATATTATTTTTTCCCATGCAGATGCCATCTCTTGTAAGCTTACCACTTTTTTTTTATTTTATACAATCAGCGACGAGACGAGCGGGATATAAGAACGTGGCGCCAGACATGATATCATGCACTGCACCAAATTGTCGTCTTGAGACATAGTATGTTGTGTCTCGTTACCCCAGTTACACTAGCTAACAACGCCCTTCAAACCGGAACACAGTAATGTTTGTACAGTTCTGTTTGTCGGCTGCAATAGGCGCTGCGGTGGTACCTAGACCGTCTCCGGCAACAGAAACCTACCACCAGCAAATTAAACTAGATAAAAAATACTTTAAACTAAATAAGTACATAACAAGGAATCTAGGAACTAATTAATTACTAGTGTAGAGCAAGCACCACCGCAGTGTCTACAGCAGCTGAAAATCAGTGCAAATATTACTGTGTCCGGTTTGATAGGCGCCGTAGCTAGTGTAATTACTGTGGTAATGAGACTCGACGTCTTATGTCTCAAAGCGACAAGCACAACGTGATCAAGTGACATTCCAACTAACGATCGTTATGGGCGAGCGTGTCACTTACCATCAGGTGAACGTCTCGCTAGTCTCGATTTATTGATTAAAAAAAAAACTACATTTTTACTAATTTCAGTCTATTGCTGCTGAATGTAGATCATAAAAGGGACTTCCGTTTTAACTACTATGTTTATATAAATATTTATACTCACTCAATACTCCGGCACCAAACAATGTAGTTTCGTATAAGTTTGTGATGTATATATACCTCATGTTCCTATAGAAATATTCGAATACTGACATGCCGACGCCGAAGATATACAGGAGGAACAGCAGCACCAGGGAAACTAATCCGTACCTGTAGTACACCCTTAGTAGGTAAGGGTTTTTCTGAAACAAAACATATTTATATATGTAAACAAATTGATGTGTTCATAATGAAACAAAACTATTTATCACATATAAAGTCTAGACATTACTATATTTAGACAGCTTTTAAAGCTACGAGACTAGCCGGACGTTCACCTGATTTTAAGTGGTTCTCCTGCCCATAACATGGCCCGGAACACGGCTACTTGTGCTCTTGAATTATAAGATGAGTAGTACAAGTTGTGTACGAGTGCGGTGATGTTTAAGTAAGCTTTTTACTTCCATCCAGTTTTTTTTCTTCAAGCGATGAAACGAGCTGACGTTCACCTGATGGTAACTTATAACATGGCGCTAGTTACGATGATATACACTTCACCACATTGTCGTCTTGAGAGGTAAGATACAAGTCTCATAGTCAGTCTCTAAGTGTCATTACTCCAGTTACACTAGCTACCAACTCCCTTCAATCCGGAACACAGTAATATTTGCACAGTACTATTTGTCGGCTGCAATAGGCGCTGCGGTGGTAGCTACTTAAATGGTTTCCGGCAACGGAGACCTACCACCAGTAAAGTTAGTATAGTTACCTTATGAGCTCCGATGATGAATATCAAAGTGATTATAAACTCAACAAGGAGACTCGAAATTATTATCACTATTATTAACCAACTTATTTTATCATAAGTCACCGGATATAATGGTTTGACTATTTTATATATCATCAGAGATATAAGGTAGAGGCACCATACCTGGAAATAGTAAAAAATGAACTGTAGTAGAGGGTATCAAATTTATCTAAACCTCGATTATAATCATCTTTACTATTACAGCTTGTTATTATCCATCGCTGATTGTAGACTTCCCCAATCGAAGATCGTAAGACCGCTGTAACATAAAGATCCTTGAAGGAAGATCATATGTTAACAAGCGTCGCCATGGCAATCATAATGACCTGGTGTAGATAGCTAGGCATCCTTTAAATTGGCTTACAGTCATGTATTGATCATGAAGATCATTTTACTTTATAATGACCTATAACCTTAAACATCATCATCGATAGATTCTCACTCTTGGATTGCAATACTCTTGTACTGTACTTCAATCATAAAAATCCATATCGATCAGAATATTGGATAAGTTAGACAACAATTTTATTTTACTTTGTAACAAATAGTTTGAAGGACTTACAATTTTTATATACGACCAGAAGATGAGGCCGCGTCTGAGGGGTAAACAGAAGCAGCATCTCGTCAGCTTCGGGAAATCCAGGTACATTGTTGCTGTATCTCACAAATAACACTATTTAATGGACCAGTTCAAGTGAACAACAAAGCTGTTCTGCTGAATTGATAACGTTATCGATGTTTATAATGAAACGTGGAGCGTACCAGTTAACGCGAACTGGTCATGGGTCACGATAAGGAAGAGGTCAATGTCTAAAATCATATTTCACTTGTTTGGAAATACGTCGGAAATTTAGATTTGACCGTAGCGTATATGTATGTAGCGGTCTGGAAGCGGAAATCCTGACGTGATACAGTGGCCGTGGGATAACCGTTTTCTTCACAGTATAATCCCCAAAAGAGTCTCCCTAAATTATTTTATATCTATTGTTAAACTCTCTCCCTAGCTGTATATTATATTCGCTGGTGGGGTGACATTTCTATCAGTTATCGACGTCGTCATCAGTCACTTGATAATCATAAAGTAATTAGTTAATACAATCAAAATGATTTTAATGCGGAATTTATCATCATCATCTCTTAGTTTCTCTTTGATATTCTTTATTTTTGTTTAACGAAGCAACGGAACCAGCAAGACGTTTCCCTGGTGGTAAATGATACACTTGCCCATAACAACGTGGCGTTGTCTCGTTACTCTAGTAATTTCACTAGGTACAGCGCCCTACAAGCCGGAAAACAGTAATATTAGCACAGTACTGTTTGACGTCTGCAATAGGCGCTGTGGTGGTACCGACCCAGATGGTTTCCGGCAACAGGTTCCTAACATCAGTTTTACTTTATTTAAGATTATTTCGCATGACCAGCGAATGACGATCTTGCGAAGGTCATGGGCAGGTCTCGTCCGATTGGTTTGGAGATGTTCTGTGTTAGGTCCAGTAGTAGGAGTCTATTTTTTTTGAAGATGATGATGACGATTGCGGTTAAAAACAAAAATTTCACTTTACACTGCTGGGTAGTTATTTGATAACGAAATTAAATACATCAATAGAGATGATGATAAAAATGCAAACAAACATATCCAAAAAATTTTATGGTATAATTATCATTTATATTACATTATTTCTGCTCTTCAAGACCTCGTGTCAATTCTTGATCTCTAGCTGGAACCGGTGGCTGCAGGATATATGAATCGGAAACGTTCAATCGCTCTCAACTTGTTTATCTCGTTGCGTATTACAAAAGTTAAGTATATTTGTATAACTGAAAAGAATGAATATTTCGATGCTCAGTATGTGAGGAGTGTCTGTCATGGTCGTGATGATGAGACTATGTGATATAGTGAAGTATCATCAGGAGATATAATAGCGGTAGAACGATGATGAACTGCACGAAGTACAGAAGATATTGATACGTATCGAACGTTATATTGTGATCTTTCCTTTTCTTGTCGTTTCCTTTAATCAGTGGTGATAACACCATCACCATCATCAGTGACGTAAAACCCAATGAACTAAGCTAATTTTTTTTGAAACGACGAAGAACAATCACATCATGTTTTGACTATGTGAAGTGACTTATAAGTTAAGCATTTAACAAGCTCTTACATAATAAACCGGTTAAAAGACACGTTAAGATTATGAGGTAAATAATTGAATCAGGATCCCGCAGAGTCCTGCTGGAGATGGTGGTAGCGATGGTGATCCATACAAGAAGCGATGTTGTTAACACCGCAATAGAACCAATGCCGTAGTGGTAGCACAGTTTTAACAATGTTACGTTTCTCTGGAAAGTAAAAAATTACTTTTGGTAAGTATAATTAGATTAATTTACTCCTTGATAATATTACTGGGTTACAGTAGTGTGTGGATGCGTTCCCGTAGCACCAACTAAGAGTTTTCAAAGACACCGTGGAGTTTTAGTTGGTGTTACTCTGCCTTAACTCTTTCCTGTGCTCCTGTGTAGTGATCCTGTTTTGAAAGATGCTGTAGCCTTGGAAGTTACTAGTAACCAAAGATAAAAAGTTATTTACAAAAACATCAATAAGATTCAATATATTCCTAATAATCACCACCTTGTTGAGGGTAGATGACCTTCCCCCGATTAAATGTTCTTTTAATTATAATCTATACAAAGCTTTAAGATATTACGTCATTGTTATAATGATAATAAATTAATGAATGAATTATTCATTGAATTAATTGATCTAATAATCGAATAAGTGAGTGAAAAAAGAATCGAATGAACGAATAGATGGTTGAACGGAATGTATGGTTGAACCGGAGGGATTGATGAACGGTATGGATGGATGAATGAATGAATTATTAATTAAAAAATTATTTAATAAATGAATGGATGATTTAAATAATAAATGATGAATGATTTAATGTTTCAGCATTTTTTTTATTCAATTATGCGTTGAGACCAGCGTGTCGTTCACCTGGTGTAGATGGTATAGACTGCACCACATCAAGCTCGTCACTTGAGATATAAAATGTACTGTCCCATTACAATAGTAATTACACCAGCTACAGCGCCCTTCAATCCGGAAAACAATAATATTTCCACATTACTGTTTGGCGGCAGAAATATGCGTTGCGATAGTACCCACAGTCTTCGGCAACAGAAACCTACCACCAGTAAACCACTACCACAGTACAACTAGTACTCCTGATAATAAAATAAAAACTTTGCTCATAAAGATCACCTTATTTTTGTGTCAATAAGACCCGGTCTTGCCGCGAGTGATCATGTCTTTGTGGACATATTCTAGGGGAGGAAGCGTTGACAATTTATTGTCATTAAAAGCCACTTGAAATCGAAGTGTCAGCTTTCGCGGACGGCCATACCTTATTGTAGCCAATTATTAGTGCTACATTAAAGACCGCATCAAATATTAGAGTAAGCACGGTCGCTAAGACCGTAAGCAGGATGTCGACGTGATCCCGATACACGAACACAACGTATTCCAACAGCCAAAGGATGACCGCTCCCGTCACGAGAGCGCTCGATATCTGCAAAATAAGAATATAATAACACTAGTGTAAGGTTTAAAATAAAAAGCATATTAATTCGTTAAAAATATGTTATAATTATTTTATAAATGAATACTCTGATCGTTGTTATTACGTTATAACTGTTAATTTAATTAGCAATTAATAACGAATTATTATCGGTCGGCGCGGGGTCGAGCGTTAGATGGGAACAAAGAGAGGCGTCTGTAAATTGTTTCTGTACTAGTTATAATGATTGGGTGGTAAGGGGTTCCGCCCAACATCGTACGGAACCCAACCCAACTCAACCTCACCTGCACGCTGCACCAGCATCTGCTAAAGAACAGACGAGGCTCTGCCCACTCACCAACGTTTTATTAAAGTATATCGAATTTACAAAATAATTTAGTATGTATTAAATATTAATATATAAAACAAAATTATTATAGACCGCTAGCCGCTGGTGTGGTAGTAGACCAGGAGTCCCATAGTGTCTCAAAACATCAAGGAGATTTTGGAACTTCTCTGTTGCGGACCGTCTAGGTACCATCGCAGCGCCTATTGCAACCGATAGGTAGTACTGAGCAAACGTTAATGTATTCCGGTTTGTAGGGCGCTATAACTATTGAAACTATTGCAATGTGGTGCTATGAATACCATCTTAAGTAGCGTCATGTTGTTATAGGCAGGCATATCACTTACCATCAGGTGAATGTCTCGCTCGAAGATAAGGTAATACGAAGATTTTCCCTCTATACCAAATATATACACCAGCAAAGAAACGCTTTCAAGATATCAGTTCGTATTTCCAGCAGTTGTAGTATAATACTGATCAGCTTTAAACTAATTTAGTAATCATCATTACCATCAGTCGATAGACGTCCACTGCTGGACATAGGCCTCCCCCAAAGATCTCCACATCGATTGGCTCTGCGCTGCCGGCGACCTTCAGTCGTATGTAAAAATTCATATGGAGGACCCTGAGCCATTTCCCACAACGGTGGCTCAATGCTGGTTCGTGGCAGCCAGAGCCTCGTTTATTGATTAGCAGGGTGCACCACGAGCAGGTGAGGTTGGACCCTTTACAATATATAGTTATTATATATTATATATAGTAATAGTTTAAAAAATTGGTAATTATTTACTTAGCAACAATAAGACGTGTAGCCATTAACTTACCAATTTCGTATACCCCCATACCGGAAGGCTGTACTTCATTGGTGCGCGGGCGCAACCCTTCACCACCGCTGGTATATCGCGTAGCATATCTATTTAAACTATACAAAAAAATCTGTTTGTAATATGAAAATAAAAACACTATCACTATTACTTCATATGAATGTTTGTATGATACTATTTTTTTTTATTCGACGAAGCGACGAGATGATCAGGATGTTCACCTGATGGTAAGTGATGCGCCTATCCATATAAACGCGGTAAGTTAAGAGGATACACGTATCACCACATTGTGCTCGTCGCTTTGAGACATGAATTTCGTTACCCCAGTAATTACTCTGAGTGACTCTAACGCCCTTCAAACGTTTGCACAGTACTGTCCGTCGGCTATAATAGGTCCTGCGGTGGTACCTATTTAGATGGTCCCCGGCAACATGATGATGATGATGATTTATATCACCGTTTTCGCTTTTGTCACCAGATAACATTAAATCAACTTATATAACGTTGGGGCAATTTTCGAGACAACAGTGGTGGTAGGTTCCGAAACCGGAAACCGTTTTTACAGCTACCACCGCAGCGGCTATTGCAGCCGATAAACAGTACTGTGCAAACATTACTGTGTTCCGGTTTGAAGGGTGTTGGTAGTTAATGAAATTACTGGAGAACGAGACGTCATCTTATAACGACGGGCCACAATGTGATGCAGTGTACATCACCCTAACGGTCCATTGTCAGGTGCGAGCTTACTTACCATCAAGTGAACATCTCACTCGTGTTCAGGTGAACGTCCCGTTCGTCTCCTATCTCCGGGAATTAAACATACAGAAAGATTATACGTACATACAGCACTGATGCAGGGTATCAGCTGACACGTGACTACGATACACAACAGCGCATGCGTCAAGCGTTTAGATCCGACTGCCATTTGCACACTGGCCGACAGTAATATAAATCCACAGTAGATAACTGATCCAACTCGTGAGCTATATATCATTTTAATAACGATGCTTCATTTTTCGATTTACTATAGGCTGCGTTTCAAGTGAATTCCACATAATGATGATGATAATGATGAACTTCCTCGCTCCGAATACTCTGTTCCTCATACGTCAGTCAGAATACAGCAATGCTGTTATGGCGGTACATTTACAATATCAGAATGGTAGCTAACCAATAATATTGCTGACTACAGCCCCCTTCAAATGGGAACACAGAACCAGTACCGCGCTGCAATGGTACCTTCACGTTCTCCTCCAAGAGAGATTTCTTCATTTTGGTTTCGGCGGGATAACCTTAAAAAGTTTCGATCAAGCTTTTGGGAGGAAGTCAAGGTTACGTGGGGTATTTCCACCTATTAAAACCTCCTCCATGATATACCGTACCTGTGATCTGGCAGGCTTCCCCATACCACAATCATGTACCAGAATAATGGCCTCCACACTAAAGAGTGTTTTAGTCGCTATCTACTACTACTGAGGTACTATCTACTGGTGAGGTGATGTCCAGTATCAGACATTAAAATACCAATGAGATGATGAACTGGCAACATCGACGCCGTTATGTAATTTGAACTCAGGATGCGTTAGTTAAGTCGATTGTACAACTAATGAACATTTATTAACGCGTTTGTTTACATTTGTGACAGATGACTGTTTTAATAATACTTCGGCGTTAACATCGTATAGAAGATTCAGGATTGGAAGCAGTGGAGGTCAAGATCCCAGAGGATAGTATAGAATGAATACCTGACAAATTTACTTCATATATAAACAGAACGTATTACAATGACTACACCACATTGCGCTCGTCGCCTTGATACATAAGATGTTGACTAGCTACATCGCACTTTAAACCGGATGTCAATGTTTGCAAATTAGTGTTTGGTGCCGGAAGTTATTGTAAATATGCAACGGGTTCTAATTCTAGAAGAGAAAATTCTTCTAACACATAGATAAATAACTACATTTTAACTTATATATACACATATATATATTAGAATATGTATAAATATATTAATATATAAATAAATAAATTTATGTAAGTATATATATGAGAATCTCCAAATTAAATCGATAGTGGTTTCTTCATAAATCTTTTAATAATCTATTACAAAATAATGTTTTTTTAAGGTTTATTCCTGTCTGTCAATTCATTAGTCCTGTCCGTCACTGTCAAACCGAGTGTCACCATTTTACAATAACGTTATCAGGTTAAATTACACAAATCAAATTAAAAGAATCTATATTTGATAATTTTTCCACACGCATATGCATATATATGTATATGTATTTATTTACTCGGAGAACAACTAATTATTTTGTATTTTAAACAAACACGAATAATTAAAATTATGTTTAGCGCCATCTATTGTTAAGAAAATTAACTATTATTTTTAAGATTTATACGTAGTTTATATACTACTTTTTACTCTATTTTCTAACTACATGTTTAAAAACAAGGCTTAGGTCGGATATCGAGAATAAAATGTTTGGAAGCAAATGAAGTGTGATTTAGTGTAAACAATTTATATTAATTCATTGAGTTTTCAAACATTATTCATATCTTTATTGAATGAAACGTTTAATATAATTCATATCTTTTTCTCAAACTTTGGCAATAACAATAAAATATTAACTGGGGCCTCCAAATTACATGCCATTCGTTCACAACTATGTAACTGCATACCCATCATCCTGGAGGAAACATTCGGGGTCTGCAGTGTGGTTTATAAATCTAAACTGACAGTTAGATTTTAACTTTATAACTTCACTTCGCACGAGGATCATGAGATAGATGTGTAAAACTGAAAATAAAAATGATTTACAGTACAAACTGTCACTGATTCAAACATTTTTTTTTACTGAAGCTAACTATTGAATCACCCTTAAAATAACAGATATTTTACACAAATCGCTTTAGCAGTTTCAGAACTTTGATGGAACTTGCAAAATGCCTCGTCTATGTTTAAATATATACTTACACAAAACAATAGCAACGAAAGCTGCTGTAGAACCTATATGGGTCCATGATTCCAAATTGTAGTATTTGACACCATTGTAATATCTCCATATGGGTATCGCTTCGCGCAAGAACCATGTGATAAACAGAGTGATGATATAAACCGAGTAAACAACTCCACACTTATAATACAGCCTCAGTAGTGATACACTTTTCTAAAAGAAAAAAAATTGAAACGTTAACGCTAACTTAACCTAAAAAATCGTGTATTTCTATATTAAAAAGACTAAATTCTATAATAAAGTGCTCACTATTCGATTTACTCCTATTTATATTTACTATTTTTACATCATTTACTGCTGGTAGGTCTCTGTTCCCGGAGATGGTCTAGGTAGCTACCACCGCAGCGTCTATTGCAACCGAAAAACAGAAGCAAATATTACCGTGTTCCGGTTTGAAAGAAGTTGTACTGTAATTACTTACTTTGTGGCATCCAAATATGAGTATAAAGTTGAAAACTATATCGACACCAATAAGGCTTAGAATTGCGAAGAGAATCACAGTTGTGAGGGTGTCAGGGTGAGCAAAGGCTAGGAAAGCCATTACAAATATAAAACCCACACCCAATGTCATCATGCCGGCTACCTGGAATAAGGAAAGAGTAAAATTAGACATAAAGCGGCAATAGTTCAGTTATAAACGTAGATTAAATCATTATGAGCTTTAAATTCCGGTGAATGTAAACATCGTGAGGAATGCTCCAAGAAGAATAGTTTTTGAAGACATTCGAAGTTTGTCAACCTGCACTAGGCCATTATGAAAGATTCTAACCTTATAGGTGTTTTTGAATATTGGAAAAACTCAAGAATTTCAGCAGTAGAAAGTGAATTTTCTATAAAAGATCATCATCATAGTCAGCTGATAGACGTCCACTGCTGGACATAAGCCTCCCCAAAGATCCTCACATCGGTCAGTCATGCGTCGACCGCATCACCGGATACCAGAGGCTGTCTTTTTTAGGGTTCATATATTTGAGCTATTACCCTGTAGGCATTGGCCCAGCATGTATGCTAGGCCAATGCGAGTTAGTGGGAGCTAAAGCCTCGTTTGTTGATTAGCATACCAGAGCAGGTGAGGTTGGCTTGGGTCCCGTGAGTTGTTGTGCGAGACCCCTTACACCTCTCTATAATAGATATAAAGATCTAATTATAACTGAATTAACAATTAAATAAAAACTAATAGTCTCTGATGAGTCAGTAAGATGGCTCACACAACTCTTTAGATTAAGCCAACAACTATTATGATTAGGTTAGGTAGACTTAGCTTTTTTATTAAGTAAATCAAAATGATAATTATGTCTTTAGTCATGTTTTTTTTATTCTTTCTTTTAAGAGTACATATGTAGCAGTAAAAATGTATTATGTGGTTTTGCTCAATTATTAAATTCAGTAATACTATCAATAAAACTTTAAATTAATAAGGAAAATGTCATGACGGACGCGTTCTCAAAAGGGACAAAGAATTATATATAACCAACTGACTACAAATTTAAATGTCGATGTAGACTTACCAGTCTTAAATAGGCACAGACCAGGATGCCGTCTCTCAATGGAAAGCAACAACAACATTTTGTTAATAAGGGTATTTCTATATACATCAATTGTTAATGAAATAATTTAGAAACAGCCACAAGCGTGGAGTCCTCTTGGATGCGGTGAGCTCACTGTTTATTTTGGTATCCCATCAAGGACACTCGCCAATATGCGTGCACGATCCATGGCGCATTGCGCCGTGTGCTCGGAGCATGTCCGCCATCATAAATAAATCAATAAAAATCTCCTTGAAATGAAAACTTTTTTGACACTGGCCACTAATAACAGTAGTTATAGTTTTGGTAAAAATAAAAATGTAATAAAGAGAGAAGCGAGGTAAGTTGCGAGTACTTACCAGGATATTACTTTTTTTTTATAAAATTAAGCGACGAGAAAGCGGGACGTTCACCTGATAGTAAGTGATGCGCCTGCCCTTAACAACGTGGCGCTAGTTAGGATGTTACGCCAGCAATTATACTACCTAACACGCCCTTCAAACTTGTACACAGAACTATTTGCACACAACTGTTTGGCGACGCTGGCCAACAGAGATTTACCACCAGCAAACCACTACCACTAGTACTCCTGGTCATACATTTTTATAAACTTTACTCATGAAGATCACCTTATTTATAAGTCAATAAGACCTGTTCTTGTAGCGAGTGACAATGTATTGGTGGACATATGGGCTCTGAAGTAAAATTCAAGTGGGTTCAAGATTCAAGATTCCTTTCTTGTGTAGATTTATTTTATGAATGCAGACAGCCAATACCTAAGTGACAGTCACCTACAGAAGCTGAAGAGTGGCATACTCAAATACTATCAGAATTGTTACGAAAATGAACCTTTCAAGTATTGTTCTTCGTAATCGAGTTTTTAAACGCTGTATCTACATTTAATGATAATTTATCAACTAAACATATCATTATCTGCTTCCGTTTCCCGCTTTCCTTCATCCGCTCGTCTAGGTAGGTATCACCACAGCTCCTGTTGCAGTCGATTAACAGTACTGTGCAAATATTACTGTACCCTGGTTCGAAGGGTGCTGTAGCTAGTGTAATTACTGGGGTAACGAGACTCAACAATTTATGTCTCAGTTGGTGACAAGCGCAATGTGGTGTAGTGTATTTGTGTTTCTAGCACCACGTTGTTATGGGCAGGCTTATCACTTACCACTAAGTGAACGACCTGCTCGTCTCGTCGCTTCTTTGAATAAGAAAAAAATTGGTGTATTTTAAAGGCAACAAATAATTTTCATCTACCTCATGCCACTGTGCGTAATGATAATATTGCATAGATACGGTTCATATTAGAAACCTCTCTGATAAAGCTTTTGTATATTCTATTTTAGTCAGTTTAAAGTCCGCCTTCCTCTTTGGGGATACGTCATCATCCTGGTCATTGATACGGCGTGAAATACCACAGGAAATGATAAAGTTCCACGTATAGCACAAATATACTGAATCTAGATAAGATTCATACCCTGGTGCTAGCTGGTTTTTTCATTCGCGATTTTAACGTCTTCTGGCTCAGAGTAGTTTTCTACTTTTTCTTATATCATCATCATCATCAACAAAAGAAGAACATCATGAAGATAAGAATGATGGGTGGAGGTAGTCACGATACTCAGACATGAGGAATACGATTTGAGGAGGAGGTTAGGCAATTTATATGAAAATACGCTTTACGTTTGTTACTTCCATTTTTTTTAATGAATTGTAATCTTTTGCTTACAAATTGTTTTGCATATTTAAAAAAGTCTACTGTAGTACATAATAATTATAAAAAACGTACAGGTAGATACTGTGTTCCGGTTTGAAGGGCGCTGTAGCTAGTGTTATTACTGGGATAACGCGACATATTTTACGTGTCAGCCGAGTGCAATGTGGTGCTGTGTATAATTAATCTAACTATCACCACGTTGTTATGGGCGGGCGTATCACTTACTATCAGGCGAACGTCCCGGTCGTCTTGTCTCTTAATTGAAATATATATATATATATATATGTATACATAATTCCTGTACTCACTGTATATTATTTAAGTACACAAAGAAGTATAATAAATAAATGATTAACAATAGAAAGTTCTAGCACAGTCAGTAACGCTTTATCAATTTATTTGTATATTAAAGCTCTAAGGGAAGCTATGTCATACAGCTTACATCCCCTCCAACGGGTTCTCGCCTTGTCGTGGCGGAAAGGCTTAGTAACCGTGGTCCGATACACGGTGAAGCCAAGTGGAACCCACCCGGCCGGCCCGCGGCGAAGGGCTGGCCGAAGCGGCCGCTCCAGGTTCGAGCACCGGTTGGGGTAACTGGAGCTCACCGGAGCGGCTGGGGGCCGCAGGGGCGGCTGTGTGCTGCCCTAGCGGCCGGCTGCAGGGGCGGTTTCATACCGCCCCTCGCAGCCGAGGTGGGGTCGCGGAGGGAGTACCCTCTGCGGCCAACCGGTGTCGCACCGGCGATGCGGCGGCGGTGGGGCCGCGGGAGAAGAGGAGTGCCGGTATTGAGATGCGCCGCTCTCCTTATCCTCCGCGGCCGTTGACAGGTAGCGGCGGGCCTAACATCTCTCCCTCGCCCGGCGCCGGGAGAGGTTTTCTCCAGTGGCTCCCATGGCCTCTGGGCGACAGGTTCGGGGGAACCGATCACCCGCACACGCATGAGGTCGAGGAGGGGGCGCGCTGCATGTTCCGGCGCGCCCTGGAAAGGGAGGGTTCATCCCTCCCTCCCGAGGTGGGGCTGCGCAGGTGGCCAGCGCCGGCAGGGTCGCGGTTGAGTGCATGCGTTCCTGTGACCCTGCCATCATGGCGATGAGGCGGAACATCGTGGGGGTTTTAGTCGGTGCAAGTCCGACATAACCCGTCCTCGCCCCCGCAAGGACGAGTATGCGTAAGCATTTCCCCCACGTAAAACAACAAAAAAAATACAGCTTACATAATATTTCAAAGATAACATTGCATCTAAATGCTGCTCGATCGGTGCCCATACACTTATGTCATATGACCTCTAAATGACATTATTATCTTAAGAATGTTCGTTTCCTACAACTGAGAAATTTCTATACGTTACAAATGACATGCGTAACAAATTTATCACTTACTAGAAACTTCTGTTAAAGACATGCTTTGGCTTACCTGATGACCTGGCGAAACTGGCAAGAATGATTGTAAGGGGCCGCTTGGATGGAGCCCAAAACATTGGATTGACCAGGTAAAGGAGACCATAGAAACACCTGTATATGACGCTATACACAGAGCATCAAACTGGCGTAACATCATTGAGAATAGGTTATCGATGAGGAATCACGACGCTCAGCATTGAGGAACTGACTTAAAGAGAGATATGCTTAGAGTAATCGCTGTTTCAAAGTTAATCATTATCCAACAGACGTTTTCTGCAGGACATGAGCTCCCCCAAAATTTTCTTACATTGATCGGGTAGGGATTCATATAGGGGAATTCGAGCCGTTTCGCACCACCCTTGGCCAATGTGGGTTGATGGGAGTCAGAGCCTCCTTTATTGATTAGCGGGGTGCACCACGAGCTGGTGAGTTTGGCTTGGATCGCATGGGTTGTTGTGCAGGAACCGTTAAGTCCATTAATTTACTACCAGATTTCTCTCCAGGTATGATTGGGCCGACATATTTAATTTATTATTTCTTATATTAAGTAAGCGAGAGGAGTGGCAACGTGTTGTGAAGCTTGCGACCAACGCCTGAAGTGATGACGAGTGAGACGTCTTCACTTCAAGAGAGGAAGGATGAAAGAAGGAAATGGTATGTAGAATGACAGAGACAAGAAGTGTGTATGAAAGATAAGTACGGAATAAAAGATGAAAGTATGAGAGAAGATAAATAAGGAAATAGATGTATAAAATGATGGCAAATGAATAAATCAGAAACTAAAAGGCCCTGACCCACAATACGCAAAGGAACGATTAAAAAAAAAAAGTGATGACCACGATCACTCTGTAAAATTTGGAAACAAAAATTGATAAACATTGTAAATCTGTTGTCATAAAGGCATTTCTGATTAGCCGCTGTTAATATTCTGTATTGTCTATATATACTCATCGTAAGTTACGATGAGTAACTTAATTGCTAATCAAGTTTTGTTAAGTAACATTTTTAGTCAAATATTAGCATCGAAATATTGAAAAAATTTATATATAGAGATATCCAGAGATTCGTTGACTAACCACGAGATATCCGAATTTAATAGACGTCAACACTCAAAATTTAGTAGTTATATAGCTTTTTTCTTCTTTAAAGGTCAATTAAGAATAAATTTATAAAGTTTCTTCCACGAGGGTGTTAAGAAAAGTATTAGGATGGCAGTGGGAATATTTCTGACAAATTTCAAATCGGAATTTCAATTCTAATTGCGGTCAGCAAAGCGGGCGAGGAACAGCTAGTATATATATATATATATGTATCGAATACTAGTATATGAGCAGCTGGTACATGTATCGATTACTGTATATATATACGTATTTGTATATATATATACAGTATTCAAATGGATATTACCGATAACGAGTTGTCAACAGGTCACCAAGATGGAATCGATTCTGCGTATTGTTTGTCCGTCATTCACTATTATTGATAGGCAGAAATTTCAAGTTCGTTTGTTTTTGTTTTTTTTTTTACGTTTGTTATATCAACGGGAAGCCGCTGGTGGCAAAATCAAAATAATTCAATACGGATTTAACTTTTAGTAATGAAGATTTTGATGATTTATTTAAAAACTTTTTATTATTCAATTAATCGATGAGACGAGCGGGTTTTACACCTGATGGTAAGTAATACGCCTACTCATAACAATGCGGCGCTACTTAGGATGATATATACCTACTCGTCTTCTATGTAATTTATTACACTCAAGCGTAACTTAAGTATAACAATTTATATCTTTAGTTATTTATTCTGTATTATTTTTTTTTCTTTTTTGAATTGTTTATTATATTTCCCGCGAGATTTTCTAATAGAAGGGTATTCTTGGTTACTAGAAAATATCAACCTAATTTTGTTACTAGACTAGCTGAGAATGAAATAAACCTTTTTATTTTTTTAATATAATTAAACTAATCCCCTCATAGGAACCCTTACAAACGGCTCCTGGCACCTGGGGAGGTGTGCAGCGCAGATGGATCGATGTGGTGATTTCTATTGGCTGATGATGACGATGAAAACTAGCACGAATAATGATTTCTCAATTTGATCATGCCCATAGCAGATGTTTCTACTATTAACATAGTGAGATCTAAGTAACAATAGAATTTACTGCGACAATCAGATTACTACAATCTTTTAAATAAATTATATCATAATTAGGTTAAGGAATTGTTTAAGTTATTTGTAAAGTATAATAATAAACCACAATTGTATTAATGAAGTTACTCAGTCAACGTTTCACCAGCGATGTTGTTGATCGAGCTTGCGAGTTAAGTGAAACGCGCTTCGGAAATCCCGTCGCGTAAGCTCCTCACTACCAATCAAGTTATGTTTAGGATACATTCACGATTTGCACCTTCGGATCAGATTTCGCGGAATAATTAAATTGGAGCATATTTATATATTCCAACGTATTCCAACGTTACATTTGAAGAGACAACTTAAAATAAGGAAAAAGTCTTAATAATGTAAAGAAGACACAGACATTTTTTGTCATGAAGAATTATTGGTGGTAGGTCTCTCGCAACAAGACACGGAATCCAGGCGAACTTCACCTGCTTGTAGTGCACCCTGCTAATCAACAAACAAGGCTCTGGATCCCGAATTGGGCCAGCGTGGTAGGAAATGGATCAAATCCCCCCATATACGAACCCTTACATACGACAGCCCCTAGTGCCCAGCGGTACCGGAAGCCATGCTTAATGTGGAAATATTTGGGGGAAGACTATGTCCAGCAGTGGACGTCTATCGATTAATGATGATGATGAGGTCTCTGTTGCCGAAGATTGTCTAGGTATGTATAAGCACCAGTGCGATACGAAGGAGATCCCGGTGCCCCTTCTAATGTACTGACGGAGACCACCGAGTAAATTTTAGTGGGTAGAAGCCCCACATGACCTTGTCTTCCCTGCAGAAGCAGGGTATCTTTTAAGATTTCCCCCGCGATAATAAAAATAGTTATATAACACCACAGCATCTATTGCAGCCGACAAACAGTAGTGTGCATACTTTACTGTGTTCCGGTTTGTAGCGCGCTGTAGCTAATGTAATTACTCGGGTAACGAGACTTGACGACTTTTCCCAAGGCGATGAGCGCAATATGATGCAGCATATATCATCCTAACTAGCGTTGTTGTGTGTAGGCGTATCACTTGTAATCAGGTGAAAGTCTCATTCGTCACAAACAAAACCATATGGTAACACCGTGCTCGTAATAGTAATATGTACTTTGTTAATGAAACGATAATTAGTAGTAGCTAATGAGTAGACTTTGTATACAAGCTGTCCAAACCCTACCGAATAGATTTTATTTAAAAAAAAATTAACAGCTCTCTTTATGTTCATACTACTGGGGCCTGGGACCTTTTCACACAGGAAGTTAAGAGATTCACGTCTTATATATCCACTACTCCGGCCAAGTGTGGATTGGTGGATATCACGTGAAAGGATAAAAGTTTGCTCTTAGAATAAAGTGGTTTCCTCAAGATGTTCTCTTGTCGGGAACTGAAAACCAGTGGGATAGATTTCTGGTCGTATAACCTGTGCGACCTTACAGAGCTATCATGATCATCATCAACCGATAGACGTCCTCTACTAAACATAGGCCTCTCCCAAAGATCCCTACATCGACCAGCCCATAGGTGCCCGCATAGCTGCGCACTGAGAGCCGTCGTCATATAGGCGGATTTGAGCCATATCCTCGTTAATTGTAGCAAGGTGCACCACGATGTGAGTTTGGCTTGGCCCCCATGTATTGTTGTGCGGTACCCTTTACACCCCCTGAGCTATCACTTTTTATAAATTGCTATCAATATTGGTGTCCAAAAAAACTAATAATGTATATCAATCTAAATTAGTTTTTTATGTTATAAAATTATGTTTTAAGGTCCCCGAGTGGCGCCTGCGTACTGACAGACGTAGTGTTGGGAGGCCTCCCACAAAGCGGACCGACGATCTGGGGAGATTCGCGGGAAGCCACTGGATGCGAGCAACGCGGAACGATCGACGTGGAGATCTTTAGTGCAGTCCTATGTCCAGCAGTGGAAGTCTATCTGCTGGTGATGAAAATGATAATAAATAATATAAGTTTATAATATTATATTTAGGATCCCTTAGGACTATGCTTATTTTTTCCCATGAACCAAGTCCCAGCTTCACGTTATATCTTGAACCAGCGTCATTGCGAGCTCCGTTAAATACACATCAGTCTATTTATTAGAAACAAATTAATAGATGGAAAAAATTGTTTTTTATCGGGTTTATTGATATAAAAACCTGTTAATTAACTAAAAATCATTAATTTTATTATCCAAACATACGTAAATTAGATTTATTTGTGTATAAACAACGGTTGATGTTTCTTCAGTGCGTATGGCGGTCCGCGGCAGTCGATACACAGCCTCCTATTGCGTCGCACGTTACTTCATAGATTCGCGTGTGATTTTAGGTTTATCTTTAAAATAACCATAACTATCTGTACGCAAAACTAAAAATGAATATAGACCCACTGTATTATAATAAATGTTGCTTCTGTGCTCCATTAAGACCCGGTCTCCTAGTATGGGCTTACTTTAAACTGGTTAGTATATACGTAGAGAGAGAACTGTGAGACAAATGTTAATGGCTATCGAACTTTTACTACATGAAAAAAAAAATACGATTTTTTTAAACAACAGATATTAATAGCTACAGCCCCATCCAGAACTATATAATTTCCTATTAATATCACCAATTTATAGCGGAAGTCAACAATTATGTAGCGCCACTATACAGTCCGCATACAGTAAGTCCGTGTTAGTCTTAGATTAAATGTAATCTATGTATATATAGAATAATAAAGTCTAGATTTTAATATAATTAGATTCATCTACAGTAATCTCTTCCATTCATTACTTTACTACATAAATTTTTTTTTTTCAGGTCTTTGGTATTATAATCCTTAGCATTTTCCTGCTGGGCCTTTTTTTTAGTACATTTATGTTTGAGGATTACTTGTTATTATTTTTGGCGTTATATTTCATCACGATTGTAATTTTATTATTCGATGGTATATTCAACATGGTGCTGGTCATCGGTCTACACAAGGTAAGTACTTATTTTTCAGTACATCTTCTTTCAATTCTTATTATCATTAAAGCTGAAAAACTTGATACTTATTAAGGCAATAGTATAAAGAAAAATTTATTAATGGCGTATTAATATAATGGGTTGCATTTTTTTTTATTCTTTATATCATTCTATATGTTGGTGTGATGATGATAGTGGAGAATAGCGTGTAGGGCGTTGGTCAGAATATCCTCATCACTATTTGTACCCTTAACTTACTTTAACTTTGACATTTACTAACATATTGAGTTAATAGTTCACATGCCAAGGATGACGATTAAGGCTATTGTTCTCACGATTAACGAAGTCTATGTTCAGCAGTGGACATCAATAGGGTTAAATAATAATTACATCGTAGTGTATTAAATTGGTTTTGTAGTCAGTCGATCTATCGTGGGTCTACTTCTTACTACGTGAACCCCTGACCTGATAACGATAGCAGGGATCACCGATCACGCTGGCAATCGTGTTCAGCGTTAGTCGGAATAGTCATGATAGTGATAATATTATTAAACTGTCTCTCTTTTCTCTTGCTTCAGAAAGATACGTCGAAGTTACGACTCTATTACCGCTACGGCGCTGCGTATGTCGTCGTCATGATAATCTACTTCCTGTTAAGCACCGGTTTCTCCCTCAAGTTATCTAACGACCCGAACGTAAAACCTTTCAGCAGCCACATTATCTCCGTGATTGGTGCAATTATTACTTTTGTTCTAGGTATGCTCGCCGCTATCTGTTTACTAAATTTGTATTGATAAGGTTTTTACTGACAGGTCTCTGTTGCTGGAGACCGTCCAAGTATCACTACAGCTCTTATTTCTGCCGCCAAACAGTATTGTATTCCAGTTACAATGATGTAACTGAGGAAAGTACTGGAGCAAGGAGAGAATATCTAAATGTGCAGTTTTATCATCCTAATTGACATTGAGCATTTTGACTTCGGCAAATAAAAAAAAAATATACATAAAAATTTAAATAGTAATGACATTAAGCAAACTATGGATTAAGAAAGAATTTTTTATAATTACTGTCTTTTTAAGTATTTTTTCAAGTAAGGAAGAGTGAAAAGGGTTTAACAAATAGTTTACAAGAGTTTCTGTTTCATAACCATAGAATGTCTTGCTTGGTTAGAATAACTGATAGACGGTATTAAAACACTGAAATATTCTCTATCACATTTTTTGTTAAAAAAAAAAAAAATATTGTCTTTAGCAAATTTTCTGAAAGGTTTCAATAGTAAACAATAATGGATATCATCTTGCAAGTAAAAAAATACTTCTCTTATTTTTCAGTACTTCACTGCTACCTATTGATTCTAATAAACAGCGTAATCCGAAAGCTGAAAGGGAACCCGTAACTGAAGTTTGAGAACCAAGAGACACCTGAAATGTAAAATGCAACCCTCCGGAAATGTTTAAGAAACTATTAACCTTAACTAACAAAGCATTATGTACTAGTATAACTGTGTGTTTTCGTATGTCCAGCAGAAGTCAATCTAAGTTTAGATATACTTATGAATACTTTGTCGGTGTTAGTTATTTGTTAGTTATAACTTTTTCATTTAACCTATAAATGCGGAATTTATCTATAAAACAAAAAAAAAGAGACGAACAAAAACATAAAGTATTTTTGATTAAACAATAAGCGGTTGACAAAGATATATTAGGTTATAAATATACGAAACTAATCTAGATCTTTACGCATTTTAGAGTTATCTGTAGTTTCAAAGTAATATTAAAAAACGTTTAATGTTTTAAGATATTACCCCGTGATTTTTTATTGTGATCATCTGTACCTTGTCGAGATTACATCTCAAATTATTTTGTTTTATATTAATGTACAAATAGTAATTAAAATTTATTTATAGTTTTCACCTTGTATATAATGTAAGACTGTTCCTGTTTTTCTTACAAATAACATTAAAAAAAATAAATTACATATATCCTCACCATGAGGTAAATTAAAAATCTGGTGAAAATCTCCAGATGATGATGCATTAACATAAAACTTACTATTTACTACTAATTACTTTTTAAGGCAAAATAATAAACTTTAAATAATTTGGAATACAAAACCTTCAGGTCCGTTAAATATATTTTCTTAAGTACATCTAATTTTACAGAAATTTTATTAAAAGGAGAAATTACTGTATTTTATTTCTTAATTATACTTTAAATGTTAAGTACTTCCTGTGCCAAGTGTTTATTAATTATATGATCTTGAATTATGAATAATCTTTTAATTTTTACTTTCATACACTAATTTCCATTTACATATGTTCTTTTAATTTAAACTACTCATTTCTCATAATGTAATTGCATTCAAATTTTAGTATTGTATCAATATTGTATAAACATGACACATAACAACATCTTTATTCTTGCATTATAATATAACATGAACTCTAAATTAGTGCTTCATATAATGCAAAATAAACGCGCCGAAGCGTATTTAACTAATATACATATTTTTCGAGTACAAAGGTCACAGTTAGATATCACTCTGGTTTTCTCCAAAGATCCTACAAACATTGTGATATTGCATTGTTTAATATACTAAGAATTTGATAGCAGTGAATAAACCAAAATTATTCTGATAAATTTTGATATTACATGTAATATTTATACAAATACAAACCATACAAACCTATAGAAATTCATATTCATATGCTTTGGCGGCAGTTGACGCGCCGCCTTCGGTGGAGACGCACACTTCTTACAGCTCCGCGTGTGTTTTGATTTTCTTACTTTTTTTTATTTTTATACCAATTCTAATATGTATACAGATATACCGTCTGTAACAAGATGCTGTTTCTGTGCTCCTCTCCGATATGGTCTTCTAGTTTGGGCGTGTATAAAACTGGTTAGTATTTTTAAACAACAAATAAGCTTTCAGCTAACTATTAATGTATTATAATATATATATATATATATATTCATCAATTTGTTTTTCTATATGTACGTATGTCTTTATCTGTGTATTAATTGTAAGTTTACTATAGTAATTTTGTAGTGAGTTCACTAACTACTTAAACTAAGATTTAATATTGTTTTAAAGTATTAGAAGTGAAAATCACTAATGAAATATTACGATTTCGAATGTAATAATAGACTGGCATTAAGAGGGACGAGCTAATGAAGGAAACTATAAAGGCTGTTAAAATTAAAGATAATACTTAAATAATCGTCAAAAATCGGTCAGTGTTAAAGTTAGTTAAATAGATAACAGAATTTTTTAATATGTCTTTTTTTATATTTGTCTGTCATGTTATAGTTAGTACATTAACATACTACCGTTATCCGCTTTCTCTGTTAGATATATCGGTAAATACCATATCCGTTAGCTTTGGATTTTTTCTTTAATGGTCTCCATTCCATTAAACATACTTGTAATATATATTATTTATATCTGTTTATATTTATATATTTATAATTTAAATGCGTATTATTTAAAAAAAAAAAAACTCTTTACTAACAAACTTCGTATCAAAGCAAAGACCGCAAGAATATACTACAGTAATCATTTTAGGGGGGTAGGTCTCTGTAGCTGGTGACCATCGACTTACCACTCCAGCACCTATCCGTGTCATTATTTTTAGTGCTTGTCAACAAACCCACTCGATGTTAAGTGCCGATGTGGTCTATAGTATTAAAGCTTATTAAGCAACAGGCTATTCTCTCTTTTCTCTCTTTTCAGTTTGAAGGGTGCTGTAGCCAATCAAATCTCTCTGATAAAGATCAACATCTAATATCTTAAAGCGTCGATCACAAATGTAGTGTAAATCATTCTAACTAATGCTTCATTGCTAAGATTTTCGACAATCCCACAAAAAACTGTCACTTTCCTTTCCCTATGACTATTAACACATATGGTCATTAGGTATCTTAATATATTATAACCTAAGTATCAATGTGATTAAGACCTATATAGGAACTTAGGAATTTTACACAATATCATATTTGAATTATTTCCTTGACTAATAATATGTACAGAGTAACAACTTTATTAGTGCTCTTTAATACTTTTTTTCTTTTCCAGGTGCTGAGTGTAGTAGTGCTTACCTTTTTTCTTATATTCCTCTCAGGAACGATCCTCTTCATTTTCTTCTCAAAAGACGCTTACTTCTTTCTGGCTGTGTTTCTTTTGTCACTAATGATTGTGCTGTTTGACGTGGTCTTCAACTTTGTCCTCATCATCGGCGTTCATAAGGTAAATTCATTTATTTAAATAAATCAAACATTTAAGTTATGTATTAGGTTTTAGGTTTTATTATTTATTAATATTATAGTAAACAGGCGAGTGTGGTCGATCTCCTGGTTCTCCAGGAGATCGCAAACCGGAACCTGAAGTAATTAAGATTTTATTAATATTACAACTGTCACTGTGGCGAGGCTATTCACTAAATTATAACGAAGAGGTCCCTGCTTCGAATCCTTGGCCAGGAATAGGTAAAACCATCTTATTGTAAATCTGCTACCACCACACCACATCGCTGTGTTTCAATACATGACAACCAGAATATTTTTTGCAAGTACTCTTCTCCCATCCATGGTCTTATCGACATTTAACATCATACGATATTGAGGTCTAGAATTAGGCCACAGTATATTTTACTAGTAAAATTATGGCTTACAAGAAAAGACAATGACAGTTAATGTGTAAATATCTTCTTCAGAGAAACACCACCCTCCTGAGGCTGTACTTCCGTTACGGACTAGCGTATGTGGTGGCCATGATACTCTTCTTTCTTATAGACGTTGCGCTGGTCATCAAATGCGCGCACAAACCATTCGAAGATCGGGAACTTTGGTACTACATTGGACTAAGCGCATCAGGGGTGGTTACCGTATTGAGTAAGTAATATCGTCGACATCATGCGTCCATCCGGTTCGATCCTGGGTTTGAAGTTTCCGTGATATAGAGCGAAAATTCTTCGTTAACATTCATATGATTAATTTTATAAATTATTGGCGTAACCTATATGATAGAGCTGGTTATCGCTGCCAGCATAAAATATAGGTTTTGGTTCGATCCCAAGGCGATACGTCATGGATTTCAGGCCGTGGTTGGGGTTTTTTATATCCTCTTGTCTTCATACCTGGAGTATTCAAAGCGTCCTTGGCGATCGTTTGTCCCAATGTTAACATCACGTAAAATTGCGGAGTGTTAGTTCATAGCCGATAAATAAATAAGATATAATTTATGTATGTAAATATTAATACGTATATTCAAGGTCAAAAGGTCACTGACAGATATCAATGGTCAATATATTAATGTGTAAGATTTTCCTTATGACAAGCCTTATCACCGCTTTTCTATGATATCAGCGGCCCAAGAACTAAGCTGTAGAGGAACTTAACTTTAGATGATAATAGTGGTTGTCTTCGGCAACCTAGACTTTGTGGCTTTAATAGCTTATCTCTTTTCAGTATTACACAGCTACCTCTTAGTATTGATACGAAGCCAGATTCAGAAGCTGAAAGGCAACGCGCAGTTCAAGTTCGAGAACCACGCCGCAGACCCGAAGTGTTTCATGCAACCCCCCGCTTACAGTATAGATAGTAGTAAAGTTAAGGAAGCGGAAGCAAATGTAACTTCACAATAGCTGTATAATCATATTCTCAATTTATTTAGTCCTGTAGACGAAACAAATAGAAGCTAGGATCTATTTCTGGGGACTTAGAGACTGAGCCATCAATTTCAAGTCCACTTGGTACAGACGTCATCAGACGGCTAACAAAGGATTCGGATCCTGTTTCTAGGATTGTATGGCATATTTTAACTGTTTTTCTATAAGTTTTTAATTATTAGATGGATGGAATCTCTTATCATCATCATCTCGAACGATGGATGTCTAATACTAAACATAAATCTCTTCTATTGAATTCCAACAGCTCAAGTCCGTGCTTTGTAGAATCTCCAAATTTATATATATTTAAATTATTATTATTTATATATCTATAAATTATTTATTTATTCATATTAAAAAATTAAATTTATTATTTTTTTAATATTTAAGTCAACAATTGTTAATATATCCAAATGACATTTCAGACTTCGACAGATCTATTATGACAGTCACTTCCGATTTTTCTGTATAAACCTAAAATAAGTATAAACTTACTAATAAGTTATGTTAAGTCGAAAGAGCTTTAAGTTAATAAATTATATGGGAACAATTATTATTTTAATTTTTAATTAATTATTGCAAAAGATTCATATTCTAGGTTACGTTTTCTGAGGATGTGATTTCAAAGATATAAGGCAAGAGACCTTCCCCAGCGATGGAGGTTTTTTTTGTTTCATATCATATACAGATCTATTATAGATAGGACATATGTCTGATAGCTCTTTAAATAATGGATCTCTTCATTATACCACATAATGATAATACAAAAAAAAAAACCGTTTTCTGTCTATATAAATGTAGTTTGTTGCTCATGGTCTTTTAAGGAAGCTTTATTTTGAAAGAAATTGTTCATATATTTTTAAATTTCTCTTCAAAGACATACTTTATGATTGAGGATCATGACTACCTCCATCCATCACTTTGATAATGACTGTTTCCCTACATCGTTCTAGTTTTTAATCTATACATGGAAACAAGTAAAGAAAACATCGAAATACTTTACAGCTGTTTTTATGTTTCATAATCTGATCATCTTTACCCTTTTTTCTTTCATTAGGAGACGAGATGAGCACGATAATGTATCCGAAGCTTGTCGTTTCAAAACAAAATATTAAGTCTAGTTGTACCTATAATGTTAGCTACAGCGCTCTTCAAACCGGAACATAGTAAACTTTGCACATTACTGTTTGGCAGCAGAAATAATCTAAGTCGGTATCCGACAAAAGTTACTTTCTACCGGAAATCTGTTTACATAGATTCCATGGTTTTCTTTTGTAATGTACTGTTATATTCAACTAATTATTACGAACAACAACAAATATCATTTTATTTATAATTTATCTAAAAAATAATACATTTGTATACCGGATATGATAAGAATGTAATGTGCCAGTATATTTCATACTCGTAATACATTGCTGCTAAATATTCTAGATTCTTCTATATTGAAACATGTGTAATCTGTAAATTATACGTAAACACATATAAAAAAAAATATTTATTAAGTTCACTTTATTAAAAACATTAATACTTTTTAGTTATTATATCATTTTAAAGAGGGTTTCTTCCTTCGCCGTCTAGTGGAGCATCTACAACCATCTCCGCAACATGGTTGATGAATCTCAGCTGGTTGTTCTGTCGCAGTTTCTTCAGCTCCGTTCTTATCAGTAACAGGAGATAGATCTGAAACGCTGTCAAGCGAACTTTTAAATATTTTAGATAATTTTAAATACTCTTATCTTCGGCACGTTTAAAATTTCAGATCGTTTTTTTTTTCATAGATTTGACTTTTATTTCACCTATGTGACAAAGGTGAAAATAGAGCTTCGAAAATATAACGGTAACATAAATAATAACATGTAACTCACCAAATCCGCAAAACACGAAGGACATATCAATGATCAGCTGTTCGAATTCAAAGTTCATCTGGTGGTATTTCACCACAAACAAGGTGAGGAACGCGGCGAGGGTGGTCGTGATTCCGTAGTAGTAGTAGGTACGCAGCAATGAAACATTTTTCTGAAATTTAAAAACGTTAACAATGAAAATTTATAAACGCTAATGAAAGCAGAGCTCCTTTGAAAGAAGACTTTAATAACTGTCATGTTTAATAATGGTCACAGTTCAGTAGTGAGGAGACAGGCTGGTGATGATGAATAATAGATGCTGGAGCAGAGGGACATGATTTTTACATTATAAGTTCCAATCTCCAATCAGACTTTTGATTTAGCTACAATCTTTACTAGAGAGAGTCACGCGGGATGATGATGGATGGTATACATTCATCAGGATCCACAAATGTATAAACAAGGCTTGTCATCTATCAACGGAAGAATATCCGCCCGTGTCGGTACTAGATATATTGTAATCTAGTACCAAAACATTATGGTTTTTCGAGGAAGCAACGAGATGAGCAAGATGTTAATCTCATGATAAGTGACAGGCCTGTCCATAACAACGTGGCGCTAGTTAGGAGTGCTCATTGCCTTGAGACAGAAAATGTTAAATGTTTTTACCCCAATAATTTCAGTAGCTACAACGCTCTTCAAACCCTAACATGGTTTTTACTCACCAGATTTATCGGCAGAAATAGGAGGAACGGTGTTGCCTACCTAAACGGTCTCCGGAAACAGAAACGTACAACCAGTACCGGTTTAAAAACAAAAGACCTTACTTAGTAGACATTACCATGTGAGCTCCAACAACTAGGATGATGTTAAATGTTACTTCCATCATGTACAATACGATCGGAAGATACGTCTGTGTGTAGAACGAAACGCCCCTGTACATCGACATCATATATTTGGAAACCGTTTCTCCAACTGCTAACCATGTCTCTATGCTCAGAATCAGGATGGTGAATATCTGGAAAAGTAACGAGAATCCGCTGAATCCCTTTTGAGCTTTACTTGTAAAGGACGAAAGTTAACATGAAAGGGTTTACCTTCGTCATTATCATAAGTTATTTTACCATAAATATTTAGACTTCTATGATGATAGGGGTTTAAGAGGTCCCCCACAAGAACTTACGGGACCCAAGCCAACCCCACCTGCTCATGGTGCACCCTACTAATTCACAAACGGGGCTCTGGCTCCCACTAACCCACATTGAGCCAACGAGGTGGGATATGGCGCAATTCCCCCGAATCTGAACTCATACAAACGTGGGGATCTTTGGAGGAGGCCTATATCCAGTAGTGGACGTTTATCAGCTGATGATGATAATGAATCTCCATAATCACCATCACCCGCTGATCATAGACTTCTCTAATCGATTTCAATCGCGACCAATTCAATGCCAACAGCATCCGACAATATCTTAAGATTTATATCAGATCGTCGATTCACCTAGAAGGCTGGCTATTTTGATTTATGAGCAGATCATGTATGTACATAGATACGATCTGGGACTATATAAAATTCCATGAGTTGATATAAGTATATATATAATATTTTCTGTTTTATCACTTCATTATCATGTTTGGACGGATGGACATCTGTTGGCGGGAAATATTATGTTTGACGTAATTGAAATTATTATTATGTAGCTGCTAGCAAAGACCCCAAATCTCAATCGTATGATTAGTAATCATCATCATCATCAGCCGATTGACATCCGCTGCTGTACATAGACCTCCCCCAAACATCTACACATACAATATGGCTTCCGATACTACTGGTCACTAGGGGCTCATGGGGGGGGGGGAATTTCGGTCATATCCCACCACGCTGGCTCAATGTAGGTTGGTGCGAGCCTGAGCTTCGTTTGTTCATTACCGGGTGCACCACGAGCAGGTGAGGTTGGCTTGGGTCCCGTGAGATATTGTGGGGAAATTCTTACACTAGTGTAAGTAGTTCCACAGAAGAGAGAGTGTTCTGGACTGCTTTCTGTTTTTACAACATTCGCAACACAGTTTCTATCAGATTAAAGACTCAGAACTCAAAATCAAAGAACAGTGAAAATATTCAAAATTTGGAACAATTCTATAAAATGGTGTACAAACATCGTGGAATAAATGGAATCAGAAAACTCAAAGGTTCGTCAGATCATGCTAACTGGAAGTATCAAGTGAAAAATTATTTAGAAAATTGGTGATTTGTGATTGATGACACAGTAATGGCGACTCAAAATTTGAGGATACCGATCGTGAAGCAAGGACCATAATTTATTACTTGAAGCAGAATGTTTAACGCACGTAATGAAGATAGCAAGAGAAGCATGAATTGATCTTCAAAAAACATGTGAAGATAAAGGTTAAAGAGGAAGAATTTCATTACAAAGATTACCTTGGAATTGTAAAGTTCAACAGTTTCAACCGATAGAGAGGTACATAGAAAAAAAAAATATTTTTAGCTAAGCAGCTTTCTGATGCAGAGGTATACGAAGACTGGTTGATATCTATTGTGCTTAACGGACCAGATGTATACACATCAAAACAATACATTACATACGAGAGATGTTTTTCTTATTGACTACCAAACAAACATATTTGACCTGTCTCACGATGAATGTCAGCCGCTGACCAGCATTACACATGGTCTAATAAATAATATGAACTGAGAGAATTTTAATTATTACTATACTGATTAAACTTAAGTAAAACATGTTGACGAATTCAAAAGGCGAGATTAAAGTCTAGAAATTACGTACTAAACTTTGATGAGATGAGATTTTTTGTAGGTGATAATTTAAAATTATATATATACTATTGGGTGGATGTGAAAAGGTAAGGGCCGTATCTAGTTAAAGACTTTGGAGAAGGTCTATATCCAGCAGTGGATTGATCTCTTAAGGTAAGAATTTCCGGAATATTGTACCGTAAATTATAAATTAGTATTCATAGAACCTAGAAATGAGATTATATATAAAGAGCTTATTCTTTACAAAAGATCTAAGACACCTATCATGAGAGAGAAAGAGATATTGGAATTTATTGCTGATAATATAGAGAGTATGAAAAGTAGAGAAAGTACATAATAATCTTAAAATCTTTATAGCTCATTGATGACCACTACTGAAGATAAACCTTACCAACGCTGCATTACTGCTGTACTCATCACACATGTTGGTAATCATCCCAGGAAAACCTGCAATTTTTCTGGATCTGTTTTCTTCTAGTTGCCTTATACGAATCACCAGGAATTAGATAGTCTTTAATAGTTATAGATTAATTGAAAAGCATTACTACTCACCAAGTTGAGGTAAGCGAATATGAGGATACCGTACCGGAGAGGTAGGAAGCAGCAGCAACGCTTGCATTCAGGTATTTCCACCAGCATCACTCAGACAAGTAATTCACAGAACTTTCTTAACATTTATATACAAAATACCAAATATAATAAGATTACAGACGACGTTAGAATAAAACGGACAAGTTAACAAACAATCTGACCTGTCTAAACTGACCAACAGTGGTACAGCATATGAGATCTTGCAATTATCTTATTCGTCTCGTGTCAGGAAGTGTTACATTACATCTAAGTACCCGAAACCATCTTTTAGCTGCTCATCTCAATGTACTGCTGAAGGTCATTGAATTATCATCAACATTGACAAAATTTAGTTAAATAATATATTGACTCAAACACCCACAATTATATAAACTATACAAATAGGTAAAAATATTGTTTATATGTAATATTGTATTAAAGTAACAAAAATACTAAAAGAACAAAAACGGTCTATTTAATTCAAAGTATTGATAGCACAGAATCAAAGTTACCACACAGCTGTTCCAAAAGCCGAAGATGTCCTTTAAGGGTAGTAAAATAAGTCATAATTTAGTAGCTTTAAGTAAAAGGTTTATGTACGTATTTTATACATTATTTAATATCCAGAATAAACAGTCATATAAAAATAAGTTTTAATTCCCTTTTTGCTATAAGCATCGTATAGATATTCATAGGGGGTTTATGGGGTCCCGACCAACAACTCATGGCACCTAAGCCAACTTCACCTGCTCGTGTTGCACCCTGCTAATCAACAAACGAGGCTCTGACTCTCACTAACCCGCATTGAGCCAGCGTGGAGAAAAATAGTCCAAATACTCCCATATGAACCGCTACTAACAACGTCCCCTGGATCAAGATGGTACCGGAAGCCATACTCACTGTGACGGACGTGGGAAAGGCGACTGGACCCAGGGCAGCGCAGGACCAATCGATGCGGAGATCTTTGATGGAGGCCTATGTCCAGCGGTGGACATATATCGGCTGATGATGCAACATTCATACCATATGAGTAATAAGCTTCTATTGTAATGTTACAAACAGAAATGTTTAGTAGAGTTATTTATAATAGACAACTACGCAATTTTACGTGATTTTTGTTATAACGAAGTCGTTGATGGTGAAGAGTACTCGTCCTCGTCCAAAATATATCCAAACCTTCGGGTCTACAAATAACTGATTTTGGTTGATAACCATTATTGAAAGTATTTTTTTACAATTTCTCTACGTTATTTTTTTTTAATAAAAGATTGTTATATTTGTAACATCAGTTACCATCAGATCTTTTCATTGGTAGTGTCTATTTCTACTGCACTATGGTAGTGTGCGTTGCTTGGATCCAGTGGGATTTCGCAATTCTCACCAGATCGTCGGCCCACCTTGTCGGAGGCCTCCCAACACTACGTCTATTGGTACACGGGCGCGACTCGAGCACCCTACCCTATCTCCCAAGAAGATCTTTGAGGGAGGCCTATATCCAGTCGTGGACATCTATTGGCTGATGATGATGATGGTAGCGTGCAAACATTACTATGCTTCGTTTCGAATTGCGCTTAGCTTATAACTTGGGTAACTTAACATCTTAATGTCTCAAAACGAGTCAATAAACTGCAGAGTGTATCCTATCCAGCGCATTGTTACGCACTGCATTTCCATCTGATGTACTATTCTATCACTTGGATAAAAAAAAAACAATATAACGCACTGATCGCATCTTCTGATTAAATTGTAAACCTGTTTGTGACACAGTATACAAGAAAGCGGGCTGATGAACCCAGACAACGCTTCGAGCGAACGAACAGGAAAACGTTTCGCGAAATATCTTAGTACAGATCTCAATAACATATATACCAATTATTGCAGCATTTTTTGCATATCTCGAAATAGAATAGGAGGAAGCGAGAGAGGTGTGCCAGGGTCGTAGCAAGAGAAGAGAGGTGGTCTCTGCCTACCCCACTGGGAACGAGGCGTGATATAGATGTACGTATGTATGTTGAAATGGCTAAGTTACAATGTACAAGTTCAGCTAGAATAAATAAGAAAAATAATATCTGCATTGATAAAAGATTTCTAATATAATGATATTTGACTGTGGGCCCCAGCGTCAACGTGGTGAAGAGAATTAGATATCCACAGTCGAAAAGACAAATTGAACGAACGATACATACTGTAAAAAGTATAATATAGAAAAGTAAGACGAATGCAGTTGATTATCGACTGGCATTACTGGAATACTTAAACACACCTCTGGAACCGGATACAGCGGCACCAGCAGAGTTGTTGCAAAGTAAAAAGCTCAAGCATTCTATCAACTGAGCCATATTTATGTAAATGTCCAACTGACAACTCCGCTAGATCCTCCTTCAAGTCCTTGCAATACATTTCTTACATTTCTCACTAAATATCCATGTGATCGTGGCTAATTATAAATAGCCCAATATCCAACCCCCAGTTGGATCCTACCTGCGTGATAGCTAAAATCACTGGTTGATGGATATAACTATCCACGAAAACTTCATTAATGATGTATATTTTCTTAAGTTTTCTTTCACCAGAAGCTTTAATGCAGATTGGACCAGGGCTTTTTTAAGATTCATCACGGCTTCTATATTCTTATGAGATTCAACTACCAACGTAAAAAAGGAGTGTCGTTAGTTTAACCCGTCCCTTTGTAATTTCCTAGATCTCTAAGGATAATTTCGAATTATAATTATATTCAAAGTTAAAAGATTATTTAAAATTTTTTACTATTATAACTCAAAGAATAATTTAGCTTTAGTTCTTGTTAGTTTTATTCAATATTCAATTTATTATAATAAAACCAAAGTTAAAAAATACGTTACTAGGTATTGAGCATTAACCTCAAAAAAGACTAAAGCTTGTTACAATTGTTCATGTGAATATATATTTAGTTAAACAATAACTTTAACTACTCAGTTATACTTAAACAATGTACTTGTTTGACAATAATACTACGTAAATTACATGACGTTAATTATATGAATACACAGTAGATAGTATTATTATGTATTTTAAAGATTAACGAGCGTTTTTGAAAGGTTATCGTTGCCATTACTTGTGACTATGAGTCGTAATCTAAACGAACATAAGACATTAAATAAAAAAAAATACACACAAATTTTACAATTACTTTAATTATTAATTTGTTACAAAATTATTAAAAACATCTTTGGTCGAGGATTTTTTTATACTTAACAATAATATGTACAAATACTCCATAAATAAAAATATCATTATACAACAAATACTCGAAAATTAATCATATTTTCAAGTATTTATAGTAAGATAAGCGTTATAACTAATGTTTCTGTCATCTTTCAAATATTATAAGTATTATAAATATTCCCCGTTTACATACAGCTTAAATATATACCTCCATATTTGTTTGTTACTTTACAAAATTCCATTTATTTATTACTATTGTTAATATTATTGGTAAACTCCTGTTTAAACTGTACACTTAACTGCATTAGTACATTTCGCAAATGTAGATGATAAAGTCCAAATAAGTTATGACACGATAACTTATTAATAATTTGATGAATACACTAAAACATGTATTTAAGATGTATCAAAGAAATTTTTCGGTAAAGATCAATAAATCCGAAATAGTCTATGAAGGTGTATTTATCAAATATTAACGTTTATGTTATTGCTTTTTGTGCCTTTATATATATTAAAAGATCATATAGTTATCAGCTATTGGATAAAGTTTTTCATCATGATGTGACCACGTTCAGGAAAACTACTTCTAAAAACCTAAACACTTCTCTTTACATTACCGTCGTAGCTTGTCTCTTCTAAAAAAACACATAAATAACCTAACATCTAATCTTATATAAATAAATAGGATCTATAAGCTATGCCTGGTCATTCGGCACGACAGTACTAGGGTATACTCCGTTGCCTTCGATCTTCAGCTCGCCGCTAACAATCTGCTGCAACTGGTTCTCATACGCGTGAGAGTCAGACATGACCAACTTGGCAAGTAGACTCCTTACGAGAAGTATCAAGTACATGTGCAAAC
This sequence comes from Ornithoptera alexandrae, assembly GCA_029030555.1. Classification (NCBI taxonomy): domain Eukaryota; kingdom Metazoa; phylum Arthropoda; class Insecta; order Lepidoptera; family Papilionidae; genus Ornithoptera; species Ornithoptera alexandrae. Next base: position 1,706,540 of record JARDVY010000007.1, on the reverse strand, counting down.
CTATTAAACATATATTATATATGAATAGTTTATAAGAAATATTAATATACACTAATCAAAAGCATGAAAGATACAAAAAAAGGATATAACCAAAGGAAGGTTTCAATAGTGAGTAGCTTACTGCAATAGCTACGAAAATTCTCACTCATTTTATTAACGATTTTCACTTCTGGTCCCGATAATTTCAATTTGTATAGCATAAAAAATAATAATATCAACGATACAATAGATATAATAAAGAAAGAAGAAGAAGATACAAGAAATATTCTCAAAATGTATAATGTGCAGTTTTAAAATGCTGTTGTAGCGGCTGAAGCGGCTGACGGCTTGCCTCATCATAGGTTTTCACTATGATTCCAGGGCTACAAATAGAGTGGAGTCTGTATCATAATTTAGTTAACCTTACTGTGGATCTGTAGGAGTACTGATAAGTATGATGATAACATCTACGGTTTATTATTACTTTAAACCATATATATACTCACACAGGCCAGTAATGTACAGTGAAATCATCTCTATCACTAAACCAAAGTGCGCATTCACCAATCCAAGTAACTGAATTATGAACGTCATCAACGCAGTGGCAATCGCGTAGTAGTAGAAAGTTTTTAAGAACGTTATATTTCTCTGAAACAAAAAAAGGATTTACAGTAACGCCATATAACAAGTTCAGAATATTGTCTTTTTAAAAGTTAAGCTCTAAAATAACCTTTAAACGGTTTAACCGATCAAATATAGTTAAAAACATATTCGTTCAAATTCCCTCTCAAAGAACAGTAATAGGTAAAGTTCGTCTTGGTTGCTTGGATGCGGGGAACATACGAATCATCATCATTATCATATCAACCAATGAACGTCCACTGCTCGAAATAGGTCTCTAATAATGACCCACAAAAAACAGTCTTGTCCTGTTTTAGTCCAATAGCTCCCACAAAAGATAGTCTCAAGCCAATTAGACTCAAACGCAAGTTTAATAGCTCTCCGTGATTGAAAGGGTTGCGTGTTAAATTCTTATACCCTACTTCATTTTGGTTAGTAGGTTAGTCTCACGACGTTGCATCTAAATTGAGACACGGATGTTATGAAAGAACGGAGCAAATTGAGTTAGTTCCGGACGTCAGCTGTCCAGTTAGATTTTGCAGGCAGATGACGTTCCCTTACCTCTCTAACAGCGACGGATGCCTTCAATTCGCCTCTATGCATACGATCAAACAGTGACGTGAAACGTTAGTATTAACAGCCTTGTTACTAGTTAAATTATTACTCTAATCATTTTATTTTTAGTACCGTGAAAAAAGAGAATCATCGGAAAGAAACCTCGCCTACTGGAAATAAAATTATGCTTAAATATTCACGATTTAAAGCCGTCTTCGGTTACCGTACTCAGGGTTTAAAGATATTTAAGTTATTAAAGATAGCTGGTGGCTCCAATACCAGAGATTATTTCAGAATAACGAGGTATAAATAGTTATATCCTCATGATCGCTTAACCGTTGAAATGACCTTAAAATGTATCATATCCTTTTTGAAGTAATCTTGATACCTATTATAGCTTAATTTGGGTGTATAAGTTATAACTGAAAACCAATTTTTTTCTATTTACATCAAATTCTGTGCGTAAATGTAGTAAGCAGTAAATGTGTTAGCCATGATGGCTAACAATTCGGCCATGATATGATTAGTATGAAAAATTGTCCACATCCTTATTATAAATTCACGAAACAAATGAATTGAAATGGAATTGTTAATTATGATATACGCTTGCTCTTAAATGACTACAGCAGTCTTACATGAAATTGTTTGACGACAGAAATAATTAAAATAGACGACCAAGACTATCATTATTACTTAAAAAAGTTTTCATTGTTAATTTCTCACCACATGAGCTCCGTAAACCAGAACAACGTTCATCAGGATCTCGACACAATAGATGCCGACGCAAACAGCATCCTCCAGGTCACCGGTGGAGCCGTGGTATACCATCGTGAAATCCATTTCGTGGTGGACCGAGTAGCTGTACAGCGACAGCATTAATATTGAGAATATCTGCAAGAAAATTCTAATTAATTTTATAACAAACTAAGACATAAAGTATTTATCGAACAGACTTTTTTAATGTTCCCACTATCGGGACTCACGGCTCATAAATGACACGAAAAGAATAAAACAAAATAGACAAGAATAAAAAAAAAATATTATTTCGGAAACGGTTCACAGAGTTTTTTTTTCTATAAATATCCAATTAAACTTAACCTTGAACTATTGTATTACATATTTTATATATAACATAAGTATGATAACTTTTTAAAATTATTAGAAATATCTACAAAAATACTACTTCCTTGCACAGTAAAAAAAAAGTCTGGATATATATTCTTTGAACTCTAAATAACTGTTATTATCGATTTAAATAATAACAAAACGGTATATTTATTAAAATGATAACGGTAGATCAAAGTCGCGTTAAAAATTTTTGTTCGAAGTTCTTTTACTCCGGAAAGGAAACAACAACAACATTAAACACAATATAAATATATAGTATGTATACTAGCTGTTCCCTGCCCGTTTTGCTGGCTGTTACACCGCTGCAACTTCCTTTGGGGAAGGAATTTGGTAAGTTCCATTCTAATTTAACTTTTAAATAACAGAAGCAATGACTTTTCCAAATGTTCAGTGTTTATGTCTAATAGTTTCGCATTTCCCGCGGTGGGTTAACTAATATTTGGATATGTCCTATATACAGGCTGAAAGGTAATAGGTGTAAATGATCTGGAAGGGCTAAAAATATAGCTCGTATACTATCTATGTATGGAATATCTATCTATGTATGGAATACCACATACAAAACAATGATTCTGGAGTTATTATTATATTAAATATTTTTCAAAAAATTCTCGATTTTCTAGGAAAAAATTTGATGATTTTATTTCTTACTTATTTCTACACAAGTTTTAATGTAATAATTATTGTTTAATCATTAATTTATTAAATTAAATTAATAATCATCACTTAAACGCTAAAACTTTTAAATTAGGTTCTTTGAAAATCGTGATAGTAAAAAATAGCGTCATTCTTATATTTTTTATTTAATATATTAATTATAAAATTTTATTTATAAAAAATACGTATAAAGCACTTAAATAAGTACCTCACTTTAATGCCTATCCGACAAAGTATAAGTGCATATAAAGTTTCAAAAATAAAAAAAAAACACTTGTAATAAAACCAAGTACCATGAAATATCAAACTGTAGAGATTCAGAAAAGTAGATGCCGCGCCGGCCCTTAATTTGACCCTTTCGTTTTTGTTGTAACACGTGCGAGCATATTGTTGTCGTTTTAGATATTGAGTTCAGAGTAAAACATGTGCAATGTCATTTTTAGGTAATGAGTCACTACGACAGTAGACGGTAAATATAAGGATTCATACGAACAAATAAATAAATATATATATAACGACTGCTAAAACTATCTGACTACGGTGAGAATTATTTATTCGATGCATGGGTCAGCGCCCCGTATATTAATAATGTTATTAAACGCTGAATCCGGTTGAAGAGTCGATAAAACTAAGTATCGTGTCCTTCCTGCTGCCAGAGTAAAAGATTGTTTATATTATTTGATGTTAAAGTTACTTTCTTCTTATTTTCATTAAAAGCAATTAGAATATCACTCTTGGAAGGAGTAAAAGCTATACCATTAGCAAGAACGGTTTCAAATCAAAAACTGCACCTAATCATTTGTAACATTAATAATGATAGTCATCTTATAATAATTTTTATTATTCTTAAAACACGTTTCAATAATAGATATGAAGTCGATAACTTAAGCTAGATTTACAAAAGTATTAATCTAGCACATAACTCTGAAGTAAAGGTAGGCAATAAAATAAATTTTATACAATAAAAGAAATAATACTTTAAAGTAACTACAAAACTAAATAAACCATGTATAAAACGATTTAATGTAAAGAATATAAACTTTAATTTTTTTTTCTTAGGGTTAGATTCTAAGTAGACTTAAAATTTAATCTTTCTTGAACTTACGCTAAAGTCAAGGGCGAGTTGGGGACAGTTATCACGTAGAAACTACATTGATGTAAACATTACATATATAACTAAAGTCGATACAAAATAACTACTAGTTAGCTAATAATTTGATCGATTATAAATAGGAAGACATAAAATTTTTTTTTTCTCTCACTCTAAGCGATGCGTATTCTTATTCAAGTGAGGACCTGCCACTGTCGACCCTCGGCCGTCAAATCTTCCATATTACAAATTATCCGACTGCTCTTTGAATTATTCTACTCGTTGCTAAAATTCTACAATTGTAATTAAAATGTATCCTAAAATTTAGATTGTATTATTTTTTTCATTATATATAATACTGTAAGATCCAAGAATTTTACATCCAAGAATTTTAATTTGTACTTCGATTTATTGCCATTTTAAAAACAAAGTGAAATATATGAGAGAGATACTGTGCAGGATAAAATAATTATCTCGAATTGTATAACTATGTTTAGAAGAGAATTTAATAGAAATAAGCTAGAGAGAATGAAGCTTAAAAGCTAATTTAACATATCAGCGTTTTCACACCGAATGTAATAAATATTACCGAAATGAAGGCTAAAACGTATCCTTTTTTAAGGTTAAAAGAATCAATAGAGTTTAAAATAATTAACAATAATCTTAAGTTAAATAGTTTAGCGAGGCGCTTACTTTGAAGAGATAACTCTATCAAAAGTGCACGCACTGTTTATGACAGATGACCCTGGCGAACTGATAAGGGAAGTTGAAGAAGCTCTGTTAAGTCAAATAACAAAAGTAATATGAGTGGTTTGTTTATTGTATGATTGTAACTAAACAGCCGTTATGTGTGTCTAAAAAATTATTCGAAAAAGTCAAATCAACTTTACTGTGTATATTAAAACTTCAACGATTTCATTAGCTGAGTAGTAAGTATATTTGATTAGGTAATAATGACTCTTTGGAAACCTTTGGCTATATTAACACTGCGAATAACCTGTGATAAAAAGTATTTTCCTTTCAGACATCTGAAGCCTTGAAACGATATGAATAGAAGTGATTAAATCGTAGTTGAAATGACATAATACATTACTATGCATAACATTATATTAGATGTTGACATTTTTATCATTCAGATGTACTTGTTTAATTATTTAATTGGAGAATCAATCAACAATTGTTCTTAAAATATGCATAATTTTGCATCAAAATAATTTGAATTTATAATAATACAATAAGTAACAATAGAGAAGACTCAGTCTTGTTAGCTAACAAAGAGCACAAAATTAAACTCTCTTCTATAAATAACTCTAACTTAATAACATTATAAATACATAACAATTTATTTAATGACTTTCAAATGATTTCAATAAAGAGAATGGGTCATATTTATTTACTTATTTGAATATATAATCCTACAAGTAAGTCTTTTTGGTTAAATATAACTTTTATGTGCACGCCGCCTTTAACTGGTTCAATTTAAATCACATTTACAATTGTATCTTTCATCAGCACGTCTAGAATGACAACGGGATTTTATTGTCCAGATCAAAAGGTGATACTTACGATATTTATATATCCGAATATCAAGACACCTTTTCTCAGAGGTAGACAGAAGCAGCATCTTAGAAGTTTTGGTATTTCGCAGTACATTTTTTCGAAAACAAAATACACGGCTACACTTGAATGTGATAACTTGTGAACACCACAACGATCTCTTCGCTACTGAGGAGCGGAACCACGCGTATATGTATTTATGTAGTGACTAACATTAATCGAACAGTCCGTTATATTTATAGATGCTAGTTCAACATAATATTTATGGTGATGAAGTTTCATGGGATGGCCCACAGCTTTCATGATAGCATCACATAGTTTCAAAAAGGTCCGGAAGAAACATTTCAAACTTAATACAAAATTCGTTTAAAGAGAAACTGAAGCCGGAACTATCTAGATGGTACCACCGTACCTCCTATTTATGCCGGCGCACACTAGTGTACAAACATTACTGTTTTTCCGTTTAAAGGATGCTGGAGCTACTAAAATTACCAGTGTTAGGAGATTTATCATCTTGTATTTTAAAGCGACGTTGACAATGCAATGTACTATTTATCATTCCAACTAGAACAACATTATGAGTATCGTTTACCAACGGTTGAATTAATAACTTATCTCGTTGCTTTGAGAAATAAAAAAAAAACTTCTTAAGACATTAGAGATATATTAATAATAATTTTACTTTCTGTAACAAAAATACAAGACGCACAAGATCTTTAAAATAACATAAACAAGCTACTTAATGTATCCACTGAAGATATCTGCAAGAAAGTTATCCCGTTTAGATCCAATGATTCCCTGAAATATTCACCGCACCTATCGTTAGTTTTATAAATAAATTCTTCGCCTTAACTAAAGTGTCAGTTGGCTAAAAAAATCGCTTACAATGATTACTCAGCTATTGTACTGGTTTCTTTTAAGATTTCAATGAGATTTTTTAAACGTGTGCACACTGTAGAAACGGCTAGATGCCTAGACTTTAACATTTAAATTCTAAACTTTTGTACGCAATAAAAATATGACTGTGTACTTATTACAAATATTGGATATTACACAAAATTTTCGAAAAACCAGAAACGGAGAAAAATAATAATAACACATATGGAATAAGTATATTATTTACAATATCTGGATAATGATATTGTAAATAATACACTACGTGTAAATACATTGTTTTTGGCGTTATCGCAACAAAACAATTGTGAAACAGTGGCAATGATTGTAAACCTCATTTGTATAGATTTAAAATATTTTTAACATCTGATGTTTTGTACACAGGACAATTCGTATAGATAAGGCTGGGAAATCAGAAACCGCTTAATGCCCTTCCGTGAAGAACTATCAGTAAACATATTAAAATAAAACCTATCATTCCCATGACTCAGTCTTATTTAAACAAACAATTATCAAAACTTAACAAACATCCTAATTTCTCATTAAAGCACTGTGCTTTCCTGTTTGGTTAAACTGTATGTTTATTGGATCTATTAATAGACAGACATAACTAGTTTAGATCTTTATCATTATCAATAAAGCATTTTGATATCGACTGCTGAATACAGGCTTTCTGCAAATTATAAGTAATCGTAGTGTTCAAATACTGTTGTGCTTTGATTATTAATTCATCAGCCTATAGGCATTCACTGCTGGACATAGGTCTCTCCCAAAGATCTTCACATCGATCAGTCCACAGTCATTATGGTTCATACGGGGGGATTTTTGCTATTTCCCATCACGGCATCAGTTGGTATTATGTTTGGTTTATTAGTTGTTTCATCTTTGTTTTACGTGGGGGAAATGCCTACACATACCCGTCCTTGCGGGGGCGAGGACGGGTTATGTCGGACTTGCACCGACTAAAACCCCCACGATGTTCCGCCTCGTCGCCATGATGGCAGGGTCACGGGAACGCATGCACTCAACCGCGACCCTGCCGGCGCTGGCCGCTTGCGCAACCCCACCTCGGGAGGGAGGGATGAACCCTCCCTTTCCAGGGCGCGCCGGAACATGCAGCGCGCCCCCTCCTCGACCTCATGCGTGTGTGCGGGCGACCGGTTCCCCCGAACCTGTCGCCCAGAGGCCACGGGAACCACTGAAGAAAACCTCTCCCGGCTCCCCGCGGCGGAGAGATGTTAGGCCCGCCGCTACCTGTCAACGGCCGCGGAGGATAGGGAGAACGGCGCATCTCAATACCGGCACTCCTTTTCCCCCGCGGCCCCACCGCCGCCGCATCGCCGGTGCGACACCGGTTAGCCGCAGAAGGTACTCCCTCCGTGACCCCACCTCGACTGCGAGGGGCGGTATGAAACTGCCCCTGCAGCCGGCCGCTAGGGCAGCACACAGCTGCCCCTGCGACCCCGGCCGCTCAGGTGAGCTCTCGGTGGGCCTCCGGAGCTCGAACCTGGAGCGGCCGCTTCGGCCAGCCCTTCGCCGCGGGCCGGCCTGGTGGGTTCCACTTAGCTTCACCGTGTTCCGCATCACGATTACTAAGCCCCTCCGCCACGACAAGGCGAGAACCTGTTGGAGAGGAGTTGTTTCATCTTAATCGCCTGTTGCGACAGGCCAAGAATAGACCGCTTGTATACCTCCTAACCTCTTACTGACTATAGTGTAAACTATATTTTTCATTTTTTAATTTAGCAATATTTATACTATCATATACAGTCGAAAGTATCATACTTAATAATGGACTTTATCAATTAAATAATGTTCTTTTTGACAAAGAAGGTAATGTAGAAGATATCCAGAGATTCATTGACTCATCACGAGATTTCCGAAACTATTAGACGTAAACACTCAAAATTTGGTAGATATTGCTTGTGAAGTCATTTAGAGATCAGCTAATAATGGATTATACTAAACAGAGACATTTTACCAGAGCATTTGTATTAACAAAATTATAATTCATACTATTTGTTCAAGATCAAATTGTTTTAATAAATATAATATATTTGTATACGTATGTATATTCATTAACCTGAAGTACTATTTAGTTTCTTAATGAAAATATTTAAATTTTCTATAAAGGTTTTTATTCTGCTTTATGCCATGAGCTCAACACAAAAACAACTCAAGGTCTGGTCAACCAAATCGCCCCTCTGTTTTCTATTACCGGACTTCCACCGACTTGCAACTGGTTTTCATCGTAGATAATTGGTATGTTGGAAATATCAGTCTTTTTATCTAAATTATATGAATACTCTTCTAAACTTCTCAAACTTGCAATCCTTTGAAAATTCACGGAGTGGACTAAAGATTCATTTACACACTGCGAAGTCTCTAACAAACAGCTGTATTGTGGTATTAATTGTCCCTGATTAAAAATTATCTCAATATCTTTTAGGTTCATTGGTTTTTCTTCATCTACATTCTGATTTAAATTAACAGCTGATGAGGTAGGAGAACTTCTGCTGTCTGACACATCCGGTAGCAAGGAGTCGTAGTTACAGGAGCAGGTTTCACAATGTTTCCCATATCGTAGATGGCGTGAGAGACCAAGGTTTCTTCTAGAAGAGATTTGATCTGTTGATGGAGTTATAGCCTCTACGCTTTCATCATTTGTCTGATTTATGTTCATAAGTAGCTTCGATTTCCCCCTCAATTGCTTGTATTCACTTCCTATCGCCAATAAATTGTAGCCTTCGAACACTGAAAATTACAAAATCGTTAAATTAAAATTATAAAATTTCGGACACGCGACATGGCTAAGATAGTATTAAATTTTATTATTCCATAAAATATATATTTTTTCATAATCAATATAATATAAAAAGTACTTACTAAAAACTACAGTAAATATTTGTTTAAAACTTTTGTTAATTACGAGATGATAAATCAATCATTAATCTTGCTCTTAAATGTCAAAACTTTTTAAGCCGCTTCTTATAACCCCATTTTTGCAAATATGTGTATATATTTGATTTAATTTATAGTAGATAAAAAGGGCAAAGACAGCAAGAACATCAAAAACTTACATAGGCAAATAATTAGTAGCAACTTTGATGCAACTCGGAGAAGAACAGCTCCGAATATTGATATTAATATGTCGAGGATCCAGTTAAGCGTGTTGATGAACATGACCACCTTCAATATCTTCGGCTTCTTCTGGAAGAGTCCAAATATAAATTTATTTACTGATTTTGTAAATCTTAAAATTAGATCACAAATGCAAAGAAATAAATTATATATATAACATATATAACAAACTATATATAATATCGGAGATAAAATGTGACCTTAAGAAATTGTGGACAAATAAGCAACTAACCTAACTTTATCAAAACGTATTTTTTTATCTCTTTGGTTTAAAAGTTGATCTTACTTCCACATAGTACTGTGACAATGAAATCATTCAAGTTCTGTAATTTGGAGATTATTGATTCTATTGTACTGTCATGAGATTAGTATGTGTTTTTATACAAAATTATATTTAGAAAAATTCAGAGTCACTCACTAACCGACAAAAAATATGAATACTCGCCTTGTAAATAGCAAAGATCGTAGAAAATAACGCCATGATATATAAGATTTTGAATATGATCCACAGTATAAGATAAGTCACTACCATCGTGTAAAGATTCTGCAGTCTTGATGGTGTCACGCTGACATCGGTCAAGTTAAATCCGAAGTACTCTTCCAAATCCGACATTTCCATCGAATACAAGACCCTCCCGGTATTCAAGATATAGTACAGCATAATTATGTTGATTGTTAAGACCACGAGGTAAATAAACTGGAATCACAAAATGTAATCGTAGTGTAGTTATTATTATCGTGTCACAGTGGCTGCAGGGTTTCCAAGTTTATAAATCCTCAAGAAATACGATCAGGCCCATGTTGTGTTTGATATTAATAAATAAGAGCAAGCTACGAATTATGAAACACATTCTAATGTATAATAAAAAGGATAACATCAAAAAGAAATAACATATTAAAATAATGAAGATGCAGTAATAACATACCGCACTAAGAACAGATCTTATATAAAGTCCGGTTTTCAAATCGCAAACTCCGCAGTAAAGATGAAGCTCGGGCCAATAGCATCCTGCTTCTTTCTTGTACCTTAAGTAGATCAAGAAAAAAAAATATGAGATATATTTATAGCGAAAAGATGAGTTTTAATTAAAACTTAACTTCATATTCATATGGTGTTAGGACCATGAATGGTGATCCGTGCTCGCAAGAAATTCTTTAACTCTGTAATGTTGACAGCCGGACACAAGAATGCTGTTATTACAGCAGATTACCACGAAGGTTCAGTCAAGTCCAAGTCAGGTTTGAAAAAATTGTAATAACAACCAAACCCCGCTGCAAGTGGACCCAACATCGATCCAGAGATCTTCAAATTACTGGGCAAGCGGTTTTTTTTTGTTTTACGTAGGGGAAATGCTTTAGAAAACCTGCCTTCGCGGAGGCAAAGACAGGTTATGTCCGACTTGCACCGACTAAAACTCTTGATGTTCCACCTCGTCGGCGCCGGTCGCACCATACAGTTCCACCTCGGGAGGGAAGAATTCCTCTTTCCACCTCCGTAAGGGCACGCCGGAACACACAGCGCGTCCTCCTGTCGGCCTCTCACAGCCACCTGGGCAACGGATCCCTCCGAATCCGTCGCCCAGAGGTCATGGTAGCCAAGAGAGAAAACTCTCCCGACTCCCTGCGGCGGATCTGGTCATGGGCACCGCAGCCAATCGTTATACAGACACGGAGGATAGGGGGAGCGGCGAATCGCAATACCGACACTCCTTTCCCTCCGCGACTCCACCACGGCTGGGAAGAGCATTGTAATTCTGCCCTTGCAGCCAACCGGCACACATCTAAGGTGAGCTCACGGAGCACATCTAAAGCGGCCACCTCGGGCCGGCCGGGTAGGTTCCTCTTAGCTTCATCGTGGGTGGCCAAGCTACGACTACTGAGCCCCACCGCCACGACAAAGCATTCACCTGTTCGGGGGACTAAGCAAGCGGTTAGATTAGCTTATCGGTGGACCCGAAGCCAGCTGCCGCCGCCTCTATCTAGGCGTGGTGCGGTCAATTGCTTTGTACGGAGCACCTGTATGGGCCAAATCTCTACCGGATCAGACCATCACATATTTAAGAAGGCCCCAGAGAGCGATGACTATAAGGTAATTGCGGGTTACCGCACTGTTTCTTTTTAGGCGGCGTGTGTTTTAGCGGGGTCCCCTCCATGGGATCTGGAGGCGGAGTTTTTAGCGTCGACTTACGTATGGCGCTCGGAACGTCCAACGCAAAGACAACAGCTCTCCATAAAAGAAGCTAGCTCTCCAGAAGTTACACGCTCGAAAGTCTGTTATTGAACGGTGGAAGGACAGATTTGTACATCCCAGACCTGGCAACCGAACTATCGATGCTGTGTTCCTAGTTTTAAATGACTGGTTGAACAGACCACATGGCGCGCTGACCTTCCGACTGGTACAGGTGCTGACCGGGCACGGATGTTTCGGTAAATACCTGTGCCGCATTGGTAGAGAGTCAACAGCTATGTGCCATCATTGTGGCAGCGATGAGGACTCGGCGCGGCATACGTTGGAGGATTGTCTCAGTTGAACAAATTTGCGTCGAGATCTCATCGCTGACCTCTCGCTTCAAGCTTTTATTAAGGCTATGACAGGAAACGAGAAAGCGTGGAGTGCAGGCGTCGCCTTTTGGGAACAAGTGATGTCGCAAAAGGAGGCTGTGGAGAGGGAGAGAGAAAGAACTTCTGTCCTCCCTGTTCGTAGCCAGAGATTTGGGAGGCGGAGAAGAATACATAAAAGCCTTTAACCCCTTAACAGAGGCTACGGCAGCGTGTTCGTTGCTCGTTGCCGTATATCAAAAGCCTCGAGGTGGCGCGTGCGGTGCTTCTGTGCGATAGTGAAAGGTGAGGAGTGGCAGCTCAACTCTGAGGCGAGATCCTGTAATGGATCAATGCCGTTAGGACAGCGGAAGTATGCGCAAGCGTTCCCGTAGTTCCGACCAAGGGTTTTGAGAAGGATACCGTGAAGTTTTAGCCGGTAAGAGTCCGGTCGAACTCTTCTGCTGACCCGATGTAGGATTTCCCCCCGAGAGAACAATAAAGGTTAGATTAGCTTCGATCACGGATCGACTGTTAATAAAAAAATAGTAGACTAAAGAAATGCTTTTTTTTATCGTATATTATTGTATCTATCTATGTATATCTTTTATTATTGAAGATTTTTAAGTTTTGCTGATGTTTAATTACATGCATTAAATATATCAGATATAGATTGACGGTGTTATATCATGATATCATACCGTCAATCTAATTTTAATATCCAGATAGAAAATAGATTTCTTTGATTAATAAGAACATATCTTGAGATAAAAATAAACACGCTCGCATAAATTATTCGTAATAAACTGAATTATGTGTACATATATACATATATATGACAGATTGTTATGTTGTAATTATGAGTGGTGGTGATGATTTTCTCATACTATCACCCTTCTATTGTAAATATGCCGTCATAACAGTACTGCTGTATTTAAGTTATGTATGAGAAATCTAGATTAATCAAGAGCATCCGCCCACCACCATCCACCATATTCGTTTTGTCTTCACTTTTACCCCAATTGGCCCAATTGTGTTTGCTATTTGCTAGTTAAAAAAGAGAACTTAGAGATTTTATATATTCTGTATATAATACGTGAACCCTAACCCAACTAGTACTTTTTATTCGTCCTGGGCGTATTGTGGAGTAAATTTAGAACTAGTCAAATTTAATATGGTAGAGAAAATGCAATGAATTAAAGCTTATGCATTATGCTGTTTTTTGGTTTATTATTCTTTGGACTCTTGTGCTAGTTCTACTTCATGCTTTAATTTTACTTATCCATTGGTTATAATATTTAAAACCCTTTTGACCATACGTAACGATTACATTGTATTTAAATTAGAATATAATTAATGAATGATATAAGAATATTCGTTAAGTTCTAGTTACATTGTATTTACTAATAGTTTATATTTATTAATGATCTATTTACATAATTTTCATTTTCTGTACGTACGTTTAGTATATTGCTTTATTCAATCTTTTGTATTTATCTAAACTCAATCTGTATGAATATAAATAATGTTTCACACATATATAATTATGGTATACAGAGATTGCCAATGTGGAATTTATTACCAAATTTCAAACATTATAAAGAATTCTGGATAATTTTAATTGAATAGGATTTACTTGTGAATTCTCTCCTTGATGCTTTTTCCACAACAACCTACCACCTCAACACTACGATGCAAACGTATCTCCATGTTTTAAACGATTCATACGTCCAACACCAAACTAAGAAAACAACGGAACAAAACAACACAACACAAAGTTTCTGGTGCACATTTTAATTGACATGTTTTCACAGCTAAACGGAATACGTGTAAATTAAACACATGAAATGTTATCTACATTTTAACGTATCTTATCTGTACGTACGTATGTATGTTAATATGATTTTGTTTGACGTAATACACAGACTGTCATTACCACGAATTCCACCATGCAACCCTACAACATAGATTATTTGTTTACATACATCTCCAACGATTGTACACATGCATTGCTTAATTTTTAACTTAATCACATCATAATTATCATGTGATAAACATCATTTAAAGTACTTTACTCGCCGCCTGTCACATAGCCTGACGACTTGGTGAAGACCGCAGAGATTCAATGCAACAAATGCTGATGTGATCGGAATGAACGCGCGTCGCGTTAAAAATTTATTGGAAAGGCAATTGCAGTTTAGCAATGCACAGAGACAGCCTAAAATGATGATGATGACTTATTATTGTATTAATAACGTATTTTAACACATATCAATAAGTGTTGATGGTTGCTAATGTTGCGGCGTCTCTTAAGGCTATTCTGTAGGTCTACAGTATCTATGTAAAAGTGTTAACGTCCTCTTTGGGGTAATTCATTCCAGAAATTAAGTTTGTTAATTATATATATATATATATATATATATATATATATATATATATATATATAAATTTAGTACAATAAAACAAAAAATCTCTTAGATTTTGTTGTACTACATTTAATTTTTTTCTATTTAGCGTACGAGCAGTGGTGAGCAGCTTGCGCCTGTTATTTACAGTATTGCAAATATTTACCTACTGTTAATATAGTATAACAGCTCCACATTTAATATGTTGTTAGTAAGTAGACATGCCATCTGTTTTACTTACATCAACTTAAGTTACGGGTACAATTATACGTGTATCCGACCTTTCAAGTAATCGTTGTACCACTTTTTTCGCCGTTACAAGAGGAGGCACTCGTAAATTGGGAAATATCACCGATTTTATAGAATGATGTCCATAAATACACAAATCGTCTTAACGCATGTTATTGTACATTGTACTTTTTTTATACTGAATGGTTTCAAAAGAATTCTTCCAAAGTCAGTCATGGTGATGATAGTATGATAGATAAAAAAATTCTTAACATTCCCTACATTATACTTAATGTCTAAGTGACATTTTTGCTATTTATCTGTATCTGTCAAGACAGTTTGGCTTTTGTCCCAATTGTACAATGTTTTTAATATGAATCATAACTCTATAGGCGAATTTAACCACACCTTTTGTGGAGGATTCACTATGTAAATAAAATCAAGCGTTATTATATCATCACCAGATGTGCGTCTCCGTGGAAGTCACCCTGCCAACCATTCAAACATTCCTACTTCTGTTTTCACTGCGATTCGGTTGCCTTGTGATTCTCGTTTGGTCATCGGTTAGTTTTCATATTTCCAATCGTCATCATTATCAGCAACATAAAATTATTCTTTTTACAAGCAATCTTTATTATTAATGACTGTATAAAAAACGTAAACGTTTAACTGTTTTACCACAATTGCCTAAAATGTTTCCAATTACACCCATGTTTATTTGAATACAATATCCATTTTCTTTCTTACACAGCTACGAACATGCTTCGGCATTGTCTTCTGCACTTCTGCGATCCTAGAGGTACTGCTTCGTCGCAGCTCCCCACCAGGGTCATGGATAGCGTCGCCGAATAAGAAATATTACTTGGATGGAAACTTCTACATCATATACTATTTGTACGTGTCTCTCATGATTGTTGAGGCGATCCTGCTCCTCTTTTCCGTGGTGCATCTTGCATGGGGTTTATATAAGGTAATTAAATATATTATATTAACAATCTGATTTGTATAGAGCTTCTGAATTTATGGAAAAAAGCGAAAGTTTGTTGTCTGTTTGTTAACATAATTCAACTTGAAAGCTTAAAGTGTACGTTCATTAAATGAAGTTTAACCCAGAATTTTGTTGAGCATATGTTTTACACAATTCTAAGCTTCGTTTAATATCTAACTGCTGTATTATATTACTTCCTATAAAACTTTATTTCTGTTCCAATATTTAATTATATCATAAATAACGTTAACACTGTATCTACAAAAAAATTTAAAATGTAATTATTAACTAATAATAAATATTCCCACTCAATTTTTCCACTGGGCATTGGAGGACTTCTGTTACGAGAAGAGAGTTAGGATCCATTCACTCTGCTGATCAAATGCGGCTTGGAAAGAGTCTACGAAATCATTTGGGACTATATTTTCCCTCCCACCAATCTGCATTGGGCCAGCGTGGTGGGAAATGGCTCCAATCCCCCTTAATGAGCTCTTACAAACAACGGCCCCTGGTGCCCAGCAGTTCCTGGAAAGGAGCTGGACGCAGCAGGTTTTTTTTGCAGGAACGATCGCGACCGTTGAAACAGTATCTGATCTGCCGCACCTTTACCTGGATCGCAGAGGGGAGTCTTCTCCTCTCTCTCTGTATCAACAACAAACACCTAATTGGCTGGTATCTCGTCTTGCTGTTGTTTGTTAGTGAGTATTCCTGATGTATACAGTTATAATATTTTTTTTACAAAATTAACCAGACGAACATGAGATTCATCCCTAGCAGGAAGAAATTAACTTTCTACAACATCTTTAAATTGTTTAGTTTATCTTACATTAAAAATCCTTTTTTTTAAAAAAAAAACAAATAGTACTTGTGTAAGACTTCGTAAAGACCTAATTGTATCAAATATTAGTATTAATACAAGTTCGAAAATAATTAATTGCTCTCGTCTCTACCACATCTAGCTACAAAGACCTTCATAATGAGATATCTCCATCGTAATCATAGCATACTGCCGTTCAGACAGTTGAAACCTAAATAACATTGAATCTATGTACCACTCTTATTATAAAATTTAATATTCAATATTCCTCACGATGAATTTTTGTTGTTTCATCATCAGTACTGGAGTTCTACTCTTTGATAACTGTGTACAGTTATTACGTGAACATTGTGTACATGGAAAGTGACCCGCAGAATTATCCCGAGAAAGTTCAACACCTTTATAACTTCTGTACAAATCCGTAAGTAAATCCAGTAGCTTAATATTATAAAAAAA
Source organism: Ornithoptera alexandrae (assembly GCA_029030555.1). Classification (NCBI taxonomy): domain Eukaryota; kingdom Metazoa; phylum Arthropoda; class Insecta; order Lepidoptera; family Papilionidae; genus Ornithoptera; species Ornithoptera alexandrae. The sequence continues at coordinate 1,689,486 of JARDVY010000007.1, read as the reverse complement.
ACTCCCCTTATTCATTTAATTATTATATTGGTATAAAAGGGCAAGGAAAATTCATATTGTTTTAGGAAGAGCATAGAAAAATTACAACATTCCGCAACACAGTTGGACAAGGTGTATTCATATCGCGCGTAGATTTGGTAAGATTTTTAATTAATATATTATTAAAGCTCTAAAAGTCTCTTCTTGGAGCCGGTTTAAGTTTGAAAAGCACTGTACCTTTTGATATTACGCCAGTAAATGATCCTTGATATCAAAGAGTACTGTCTGAACAGCGCCTTTTTAATAGCAAGTTTATGCATACGTCGTTTCTTACAAAAAACATTTAACATCACATTGTACTCACCCTCATCATCATCATTCAGCTGCTTCCCGCGATCTCCACCAGATCGTCGGACTACCTAGTGCCAACACTGCGTCTTCCAGTACGCGGTCACCATTCGAGGACTGTCAGTACTCGCCCTATGATTAAGAAATTAGTTAAATTGCCTTATATCAAGAAATTTTAAAAAGGAAGATTGCTACAGAAAATTCTTTATTTTTAAAAATAAATATATATATTCACACATCAATAAATGCCCATATAACTGAACTATTGTTGCTTTAAATAAATATTTCTCTGTTAAAGGCCATTTAAAGCATAGTTTATACATTCTTGTTATCACATAAGCTTCCTGTATGCATATACAAAATACTCCGCAATACTGTTTCCCGGTTGAACCCATACAAACAGTGACAATAACTCTGTCATTTTATAAACGCCACATTAATGTTAATGTTAGCTCGTAATGTATATATTTAAAGGTATCTGCTATGAATTTCTTATAAACAGTTAAAGACATTCCGAAGAAAGCAGAAAAGTGACCATATGATTGATAAATAGACTAACAAATCACACATTTGTTAATTTCAATGTTAAAAAAATTTATATGAAATAAATAGTTTTAACAGAGACAGGTTTTTCCGATTTATTTAATGATTGTACATATATCATCTAACACAGTTTGTTAAAATTCGCTCTCGTTCCAGCAATCAATCTAGTTCATTTTATTTCCTCTCTCTACTACCATTGTTGCTGGCCACTCTTTCGCTCTCGCTTCTATTACTGATGTTTCTGTTGTAGCCAATTAAAGAGTTTATTTAGAAAACAAAGATTTTGTTACGTCTAAATATATAGGACAAATCCAGAGACTTATTGACTCATCACAACATCTCCAAAACTGTTAGACATTAATATTCAAAATTTGGTAAAGATATTATTCCTGCCATTTGGAACTTAGCAATAAATAAATTTTACGAAATCCCCGCCCCAAAAGATAGTGTGGAGGTAATATCGAGAAGAGGCCTGGTGGAAGCGGGTTGCCGCTGGGCGGGACTTTTTCTGACAAATTTCAAGTCTAAATTTCAAATCTAATTACGGCCAGCAAAGCGGACGAGGAGCAGTTAGTTCTATATACAGGGTCAAAGGTAATAGGTGTAAAAGATCTGGAGGGGCTAAAGTATAGCTCGTATCCTATCTATCTATGTATGGAATACCCCATACAAAAACAATGATTCTGGAATTATTAATATTTTAAATCTATTTCAAAAAATTCCCGATTTTCTAGGAAAAAATTTTATGATTTTATTTCTTACTTAATTCTACACAAATTTTAATGTAATAATTATTGTTTAATCATTGTTTCATTAAATTAAATTAATAATCATCACTCTGAGGATTTTTTGAAAAATGTATAAAAAATTAATAACTCCAGAATCATTGTTTTTAGTTTCATGTGGGATTGAAGGAACAGTGAAATAATCGCACCAATTCTTTTTTTAAATAACATTATAATTATTTTTATACCAAAAACTACACAAAATAAGGTAAATATATCACAATATTGAAATATTTGGAAATGAACTTTCATTTTTATATCATTGGTCATTTGTTATCGCGTTAAAGTCCTTTTTGTATCAGATAACCAGATAGTGCTCGGCGATCGATGAGCGGGTTCGCGTCCAAATTCACTCAGCGCTTGTTTTGTTAACCACGTTATAGCCGAACTAAATGTTATTGTACAATTGTTAAGAAACAAATGGTCTTTTATGTAGTAAATTTCGAAATATTATTGAGTAATTCATCTAATACATTATAAATGTTCAAAAATATGGTGTACGAATTGCCTAGATTGGCAAAATGTTGCTGTTGTCTGAGTTTAAAGACTGGATCGCTTATAATAGGATATGTTTCTGTTGTAAGTATATTATTTTTACCATTAATATATTAAAAAATATAAATATATATTTCACAACTTCTATATAATTTATATATATAATGTTTCGATAAAATTACACATCAAAATATATGTTTATAATAAGAAAAAAAGATTTCTTTCCGCGTCTTTATTCACCTACAAACGCGAAATCGTGAAAAGGATTTGGTTGCTGATTCTCCAACATTTCATCTGATAAAGCTGTTAAAAAACTATCGAGATATTTTAGTCGAATATTTCTGAGATATTGTTGTTCAGTGTTTGTCTCCAAACTTCTAAGTTGCGTTTGTAATCTTAATTCATGCGTCTTATTAGCTTAAGATATCTCACTAGCTATAAACTCGTACTAACTGAAAGACACTAACACAAATTTGACTTAATTTTTGTTTAATCTACCACCAAGTATAATTTCTTTACTCTTTCGGCACTCCTAATGTAGTTTTTCTAAAACACTGATTTTTTTATTCATAACTACTGCCAAAAAGATTTTAAGAGTTCAAAATTTTGTAGTACTTGGAATTAAAGGTTAAAAAGTCAACACAATGACGGATGTATTTTGCGGTTAAATAACATTTATATCCTCTTAACTCATCGTTAAAATATATCGATAAGGTAAGAGTATATTAAGAGTAAGAGTAGTTAATGGTACATTTGTCAGGTATTGTTCGTTGTCCTGTAGAATAAAAGGAAATTCAGTTTTCAATGAAGAAATAAACGTGACATTTTTACTTTTCAGTTATTTTCATCGTTATTCATTGGAGCCGTGTCTTGGTCACTTTACAAAGTAGTTGTCTTTGTAAATACAAAAGGCAATAGACCTGACCCTGAGCACACGGCAGAGGACACCGCTCAGCTAGCAATCGGCGTCTACTTATCTCATGCTTACCTTTTACTAGTGCTTTTATACTATCTCGCCATAAGCCTTCTGCTAGTCGTAGGGGTACATATGGTAAGATTTGGTGGTTGAACCAGACATTCATAGACTAGAAATTGTTTGTTGCTACCTCCGCGTATCTTATTTCTATTCACAAGTATACTCAATTCTTGTTGGAAATCACTGTAATTAGTATAATTTTACTACAGTAATTTGAAGTACTATAATATTCTACGTTTCAAAGCTTCAAGTGCAATTTGGTTCAGTGAATACATATTAGCTAGCACTGTACTGTTAGCAAGCAAGAGCAACATCAGGTTAATGATTTAGTCTTCTCGTCGTTTTATATTGTAAAGACAATTTAAAAACAAGATAATTAATAATAATCGAAATCATAAAAAAGATTTCTACTTAAAATCCTTCAGATTATAAATTTCTTTTTTTCAAATCTTCAAAATCTTTTTTTCAGAACAAGGTTAAATATATGAGATATTATTTTATGGCGGGCCTATTCCTTTTGGCACTTGCATTGGCTTTAATAGTCGTTACAACCATCTTTCTGGGACTGTTAGCAACCATACCATTATTGAAATGGAGTTGTAAGTTAAATCTTAAGAAGTATATTTAACTCAATCCAAAATATAATTTTTATTTCGTCTACTAAACAATAAAAACATTATTATTATTTTTAAATCCTAAATCATATCTTACTTAATTTTTTTTCCAGTGATACTTTTCTATTGTTTAATCGTTGTACGGAGCACTTATTTACAAATGGAAGAACAAATTAAACCTCGAGTATACGAAATGCAAACGCTTTACAGTTCTCAACCTGTATCCCAAATGGCCTAATCTATCTCAAACTATGTTTCAAATTTTTTATCTAAATAAAAATATTTAATTTACATGTATCTCTTTAATTTTATGCAAAAAAAATTTTTATTTATTGTAACTTTATTTTCCTTATATTATAAAGAATTATTTGATGATGATTACTGTTTTTATGTCATCTACACGTTATAATTTTAAAAATTCACAATAATGTTCACAAACATCTGATTATAATATCTTTTGTATCATCTCATGAAAATTATATTTAACTATTCAATAATGTTTGAAAAACTAATAATGTGAATAATATTTAAGAAAATAATAATAACTTTAATATAATTATATTAAAATTAAGCAATCGTAAATAAAATAATCGATGCTGATTTATAATTATCCCATAAAAATTTTTAACATCACACGTTTTTTAACATCATCGTCAACTACCGATGAATGTCTGCTGCTGGAGATAAAACATTTTATAAATATTAACATTTATACAACAATCAATAGCTTGAATTCGATTCTTGTTAACATGGGATTTTATAATAAACTTATGATTTATAATTTTCGTGCGTTCCATTATTGAAGTAAAAATGAAAATACGTTACCAATCTGCAACGAATAAATAAGATTTATATCCATTCCTTAAAAATCGATTATAATTTAAATCATAACTAATTAAAAGAGTTTGTTGAACATTTAATAACTTTATGTACCCGGTATATGGAAATATTTATTTAATGTTTGTTTAGATAATATTGTTTGTACGTTACGTTAAAAAATTTCAAATTATAACCTTTTTATTGTATCTACCATTTCGATTGATTGTTAATAACATCAAAAGAATTTTTATCGATTATTGTTAATCGTTTTACGTACATGACATATGTCAAAAACAAGAAAACTTGCAATAGTTTAGTTATTATTTGTAACGAAATTAAAATGAATTAGTGCAGTATTTATTATTATTCAGAAATTGTATTTATACTAAAAATTTAGCGATAGTATTCATCAATATTAAATAAACAATAATAGTTTAATTTTGCCTTAGAGAAATGAATACAACTTGGCATCTTTAATACGGATTTGAATATTGTGGTTATAATTGAAAAAATGTCTAGTAAATTTCATCAGAATTCTACTGTGAACGCACAAAACCAGGTTCGTTTTTAAAATTGCGTGCATTTTAAGCCCATTATGCAAATAAAATTATGAACTTAAATATACATTTTCACATAAAATTTGTTTTATTCCATCTCTTAATTAGCTTGTGCAATGGATAAACGAAGCTGGAATGTCAGAAGGCAACAAAAAAGCCAACCTTTTGAGAAAAATAATTGAAGTATTAATTCACCAGGCACCTGAAAGTATTACTCTTTATATGGAAAATATCTTAAGCTTTGTTAGTGACAAGTCAACAGATGTGAAAAAACAAGTTGTGGCGTTTATTGAAGAGTTAAGGTATGAATATTATGTGCTGCTTATGTAAACAAAAACTTAACATTTTTTCTTTACATAAATGGGAATTGCTTGCAATTTTAATCTTTTTCAAATTAAAGAAACATGGTCCAGTTACCATTTTCTTCTTTTCATGCTTCTTCTTAGGCAAGGTGGAAAAGTTCCACTCCCATATGTTACCATTAAAATAAAATAATATAAAGGGGGAATTAGTATGATTACATACCAAACTGTGTTCATTATCTTGAGAGATAAGTTGTCAAAACTCATTACACAATTATATCACTAGTACTACTACTACAGCACCTTTTAAACAGGAAAAGAATATTTTTTTGCACATATGACAATGTTTACTGTCAGACACAAGTTGTGATGTGTGTTTAAGCAATGATAAATGGAAGCATTAAATAGAATTTTGCCAAGCCTCATGCTCCTGCTAATATTAAACAATACTATATTTTAAAATAAAACAACTCTGGATTTTATGGAGACATTATACTTTTATAATAAAGTACTACAAAATGTTTTGTAACCCTGCAATACAATGATTATATTTTAACCTTAAGTCTGAAGTTAACAAACATGTCATAAGTTCAGAAGGACTCAAATATGAATTAAGCTTTTCTGTACTATTACTTTTGTATTTAAATGTTATGGTGATATTCTTTTGTAAATAAAGAATAAAATGAATATTATTAAATTTTATAATTTCATAAGCTTTATTAACTCCAATGTCACAAAATTTCAGCAAACTTTATCCTGAAAACCTGCCTAAGATTATTGGACAACTCCAGCTGTTAGCTATTGATTCTGTTATAGCAGTTCAAAAGCGTGCAATACAAGCATCAAGTATTATGTACCGTAATGCACTTTTATGGTTTTGCAAAGGTAATGCTGATCTCTCGGAGATGCAGTATGTGTGGGAGCACTTGAATAAGTTAAAGGTGTGTAAGACATTTGTTTTAAAAAATTGTGCTAAGTAACAATGTACCTAATAAAATTACTAAGGTAATTAAACTTAAAATCCTATGTCTCACTGCTGATGCTGCATAAATAATCCTTAATATAGTTGGTCATTAGTAAGAGCTGTCCTTTTTTTAAGCAGCTTCTGTCCACTAGTCACTACATAGACAAAAATTTAAGTGATCTAAAATTTCTCAATAATGTTTTGAGAAAGAGATTTTAACAGTTATATTTCATTACAGTTATTGATTTTGAACATGATAGACAGTGAAAATGAAGGAATTCGAACTCATTCTATAAAGTTTCTGGAAGAAGTTGTTCTCCTGCAGAGCTCCAGTGATGGAAGTGAAGATGAATTCTGTCTTAATAACATACCAGCTAATTTACCGTTTCTAAAAAGGCGAGAATTAGAGGAGGAGGCAGAGTGAGTACTAAACTTTTTAAACACATATTCGATAATAAAATAACAGAGATTTAGTTATATATTAAATTTTTCAATTTAAATAGATAAATGTTAGAATACTTTTTGAAACTTTTTTCAGGCACATTTTTCAGTTACTCCTTAAATTTCACAACTCTCCTCATATATCCAGTGTTAACTTAATGGCATGTATGACCACATTATGTTTTCTCGCGAAGTTTCGACCTAAATACATGCCATCAGTTATCCAAGCTTTGGGAGACTTGCATACAACCCTGCCGGCCACTTTGTCACAATCACAAGTCAATTCTGTGCGAAAACATTTGAAAATGCTCCTTCTCAACTTAGTCAAACATCCATCTTCTAATGATATGTTGCCTCATTTGGCTCAATTGCTGGCCGATATTGGTATGACCGCACAGGAGATCAATAAAATCATACCAAAAGAGAGGAGAAACAAACGAGTCTATGACCTAAAGGGAGATGAGGGACCTGCAAAAAAATTCCGAGTGGATTCCCCACAAAGCAATAGTCAAGGCAGCGACAGTAACAGTCGCAGTGACTTTATTTATGAAGATGACAGCAGCCAACACAGTATAACGAAGCCATCTGTCACTGAAGACTCCATTTTCAATGGTCTAAATAATGTAGACAATGTCATCAACATTGTTACAACCACACTCGTTAATCACCTACCCAACATCATGCCGAATTACTTCATTGCAGCTTACAAACCTATACCTAACTCTGGAACTAAAGCGCAAAAGAGAAATCTTGCCAAAATGCTGCTGGCTTTAATAAAGGATGAGCCCACTCAAATACCTCCTCCCTTGCAGCCACAAACTTCTCTTCCTGATATAACTGCAAAAATACCATTGCTCAGAGACTATGATGAAAAAATTACACTAAAAAATGCAGTAGCCAAATTACAAGAATCAACAAAAGCAGAAAGACAAATTGAGAATGCTGTATGCAAATTAATGGAGGAAACAAGACAGGAGCATTTGAAGGCGGAAGAGAAAAAAGCTAAAGAGAAAGAGAAATTAGTGGCACCACCAACACCAACAATCCCCAAACTAAAACAGAGAGTGAAACTGTTGAAACTACAAGAACTTACACGTCCAATACCCAAGGAAAATAAAGAGAAACTGATGCTGCAAGCAGTAGAGAGGATACTGAGAGCTGAACAAGACTGTATCATTGGCGGTGCTGCACAAATTCGTACTAAATTCATAACAATCTTCGCTTCAAATTACACATCTGACATCAGGGACTTGGTTTTGAACTACATTCTGGAAGATCCAGTCAATAGAATTGATTTGGCAATGTCTTGGCTGTATGAGGAATATGCAATAATGCAAGGTTTTAATCGTCACCCAATGACTTTGACAAATACTAATGAGAAATATGATCAAAACTATAACCAGCTTCTTTGCTCCGTTGTCACACAGATATGTGAAAGTGGTGAGTCTGCCACGGATAACAGCAAAGAGATCATGTTGAGAAAGATTTACCTGGAGTCACCAGTGATAACTGAGGAGGCAGTTGATTATTTGAAATTTCTCATTACTGAGGACAAGTTAGCGCTACTTGCTCTGGATTTGCTTGAAGAGTTATGTATCATGAGGCCTCCTAGAGCTCACAAGTATGTTCCCTCTCTGGTCTCTCATGTTTGTAAGTACAGTTTAAAATACATTATTTTTTTATACATACAACTGTTAACCCTTCGAAGTGTCAAGCAAACTTTACCGACGATAATATACGATGGTAACATAATTGAATTGGCACCCTCTATTAAAGACCTTGGTCTTCACATCGACGCAACACTTAGTTGGCAACAACAAGTGGCGGCTGTTAGTCAGAAAGAAACCGGTACTTTTTGAGCTGTCTACTGCTTGAAAAACTTTCTCCCGTCAAGAGCTAAGTCAGTGTTTCTACAAACTTTAATCCTCCCTATCATCGACTATGCTGATGTGTGCTATTTCGATCTGAATGCAGACCTTCTTAATAAGTATGGCTGTCTTTTAAATAACTGCATTCTATTCATTTTCAACCTTCGTAAGTATGATCATGTATCCATGTTTCGTTCACAGTTAAAGTGGTTACCCATCCGTCAGCGGCGAAGCTTGCGTGCTCTCAACACCTTATTTTCTATTTTGACTTCTCCTAAACCACCTCATTATCTTATTTCCTGTTTTAAGTATTTAGGCACTAACCACGACAAAGATCTTCGCTCCTCTAACAACCCGCTTCTTTTGTGCCCTTCCTACACCTCTGATATTATCCACTCTTCCTTTTCTATCCAGTCTATTCTTCTCTGGAATGCACTCCCTCTAAATATCAGAACAGTAACTAATCGGTATACTTTTAAGCAGAAAGTACGCGAAATTCTTCTCAATGCCATTAAGACTGAGTAGTCTTCCTTGTAATCATTTTTAATATTTTGTTAATATCATGTATGTGTGTCTATATATATATATGTGTATGTATTTATATGTATGTATGTGTATATATTTATGTATGTATATGTTGGTGTATATATTTATATGCATTTTAATATATGTATACTCGTGTATTATATATTATATTGTTACTATTTGATGCACCTACCTCATCATCTCTGCATTACCCAAGGTAGACTGGAGGATAATGCCAATGGCATTAAGTCCAACTTTTAGACATGGTGTAAAAAGTTAAATAAATAAATAAATACTTCTATATTTTTTATCTGCAATGATCTTTGGCTTGACTTTATTTATATAAGATGTGAAGATGGTAAGGTGCATTGCAGATGGAGTAGAGGATCTGTATTAATAAAATAAAAAAATTTCCTCAGTGAATGAAAAAGAGGATATCAAGGATGTAGCTCTCAATGCTTCGGTCAAGATCTACAAACAGAGCACCGATGCGACCAGGCGAGTAATAGAGAAGCACGCGCTGCTCTACCTCGGCTTCATATCTTTGTCCACTCCACCACCTGAGCTGGTCAGCTCTCGGCAAGTCCGCAACTGGACTGATGACTTGTACAAAGTGTGCCTGAACCTGGTAATGGTGCTGTTTCCGGAGAAGGAAGGTAAGTTAGTTCGGTGTTTACCAAGAGTCACTTTTACCACTCTTTATCATTTCTTCAATAAATATCTCAACAGTTCTTACCAAGCTACCACTCAGTAATGAACTAGACTATATAATGGTGATGAGTGGAGATTTTATGTATGATGGTAAAGTTTACTAATATACTAATGATCCGTCTCTGATGTTTATCACCTTCTTCGTAGCTCTGTTGAATTAAAACATATGTTTTCAGATTTAATATTGGAAGTTGCTCGGGTGTACGGATGTTGCGGCGCTGAAGCGAAGCGCTGCGTACTCCGATGCGCGGAAGGGCCTTTGCGGGCGGCGGCTGCAGCCCCTCTGCACGACACTGAGGGCCGGGTTGAAGCGCACGCCGCCACCCTGCGCCCTGCGTTCCAAGCGCTCCTCGAGGAGTGCCCCAGAGGCGCAGAGACTCTGTTGACCCGTCTGGTGCATATATTAACAGAAAAATGTGAGATGATTTGGAATTAATATTATCTAGCGCTGTTTACATAAATATTTTTGTTTACAATAGTCAATCACACTGTAAATATTTACTTACGGTCGTTTATACCCTCGCAGCTTTTAATTCATCTGACAAACATGACTGTGTTCCGGGTAGAAGGGTGCTGTAGCTAGTGAAATTACTGGTGTAACGAGACTTAACATCGTATGCGTCAAGGTGACGAGCGCAATGTGGTGCAGTGTATATGATCGTAACAAGCAGCGCAATATGAGCTGGTCTCACTTACTAATACGTGAATGTTTCACCCGAAATACATTTAACTACCACCTTGACAATGTCTGTTCGCCATTTACCCTGGTGCGATTTCCGGACCATGTTCCCTGAAATTTGTATAGTTCTAGAATTTTTTGAACCCGCCTGAAAAGATGGTATATCCTCGTATTATAAATCTGCCGCCACAACCGCATTGTTGTGTTCCGACTGTCAACATATGAGAGCAAGAGTATTCTGAGCACTGATCATTAACTCCATGTCAGATTCTTTTTAAGTAGTAGTTTAAAGACACGTAATGAATGTATGCTCGTGACGTCACGAACTGCTGTCCGCAGCGCCTCCTACCAACGAGCTGGTGTCGCGCGTGCGCGAGCTGTACGCGACACGCGTATCCGACGTACGCTTCCTGATTCCGGTGCTGAACGGGCTCAGCAAAAAAGAGGTAACTACTGAACCTTGGAGCTCCTATAGTTGTTAACTATATTTTAGAATCTCGAACAAAAGTTAAGTCTGAAGCCTCACGAACAGACATGCTTGGTTGGCTTCCGAGTTACGTGTTTTAGAGTTTATTTCAAGGTAGCACTTCTTCGAAGCCACCATATACTATAACAGCATCGCTGCATTCCAGCTGTCAACATATGGAAGACAGAATATTCTGGACAAGTATGGTTACGATCCTTATTGTTACTCAATATCATGAGTTCGACTATTACCGCTATTTTAAAGAGAAAAAAACTAAATCTCACAGATTCTAGCTGCACTGCCCAAGCTGATCAAACTCAACCCAGTAGTCGTCAAGGAAGTGTTCAACAAGCTACTTGGACTACAGAGTAATCACGACGAATTGCCACCAGGTAAGTCTTCCTAACAATGATGGTAGTGATGGTTTAAAATGTTTTAGTCGTTTAAAGCATTGATGGTGCTGCATTAATAAAAAAAAGTGGATATCCAGACCCTAAAAAGAAATTACCCTTAGCCTTCAAAGATGTTACACTAAGTATCCCAACATGGTGCTACATAGGGGTTTATTTATAGAAAAAATATATATTGAAATCATTGTTAATATAACATACCATCATAATTGCTTCGAGGTGTAGTGGCAGACTGCATGGGTGACAGAAAGTTCCCTGGTTGAATTCCGGACCCACATGTGTTGGCAGTATAATAGTTGTTCCGTTCCATATGATATATATATATTAGAACCTATTATATAAATTTACTGTACCGACTATTTAATTTTTCAGTATCAGTTATTTGTGAGTATTATTTATTTTTACTACAATAATAGATTATTAAATAAAATAATAAAAGATTATTAAGTAAAATTTTAATTACTATACTACAAGTATCAACTATCTGTGGGATACAGATCAGTTAATCTCCTGAACTAGATATTATTGTCCATCAGTAGAAAGTATACCTCACTTTAGCCAACTGTCTAACACCGAAATAGTGAACTTTATGTACTTAAAAAAACTACATAAATAAAAAAAAATGCTTACTGCTCCGTTAACTTACTTACTTAAACCAGAGTAGGGCTACAAGCATATCATTAGTGCGAATGGGAATACCACGAACTTTCCAAAAACAGGACAACCTGAAGTAAGACTAGGGGTAAAAATCACTACTTTAATCTCATGGGTAAGATTTACCCTGGCTTCTTTTTTTTTATACAATGAAGCGATGAGACGAGCTGGACGTACACCTGATGGTAAGTGACACGCCCGCCTATAACAACGTTTTTTTTAATTTGTTTTCCTATGGATTTCTTATGGATATACACTGCTGGATGTCTCTTATAAAGTATCCCACTTGGAGGATGCACTCTTTATAATTACTTTAATAAATAAGTAATAATTAATAAGTAAACACCTCGTTCCAGTTTCTCCAGAGGACCTGCTCGTCGCTCTCCACTTGATAGACCCGAGCAAAGCGGACCTCAAGTACATCATCAAGGCGACAGCGATATGTTTCGCCGAGAAGAACACCTACACGCAGGATGTGAGCTCTGATACTCTAAAATTATCCGAACTACTGTATGAGACAGATGAAATTAATAATAGGTGTTCCTTGTGGGCAGGTGTTATCTGGGGTACTGCAGCGCTTAGCCGAGGAGCCGGAGATCCCTGTGCTGATGATGAGGAGCGTCCTCCAGGCACTCACGCTGCACCCCGGCCTCGCACCGCTCGCTATGGACATACTGCGGCTCCTCATCGATAAGGAGGTAATCATATGTATAGGAAGACCAAGACGCGAAGGTCTTTGATTCATGACTACGAGCCTTATTGTTAAGCCAAGGGGCTTTACAATAGGGCATCATGTGATGAAGGTTTCGTAACCCGAATAGTGATGAATAAGAGCATTTTTTATTGTATACACTTCCAAATTTCACCTGTCCCTTGTAGTTGAGTGACCAAGATGCCATGGATGATGATGCTTATTCAGTATACCTAAATTGTACATATATTATGTTGCTTGGCAACAGTTATAAACCTTCCAAGTAATACCTTAAGGAAGTTGACTTAGGCTGAAAACCAGTGCTGCTAGAATTCACTGTCCCGTTCAGTATTACTGAACCACTTTGTTTGTGTTTGCAATCATCATCATTATCAGCCTTTGTTTATCCACTGCTGGATATAGGTCTCCCCCAATGTTTTCCACCAAATGCGATCCTCAGCTTCACGCATCCACCCACTACCGACCGCCCTGATAATGTCGATCCATCTGGAGGGCTTTCTACACATTTAGGACCTGTATACGGCCTTCACTCCAAGACTTTTCTCCTCCATCAGCCATCATTGACACGACAGACATGGTCGGCCCACTGCCATTTCAGCTTGCAGATTTTGAGAGCACGTCGACGACATTAGTTCTCCGTCGAATCTCTTCGTTCCGGATTTTGTTCCTTAGAGAAATGCCAAGCATAGCTTTCTCCATCGCTCACTGGGCTATTTTGAATCGGTGTACCAGCTCGATGGTCAGGTGCCACGCCTCTGCGCCGTGAGCAAGGGCGCCTTTGCAATTGCAACAGTTAAATAAGAATTAATATATAATGTTAGTGGGAGGCGTTAAAATAAATTTTATTTATGTTAATAATAAAAAAATTACGAAGTGACTATTCGTCGCAGGTGTGGACGCACAAGGTCGCGTGGGAGGGTTGGGTCAAGTGCTGCGAGCGGCTCCATGCGGCGAACGGTGACATCGGCGTCAGGTCGGTGTTGGGCGCGCTGCCGCTGCACGCGCTCTCCGCACTACCGCAGCCGTTGAAGCAACTGGCGGCGGTGAGTACCGCCTCTGGTCAGTTGTAGCTAGTTTTTTTTTTTTTTAATCCCCAAATGCGACCAGCCGAGAGGGACGTGCACCTGATGGTAAGTGACACGTCTACTCATAAGAACGTAGCGCTAGTTAGTATTCCATCTATACACAGCACCACATTGCAGTCGTCGCCCTGAGACACAGGATGTTGTCTTGTTACCCCAGTAAAGTCACCAGCTACAACTCCCGTCAAACTGGTACACAGTAATGTCTGCACAGTACTGTTTGTCTGCTGCAATAGGGGCTGCAGTGGTACCTACCTGGATGATCTTCGGCAATAGATACCTACCACCACTAATTTTTTTACCTTTAACTCGCGTGGATTACTCTTACTACCCACAAAAGTTTAAATTACTGGAATGATATGACTGCATATCTTCAATCTCTGGACTGTCTTAATATTGGTATGAGCATATCACTCGAAATCAGGTAAATCTCCTTTTTTTGTATCCAGTCTCAAGGGAAGGTTAAGCCCTCTAGCACAATAGCAGAGCTACGGGAAGGGCTAAACCAAGTAGCATTTGCGGGACTACCGCTTCCACCCTCAAAGTCCGCGATACCCGTAGACCCTTACTTCACCTTAAATGATATATACCATACCTTAACTCCTATCCTTACTAACCGACTACGGACCTGATCAAGTAAACTTCCAGCTCGTGTCACAATAGCACGGCTTTTATAAGGTTAGAGAAATTAAAAAAAATTGTCCACATTAATACTTAGTATAACTTTGAAGGGGCGCGGGATTATTACCTGAATAGATAATAGCGGAAAAGTTTGAAGATCTCTGACTTGGACAATGTTTTCTGCATAATGTCTCTTCTCTTCCTCCTGCCCTTTCCCAGCTATGTGGGGTTGGCACAGTATGTACTTCTCTTCCATATCCCTCAATCAGCCGCCATATTTAAATTCACACTCTTCTTACACATGTCATCTTTCACACAATCCATCCACACTTTCTTCGGTCTTCCTCTACCCTTATAACCATCCACATTCATTGTCATTACTTTCTTTGTTATATGCCCTTCATCCCTCCGCATAACATGCCCGTACCACGCTAACCTCTTGCTCCTCAACTTCTCTGTCACTGGCGCAACTTTTAGACTTCCTCTAATATACTCATTTTTAATTTTATCCATCCTCGTCACACCACACATCCATCTTAACATTCGCATCTCGGCCACATGTAATCTCCTTTCATCCGAACCCTTGGTGGCCCAACACTCAGCTCCATACAATACGACAGGTCTAACGTCCGAGTTGTAGATCTGTTCCCTTAAGATTAAGGGGCATTCATTTATCATCCAACCTGCATTTATTCGGCTTCTCACATCTCGATCAATTTTGCATAATGTCTTTTTTACATAATTTTTTTTTTTTTGCTTCTAATGGAGGGGGCTCCCTTCGTACTTACTATTAAGTAATAAAATAGAAATAAATTAATTACTACTTTATCGATCCATGTGGAAATCTTTGGCTCTCCTATGCCAAGTAGTGGACGTCTATCGGCTGACGATGATGATGATGAAATTAATTACTGATTTCATTGAAATACTTAATGATGTATTAATATCTAATTTCAATGTATATATTGTATCTTTCTTCAAGGACTCTAAATTCCCCACCGCCGTGAAGGCCATAGAGCCACTGCCTCCGGGGATGGAATGACAAATGCCCAACAGCCAGCAATGGCAGCCGTCGTGGTCCGACTTAGTCGACATAGACTTTGACTCGTGAAGATCAAATGAACTTTGGATAGTGCTTGTTAGTGCCCAAGTTGCGGTACAGCTCTATAGGCGACCTATAGGTTATGAATGTTATTAAGAAATGTCTGTAATGTTAATAAAGGTTAAATGTTAATATATATATTATTTTTACTATGTATAAAATACTTTATCTGATGATCTACCACATAATTTTTTTTTCCCTAATAATTTTTTGATGGACCGACATCATCAAGTCGGTAGGAAGTGGATGGATGCGGGAAGCTGAGAATCGCATTTGGTGGGAGAAATTGGGGACGGCCTATATCCAGCAGTGGATAAACAAAGGATGACAATGATGATGATGATGAATAATTTTTATACTTTTGATGCAGAGGTTACCGGATCCAAACTATTATGGAATATCCTCTTGCTATGCTCTTTCTCTTCTTAGTTGAAACATGTGTGTGTGAATGGTTAAAAGCGTATGATTGTGTGCGTGTGTTGTTTTTTTTTTTTAAATAAGTATACCATCTCAATTTATTGTAAAACTTTTTTATTATCTGTATATAGTCATAACCTATTGTACGCTTTGTTCCTATATACGTTTTCTTATGGTAGTCGTGCGGTAGTGAAGCTCATTGTGACACGAAGGTTCTCGGTTCGGTTCCACGTCCACATGTGAAGGAATCTCTGGTCGTTGAAAACTGGCTCGCCTCCGCTCCCGTATAAATCTGCCGCCGTGAAGGCATTGCTCGTATCCTAGCTCACATTGTCACTCAACACCAGGTAAATTGAGCTGATGATTAAGGTCATAGAAGATGAAGAAATTATGCCATTATTTAATAGGCGAAAATCAATTGAATTATAAATAAACTACCACATCAAAAAAGGGGAAAACATGAATGTATAAACTATAGGTTAGTTTTTATTATAATTTATTTATACATCTTCTAAACTAAGACTAACACTATAGAAAAAAAATCATTTAATATATTTATATATATGTGTAAGGACCCAAGCCAACCCCACCTGCTCGTGGTGCACCCTGCTAAAGAAACAAGGCTCTGGCTCACACCAATCTACATTGGGCCAGCGTGGTGGGAAATATCCCAAATCCCTTCATATGAATCCCTACATACGACAGCCACTCATGCCAGCCATGCTGCCTCTATGTAGAGATCTTTGGTGGAAGCCTATGTCCAGCAGTGGACATCTATCGGCTGAGGATGAAGATGATGATGATATATGTCATATTTATTAAAATATAATAAACATATAATATTTCACAGGAAGATGGATCGACGATCTCTCGTAGCTCGTAAGGACACGAATGCGCTTGACCGATTGTTGTGGGAATCTTTGGGGAAAGCCTATGTCCAGCAGTGGACCTCTGTTATAGCTACATACGTTTCATTTGCACTCATGTGGGCAAAATGTGTGTATGGGTCCACATTAATACCTTTCGTGGACATCGGCCGACTCGCACTTGACCGGCGTTGTTAACTGCTTTGACTCTTGAGGATAGGCTTTATTATCATACAATAAACAATGCTTTATTATTATTTTTTTTTAATAATTGACGAGACCATCGGGACATTTACTTGATAGTAGGTGATACGCCTGCCCATAACGTGATGCTAGGTAGGATAACATACTGCACCACATTGGGCTCATCGTCGGAGACAGGATGTTGAGTATCGTTACCTCAGTAATTACACTAGTTACAACGACCTTCTAACTGGAACACAGTACTGTTTAACAGCGGGAATGGGCGCTGCGGTGGTACCTACCTAGACGGTCTCCGGCAACGGAGATCTATCCTCAGTAAGTATATAATTAAAGCAATCTATTAAGAAGTACAATGTCCAGCAGTGGACAGTGATGGGCCGAAATGATGATGATGATCATGACAAAGTATATAAGATATTCATTTCAACTTGAAGCTTTCTATTTTGGGGTCAATAGCCATTAAGATGTTCTCCACATTGTATGGTGTATCTGGAAGTAAAAATAAAAATTAGCTTCGTCAAAAAGTCTAGAATCAAAGATCGTCTCAGGTTACTGTTTTCCGGTTTGAAAGGCGCTCTAGCTAGTAACGCTTTCCATTTTGTATTAAAGCTACGAGCATAATATAGCTCGGTGTACATGATCCTCACGAGCACCATATTATTATGGATGGGCACTGAGCATCAGGTTAACGTCTGACTTACTTTTTCAAGCAATTAAAAAAAAAAAACTTGTCCGTTGTCCAGTTTAACGTTTATGTGACCTTGGAATCGAACCAGTGAGGTCCACATTTTGTAAGCAATCAACTTTAGTACTTCTTACCAATGTGAAGCCAATCAGTGTCATTGTGACCGAATTCGGTCCTTGCCTCGAGGATTGCTTCGTGAAGAGCGAATGTCACCACCACGGACATCACGAGCGCCGGTTCACCAGTAGCTGGTATTAAGAGAAGTAGTAATCTTTATCTTCTCCGACTTACACATATTCCTCTATGAAGAATGATAACTGGACTAGGTCTCCAGCCATTACGGAGGAATTACAGAGTAGTAAAAGTCGACTACGATAATCTAGAAGGTATTAATGTGTAAAAATCTTCCACAAATCCTGATCTCCGCCTAGGATGTTGTGAATCTTTCTGATGAGTTTCCTCTCTCCATGCTTATTAAAAATTTTAATGATTTGGAAATGCGGCGCTATTTCTGTCTGGGATACATCCGCCACAGGCACGAAGAACCTACATTATGTATTTGGAGTATGGAACTACATAACCCTGGTATCACCTTTCGAGCGGAGTACGCCGGCTTCATTGGCGGAGTTGTGCCGGAAGCTGATCCGGAAGTCGATGGGCACGTCGAGCGCGCCGGGCGGCTTGTATGTCCAGGTGCGATTGGTCAGCAGCCGGCCCGATTTATCGTACACCAGCCTCTCGCTCGTCCACAGCCCCAACCCCATCACGAAAGCACCTTCGATCTGACAGCAGATTGATTTTAATTTCACGGTACAATAAAAATTATAGAACGTATAGATTACAATTCCTGAATTACCTGTCCTATATCGATGTTCGGGCTGATGCTCTGGCCGGTGTCCTCGAGGATGTCGACGCGGATGAGCTGGTGCTGCCCGGTGAGCACGTCCAGATACACCTCTGCAGAGCACACGCCGTAAACGTCATACCCCAGTAGGGAGTCCAACGATGACATCATCGAGTTCGTTTGCAGGTTCACACCTGAATGCAAGATTTTTTTTATTAATAACCCAACCTAACCACCATGTTGCTGTGGCTAAGTCGGTTTCCATGTAACACTGAACGCTGGTTTATTTCCGAGTTGACATGAATGTGAACAACAATAGGGTTTTTTCACGTCTGTCTAGTTGCTAGTCGTAACAACCACCCTGCTCCAACTTCCGTTGGAAAAGGAATTTTGTAAAACCTGTAACCTATACTCAGCAAAAGAAATATTCCTACCAAATGTTAAGTCTCCAGGCCTCATAATTCCAGGGATATCATGATGAGTCTCTTACATAGGGGGAAATCTAATATATATAGAGGATATGCCGCCATAACACTGCTGTATTCAGGCAGACAACAAATGAGAACCAGAGTATTCTTGGCGATTTTCATCATCAACAACCACATTTTCACCATCGCTTGTCTCAAACATTGTTATATATGACTCCGTACCGTTTTCATACGATTTCTTAACTACTTCCTCCCAAGTTGGCTCTATCATGCTACTCCTCGCAGGCTCCAGTCTCTTTAGCAGCTCTTTACACGCTTTCACTGCAGCGTAAGAGACGCACTCGCTGGTGATGCTGCCGTTGCTCGCCATCGAGTTGGGTGAAACAAACGTATCAGACCCTCTGACTGTCACCTTTTCCATCGGCACCTTCAGCGTGTACGCGCACACTTGGGCGACCTTTGTATTTATGCCCTGGCCCATCTCTATGCCCCCGTGGGATATCAGGACCGAACCGTCCGCGTGGTACACGGACACCGTCACCGGATAGTTGCCGGAGTAGCTGACGGGAAAGGACATGATGGTCAGTTTGAGTGCGCGCTTCTTCCACGCGTTCAACGCGTTGTGCTTCGCGATATCAGACTTTCTGTCGTCGTAGTTGGTGTCCATTTTGAATGTGGCTATCATTTCCTTGAGCGCGCTGTTCTTGGCCGCGAGGTTCGTTATCCTGACATCAACCGGATCTTTTTTGGTTGCATGTCCAACGCGCTCCATTATGTGCTCCATAATGGCGGCCGCTTCAGTAGTACCTGAATCCAAAAAAAAAGTTTGCAAAAATACTCGTAACGTATTTAGTATTATTGACCTTACATAACTACGTCTTATAACCTTCAGATCCAACTCACCAGGTGCCCTGCACCAGGTATTTGACGCCTTGTCGGTGATAACGCTGTACCCAGTGATCAGGTACCGCGAAGTGTCGTAAAGGTTTCGCAATGCGTCCGCTATGCCCGAGCCGGAAGTGTCGTTGTATGAGCATCCGCAGTCAGTGTAGTACGTCAGCTCCAGATACTGGATCAACCCGTCCTCATTTACTCCGACCTGAACAGATAAAACGGTTCAAATGTTTTGACCCTTATAGACCTGACTGATATGGATACACAGTCGTTGGTAAAATTTATATAATAATAATTCACTTTACCGTTTATGGTTAAATCACATTCCTCTTCTCAGCCATCATGCTTTATGTCACGAGGGTTCCTGGTGCAATTCTGAGGTCATATGTGAAGAGCTTCATTTGGTATGTGGGTTTTTTAACTAATCTATCTAGCCACCACTGACGCATGAATGAAAAATGAATATGAAATCCGCTGCCATAAAAGCATTACTGTGTTCCGACTCAATATACCTGAGTCAGAGTATTTTGGGTTTCTTCGCCATCTTCGACCTCATTATCACTTAACACCATGTGAAATTATAGTCAACTTAAATTTTTTTCTTATTCAATAAAAACCAGGTGCCCTCGCATTCTTGTCATGCCTGCTGAATCAAAAATTATAAATAGTGTAAATATTTCAACATTTACTTGTAGTAACTACCTCGTATTGAAACTCGCAGGCCGACCTCTTTCCCACTGCAGCCATGTTGTCGGGGAGAGACAGCACGAGCTCGGCGGGGCGCTGCAGCTTGTGCGCGACGAGTGCGCACGCGCACGCGATCAGCGACGAACGCGACGCTTTGCCACCGTACCCACCGCCCAAGCGTGGGGCCGACACCTCAACACTGTGAATTGAACAGAAGAATACTAATGACTGAAAATTTCTTAATTACTTTCAATTAGCGACATTAGCCACTGAACATTCAACTTACCAGTTCAGCGGCAGGTCAAGCATCTTGGCGACGGCGACGTGGACCAGGTCCATCCACTGTGTAGCGCTGCGCAGCTTCAGGCCGCGGGATGTCGGCTCCGCGGCACAACTCTGCAACTCCATGGTGTAGTGGTATTGGTCCGGCACCACGTACTTGCCCCGCACCACTTGCGTTATGTCATTTCCGCGATCGGTTGGTGTGATCGTGACATCTTTCCGGATCTGATGTTTGAGACACAAATATTAGTAGTTGGCTTGTATTAATAAAGTTCAAATCCTGAATTTTTGGCCAGTTCGGGCTACGACGAGGAAGAGGCTAGACGAAGACGGCGTATACCGTATGATAAACAAACGAGTTAGGATGTCTACACAGCACCACTACGCTTGTTGCCTTGAGACAAATTGTTAGATTTCGATATACTAGTGACAAGTAAACCCTAAGGATGAGGAGGCAAAAAGGATAATTTTGCTCCCTTATTAATATATTTAATTAAATTTTAATATATTTAATTACATTTTAAAAATGTTAATTAATTGAATAATTAAACAGTGTACAGACTTGCGTGCAAAACCTAGCTATTTAAATAACTCAAAAGCTACCAACACTAAGCCAGTACTTTGGTGTGAACTCACCCTTTTGTCTTTATCGGGCGCCGCCAGGACAGCGTCAATCGTCAGGAGCGGAAGTCCTATTTTTTTATAACTAACTTTCACCATATTAGCAGCTTTCTGCGCTAGTTTGCTATTCACTGCAACCACGACACCGAGAGGCTGGCCATAGTACAATACTTTCGAGCTGGCGAGGACTTCCTCCTCATCTTCCTGCCACGGCACTTCAAGTGGTGTGAAGCAGTTCTTGCCCGGGATGTCTTTAGCTGAGAAGAACGCTAGCACTCCATGTAATTTCTGGAAAGAGCACGTAAACAAGGCTATACTTCACCTTCTGAATATCATCATCAGCCGATAGACGTCCACTGCTGGACATGGGCCTTCTCCAAATTCTACAGGCAACATGGCCTCCGCTACCGCCAGGAACTAGAGGGCGTCGTTTTTTGGGGCTTATAAAGAAGAGTTTGAGCATTTCCCACCACGCTGACCCAATGCGGGTTGATGGGAGCCAGAGCCTCGTTTGTCAACTAGCAGTGTGCACCACGAGCAGGTGAGGTTGGCTTGGGTCCCGTGGGTTGTTGTGCGGGACCCCTTACACCCCTTCTAAATATAATTGATGATAAATATCTTCAATAGGCCTTATAAATAGACTCATAGATTTTAGACCATGGTCAGCCAAGATGTCTATCGCCTGATGATGATGATGAATTAAGTACTTTTAAAGACGTATGAACGGGATGGGTTTTAATGGACATATTTCAAAGAATGTTTCCACTCATTGTTCCTTAACACTAAATGACTCCAATGAATTTGAGGTCAAGCCTGAATCAAACGCTTACCAATGCGTCACTGGGGTCAATAGCCTCGATGTCACCAATCGCCACTTTGGACAGCACCAAAGCGACTTTCACTTCGCGGGCGGATAAATGGACGTCGCAAGCGTACTTCACCTCCCCTGAACACTACAAAACCAAAAATAGAAGGTTACATGAAATCAACATCAGCCGATAGACGTCCACTGCTGGACATAGGCCTCCCCCGAAGATCTCCACGTCGATCGTTCCCGCGTTGCTCGCATCCAGTGGGTTCCCGTGAATCTCACCAGATCGTCGGACCACCTTGCGGGAGGCCTCCGAATAGTACGTCTACCCCTGGTTCCGACAGTCAGCATGACCTCCGGTACCGCCGGGCACTAGGAGCTGTCGATTATAGAGGTTCATTTGAGGGAAGTTGGGCCATTTCCCACCACGCTGGCCCAACCTCGTCTGTTGACTAACTGAGTGAACCACAAGAAGGCGAAGTCCCGTGAGGTGTTGTGTGGGACCCCTTACAAAACTAATACTGAAATATGTTATACAAATAATAGCCTTCTTAAGGTTCCCACTGCTGGGACTATAAGCAAATTGCTTCCACATGATTAGCGATGTCAATCAATTTATGCTTTCTATAATTTGATGGAGTATTTTCTGAAATCGCTTCATTTCTGTAAACTCGGTATGCTATTGAGAATTTATTCCAATTTAGTCGCCTTTAACAAACACAGTTGTCTGTGGAGATATTTCATTCAGTTCCACACATGAGGGTCACGGTCAAATTTCGAACCTGGGTCAACGCCTCCAACTTCTGCACAGGTTGGTTCAGAGGCCACAGCGACTTGTCCGTGTCGAATGTTTGAATGCCGCTCGATATCGGACGGTGCAGTAGACTTCCACCGGATATGTACCTGGAGTTCACTTTCGGCGCCTGCGATAATATTGCCTGGAGGACAATAAGGATATTTTTTTTTAAATCAAGTGTAAATCTTATCGTATACCATCTTCTAATCTGATGGCTATCGCAATGGTGGCAATATTATAAATGTGGCAGCATCGCTGTTCCGACTCTGATTGTATGAGAGTCAGAGTATTCTGAGTTTCTTCGCCATCTTCAGCCTCATTGTCACTTAAAATCATGTGATATTAAAGACGTGTTAAGCCATTGTAGATTAAAAAAAAACAACAACATTAGATATACGCACCTTATAAAACGAACCCAGCGCAATGCTCTTCCTGCAGTGACCAGAAAATTCCGGTGGCATGTCAAGAGGTTTAACCTCATCATTCAATTTAATCAAAGCTTTCTGAACTACTTCCTCTTTATATATATTTTCACCTATCAGGAGTTTCTCCGTACCCCTCGCTCTTATGAAGTCAGGTGCTATGTTGCCGAATACGATGCAGCAGGACGTCACCGCGTTTGAAGAGTCCAGGTGGAAAAGGAAACCTGCGTTGACTATCGCGTGGGCGTTCTGTGCTCGCGGCATTATCTGCAAAAGACCAGATAATTTCTCAAAGTTTTTTTTAATAAGAATTAATTGGTCTTGTGAGGACTGCGATGACTGGTGTCCTGACGTTATCATCATCACAGAATACCTTTAACTTTTTAATTATTGTTTACAGGCCCATCTACGCAAAATGACTTCACTGTATCTTAAAGTCTTCTGGTCTACTTGGCGTTTGATTTAATTATATTAATAATAATTGTATAAGGGGTGTAAGGGGTCCCGCATAACAACTCACGGAACCCAAGCCAACCTCACCTGCTCGTGGTGTACCTGGCTAATCAACAAACGAGGCTCTGGCTCTCACCAACCCGCATTGGGCCCACGTGGTGGGAAACGGCTCAAATCCGCCACAAACAATGACTCCTAGTGCCCGGCGGTACCGGAGGCCAAGCTGACTGCGTAGACCGTCGATCTGGTGAAAGTCGCGGGAAGCCGTTGGACGCGGGCGGCGCAGGACCGATCGTTGTAGAGACCTTTGACGGAGGCCTATGTCCAGCACTGCACGTCTATCCACTAATGATGATATTAATAATGGGAGCCTTAGCTGTCGGTATTACCAAATCCTATTCCACAAGATTAGGATGTTGGTATACTTCTTTATGATTTCAAGTTTTTTAAAGCTGTCTTTTTTTAAAAAAAAACAGTTCGCGCTAGTGTTAACTGTTTATATAGCAAATGCTATCTTATTTTTGATAAAGCGACGAAACGACTTTCAACTGATGATCTTATATGGCAGGTAACGCCCACTGCTGGTAATAGGCCTGCCTCAATGATCGTCGGTTATTGGGTGATTAGACCCTCGTGTGCTCTTTAGCAGGTTACACCACATGCAGGTCAGTTTGACTCGGACTCCGTAAAATGTTGGGCGGAACCTCTAAAACCCTAACTGATGGTAAGTAATACTAATACACATAGCCATGTAGAAACGGAACACAGTGGCTGAAGAACTTCAGAAAGTATAGGAACAGATGTAACATCCACACCTTGTATGTACGTATCACGTTGCTGAGCGACAGAGGTGGTAACTTCACGTCCAATATCAACTTATCCCTCAGGTCCAGCTTCAAAAAGTCGGCCATCTTAAATTCGCTTTTACGCAGCTTGTTGTCCACTGAAATTAAAAAACAATTACATCAAATAATCTACTTTTACTGGAAGTTCATCTTGCAGCACCTATTTCTTCGCGCCGAACGCTTTCGCACATCTCCGCAACCCTGCCCGCGCCGGCTACACGCGTATCCCCCACCTCAGGTGGGAAAGACCCCCTTTCTACCTCTGTAAAGGCGCGCCGAAACATACAGCGCGCTCTCTTCTTTTCGGATCCCCCCGAATCCCTTACCCAGAGGCCATGCAAACCAAAACAGAATACTCTTTCAGCTCTTTGCAGTGGATCTAGTTTTGGGCTACGCCGTTGACGGTTGGTTGACCATTACACAGCCGCGCAGATTAGGAAGAGCGGCAGAACGCAACACCGACTGTCCTCTCCCTCCGCGTCTTCAGCACGGCTGCGAAGAGCATTGTAAGTCTGCCCTTGCAGCCAGTGTACATCATCCTAAAGTAACATTTTATGGTGATGCTTTGTT
Source organism: Ornithoptera alexandrae (assembly GCA_029030555.1). Classification (NCBI taxonomy): domain Eukaryota; kingdom Metazoa; phylum Arthropoda; class Insecta; order Lepidoptera; family Papilionidae; genus Ornithoptera; species Ornithoptera alexandrae. The sequence continues at coordinate 1,664,008 of JARDVY010000007.1, read as the reverse complement.
CACTCACCATCTAGTGAATGTCGCACTGGTCTCGTTGAAGTAACTGCTTTATTACAAACTTAGTGATGTGTAAGAAACTATTAATGGAGTCATACCTATTGTGACCATAGCTTGGACAGTCTGGAATAACAGGAATATGTCAGACGGAAACAAAGGATGCGCATTTTTCATTGCCAGGTTTCCACCAATAGTACCAATCTGGAAAAAAAAAGTATTCTTATTTACCATAAACTGGAAGACGTAGTCGCCTAATAATTGTTGACAGAGAAGGCGACTGATTGAGTCTTTGTGAACGACTGACAAAGCTATAGCCAGGCCTGGGTGTGCTTAATAATGTAAGGCACTGGTGCAATACGTAGATCACGAGGCCCCTCGGAACGGACTGAGGTTCACCATCTAGTTTTTATGGGTTAATATCCCTTATTACTCTGACTTCCCTTAAAGCAGAGCAGTAGCAGAAGCATCGTTAGCAGATCCCTCTTCTCATAACAAAAAAGGTACCAAGTTCATCTCCGAAAGTTCCAGAATGAGAATATTTATGTATGAGTATCAGTATATTGAAACCAATCCTAAGAACGAGTATATTTTTTAAATATTTTAACCTATTGACAGCGCTGATGATTACATGAAACTTCAACACCTACTTACATTCCTAACAGGAACGTGAGCCACCAGGTCCAGGTGTTGGTAGAAATGCTCCAGATATTGGAAATCCTGATTCGTTTGGGCGTACTCCTTAAACTCTCTCATTGTCTCTGTTAGACTCTTTCCAGATCCTAACACCAAATTCCCTGATCTTGTTGTCTCCTTAAGACTTTCGATGGACGATATATCGATGTGGACTCGTGGCTCTTCAGTTATTGGAAATACTCCTTAAAAAAAAATAACCGTAGTAACCACAATAATTGCTAATAAAGATTTATCTCCTGTAGACCTATAAGTTCATGACGATTTAGCCGAAGATTCATCAAAGAGGACAGATCCATCCTTGAGAAATACATATGTCTAATAGTAGACAAACTTGATAGTCCAGGGGGATCTGAACAGTCCTAATGATGTAAGTGCCATTCTGTAAAATTCTGAAAGTCGCTGTGGCTAGCAACTTCAGCTGTTCGTTAGTCCAGTAATGTTACTAATATTACTACCCCTCCAACAGGTTCTCGCCTTGTCGTGGCGGAGGGTCTTAGTAACCGTGGCGCCCAACACGGTGAAGCTAAGTGGAAGCCACCCGGCCAGCCCGCGGCGAAGGACTGGCCGAAGCGGCCGTTTCAGGTTCGAGCACGGGTTGGATAACTGGAGCTCACCGGAGCGGCTGTATGCTGTCCTAGCGGTCAGGCTGCAGGGGCGGTTTCATACCGCCCCTCGCAGCCGAGGTGGGGTCGCGGAGGGAGTACCCTCTACGGCCAACCGGTGTCGCACTGGCGATGCGGGGCGGTGGGACCGCAGGGGAAGAAGAGTGTCGGTATTGCGAAGCGCCATTCTCCCTATCCTCCGCGGCCGTTGACGGGTAGCGGCGGGCCTAACATCTCTCCGCCGCGGGGAGCCGGGAGAGGTTTTCTCTAGTGGCTCCCGTGGCTTCTGGGCGACAGGTTCGGGGGAACCGGTCGCCCGCGCGCGATGAGGTCGAGGAGGGGGCGCGCTGCATGTTCCGGCGCGCCCTGAAATGGGAGGGTTCATCCCTCCCTCCCGAGATGGGGCCACGCAAGCGGCCAGCGCCAGCAGGGTTGCGGTTGAGTGCGCACCCGCGTTCCCATAATCCTGCCATCATGGCGATGAGGAGGAACATCGTGGGGGTTTTAGTCGGTGCAAGTCCGACATAACCCGTCCTTGCCCCTGCGAGGACGAGTATGCGTAGGCATTTCCCCCACGTAAAACAAAAAAAAAATATTACTAGAGTAATTAACAACAACTTTGAAAGGAAATTCTCTGGTAAGAGGAAGAAAGAATAGATGATCAGATTTATATCAATATTTCTCCATATGATAACACATGTTAATATAAGCATAACAGCAAGTTCTTTTTTATAAAAAAAAAATATATTTATGGAACCCACTGGATGCGAGCAGCGCGGGACCGATCGTTATGAATACCTTTGGGGAGGCCTATGTGCAGCAGTGAACGTCTATCGGCTGATGATGATGATACATATATAAGAGATCTCACCTATGCAGAGACTCGTCGCGATATCTATGGAACCATAAGACTTGGAGACTTGAAATTTGGTAGGAATATTCCTTTTGCCGAGTACAGGGCAGCTGAGAATGATTTTATAGAATTCCTTCCCTAAAGGGAGTTGCAGGGGTGTATAACCAGCCAAGCTGGAGTAAAGACAGATACTAATATCTAAGCTTATTGAATAAGTTATCATACTTACCTTTACCGGTATTTCCGGCGATCAGTCGATAACTATTGATGCCTTCTTTTGATAATATCTAAAACAAAATTTATGATGTAAAATGACATATTCATGTCATTTTACATGTATCAGTAGCTAAGTAAACGGAAATCCCAGATTCATCTCCTGGGCTATATCGTGGGTTGCATCAAACCCGCCTATCACTAACGTTGTGTACCTACCGCCATAGCAGAATTACAGGGTTGAAGCTGTCAACATATAAGAGCCAGAGTATTGTTAATGTCCATGCTTCCCCATCTATTTCTTTATTATCATCATCAGCCGATAGACATCCACTGCTGAACATAGGTCTCCACAAAATATCTTCGCACACAGTCAGCATGGCATTCGTTCCCGCTGGGCACTAGGGGTTGTCGTATCTAAGGATTCATATGGTGGGATTTGGACCATTTCCCACCGCGTTGACCCAATGCGGGTTGGTGGAAATCAGAGCCTCGATTGTTAATTAGCAGGGTGCACCACGAGTAGGTAAGGTTGGCTCTAGTCCCATGAGTTGTTGTGCGAGTCCCCTTACACCCCCTTTTTCCCCACCAATTCCTATTTATTGGGTATTTTTCGTAATCGTTGTAAGCTTTTTGGACAAATAAACAGTTTCTTACTTTTCTTCGGCAACAACCTGTGTAACTTAATGGTGGACCCAACTCATTACCTTGAAGACATCCTGGACACTGAACGCTTTGTACCAGCGATTCGTATTCAAATCAACGTGTAACATGGACTGTTCCGGATTCTCAATGACGCACCATTCATCATCTAGCGAATCGCATTTCTCTAATGGCTTTTTCAGGCATTTCATTTGATGTAGATCTTCCATATCCTGAAAATTTATGGAGTTTTTTTGATCTATTTACAATTATAAGAAAAGCAGCTGCCATTTACCTGAAATTATTCCCTTCATAATCATCAGCCGATAGACATCTATTGCTTAATATGAGCCTTTTACAAATATCTCTATTTGGACCAGTTCTACACCGAGGGCATGGCATGATTTTTTTTATTTATTTATTTTGTTTTACAGAGGACGAATAATGTCTAGGTGGCATTATATGCTAGTTAACCCTGGTAGATACAGAAATGTTGAAGACAGGGGATGAAATAAAATAATTATTGATCTACTTTGTAGAGTGGGTTATTTAGCACAACGTCTACTTCTAATATTGTCTTAGTCGCCTTTTAAGTCACGCCGTGAACAGAGGTGGTGCTGTGTCTTTAGTGCCACCTGTATTCATGATATCATAGCCCTCATTACGGAGTATCCATTCATACTGCATAACCCAAAACCGCTATAATCTAGGGTTAGGTTAGTGACCAGGCAGCCCTGTAGTCTCGGGCTAGTAAGAATAGGACTAAGATAAGTCCTGCCTGTCGTAGAAGGCGACTAAAAGGGTCTAAGACTTTCGCGAGTCTTGTCTCCGTGCGACAGCATATCCCTCAACCATTGTGCCTAAGAGGGTTTAGATTCTCTTTAGAGACGTGTAAAAGAGAGTGTAGAGGGGTACCGGTGCGTTCTATAGGAGATTCCGGAGCCTCTCTGAATGCACCGATGCAGACCACCGAGGGGTTTTAGTGAGTAAGAATCTCACATAACCCTGACTTTCTCCCTAGAAGAAAGGTATCTTTTGAACATTTCTCACCCGAACCCAAAATAAAAAAAAGTTTAGTTACCTGAAATTTAAATGTGTATTATTTTCTTAAACTACACTATATGTTTAGTATTCTCACTTGTATTGCCACTTCCACTTCCGTCTCCAGATCAGTGGCGAAGCTCTTGAACGCGTCCAGTATCGGCCTGTAGCCGGTACAGCGGCACATGTTCCCGCCGAACGAGCGCTCTATCTCCTTCGTAGACAATTTCTTACGCGAGCCTTTGTACAAACTAAGAGGGAAAAGGAAGAGTAAGAGAAGGAAAATAATCATAAATATATTTAAATACTAAGCACCAATCTATTTTGGTTAAGTTATTCATAATTTTTTTATTTTTATTAGCATACTCTCATTAAATAAAATTCTCATTAAGAGGAAGAAAAATTGTTGTCTTTTAATAATCATGTAGTCATTCACATACAGCATACTAAGTGAATGTTAATTTGATATAGCAAACATACACTACAACTTTATATACGTATAAATAAGGGTGTAAGGAGTCCCGCACAACAATTCACGGGACCCAAGCCAATCTCTCCTGCTCATGGTGCACCCTGCTAATCTACAAACGAAGCGCTGGCTCCCGCCAACACGCATTGGGCCAGCGTGGTAGGAAATGGTCTAAATGTTCCCATTTGAACCCCTATATACGACAGCCCCTAGTGCCCAGCGGCACCGGAGGCCATGCTGATTATATGTGAAGATCTTTGGGGGAGACCTATGTCCAATAGTGGACGTCTATCGGCTGATAATGATGATATATATATATATATACATATAACCAGTTAGAAATAGATTTCATTATCCAAATATATATTAGTCCAAATCAAGATTTTTTTAAAGAATAACTATCTACGAGTAGATAACCTTTTATATCATCATTATCAGCCTTTGTTTATCCACTGCTGGATATAAACCTTCCCCAATGTCTTCCACCACCACCACTTCGGACCTCCTTGATGATGTCTTCGGTCCATCTGGAGGGAGTGCGTCCTACACTTCTACGACCTGTATGCGGCCTCCACTCCAAGACTATTCTCCTCCATCGACCGTCATAGACACGACAGACATGGCCAGCCCACTGCCACTTCAGCTTGCAGATTTTGAGAGCTACGTCGTTCCGAATTTTGTTCCTTGGAGAAATGGCAAGCATAGCTCTCTGTGCTACTTTGAATCGGTGGACCAGCCCATTGGTCTGGTGCCATGTCTCTGCGCCGTTAGTAAGGATGGGGAGGACGTACCGATGAAAGATTTTCGTCTTGAGATATTAGAGTATTTGCGAGGTGAAGTGAGGTGCTTATATATGCGATTTTGTTTTTGTGTATGTGTTTTAATGTTGTATATGAATATTAGCAGCATTGGCACGAATTTAATGATATATATATATATATAATGTGGACTAACATACAAATAAATTGATGTCGCAGCTTCAACCGACGAGAGCGATTCTGAACCAATTCATGGCAAGAAGATGCGCGCTATTAATTACGACAGATAGCGTATTAATAGTGAATAATTGAAAATTAAATATTTTTGAAATATGTGTTTTCTGTGTATATTAAATCACATCATTTCATTTCACCAAATCACTTTTATCATCATCAGTTGATAGACGTCCACCGCTAGATATAGGCCTCGCCCAAAGAATCCCACAACGACTGGGTAGGAATTCATATAGAAAGATTTGAGCCATTTGTCACCACGCTGGAACAATGCAGGTTGGCGGGAGCCAGAACCTTGTTTGTTGATTAGTAGGATGCACCACGAACAGACGAGGTATTTGTTTTGAAATAATTTTCGCGCCTGTTTCGTAAATCGATACATTTTCTATGTGCGACGGTCGGACGGACGGTGTGTAGGGTCCCTAACCAGCGCACAAAAACAGGTCATACTTTATACCAATATACAAATGTGGATACCTGTACATATTCATAATCCACCCCGGTGTGCAGTAGCCGCATTGCGTGCCGTTGAACATAGCGAGTCGGGTTTGAAGCGGGTGGTAGCCGACGCCGCGCCCGCCGACGCCCTCTATCGTCGTTATCTCCCACGTGTGACATGACAGGACGTGGACTAAGCACTGAAACAAGTACACACATGCTCACAGTCCCTGGTTCGACCTCGAAGCTCTGGAATTTTGGTAGCAGCACATGTAAATCTGCCGCCACAACAGCATCGCTTTGCTTTCCGATATCGACCTATTACTATTGAGATGTTGATAACAATGCGACGCTAGTTAGGATGATGACACTGCATCACACTGTTTTTCTTTTTGGACAAAGCCTCTCGAGCAACCGACATGCAATGTTATAAAAAAGTTAACAATTGAGTTTACCATTGCGAGTTGTTTTTTTTTTGTGTAATTAACTGCAGGTTTATGACGGATACGATGGAAAATTTACACAGGTGTGAAATCGATGTGGTTATGTGACGATCGCTTGGGGGTCACCTTGGCCACTAGGGCCACTACTTTTTTCACCTATTGTGTAATATTTCAAAATCGCTCACATTTCGCTTCCACTACCTCGGTACCACGGCGTTAAACAACAAGTCGATGCTCCGAATTTTTTTTTGTATTAACTCCTATCCTCAAAACTTAGTGGCTGGTAGCTGGGTTACTTGCAGCTGAAGTTGCGTTCACCAATATAGTAGGGCTTTGTAGTTTAGCTCTTGTAAATAAATCACGTGTTCTTCAAACAGTACCCATGTATCCTCCTAAAGTTCACTTTTTTGTTTTATTAACGTGGGGGAATTGCCTGAGCATACCTTTGCAGGGGCAAGGACAGGTTATGTCGGACTTGCACCGACTAAAACCCTCACGATGTTGCAACTCGTCGCCTGATGGCGGGTTTACGGGAACGCTTTCGCGCCATCCGCGACCCCGCCGGCGCTAGCCACTTACGTAATCCCACCTCAAGAGGAAGGGAAAAACCCTTCCTTTCCACCACCGTAAAAGCAAGCCGGTACATGCAGCGCGGCCCCTCCTCGGCCTCTTGCAATCGCGCGGGCAACGGATTTCCCTGAACCCGTCACCCGAAGGCCATGAGAGCCAAGAGAGAAAACTCTCTCGGCTCCTTGCGGCGGATACAATGTTGGGCCCGCCGCCATCCATTATACGGCCGCGGAGGATAGGGAGAACGACGCATTGTTATACCGACACTCCTCTTCCCTCGCGGCCCCACCGCTGCCGCATCGTCGTTGCGACACAAGTTAGTCGCAAAGGGTACTCCCTCCGCGACTCAACCTCGGCTGCAAGAAGCAGCATAAAGCCGCCCCTGCGGCCTGGCCGCAAAGGCTAGCATAAAGTCGTCCCTGCAGCCCACCGGCCGCATCCGTGGTGAGCTTAGTGCTTTAACCCGGAGCGGCCGCCTCGGGCCGGCCTTTCGCCAGCCGGATAGGTCCCTCTTCACTTCACCGTGGGCGACCCAGCTACGGATACTAAGCCCCTCCGCAACGACAAGGCGGGAACCTGTCGAGGGGCCTAAAATTCACTTCAGATATATACAGTCAACTCCTCTAGCGTAGGAATCTAAGTGATTTCTAGATCATGACGCCCAGTCTTTTATACTTAATTGACTATTTGAGAACGCGACACCACACCGCGCTCTGGTTTCCTTCAACGTATTGTATGAATAAACAAATTAATAACTCTACATTTATTTATAAACATAGGCATCAGATTTGGTTGTTTAGTTTTCGATTGTCAGGAGAGAGGAGGACGACGGCATAGCAAAGATCGTCTGTCCGCACCGGCGTCGCAACGGCACTCCTGTGGTGCTGGATACACTTCGTGCAGTGTACGTCATCCTACCTTAAAGGCAGGCGTACCACTCAATACCAAGTGGACTTCCCGCTCGTCTCGTCGAATGAAACGCGTTCTTTACTATCTTACTAATGGACGTATCATGATGTGATTATTAGTAGTTAGTAAGTCGTAAAGCACATTTCAAGAGATACATACAGAGTTGACAGCGAATACACTCTTCTCTTTAGTGGATGGGTTCAGCAGGGCAACGGAGACCACGCATGCACCGCAGCCGCCCTCCTGGCACATGTACTTGGTGCCGAAGAGGCCGAGGTAGTTGCGAAGGTAGTCGTTCAGCGACGTGGAAGGTCCGACATCAGATCCAGCTAAAGTGTATGATAAACTTTAATATATTGAACAGATAGCTATATTATATATATACATATGTATATAGTAGTTCACTGGCCTAATGGTCAGAGCGTGCCTTCATTCCGAAGGTTGCGGGTTCGAATCTTGGCATGTAGCGATAACTTTAATATTTAAGTTATGTATATTTGTGAACTTTAGTAACATCTTGAAGAAACCTGCACATGAATTAGAGTTTATTTTAAGGTGTGTGTGACGTCACCAATCTGCATTGGGCCCGCGTGGTGACTGTGGCCCAACGCCCTCATATTGAGGGTAGGCCTGTGCCCCAACAGTGGGGACGTAATCTGGCTGTTATGAATGAATGAAAAATATGTATATAAGAGATTTCTAATTATATAGTGGATCATTAACAGGCCGCGGATCCGGGTCCACGAGCCCATTATCAGATAAGCTGTAAGAGTCGACTTGGCTTGCAGGGCTTACATCATCACGATATCTCTGGAACCATAACGTCTAGAGACTTGAAATTTGGTAGCCGCATCTCTTTTGCCCAGTATAGGTGAACTAAAAACGGATTTTATGTAATGTCACCCTCAAAAGGAGTTGCAGTGGTGTTACGGCCAGCAAAGCGGTAAGAGGAGGGAGGGAACAACTAGTATATAATACTCTGACTTCTGGCGCACTCCATTAATATATAATGTACGTAATCAGAAACCACATTTGAACAATTCCATGATCCTATTTGCTTCATTATAAATCGAAACTTATCACTTAGAGTATGACCAGACCTGAGCCTGTATTAGTAATGAAGGATATAGGTATATCCTTCATTCAGACCTGTAGTCTCTGGCTAGTAAGAATAGGACTGAGGTAAACCCTGCCTATCGGAGAAAGGGACTAAAAGGTATAGGAGTTTCCCCCGAAAAAAACAAATATCCTTCATTACTAATGCAACACCAAGGTACAGGAGGCGATCGACGTTGAATAGTTCTGTACCTTATGCTTTGGTAGTCATAAAAATAACTACGCAAGCCAGTGTAGTTATAATAAAGGAGCCATGAGAACTTACTTAGTGTGTACCGCTGACCATTCACGGTGAAATAAATGTTATCCATTCTGCTTATCGTTATCAGCGCCGGATATTGACAGCTGAAAAACAAACAAACGAGACTATCAATATTACTACTAAGTATTTAAAAATATCTATACGTCAGTAATGACGGGAAGTAGTTAAAACATTACTGTAAAATATTCATTACTACGTCTAAGGGATTCCTTTTTAGTCATGTTGTTGAATGAAACGTAACTTCCACCAACTTATATTGAAATAAGTTCACAGTTTGAATAAAGTGTTGATAAGTCTCTCCGGTTGATGATGGTCTGGATGGACCGAAGCGTCTCCGTCAGGTTATAGGGTAAAAACATTTATGTGCTCTTTCCTTTAAAGGCACTGTAGCATTAACCTTCGAGGAGAGTCTTCAAATGTGACGCTACTTTGTCCAGGATGCCTGAAGATATAACGTTAAGTCCCGTTGCTGCAACCATTTCACTAGCTACAGAGCCCTTCAAACCGGAACAGTGGTACCCACCTATGCGGTCTGTAGCAACAGGAACTTACTATCAATTAAAGGCGAAATAGGAAACTATCAGGTAAAGGTCCTGATTATCTCCATTTTTAATGGTTTAAAATAATTTTTTTTTATCCTTTTTTCCCTAGTCCTATAACGTTGTAATTAAGATAATAATCTTTAACAATCGTACACAAGCAGAGGTGTTGATTAATGTTGGTACAGAGTAAGGTATATTTATACCACGTAATAGATCACCACAAGGCCATAGTTAATAACACCATAGACATATGACTAGTAATTATATTAATGGATCCGGTAGTCTTAGTTTAATACATGGGAAATCCAAAGTATACAATTTAAAAAAAAATTGTAGCGATTTGGGCCATTACCCACCACGCTGGCCCAATGCGACAAAACGCTTTATATAATATTCTAACTATTTAATTGCTTTTTTACGTTCACCTGATGATAAGTGACACGCGTGCCCATAACAAGGTAGCGCTTACCTCTCGATGTTAGAATTAGAGAAGCAGCTGCTCTCTAGGCAATTAAGAGAGGAGTACCCCGGGCAGAATTAAAGGACAGGGAGGTGGAACGAGTCGCTGCATTTTGCGAAACTCCACATCCGGCTGAACAAATGAGCCTGGAGCTCTAGAAACTGGAAAACAAAGTTCATCTTGATAGTCATAATATGCAAACGATCCGTATTTTCACCGATGGCAGCAAAATTGAGAGCAGTGTTGGAACAGCGCTATGTGGACTAACGATGTTGAAACTAAGACCGTCAAATTGAAGCCAGTTTACCAGGCAGAACTTGTAGTCATCAGCGAAGTTACTAAAATAGTATTAACAAGTAAAGAGAAGAGTTTCGGAATATATGGTGACTCGCGATCAGCACCGGGATCGGTCGTGAACAACAAATCAACGCACCTCGTAATTAAACAGTCGCGAACAAATATTAAAGCAAGCAAACTCCAAAACAAAGAGATTTCCTTGTTCTGGGTTAAAGCTCACGCAGGTTTAACAGGCAACGAAAGAGCTGATCATCTTGCTAAAGAGGCAGAGCAGAGATTAAAAACTAAGCCGAAATACGACCTGTGCCCGATTTCATTCATCAAACGTCACATCCGTACGGACTTGGACGAATGGAAGCGACGCTGTAAAGAAGGTAAGACAGCCAGTATCACCAACCGCTTTTTTCAGGATGCCATTGAGGCATATGGACTCATAGAAGAAATAAAAATGGACAAATTACTCACGTAAGTGCTCACGGGTCCTGGTGGATTTTCGGAGTACTTACGATCCCTGACGAGAAGAAACAATCATACCCCTGATTGTGGAGTGCAGGATGTTCGGAATAAAACGAACAGATTTAGAAATAGAGTTAGACACAATAATAGATATAAGAAATTTAAGTTAGTTTTTAGCAAAAAAAAAAAAAATAGGAACAAGTTTCTAGAATTTTATAAAGACGTTGCACAGAGAACTGTAAATAGAAATAAGTGAGTTTATATAAGCGTGTAAATTATTTAATGCACTCATTATATGTGTTGACAAGAACTCTGACCCGAGTCAGGAGATATTAGGTTAAAAAAAAAAACAAGGTAGCTCTAGTTAGGTTGGTATCCAGCGCAACGTATTGCACTCGTCGCTTGAGACAAGATGTTAATTCGCGTTACCACAGTAATTACTCTAGTTACATCAGCACCCTTCAAACCGGAACAGAGTAATGCTGTCGGCTGCAATACCGGCTGCGGTGGTAGCTAAACTGTCTACCTACCAGTAAAATTGTTTTGGTTTATATAAACACTTGACTATTGATAAGTTAACCGAGTTAGCATAACAAGCTTAATAGTACTTAGTCATTCGTCTGCGCGTTTGTCTGTCTGAAATAACATTTAACTTAATAACAAAAACTATACTTTTAATTAACTTAATATTAATTATGTTATGAACTAAGAATAAACAATGTATAAAGACAAGACGATAAGATACGGACGCTTCTGCGCCGCGCACAAGATAAAAAACAAAATGGCGGATATCGTTTGACACAAAAAAATATATCTGATACGGTACGAAAAAAATACACCGTCGTTTCCTTATCGAGGTGGTCCTTGATCCTGAGCTATAAAAATCAGTTCTTTAACGTAAACTCTTTTTTTTTATAAAAATGAAACGCTATTGATGAATGCGTCTTTATAATTAAAAAGGTATATTTATGTAAGGTGATTAAGTTACAGGTAAGTGGTGGCAATGGTGGTAGGCCTCTGTAGCCAGAGACCGTCTAAGTGGGTACCACTGCAGCTACTGTTGCCAGCTGACAAATAGTACTGTGTTCCGGTTTGAAGCATGCTGTAGCTAGTGTAATTACTGGAGTAACGAGACAACATGCTATGTCTCAAGGCGACGAGCACGAAGTGGTGCTATGTATATCATCCTAACTAGCGCCATGTTGTCATGGATAGTATCGCTTATCATCAGGTGAAAGTCTTGCTTCTCTCATCGCTTCGTCGAATTAAAAAAAAAAGATAAGTACCACCTTAGAGTAGTGTGCAAAGATTGCTGCGTTCCGGTTTGAAGGATGCTGTAGCTAGTAAAGTTACTGAAGTATCGAGAGTAACATTTTCATCATCGTCTCGTCGATTTGGTAAATAAGACAAAAACTTCTGCCAGTTGTTATTGGGGCGCAATAGTTAACTGGAGCGGTACCGCAGCCTTCGAACTTGGTCAGTCCGTCTTCTCCGCGACCTCGTGCCCACAACTTCGCATTTCACCAGAAGCCCCATGGAGACGTCTCCCCCCTAACTACACATAACTGGCGACACCAATTCGCAGTTTCCGTTCATTATCAAACAATTGATGTTTCTTACGTACGTAGGTTCTGTCAAATAACATTCAGAGTATAGTTTCTAATATAATAACAGGGACCGTGGGAGCCAGAGCCTCGTTTTGTTGATTAGCAAGGTTCATAACGAGCAGGTGTGGTTGCCTTGGGCCCCGCGAGTGGTTGTGCGGGAATCTTCAAGTTAATATTAAGTACATTATAAAATGGAGGAGAATATTCGTTTACAATATTGTTGTAATATTTAGCTATCGGCTTAACCTGTTAACCGAGCGAGACGTATGAATACGTCAAACGGAAACAAGAGCGAGTACGAGTAGGACATATAAATACGTCCTTGAAATATACGTTGCGCATTGGAACGGGCGCGACGTACTCACACGTCCTAGTGAAAGAGCTCGCGCCCGTTATATCTTCCGATTTTAAAGAGGGAATTCCCTGATTAACAGGTTAATATCCCATCATCATACAAAGCTACCAACAACTGGCCTTGGAATCGAACCTGGGATTCTTACTATAAAGTAGTAATCCCTGCGCGGGTGATGAGCTAATGAAACGCTGTATAATAACTTGATATAAACGAGTCTATAACGGTACGTAAATTTTCCTTACGTTTCCTTTCCTGGGTTTCCTTTGTTAGCCTGTCACGTGAAAACTAGTGAATGTATCGACGAGGCAGGATGGGCATTCGACGCGTGATGATCAGTAGATGGTTATAGGCTATTTATTTTTTGAATTTCATAAATACTTCATCATTTTATTTATAATTAACTTTTATAAATATTTTCGTTGCTTGTTATTTATGCGGTTCCCATAGTAACGGTTGCATAATAACAGGTAGATTTATATAAGAAGTAAACTATACTACTAATATACTTTAATATAATAAACTCGACGTAGATGTAATATTTACCAGACACTTGACAAATATTTCGTAAAGATCAGGAAAAAACCGTAATGCGATCAACTATTAAATGTTTAGTTAAATGGTGATTGATACATTTTTTTTTTACAACAAACCCACACTTGACCAGCGCGGTGGATAAATGGCCTTGACTCCTTGTGATATAAGGTTCCTGCCCTGAGTGCCTATTAATTAAATTCAATAAGAGGTCTTTTTATTATTACTATTATAAAATAAGACTTCGATTCCACTACAACCAGATTTATATATCCATGAATGTCTATAACAACGTCAGAGGTAGTACGCAGCACGACCTTTCTGGTATTGCGACTGTCCATGAGCGTCAGTGATCACTTTCCACCAGGTGAACAAACAAAAAAAAAGGAATAATTTATAATAGGTGCTTATTTGTTCCTAAATAAATATGTCCCAAAATAACTCGGCGTCACGCCCGACACCAGGCTCAACTTCACCGCCCACATTCGCGAGGCGAGAAACAAAGCGGCCCAAGTGCTGGGCAAGCTATACCCCCTGCTGTGCATAAAGAGCAAGCTCTCTCTCAGGCACAAGCTTCACCTCTACAAGGCATGCGTAAGACCTATAATGTCTTACGCCAGCGTAGTCTTCGCCCATTCGTCCGAAGCACGCCTCAAACCCCTGCAGATTCTTCAAAACCGTTTCACCCGAATGGTACCAGCGCATTATGGAACTCCACAGCGACCTCAAACTCTCGACCATTAAGGAGCACTTCAGAGAGTGCTCCGAAACATACTTCGCCAAGGTGTCATCTCACCCCAACCCTCTGGTGGCCAAAGCGGTCAACTATACGAGCCGCCCTCGAATCCTAAGATTAAAAAGCGCAGACCACTGCATGCGCTAATTCCGCCAACCCCAAGGGTCCCTCACACCACACACGAACCCACAGTCACCACACACATTTCGGACCCTACCAACACGCTCCGAATTCCGACATCACGCCGCCCTCGCTTCAGAACGCGGCGCCACAGGTACTCACACACCGCGTACACTAAGTACACCCGCGATCAGGCCCGATCCTCACCGCCCAGAGATTCCGATACAGGCGAAGGTAGTCGGGGAACAGGTCCGCGCCCGCCGCTGACGTCCGAATAGATTCGACAGAAAAACCAACAACCAGACCCACATTGTAAAATTCCGCCATCGGATACCTACACTCCAAGTAGTACACATTTTTTGTAAACAGGCCGTGGATCCGGGTCCACGAGCCCAGTGTCAGATAAGCTGTAAAAGTCGCATAGCTTGCAGCGCTGACATCGTTCGAATCCATGAAGAGCGACTTCATGTCTCAGGCGACGAGCGCAATGTAGTGCAGTATATACCATCGTAACGAGTGCATTATGAATAGGCCTATCACATACCATGAGGTGATCGTTCCCCTCATCTCTTCGCTTAATTGTATAAAAAAAAAGAATAAAACAAACTTACCTATTTATCAATCAAACATCATTATTTAAATAGAATATACTCAATGAAAACAGTTCACCAAAATGAAACGAAATAAACAATAGCGTAAATTCACAATGTTATAAATAAACAAACAAACAAAAATGAATATACAAGAAACTAATCGTTTTATTTATTTTAAGGTAAACGAACTGTAGAGGTACTGACGGTCGTGTCGATATGGTCAAGTTGTGGTCACCACGAGCCGCGCGTCGCGGTAAGAATTTAACTGTCATTATAAATGTTGCCATACCTTGTAACGAATTCCTCTGACACTCACGATAGTCATCATTGTTTTTTTAAATCAAAAATTATCTTACCACCGTCTGGTGTTGTGGTAATGTGTTACCATTAACGAACCAACAACCAACCTAAAA
Source organism: Ornithoptera alexandrae (assembly GCA_029030555.1). NCBI lineage: Eukaryota > Metazoa > Arthropoda > Insecta > Lepidoptera > Papilionidae > Ornithoptera > Ornithoptera alexandrae. The sequence continues at coordinate 1,648,658 of JARDVY010000007.1, read as the reverse complement.
ACAAACCTGTATAATATAAAATTTTTCTTAATTTCATTAATATAATGATTCAATTAAGGGATAATTGTGTTACAGGAATAAGATAAACTAAGATATAATTTTTTTTAATGTATTACTTAACACTATATATAATTTATTATTGTAATGTAATAGTTTGATGTAAAAAAAGCATTATTACTTAATTTACATAAATAAAAATACAAAGTCGAAAGATCGATTTTTTATATACAATGAAGGGACGAGACGAGCCGGACGTTTATTTGATGGTAAGTGATAAGCACGCCCATAGCAACGTGGCGCTAGTTAGGATGTTATGTACAGCACCACATTACGCTCATCGTCTTGAGAGATAAGATTTTGTCTCGTTATCCTAGTAATTTCACTAGCTACACCTTTAAAACCGAAACACAGTAATGTGTACACACTACTGTTTGTCGGCTGTAATAGACTCTGCGGTGGTGTCTACCTAGACCGTCTTCAGCAAGAGACCTATAACTAATATTTGTTCATAAAGATTAAATAAAAATAAATATTATTTAAACAACCGATATTAATATAGATATATTTTTTTTTATACTTGTAATTGCTAACAACCGGTGAAAACTTTTTATAATGGTAACACTGCTATTAGTCGCACTAGGTTTATACCGTTATAGATGAAGGCGAATACTGTAGAGCTTAGTATTTAATATAAAATGTAGTAAACACTAAATTAATACGCCGGTAGTTGTATATTTATTTTATTAGTAATATTATTCTTGTTGATACTAATAACAATATCAGTGTTTCTTAGTAATACTAATAAAGTAAATACCAATTTTTACGAAATCCTTTTTTTTAAACAATGGCTGCGATATGTCCTCCTAATGTCACGCCTAAAAACATTTTAGTTGTATAAAAGAAATATATGAAATAGGATACAAGGTAATATATGATAAAGAAATATATTAATGTGATGATATACATATATTATAACATCTTTATCGCTTGTGATCACATGTAATCACCTCCATTGCGTGCAGTCATTTACGGAGTAGACCGCATGGTGCTTACTTTCGCCCACCGCCTTCATGATGTTAAAATAAGAAAACGTAGTAAGCAAGACATTATGATAATAATGATTATCTGTAGTAATGCTGTACTAGTTCGGATGATATACACTGCATGTTTAGCTCGCCACGTTAAGACAATATATATAAATTATTACTTTACATTAAAATATATATGTTGCCATTGAAAACAATGTTGTATTGTATTGGAACCTGAGAACGTAGTGTGAAATGTTTTGGTAATCATAACATCGGAGCACTTGAGACGAATTCCTGTTAGAGTACGATAAGGATTTTGCTTTGAGGGTCTAAATCAAGCTTCGATGACGTTTGCTACAGGGACGCATTGAGGATATTTTTAAATACATCATTTATATTTTTTAATCTACAACGTTTTAATACTCAAACTGAATTTCACACGGCCTAATTAACGATGAGGCTGCGTGTTCCGGCTGATGGTGAAGCGAACCAAGTATATTTATACTCCTTTGTGGCGACAGCCGTAACATAAGACCGTGTGTTATATGAGCCTCCTAATTACACAACATGAGACCTTGGTATCAAAGCAGAGAAGGTCACGGCAGAACAGACATGACAGATGTCCATCCGCTATGGTTATCAAAGAGTACCTGAACGGACGTCCTACGATGTACCACGTTTACGGAATCTGTGACCATGTTCTTGGTCATTATCCAAGTTATTAGTTATACCGGTTCCCTCCAAGGATTGTGTATTCGTGTATTAATACTAACATGTCTGCATACGTCCCTGCGGAACCCTACCGAATACAGTTTACTTGTGTTAACTTTCGGTTGTTTATGAACAGTTCTTAAGGCACACTTGACAAGTTCCATTCCTAGTTAGTGGTTGGTCAGTGGTTCAATTGCAGTGACTTGGTTCTAACAGAGTGACCTGAAATTTAACAGAACTGGTAAATTTAATATTATATAGCTCTAGTTAGAGTAATAGAGGGGTGCAAGAGGTTCTATACAACAACTCACGGGACTCCAGCCAACCTAACCTGCTCGTGGTGCACCCTGCTAATCAACAAACGAGGCCTGGCTATCAACAACCCGCATTAGGCCAGCGTGGTGAGAAATGGCCCAAAAGCTCACATATGAACCCCAACAGTGTAGATCTTTGGGAGAGGCCTATGTCCAACAGTGGACGTCTATCAGCTGATGATCTAGTTTTATTTTAAACACTAAATTTTTAGCGGCAATAGAAAGAATCAACGTGCGTGGTAAAACAGTGTTAGAATATATATACAACGTCACATTACGTTCGTCGCCAGAATAAATAACCGTGTAATCCTCCTTACAAAGAGCTTAAACAATAACTTATATGTAAATTCATTCAGCTATAGCTTTAGTGTACTTTTTCTGGTTATTACCACCAGCAAAAATATGTAAAGTACATTTTTTAATTCGATGAATTTGAACGGATGTTTAGTCTTCTTACACCAGTAATCTTATTACCTGCAGTTCACATTGGCTCGGGATGAAATTTTAACTACTGTACTCGTATGTCAGCGGAACTGGTGGCGGCGGTGGTACCTAAACGATCTCTGATAAGCGGAAACTTTCCACTACTAAATATATATATATATATATATATATATATATATAGGAGATATTCAAAAAATTCATTGAGTCATCACAAAATCTCCGAAATTATTAGACGTAGATACTCAAAATTTAGTAGAGAATTATTTCCGCAAAGTTGCTCCAGTGACAGAGAAATTGAGGAGCAAGAGGTTAGCGTGGTACGGGCATGTTGTGCGGAGGGATGATAGACATATGACAAAGAAAGTAATGAGAATGAACGTGGATGGTTATAAGGGTAGAGGAAAAACGAAGAAAGTGTGGACGGATTTTGTGAAAGATGAGATGTGTAAGAAGAGTGTGAATTTAAATATGAGGCCTGATAGAGGGATATGGAAGAGAAGTACATAATGTGCTGACCCCACATTGTTGGGAAAAGGGCAGGATGAAGATATTGCTTCCGCCATTTAAAGGTTGGTTAAGAATGAATTTTATAAAACTTCTTCATCAAAAGGAGTTGGTGGAGTGATCATGACGGGAAAGGGCCCAGAGGGTGGCGGATTGCCGCCGGGCCGGAACATTTCTGATAAATCTAATTTATCAGGCCAGAAAAGTGGGCGAGGAACAGCTAGTATGTTGATATGTAATAGGATATTGGAAGATATTTTTATATACAACACTTTTTGATTCTCATGAGTTTTGAGGAACAGATAGGTAAAGTGTTAGGAAGATGCCAAAGGTGCTAATTATGAACATCTTCCCAATGATGCGATCATCCTGATTTTCATTTACAGGTTTCAAACACTGAAAACGTTGAATTTAATGATGACTGAGAACGAGAGACATTGCTTCTGTGTCAGGACCAACGTCAGTGCCATTCTTATTGGGATCTGTAGTTTCGTAAGTAATTACAGCTCCTTAATAATATTAATCTCCGACTCAGCCAACCTAAATAGTACACTATTATTGCTCTTGGGTTGAACCGTTAAAATAAACCGGTTTTTTTTTGTCTGAAAATAAGCTTAATTTGACAAGACCAGCGCAAGACTGTGATTTGTGGAATATATTACAAGAGACATGTCCAGCAGTGGACGTCCATCGGTTGAAAGATGATGATGATAATGAAAGATAATTTTGTAAATAATTTTATGTTTATATATTACTAGTATATAACATAAGTAAAGATATTTTGTTATGTTACTGCTTTGATTTTGTGTTTTGTGAATATAATATTTTCTTGTTTACTCTCTTTCACTTTTGTAGTTTGGCTGACAATAATGACTTTATACTTAATCAATCTCTCTTGCAGATTATTTTTGGAGTCGTGGCTATAGTTTCTGGGGCTCTACTCGGCTTGGAAGTTAAACAGAGGGAGAATGTATATTCCTCTGACACTGATCCAATACAAAACATTCTCGGGATAGAGATTAAACAAATTTCGATAAGCGCTACGTTGGTTGCCATTTTGATCGTGTCCGCGTTGGCTACATTTTTCTCCGTTCTACTTATTATTGGTGTGCTTAAGGTAATTACCGTTCAGTCAGTTTGCAAGTGTTTTACGTCTCGAAGAGCCGCGGGTACGATCCCTGCTTATCTTCTGCTTCCTGCGGTGGAAAAATGTCGTGAGCAAACAACATATTCTAAGAACAACAGCTTGCGTGGACATATAATTGTTATCATCATCTCAACTAATAGACGCCCACTAACTGACATAGGTCTCTCACAATGTTTTATATAAGGTCTAGAACTGCGTCCAGTGACTGACAGAGATTCTTAAAATGGACGTGTAACATGTCCACTGTTACATGTCCATTCTAAGAATCTCTGTGTTGAACAAGTTGGCTTCATATCCCAGTAGTAATCAAATAGATCATTCCGGTAAAAATCATTCATCCGGTTACCGTATTTCAGTTTGAAATGTGCTGAAAGTAATAAAGTTAGTTAACATCTCGTCTTAAGGCTACATTTATAGTAATATGCAGTATAAGGGGTGTAAGGGGTCCCGCACAACAACTCACGAGACCTAAGGTCCCCACCCACCTGCTCATAGTGCACCTCGCTAATTAACATAGGAGGCTCTGGCTCCCAGCAACCCAATATCCCCCATATGAACAGCAACAAAGGACTCATGATCACGGGAAGCCGCTGGAAGCAGGCAGAGCAGGAGCGGTCGATGTGGGAATCTTTGGGAGAGGCCTATGTCCAGCAGTGGACGTCTATAGACTGATGATGATGATGCAATATAAATACTTAAAAATAATATTGAAAAGTATATTAATTAAATTTTTAGCGTTTGTCCGGTTTAGTGCTGTTATTCTTTTGCTTCGGAGTAATGACCACGATGCTGATGCTGCTCGGATGTCTGCTGCTCTTGATACATAATTTTTGGTACATTTCCATCGTCCTGTTCATCGCTACAGGTAAGCACAACTAGTTAGTAGTAAAGTTTTGTCACAATCTAATTTATTTTATGATGAAGTAAATTGTTATGATTAAATGTGCGAGGAAGCATGAGATGGTGACTTTACCATGACTTGGTTGAGAAACTTCTTTCCGTTTACTTTCAGTGTTCTACGTGCCTTGCTTATTGGCTGTATACAAATTTTACCAAGACATTGTCTCTGGTAGATATCTAGCCTTCAGCCGGGAGGATTCGATAGAGGAAGGACTTCTGAACGACAACACTTTAGTGTCAGGGACAGATGAGACCTAGATTGACAAACTGAAGGCTTACATGAATAATTAAAGAAACTCGGTAGAGAAAAATGTACTCCCCTTATTCTTAGCTTAGGATATTAGACAGTAAACTAAATAAATAAATAAAATGTTAATCTGTAAGCTAAAATACTAATTTCGCAGGACTTGAAGACTTCCTTCTGCCCTTTTCCCATTCTATGTGGGGTTGGCACAGTATGTACTTCTCTTCCACATCTCTCAATCAGCCGCCATATCTAAATTAACACTCTTCTTACACATGTCATCTTTCACACAATCTATCCACACTTTCTTCGGTCTTCCTCTACCCTTATAACCATCCACATTCATTCTCATTACTTTCTTTGTCATATGTCCTTCATCCCTCCACATAACATGCCCGCACCACGCTAAACTCTTGCTCCTCAACTTCTCTGTCACTGGCGCAACTTTCAAACTTCCTCTAATATACTTATTCTTAATTTTATCCATCCTCCTCACACCACACATCCATCTTAACATTCGCATCTCGGCCAAATGTAATCTCCTTTCATCCGAACCCTTGGTGGCCCAACACTCAGATCCATACAATAAGAATTTCGCAGGACTTGGAGACTACTTATTAATAAATAGGAGTATCAGCTCTTCCAGATTTTTTTAGATTATTCAACATCTTTATTACATTATGTTATAAGTGAAAGAAGCATATAAAGTATTATAACATTTATATTATATATCTTCATTAATTAATATAACAAGTTTTATATAATATGGTTAACATATTTTATATATTATATAGAAATACATAAAATTCTTACAAATAACAGACGCCACTGGTGGTAACTCTGTCGACGGAAACCATCAAGGTACCACCGCAGCGACTACTGCAGCCGACAGACTTCACTGTGCAAACGTCACTGTGTTCCGGCTTGAAGGGCGCTGCAGTTAGAGTAATTACTGAGGTAATGAGAGAACATCTTATAACAGACTTACCAACGCTACTTCGTTGTGGGCGGGCGTATCACTTACTATCAAGTGAACGTCCCTCTCGTCGCTTCGTCAAATAAAAAAAAGATTATTTTAGAACTAACTGAACTAGACAGTTTCAAATAAATAAGATACAAGTAGATTAGTGTGTATCATATCCTCCTTTTCTTTTTTAATTAGGTGATGTTAGGATACAAAGATATCAATTCCTTTTCCTCCAAATGATTTTATTATAAGGATTAACTTGTATAAGATCATCGCTGAACTATGTACTCTTGGAAAGCAGGTGTGTACAACTGCTTTTCATCGAAACTGAATTTTTTTTTAAATATATTTTCTTAAACAATTTCTCTGTTGTTCAGTTGCTTGTAGAAACTGTTGCTGAGGAGGATCGCGTAGATGTTCAGGCCTGAAAATTGAAAAGCGAAAGAGTTATAGCAACAATAATATTAACAGTCATTCAAGATTGAGAAAACCGGAAAGATTAATTCCTGTTAAAACTTTATAGTTTTTTTTTTAATAACTCATTACTATATACAATAAGACTAAGGTTTTTAGGTTATGAATATACTGGTTTCCCTCGTCGTCGTAATCATCATGGTATGGTAGACGTCTACTGCTGGACATGGGCCACTCCAACTATCAAAGACTGCTTGTCCGCATTGATTATGTTATAATGAGAAGCACAATTTTTAACTGCTGGTAGGTCTCCGTTGCTGGAGACCGTCCAGGTAGCAGCACCGCAGCGCCCATGGCAGCCGACAAACAGCAGTGTGCAGACATCACTGTGTCCTAGTTTGAAGGGCGCTGTAGCTAGTGTTATTGGCGTACAAGTACTATGTGATATGGTTATCATCCTAACTAGCGCCACGTTGTTATGAGCAGGCGTATGACTTACCATCAGGTGAACGTCTTGCTCGGTCCCTTCGTCAAATATAAAGAAAACTTACAAATGTATAACACCTCAACGGTGATGGTGCCGGCGTCGTAGTGCGGCGCGTTGAGGAAGAATGTGAACATCGAGAGGAAGAAGAACACCGACCACATGAAGAAGTAAGCGCGCACTATGTTGGCGCTCTCCTATCGCGAACATAGAATAGAACAGAATGTACTTCGCAGCATATTTACTGGTGGTATGTCGCTGTTGCCGGAAACCGTCTGGGCAGGTACAACCGCGGGTCCTATTTCTGCCGCCAAACATTACCGTGTTCCGGTTTAAAAGGCGTTGGAGCTGGTGAAATTACTGAGGTAACGAGAGTCAACGTCTTACGTCTCAAAGTAACGAACGTATTGTGGTGCTGTAATCCTTACTAACGCCACTTTGTCATGAGCCAGAGTATCACTTACCACCAGATGAACCCCCTACTCATCTCATCACTTCATGAAATAAAAAAAAGTGCTTAGCGTTATAGAAAACGCGAATAAAAGAGAACAACTAAATATAACCCTCAAATTAGCGAGACCGGAAATGACCTAAATGCTTCATTCTTTTTTGCAACGCGAAATGTGAACATCTTACCGTGGATACTCCATAAATGAAGACCACGTCGAAGATAAACTTCGCAAGAAACATCAGCACTAGTATTATGGACATGACGTATAGCCCGGTCATGGCGGCCTCGGCCTCCAGGTTCTTCTCCTCGAACGCCTTCTCTTGCAGCGGTGGTAGACTTGCAGCCACCACCGTCATCATGATGGTGATGGTGAAGGATAACACCTAAAAACCGTATAACATTAATGCAATTATTTTCTTCACAATAAATGAGACGTTCATTCAATTGCTGTATACGCTCTTTGTGATCGATTGAAGTAAGGAGATGGGGCTGGTTGTAGTTGGAGCAAATATAAGTAAGAGGCGATTTGATGATGACAACACTTTAATATCAGTGATATGCTATTCCATATTAATTATATTCTGTAATTCAAACGGAAGTAAATTACCTATTTTGTAATAAACACTTGGGAATCACGATACTTAGGGTTGAAATTTCACATCCTCTTTAACTTTGTACAATTAATTGAAATGTATTAAGGGTAGTACTAAGGGTGTTATAGCTCCCGCACAATAACTAGCGAGACACGAACTAACCTCACCTGCTCGTGGGGTATCATGGTAATCAATAAACGAGTCTCTGGCTCCCACTAACCCGCACTATGCCAGCGTGGTGAGAAGCGGCTCAAATCCCTGCATTTGAACCCCTACAAACAACTGTCCCTAGTGCTCGGCGGTACCAGAGACCTTGCTGACTGCGTGAAGTTCGCGAGAAGCAGGTGGACGCGAGCAACACGGGACCGATGGATGTGGAGATTTTTAGAGGCCCGTCTAATATAGACTCTATCGGCTTATGATGATGGTTATGATGGTGTAATATGTATTAAATAAAAAAAACAACTCTCACCGCATTCAAGCAGCCCATAATTATGTTACCAGTTTTCAAATCAAACACAAAACAGCAGGTTTCCAGCTGCGGCAGACCCATCCTGAACTGAAAATGTTCCTATTGACGAATTGAAAAGTTTATTTCAACTTAGTATTAGATCTATGGCTATATACCAACACGCATTGGGCCAGCGTGGTGGGACGTCACTCAAATCCCCCCATGTGAACCCTTACAAACGTGGAGATCTCTGGGGAGGCCTACATCCAGCAGTGGACGTCTAATGGCTGATGATGATGATGATTAGATTTATAGTAGAAGTCTTCCATTTCTTTTAGATCGGTTTATTTATTGGGGAAAAAAATAAGACTGTTTCTTATGTAACAGTTCTTCTTCTTCGTAAAGTGCCTCTCCAACTAGTGAAGGTTGACGATCAGCACAGTCCTTTCTGTCTCTGGTTCGGCGGAACAATTCAGACGCTCCAGATATAACAATTCTGTACAACCAATAACAATATACATTATTCATTTATTTATTTAACTTTGTACACATAGTGTAAAGGTGGACTTAACGCCATTGGCATCATCTTCCAGTCTACCTTGAGCAATGAAGAGATGTTAAAGTAAGTTTAAATTGAGATAATGCTGTTATGAGTAGAGGGTTTAAAGGGTCCCGCACAACCACTTACGGGAACTAAGCCAACCTCACCTGCTCGTGATGCACTCTGCTAATCAACAAACGAGGCTCTCGCTCCCATCAACCCGCATTGGGCCAGCGTGGTCGGATATGGTCCAAATCTCTCCATATGAACCTCTACATACGACATCCGCCACGCTGACTGTATGTAGAGATCTTTGGGGAGGGTTATGTCCAGTAGTAGACGTCTATCGGTTGATGATGATGATAATGATGACTTAAACTTTGGTTGACATATTGCTTATGCAATATAGAAGTCAGTTAAGAAAGAATTTTATAAAATTTCTTCCCCTAAGGGAATTGCGGGGTTGTTACCATCAAAGCGGGCAGGGAACAGCTAGTATTTTATAGTTGCAAAGAGAAAGCTATAAATAGATATCTTGGTGAAAGTTTCAATAACTTATGTTAATAGTAAATGTATAATAATGAATGGTTGTTGTGTTATTTCAAGTTGAATTGTTTTTTTTTTTATTATGCATACCCTTGTCTAAATATTTTTGAATGCTACAATGTTGGCTACAAACTAAACAATACCTTCTTCTGACCTTTGATTATTGTTACTTTGTATGACTGCTGATGTATCAAATAAATAAATAAAAACAAATATGTATACACTGAAAATATGAAAGGTTTAAATAAAACAAAAAAAAAATATTTTGAGACTATTAAATTCTTCAAAATTCAAATTTTTTGGCGCTTCATCACGACATCACTTGATGGTATGCGGTGATGTAATCTTTTATGGTACAGCACTAATTTAGAAAAAGCCTCTTCATCCTTCACTTAAATGTTTCCATCGTCATAACATACACAATAACAGAGATAGTGAAAATCCATCGGACTGATAATGATGATGAAGATATAAACTTACTTAAATCCAGAAACAGTTTACAGTGAAATGGTTTTGTTGATGAAGTCAGATTCCACTTCTTCACACCCGGTCTGTGTATGAGAGAGATCCTACTACGTAACTGAGCTCTGAACTAAGGGGATGTGGACCGGCGCACCTAAAAAATACCTCAGAGAGTATCCATCGCAGACGTGAAGTTATTCACATAGAAGAACGGGAAGTAATTATAAAGCATTTTTTTTTTCCACGAGACGAAAACACGGATGAGATGCTTACCTGATGGTAAGCCTTTCGCTTATAACAAAGTGGCGCTAGTTACAAAAAACACAGCATCACATTGCGTTCATCTCTTTAGAATATAAAACGTTAAGTCTCGTTACCTCAATAATTTCATTAGCTACATCGCCCTTCAAACCGGAACACATGATGTTTTCACACTACTGTTTAGCTACAGAAATAGGAGCTACTTACTCGGTCTCCGGCAACAGAGACTTCACAGTAAACTAGATTGACTATCCAATACTTTTCACAGATTACCTTAAGTGTAACTTGACTGAACTGTTCAAGTAATATTTGTTCTGTTACTTTTATCTATTACTATTTATTGATATTTTCTTCTCTTCTCTTACTCCTATACATTTGTTATAACAGTTACTCTCGTAACAATCAAATTATTGTTTAATCGATACAATAAATAAACAAATGTATTTTTGTACGTTTCTAGTTAATGGCGGCGTTTAGAGCTGGAAACAAAAAATACCAAATAGGACATGAAGAAATTTACTGAACTAGATAGCCTATCCGCGGCTACAGTCTCCGAAGGAAATCAACCTTCTGGTTTCTTAATAGTCTATGAGAAGAACGGCGTCGGGTAGTCTGGAATTTAAATCAATGTCTTACCCAAACTCACTACTGTCTCGATTCCTTTCACGTTAATGTGGGTGATGTCGTCTTCGCCGAGTTTGACTTGAATTTGTTAATAATATGAAACATGAACATTTTAACTTATGGTTTAATTTCAAGATTTTGTACTTGCAGCTCACGTGATAGTAAGTGACCAATGCCTTTAATGGGCAAGAGGTGATCTTCCAGCATTATTAACTAGACTAGACTAGGTTTAATTTACGATAACTATTTTTGGGATGTTTTGGTTGTACAAACACCACTGAATATAGGCCCCAAGGATCTTCAAGAATCTTCTCACCGACCCGTACAGCGCTGCCCGCATTCAACGTCTTCCCGCTACACTTCACCTGATACCTAAATAATATTGAATTAACAAAAGTCATTACCATAGACATAATTTAATACTTTAATTTTTACGTTATTATGTATATGTTATCATAATTAATTGTAAACATTTACAAAAAAAAAAATTAACACTCAGTTGCACTAAACAAATTCCCTAAGCTTTATAGATACAGATCGAATAACCTTATCATTAGTTTTACTCTTAACTAGGCTAAAGAATATTATGCTAATCGCTATCACTTGAAACGAATTGATCACGCAGAAAATATTAATCAGGGTCGTGAACTTGTGATAATAGAAGGACAGGATGTCGGTAAGAAAAACTTGTAAGCTCGTGATGCAGATCAAAATAAAGGCAACTATGGAAGTCTTAATCAAATCTTTGAGGTTGCGCGAATTAGAGCTTCCCCTTCGCGCAGCCACGTTGAATATTTTGAAAAATATCAGCGAGTTGACCACGATAACGAACAGCTTGATGTGAGCGTATATCTGATAGTATATGTAGAAATGACCAACTTTCAACAGGAACGGACACAGCAAACCGACGGGCAGAGTAACCGTCCATATCATAACGGACCGAAGTAACAAGCTCGGTTTCTCCACAACGAAAACGAGCACCACTTTGTTGTAGAGGTTCTTCGAGAATACAAACATCCACAGTAGCAGAACGAAATCCGTCTGCATGTAGCTCGTGTACACTACATCCTTGATGATGACGTTGGAGAACGTGATGAACATTATGCTGTATTCGCAAATCGTATTCAAAATTCTCGCTACAGTCATCTGGAACAATACTTTCTCGTCGAACTTCCTGCACTTCGGTATTAGTAGGAACACAAAGATCTTCACAACTAATCCAACGATGGATACACTTATCCCGACCAGCCAGGCGATACGATACACTTCGCCCGGTTCATCGGTTCCAGTTGAACCGGTCCCATTTCGTGTGGAATTCATCACTAACACCACACGATCGCTCCTGGCTTCGTAATATACAAATGATTACGTCTGTGTCCATTAGCCCCATGCTTTCATCTTGGTACTGTATAATGATGCCATTCATTAATTCACTGATCATTGACGGCTGCTCATCAAATACTGCACATGGAAGAGACGAAAAGAGGCAATCGATGTCGAAATATGAAATTTTATCGAGCAGTTCATCAAAGTCGTTAATGTTATCAAAAAAAAAAAAAAAGCGGTTCGTGTTACACCCATCTGGCATATAATGGCGCGTATGTTTGTAATTTGTAGCAGTTATGTGATACCGATAGTTTTGTCTGTAAATATGTTCGCATTAGTCTGACTGATAACGATCATTGCTCCAAATTTCGGCGGAGACTCGTACCTACAATCCTACGAAGCTACGAGATGAGCAAAACCCTTCATTCGATGCTCATATAGCACCAGTTACTCTGATAAACACTAGATCAGACTCCTCTTTACCCTAGTAATTTTACTAGCTACATTGCCCTTCAAACTGGACACAATGTTCAGCGGCGGAAATAGAGGCTGCAATTGTAACAATAATGTTCAACCGCTGCATCATGCTGGTGTCAATGCTGATGCTTTCTATTATATTTTAATTAACAGAATATATTGTTATAAATAATGTTCTACCATCATCCCTTGGCGGATAAATTGTAAATTTCTGGATGGTTGTTATCTGTGATAACTAAGCTGTCCACAGTTACAATCAGCATTGCTTACTCAATACCTTCACCCAGCACCAAGTAATCAATGTCACTCATATGTGATAAAACTATTATTGGTTTTTATATGAAATAATTAATCTATTAAGTTATTCAAGTCAAGTTAAAATGTATCTAGTACATTTATTATTTAATTTGCAAAGACGATGGGTTCTTAGATTTTTATAGTATCTAATACAAAATTTTGTGATATCTAATTTCACAAAGTTATATAAAAACATGTAAAATCTAAGTTAATATTTAAATCATAAGTCGTTATACACTTATCTATTAAGTATTCGGCTAAACTTATAGCTTGTTACAGCAATTTATCGTATTGTGTAAATATATGTAATATGGGAGAACGACCATCATAAAAAATTTAAGTTAATGAGAATATGTTTTAAATGAATAAAAAAAATTACCAGGAATAGAAATCTATGTCATCTTCATTCATGTATCCTTACACAGAATTCTGTTTCAGTTACATCCAGGTAATTTCTTCTTAAGCTGCCTCTCTGACTAGCGGAGGTTGGCGGTCAGTTCACCATATTACTGGGCGGTGTCTTGGGAGGCGGAACAGTTGGAGCGTCACTCGCGATCCCGGTCCACCCCCTGATGTTACACAGTGAGGTACTTCAACTTCTTCCATATCAGAACCAAATGTCGGAAAAGAGTCGGAGCAAGCTTTAACATTGTTTTCCTTTCCACCCTGTGAGTTGTTTAGAAAACACTGAATGATTTTGATCTCTTATCACTTTTCACAAGATTTTTTTCTCACAAGGTCATATCAAACGATTTTTATATTTAATCTATTTTCGGTTATTATTTTTTTTTAAAGTTTAGTCATAAGAAAATCCAGACGTCTTGACTTCTTTCTTATATCCACTGTAATAGTAAAATGTTGATATATTTAGACTGCCGGAAGCCGACGAACAAGGGCTTATCTCTCTACTATACTAACTATAAAAATAACCAATTTTTTTTTATTTTCATTTCTTAAATGCGTCAGAGGCAACTGAATGGTTTATACAGTTTCGATTTATTGAAGACAGATGCGTGTTTGTTATTGAAAAACACTGTTCGGATCTAGATCTAGCTAAAAATAGGTCAAACAAACATAATTGGTCACCGGTTCAGATTGTATAGAAGATATTTAGAATTACTTGTAAACTTTCACTGGCGCTAGATTTAAGTACCACAGCAGCGCCTATTGGAGCCGGCAAATATTACTGTGTTCCGGTTTGAGAGGCTCTGCAGCTAATATAATTACTGGGGTAACGGGATTCCACATCTTATGTCTCAGGCAACAAGCGTAACGTGATGCAGTGTATACCATTATGACTAAAGCCACGTTGTTATGGGCAGGCGTATCACTTATTATCAGTTCAACGTCCTGGTCTCCTCGTTACTATATTAATATAAAAAAAAATAATAAATAAAACTATATACATATATAATGAAAATTGAGTGTCTTTCTTTACAAATGAGTTCCATAGCAGCACCAGAACTGCTGAAAAATCTCGAAACATTTTTAAAATTGCGTATGGGGAAGCTACTGTAGAAGAAATCGCGGTACTTTTTTAATTTTTTTTTTATTAAATCAAGCGACAAGACAAGCGGGACGTTCTCCTGATGGTAAGCGATACGCCTGCCCATGAATACGTCCTAGTTAGGATGATACACCGCACTACTTTGCGCTCGCCTTAGACATAGGATGTCCAGTCTTGACACCCAAATAATTACAATAGTTACAACGCCCTTCTAACTAGAACACAGTAATTTTTGCATACTACTGTTTAGCGACGTAAATAGCCGCCGATGTGGTACGTATCTAGAAGGTCTCGAGCAACAGAAACCTCCCACCAGCAAAGACCAACGACGAACGTTTCCAATGATTTTTGTTTTGTTTTACGTGGGGGAAATGCTTACGCATACTCGTCCTCGCGGGGGCAAGGACGAGTTATGTCGGACTTGCACCGACTAAAACCCCCACGATGTTCCGCCTCATCGCCATGATAGCAGGGTCACGGGAACGCATGCACTCAACCGCGACCCTGCCGGCGCTGGCCGCTTGCGCAGCCCCACCTCGGGAGGGAGGGACGAACCCTCCCTTTCCAGGGCGCGCCGGAACATGCAGCGCGCCCCCTCCTCGACCTCATGCGTGTGCGGGCGACCGGTTCCCCCGAACCTGTCGCCCAGAGGCCATGGGAGCCACTGGAGAAAACCTCTCCCGGCTCCCCGCGGCGGAGAAATGTTAGGCCCGCCGCTACCTGTCAACGGCCGCGGAGGATAGGGAGAGCGGCGCATCTCAATACCGGCACTCCTCTTCCCCCGCGGCCCCACCGCCGCCGCATCGCCGGTGCGACACCGGTTGGCCGCAGAGGGTACTCCCTCCGCGACCCCACCTCGGCTGCGAGGGGCGGTATGAAACCGCCCCTGCAGCCGGCCGCTAGGGCAGCACACAGCCGCCCCTGCGGCCCCCGGCCGTTCCGGTGAGCTCCAGTTACCCCAACCGGTGCTCGAACCTGGAGCGGCCGCTTCGGCCAGCCCTTCGCCGCGGGCCGGCCGGGTGGGTTCCACTTGGCTTCACCGTGTACCGGACCACGGTTACTAAGCCCCTCCGCCACGACAAGGCGAGAACCCGTTGGAGGGGACGTTTCCAATGATAGATATAAGCACTGCTGCGTTACCCAAATACTCTTCAGCAATAGAAACTGACCAACGAAATGAAAAACATCTTGTTCAATTAATTTATTTTTATTTAAAGTATTTCAATATTATTTAAATGAAACTGTCGTTTACTGATACATGACCCTGGGATGTGCGTTCCCGTTCAGCATTAGAAGCCAGTAGCTTCGAATGACCAGTAGATAGTATGAGCTGACAGCTGAAAACAAGAACATATTTTAATATGAAATGAATACTTGAAAAGAGTTTACTACTCAACTCTTCATGATTACTTACTACTACTTACTTACCGATATAAAAGATTTGTTGAATGATTGCCGTCCATTGGACCGCACCCATAATTACTCCCACTATGGTTAACAACAGGCCCAGCACGAGGATCACCAAGGAGAAGATAAGGTAGATCTTCACGTGACCCGGTTTGTTCTGGAATGTCAGTGTTTTTTTTTATTATTTATGCAGTGACGAGTGGAGTTTGTTAGGACTATATACAGTACACCAGATTTTGTTCGTCGCCTTAAGACATGCGATGTTAAATATCGATATATTTCCCTGTCACTGGATACCAGGTCCTTCAGCAGTAAAGTTATCACACTACTACTGAGCGATGGAAATAAATAAAATCAATGAATATTTTAAGTAAACCATGTTATAATTAGGTATTAAGCTTATTAGTCAATAATAACCTTATGAAGTCCAACGACGAAGGTGATAGTGACCGCCAAGAATGGCATCACCAACAGCAAGATTATAACGAACGAAATGATTAATATCATCCCGACTCTCCTCTTCTCCTCTTCTGGAGCGGCACTCATCGCCGCGCCAATTATAAGCCCGACGATTGATACTATTGTCATGATCACCTGTGTTACCTGCGAAAGGATCATCTTGTTTAAGTTTACAAGCAGTAATAATAAGACCTGGTGTAGGAGTCGAAGGTCATCGTGAGAAAAACGACTTGTTATAAAGATCAGCAGCTTTTGTGCACTTGTAACATTCCACATTACTTCCCCAGCGTGATGGATAATGGACTTGGACTCTCACCCGTGAGAAGAAGTGACCACTTGTGGGAATATGAACGGACTTGTTGTGATGTGTTAGTTTTTATGATAATATCAGTTTAATAGTGCAGTCTAAACCAGATCCATATTTATGTTAGGTTTGTAAGAAAAGGTCTAAGATTCTTCTTTCACATATGAAAGAGAAATTCGAGACAATTAAGCTTGAAGGTGTACAACGTCATGGTCTCCACGGGAGCATAAACGTAGCACTGGAGAGGAGTCAGGGAAGACTCAGCATCCTTAAGTACTACGGCGACTGTCGAGGTTTTTCTCTAAACAAGTAAATATAGATCCTCAAGTGAGATCGATCGGCTGGTGTGCTGGTACTGTAACCGGCCCCTCAATTAAAAAGGTTCGCTTCATTTAGTCTAATAAGCATATTATATACTTCTTTTTTTTGGGGGAGGGGGGAAACCTTCTTAAAAGATACCTTGCATTTGGGGAGGGGGGACAAGGCTATGTGAGACTTCTACCCACTAAACCTCTCGGTGGTCTCCGTCAATGCAATAAGAGGGGCTCCAGGATCTCCTACGGATGGCACCCGTGCCCCCTTGCATTCTGGCTAAAATATTCCACGGAAGAGAAAAGTCCTCCTTAGCACCCACGCTGTGCTATGGTAAATACAAGGCCATAGCACCTTATGCCCCAGCTTCTACCGATCTCCCACGTCACTCAAGACCTATGCTGAATTAAAATTCGTAAGTTATTTTTAAGTATGATATTGATTTCCTGCCCAAAATAATCATTTTCGCTTGTGACTATATAAACATGTTCATGGTGATATCAAAAAATTTGCTATACTAAACCTTACCAGCTGAAGGTAACCAATAATGAAACACCCAGTTCTCAGCTCAATGCAGCAACAACATTTGTCGAAAACCCACATCTCGCCTCTGTAACAAACGTATTGTTAATAAATACCATTCACCACATATATTTATATATATATTAGCTCAAGGATACTGGATCCGTGGATCCTGAGCTCTGAGAAGCTGTAAAATCTGTAAAGAATAAGCATAGATAATTTGTCGAATGTAACCAGTAATTATAAAGCGTACACTAACATTAAGTTTTTACTTAAAATAACAAAATAAACTTATAATTAAACAGCTTATGATATATTAAAAATAAATAATAAACAAAAATTGTTAGGCACTCGGCGATGACTATGTCGTCATGACCTCTATCACGTCAGTCCTCCTGTAGCCATGGCTGCTGATCTTCCATGATCATTAGGTTATGACAACTAATAACCAAGTTACGGCTCGCCAGAATTTTATAGTTAGCTCATGGTAATTCTTTATAGTAAACCTAAAAGTAATCAATAAATATCTAAAAAATAGCAAATTGACAAAATATAGATAGATTTAGAAGAGTGGCCTGGAGGGTCGACCCCAAGTACAGATGAGACAAGCGAGAAGAAGAAGATAGTTGTTTAACAAAATTCTAAGCAATCGCGAAGAGTAAAGAAATCGTTAACTAATTTACGGCCTATGACACCATGAGTAACGAGTGCTCGTGGTCCCAACACCATCAGTTAAAAAGAATAGCTGGGGATCGAATTCGCGTCGTCGAAGTCGCGTTTTTCAACGCCTGGGTTGGCTGTAGTGACATTTATATACAAGTTATAAGAATTGTTACGATTATATAATCGGGGAATAACTGTGACTAATCTTCAAAGCAATGTCCTGTGAGAGGGACAGCTTATCAGCAATTCGCGGTATCAATAGCTCGAGTCCTTCTTCGTACAGCTGAATGCTCTGACAAACGAATGCGATGAAACCAACGACATGAGTTACATTTACATCAGATATATGTTCTAAATCGAAAAGGGTTTGAAGGGCGCTGTAGCTAATGAAATTGGTATAACAAGATCTTACATCTTATGTGCCAAGAGGACGAGCGCAATGTGGTGAAGTGTATAGCATCTTAACTAAAGCCAGGTTGTTATGGGGATATACCTATGACTTACTATCAGGGGAACATTCCGCTCGTCTTGTCGAATTCTCTAGAAACAAGAAACCCATGATTAGAATTCAATGAGAGTCTGTTGATCATAGTCCTGGATCGATACGTCGTAGTGTGTAAACATTACTGGTTTCCGGTTTGAAAGGTGCTGTAGCTACTGAAGATACTGAGATGGGGAAATAACATTCAGTTCGCAATATATACAATATGGAGTAGTACATCGTCCTTACTACCACCAAAACTTTTAAGGCACATCATTTACAACTAGATGATCATAATGTTAGTGTTGTAACTTCGCCGAATAAAAAAAATTTAGAAGATGATCAAGCGGGCTTCTTACTACAACTACATTATGGACTGGCAGTAATGAGGATGGTCACCGAGATTGGTTTTAAAGCAGTAACCATCTTAAGGTAATCGCCTGTTTATTTCACTTAACCATTAATCACATTTTACTCTATAATTAGCTATTTTCGAAATGATATATAAACTGCTTCAACTCCTGGATGGACACATCGACAAGTTTTTTTTTTGAACAAATGTAATTTATTTTAAAAGTTTCCTCATCATCATCTCTTGATAAACGTCCACCAGAAGCTTTATATATTATTACATCGAATAGAATGGAAAGATAAAATAAAAAAGGAAAAACAAGAAAAAAGGGCATTCCTTTCAAACAGGGTCCGGTTGGATACATATATATATATATCTAACCGGTGTGAAAACCTTTGGGAGAAGTCCATGTCCAGCAGTGGACGTCTATCGACTGATGATGAATTCACGTGTTTCTTGATTTTAGATGAGAAAAAAAATCATAGTTTATTATATGAATATATGAATTTATTTCGTGATAATAATTTCGACATTACACATCACATAAACGAGAGGTTCAGTATTGCCGTATACAAAAAAAAAAAATTAGCGATAAAATAATGTTTTCATATATTTTGCAATAACAAATACTTTTTAATGCTTACCTCTTTTATCCGCTGAACCTTATGTAAACTACTCAATACAAAGTGAGTGTAAATATGTACTTAATTGAATTATTATAAAGTTATCGTCACTGCTAACGAATGTGTCAAACGGTCGACGCGAACTTGGGGAATAAATGGTTTAACTTTAACTTACAACTTGCATCAGCGTTTATCTATACCAGCGGTATCCAACCTTTGGCACGCGTACCCTTGAGGTAGGCCGGTACGTGAAAACTATATCCGTGACGGCGGATGTACTGAGAACTTAAAACATTTAACTTCATTACCATACTCTGTATATGCAGACCTAAAACAAGTTGGAAAGATATAGTGTCAAGGGACATGTGTGAGTGCCAAGTGACTGTGTGACCTTCATTATTATATTTCTAATTTACTTTAGTACACATTTTCATTTGGCAATATTTACGCGGTTGCTATAGTAACGGTTGCTACAGAAAGTCATTTGCGGTTGCGGTTGTTTTCAAGTAATATTTCTAACAAATTTCAAGTCCAATTATCTACAACGGCCAACAAAATGGCCGGGGAACAGCTAACGTATTATGTTTGCAATATCTAGTTTGAAATGAACCCTATAATTAACACCAGAGAGTATATTTCAAGGTTAAGGTTGACAATAGATAGAGCTTAGGAGAGACGAGACACATTGGTTAGGAGTAGGTATGGAGTTATCAGTATACGCGAAAGAAAAAAGGTTGGCGATCTCTGATCTATACTGATGCTGTTTTCAATCGTTATTATAAGAGCTTTTATAGCATTAACAGTTTCAGTTAATTTTGATGTTTTTCGAAATTTTTTTTGCTTCAAATGTCGAGTATCGTTACCCCAGTAATTACACCAGCTACAACATCCTTCAAACGGAAACAAAGTAATATTTACACACTACTATGTGGACACATAAGCTGCGGTGGTGCTTACCCAGACAGTCTCCGGCAACGACGACCTGCCATCAGACGTAGCCGGAGCCAGTGCTTTATACAATCAACTTCAATTATTTCAACCCTTAGCAATTTCCTGCAAATATTGCGGGGTTTTTGTGCAAATATCGACAATAATACACATACCATCTTACGTCACAATTTCATATTGCATTCAAAGCGTACTGTCGTGCTGCGTAAGTAACCGAACAAGTACCTCATGCACACATGCTATGCGATGACGTCATCACCATACAAACCAGTACTAAGCAAGAGGAAGTGGTTAGTAATGTTTGCAATGCACTCGATATCATATAAACATATACCGTCATATATAAGTACGGCTAACGGAAAACCGATGTGTATTATCTGAACAGGAAACACCGTATAATAATAGTTTATATATAAAGTAACATTATTATCATGTAATATTATAATACACATATACATAAAAACAACATAAATACAATACTTTTAATATAAAGTCCAGTTAATTCATTATATGTATCTATTCTAAGTATACAATCGATGTTTATTTTCGTTAAACATCGATTATGTTATTTATTATATTTCAAGTTGTTTGAGATTTTTTTTTTTGGTGCAAGCATTTTGTTTGATTTTACTAACACAAGTAATTAATTATTTATTCTCATATATATCAAAAATTAATTAATGAAATGTTAATTAATGCTTTCATAATGTGAATTAAATAAATATTCAATTCAATTACAATCTGTTCACTAAATGGCGTTTCCTATACTAATATTAAGAGGTTTTGGTTCTGTATACTAATATTAAGAGGTTTTGGTTCTGTACACATAACTTTGTTTTAAATCAAAATTGGATAATAAATAACGAACTTTTTTTAATTTAAACTATGCACAAAACTATTGATTAAACTTTTCGATAAAGTTAACTAAATAAATAAAAAGGCGAATATAAAGTCACAAGGCATTCTCTTCCAGTCAACCTTTTCAATGGAGACGGTGAGAAATAATAAATAAAAACTAAAGCAATAATTATCATCATAATTAGCCGATAAAAGTCCACTACTGGACATAGGCCCCAAAGATCTCGATATCGATCAGTCCTGCGCTGCCCTGGTTCTGTCGCCTTGCCAACGTCCGTCATAGTGAACATGGCCTTCAGTACCGCCGGCCGCCAGGGGCCGTCGTATGTCATATGAAAGGATTTGGGCCATTTCCCACCACGCTACCCTAATGTGGATTGGTAAGAGCCAGAGCCTCCTTTGTTCATTAGCAGAGTGCACCAAGAATAGGTGGTGTAAGCTTGTATCCCGTGAGTTATTGCGCGGGACCCCTTACAACCCCTAAAGCAATATTTAACATAAAAAATAATGCAGTATAACATATATTGGAAAATATTAAACACTTTATTTTATAACCTCAAAGAAGAGGAGGGTTTTAATAAGCCCGTATCTATTTTGGTTGTAAATAAACGGTTAAAAAAACTTCTTGATGCAGTTATATTCTTGTTAAAAACATACCTTGATCAAGAGTGATCAAAAGTATACCAAATATATTTTTGTGATCTTGTTCTTTCTTGTGTTATCGTTCAGCAGGTTATCAGGTATTTCCAAGTCGCTTTCATTAAATGTGCGTATAACAAAAGTAGAGCAAATTTTTTAAAGCTTCGAAACTTGCTATGAACCGATAGCCGTCCCTAACAGCCTTTGGCGGAAAAAAAACTTGAATCTTCTTCCTATAAATCAAAGATATTAAAATAAATTATCTTTGTAGAAGTCTTGAGGTGGGATACGGGGTCTTTGGTGAATGACAACGCCCGCAGCAGTATCAGCACTATATTCATAATAAGCAGAGCGATTTAAAGTACAGAGCAAAGTTACCAAGTACAACAGTATTACGAAGATCCAAAGAGATCCAGTTAATGGGTACAGTTGTATACTTCGTTACGACTTAGTGACCCTGGCATAACGAAGATCCAGAGAGATCCAATCAATGGTCAATGACTTATTGGCCGAAGACTTGGCATCACGAAGATTCAGTTAATGAATACAATTATATATTCCGTAATGATCAACAGTTCACCGCAAGCAAGATACAGAGTGTTGTACGATTCTTATAAGAATTTACGCTATGATAAACGATAGCGTGATCTATTGTTCATGGTGGCGCCATCTGTTGAATTGTTCGAAGACTTCTTGTTACAACTTAAAATTATAATGTTATAAAGTTTCTCTTGCTTATTTCACAAAAAAAGAATTTTGAAACTTTTAAATAAAAAAACCAGAAGCATTGTTTTTGAATGAGGTATTCCATACATAGATAGATAGGATACGAGCTATATTTTAGCCCCTCCAGATATTTTATATCTATTACCTTTCACCATATATATGAATTAATATCTGTATTGCAATCTCCAGAGCTTTACATAACCAAAGCCCTGGAAAATAGAATAGTTTATTTAACAGCCTCCGTAGCGTAGTGACTAACTGCTTGTCTAGTGTTCCAATAACCCTAGTTCAATTCCTGCAGCTTTGCCACAAGTTGAGTAGTTCAGTTAGCAAATTAAGGACAAACCTCCAACGCCGCATGGCTCTAACGACTTGAAGGCCATACAGGCCAATTCTCAGAAGAGCATACGCATCTGTTTAGTTCCTCGTACACCTTTTTGACTCTCAACACTATAGTTCCTGGTTAGGTTGGTAGTAAGGTTTTAGCTCATCTGTCTGCTTAGCAGCCGCCCCGTTTAAATCTGCAGCCATACTAAAATCGCTGTGCTTCAGCTGTAAATACAAAAAATAACCAGAGTATTCTGCTTCATGTGGAATTAGGTCTTTTTTTTTTTTTTTTGTTTTACGTGGGGGAAATGCCTACGCATACTCGTCCTCGCGGAGGCAAGGACAAGTTATGTCGGACTTGCACCGACTAAAACCCCCACGATGTTCCGCCTCATCGCCATGATGGCAGGGTGACGGGAACGCTCGCACTCAACCGCGATCCTGCCGGCGCTGGCCGCTTGCACAGCTCCAACTCTGGAGGGAAGGATGAAGCCTCGCTTTCCAGGGCGCGCCGGAACATGCAGCGCGCCCCCTCCTCGACCTCATGCGTGTGCGCGCGACCGGTTCCCCCGAACCTGTCGCCCAGAGGCCATGGCAGCCACTGGAGAAAACCTCTCCCGGCTCCCCGCGGCAGAGAGATGTTAGGCCCGCCGCTACCTGTCAACGGCCGCGGAGGATAGGGAGAGCGGCGCATCTCAATACCGGCACTCCTCTTCCCCCGCGGCCCCACCGCCGCCGCATCGCCGGTGCGACACCGGTTGGCCGCAGAGGGCACTCCCTCCGCGACCCCACCTCGGCTGCTAAGGGCGGTACGAAACCGCCCCTGCAGCCGGCCGCTAGGGCAGCACACAGCCGCCCCTGCGGCCCCCGGCCACTCCGGTGAGCTCCAGTTACCCCAACCGGTGCTCGAACCTGGAGCGGCCGCTTCGGCCAGCACTTCGCCGCGGGCCGGCCGGATGGGTTCCACTTGGCTTTACCGTGTACCGGATCACGGTTACTAAGCCCCTCCGCCACGACAAGGCGAGAACCCGTTGGAGGGGATGTGGAATAAGCTCTCGTTAGGTCATTGCAAATAAAAAAATAGACTCTATGTGTCGCTGATTGTGAAGTCGCGATTAGCAATCAAATCACATTAACCTTCGTTTATTTTGCTGCTAGAAAACCAGTTGGATGAATATAATTAATAAAATTATTCTGAAAGTTGGAACTTGACCAATGGTTCCATAGTAAGTGAACAAATAGCACACGTTCGGGTGAATGTCAAAGAAAAGTCACAAATCAATCTCCAATTGTTTTGGTTTTTTATTTATCATCAAAGTGTTTTAAAACTGTGAGTATAACCAAAGAGTTTTAGTATTTTATGTACATAAATATAATATCTTTAATGTGCGCTTGTACATTTGTAAAAGCATCAAAAGTGACATAAAGAGAAATCAATTGCCTTACAGCCAATTTCTGTTCAATGTATTTTACAATACTTTATGCGATAGTAAAATGATCAATATTTCAAACTTTTTCATCTGTAATGAGGGTTGTAGATATCTTTATCACTTATCACCTTAATCAGGATTAAATATCACAGTCACACTATTTTAAAACATCTAAACTCAATTTTGGAGCCTTTCTTTGTAATATCGATTAACATATCAACTATTATTCGTTCAAGTTTATTCTAATATAATCATATTGAAATCTCACAGAATGACAATGAAATAATTTGAAAACTTTCATCCTGTAGTCCAGGTTATGGTCTTCAAAGGGGCCCACAATTCCTTTCAGCGCCATCCATATTGCCACGTCCGCACTTCCTTTTGATAACAGAAATATCTTTTCAGAAAACCCGGCGCCATGTTTATTTTAGACAAATGCTGTTTTTGTATTGAACTGAGAACTGGATGCTTCATCATCGCCTACATCCAGCTGGTGATTTTATTTCCTCTATATATATACATTACTGTTCATAATTTATTTAAAAATCAATTACCTGTTCCTCGGCCGCTTTGCTGGCTGCAATCCCTTGCAACTCCCTTTGGAGAAAGAGTTTTGTAAAATACATTCTTTGCTGACTCTAAGCAAGTTTCGGAGATCTCGCGATGAGTAAATAAATCTCTGGACATCTTCTACATATATATATATTGTTAGCAAGCGTGTCCCTTACCTCCAAGTGACCATCTAATATAACTAAAAGACAGAAACAGAAGAATGACGAACAGTAGCTCTTTCATAGACTGATGATGTAATCACCGGTGTTTTTGACAGTTCATAGAAGTACTGACCTTCGTACTGACGCTGAACGGTATCGTGGACAGCTCGGCTATGCTACAGTCGAGGTTGAACGCCATCAGGGAGATGGGCTTCGCGATGCTGTCGTTCAGCCTCTCCCTCCTAGCGTTCATCACGCTCATGTTCCTTTTCACAATATTGCTAATTTTTGGACTGCTTAAGGTAACGTACACATATATTTTATCTGGCAACATTCTCTTATTCCAGCCGGTACACAACGGCCTCTTTTTCTACCGCCCGACAGTAGTGTAAAGTAACTAAATAAAAAACTGCAAATACAACTGTGTTCCGGTTTGAAGGACGCTGTAACTAGTGAAATTATTGAAACAGTGAGCCTGAACGTTTTACGTCTGATAGCGAGGAGCACAATGCGGTGCTGTGTAAATCATCTTAACTAGCGCTACGTTGTTATGAGCAGGCGTATCACTTACCATCAGGTGAACGCTCTGTTCGTATTATCGCTTCGTAAATTGAGAAAAAATTATATTTTTTTATTTCACCGAATTATGAGACACGTGAAACTTTCACTTTATCATGTGTGATGAACAAAAAAACAGTTAAAATTTTTTATGTCGTTTTTCCTGATAGTAAGGTAGTGGTGGTAGGTCTTTCTTCCCGGAGGCTATGTATGTGGGTGCCACCGCAAAACCTGCAAAGGCTAGGCGTACAAATATTATTGTGTTCCTGTTTGAAGGGCGCTGTAACTACATTGTAAATTTATGTTTATATATAATGAATTTCATATCTTGTAATTGATGTACAATAAAGGTTAAGTAAAATAACTAGTGTAATTACTGAGGTAATGAGACTGAACCTTATGTATCAGGCGACGAGGGCTATGCGGTGCAGTGTACATCATCCTAACTAGCGTCACGTTGTTTTATATTAATATCTCAATATCATCATTTCTATATATAAACTCGATAACAATCTTGCCCATACAATACATAATAATAACTATTATAATGACCGAGAAGTATAATTGGAGGGAAGCTGATGGATAAAGTGAGGAACAGTCTGATAAGGGAGCGGTGCGGCGTGGTTGAAGATGTGGTGACAAAGATAAAGAAAGGGATGCTTAGATGGTTCGGCCATGTAGAAAGAATGGATGAAAGAAGATTAACTAAAGAGGTATACAAGGTAAGAATGATTGGAAAAATCGGTGCAGCTCTTCCTAGGCGGACATATTCCGGTCAAATCGAAGATGTCCTAAAGAAAGGCCGGGTCAAGAGTACTCGCAACCGACTAGCATGCATGAAGACGCTCATGAAAGTGGAGGAAGCGATAGAGGTGTGCCAGGATCGTAGCAAGTGGAGAGAGGTAGTCTCTGCCTACTACATTGGGAACGAGGCGTGATGTATATGTATGTATAATGACTGTAATTATGTAAGCCGACTCCTGCCCGGCGTCTTAAGGAATTAATTTTTTTTATTCAACCAAGCGATGAGACGAGAGGGACGTTCACGTGATGGTAAGTGATACGCCTGTATATAACAACGTGGGGCTAGTAAGATACACAGCGCCACATTGCGCTCATCGCCTCGAGACATAAGATGTTGAGTTTCGTTACTCAAGTAATAACGCTGGCTACAGCACCCTTCAAACAGGAACGCAGTAATGTTTGCACACTATATGTCAGTTGCGGTGGTACCTACCTAAATGGTCTCAAGCAACAGAGACCTACCACCAGTTTTACTTGCACTGTGATAATAATTAAAAAGAATCTATGTAATTTCCAGAGAAGCAGTTGCAATATCCTGGCGTATCTCATATGCGCAACAATTCACCTGATTGTCTTCACCACTACAGCATTCATCTCTTTCCCCATGATCAATGTGTCACATCTGGATGTAGACTACAAAGTTTCAAGTTTAAGTAAGTAGCTATGAAGGATTGATGCGATAAAAGAAGTCACTCGAGTCGTTGTCAAAGCCTGAACCAATTTAGCTTTAGTTCTTTCAATAATAGCTCCTGATGATTATTAGTTATTTTCTGATAGAAGGTAGAGAAGAAGACGTACTTCTTTTTTTAATTCTTAGTAACAATCTTACAAAACTATTGACGGTTGAATAGGTTATATGTTTCAAATTCGATTAAAGATATAACTCTGTTCTCTAATGTTGAGCGCTTGGTCACATTGACTCTCACAGCTCATCTGATACTGGGCTTGTGGACCCAGGTCCACGGCCTGTTTGCCTCCGAAAGATATTACTGTGTCAACGTGCACTTATGTCTATACGTGGACCTCCAATTCAATTTCTACAAAGTAGCAAGTAGAAGGACGGTCGATGTTATACTTCTGTTGACAATTGGTGGTGGTCTTTTGTTATAAAAAACTTACCAGCAATAGCAGAGAAGAATAAAAAGGAGAGGCACAAGGCACAAATCAATCAATCATCAGCCGATAGACGTCCACAGCTGGACATAGCCCTCCCCCAAAGAACTACTCTCTATCGGTCCTGCGCTGCTCGCATCCAACGGCTTTCCGCGGCCATGCAATCACATGACGTCCGGTACCGGACCCTAGGGGCTGTCGTTTGTAGGGGTTCATGTGGGCGGATTTAGGTCGTTTCCCACACTGGCCCAATATGGGTTAGTGGGAGCCAGAGCCTCGTTTGGTGACTCACTAGTCAGCAAACGAGGCTCTGAGTCTTTGGTCTTTTCAGTGGTGGTGTCTGGGTGCAAGTGAGGTTGTCTTGGGTCCGTGAGTAGTTGTGCGGGCCCTCTTACACCCCGCTAATTAAATAATAAAGAAATTTTTATTCTCATTCCAGTTTTACACGGCTATTTCATATTTGTCATCCGAAGCTATTGGAGGAGGATTACACAGAAGAACAGGGCAATGTATACTGCTTGATCAATGCAAGACACTGAATCTTTCTGAATCATAACAATTCTCTATTCTGATACTGCTTTTTTTTTCTTCCCGTTGCAATATTAATAACTTACGAAACTGATTTGGAAGGTACAGAGATCGGAACTAGTTATCTCTCTAGTTCTCTTCTGATTTCATTTATTTATTGGTAGGTCTCTGTTGCCGGAGAGCGCCTGGATAGGTACCGCCGCAGCGCCTAATGCAGGCAACAAACAGTGCAGTGTAAAAATTAATATGTTCCCATTTCAAGCGCAGTAGCTAGTGAAATTACTGGGGTAATGAGAATTAATATCTTATGTCTCAATGCGACGAGCGCAATGTGGTGCTGTGTATACTATCCTATCTGGTAGCTCGTTGTTATGTATGGGCGTACTACTTATCATCAGGTAAACATAACAATCATCTCGTTACTTGATTAAAAAATAACGGAATCAAATTAGGTATCGCCATGTGTCTAGTTAGCGATTAGTTACTGCGCTACTGGCGCAGATAAATAAATATACTATGAATATTTGTAATGCAATTTTCGTTGAAGCGAAATTGCTATATGTAAACTGTAGGCGTCCTAAATAAACTTTTAATTACATTATATGGGCTGGCATTGACACTTACCATCCGGTATACGTTCTGCTCGTTTCTTTTACACATGGCTAACACCTTTCATACCAATAGACAGTAATGTTTGTAAACCACAGTTTTATGACCTAAATGTAGTGCATTCGTATCTACATAGCCTTTATTAGAGACATACCCATCAAAAAAAATTTTTATAATATACAAACTGAATTATATTAACAATTTGATAATATCCGATAACCAGACAACGTTTCCGCATGTCAATACAGTAGCAGCATCTGTCAATGTGCACCATCGGGTCTGTTATCTAAAAAAATACGAAAAAATTGATTTATATTTTATTTTAATATCAACAATGGACTATTAAACTGTAGACAATCCAAGAATAATTTTTGTTTTCTGCAAAGGCAACAATGTTCTCTTTCTCAAGTTGGATTTGAAATAAACTCTCTTCATTTATATACTTCAATACAATTTAGAACACTAGGCTTTACGAAATTTTATACAACAATATCACTTGATATTAAGTGATAATGGCACCGATTAGGTTGCTGGAAGCCACAATACTCTAGATCTTTTATCAGACTGACGGAGAACAACAATGCTGTCATAGCGACTGTAACTATATAAATATGGTAGTCAGTCAAATGGTCCAGAAACACCTACCACCATTGAAACTGTAGCCTCGATTTCGTGTTAATGAACGTCATGTTAAAATAATAAAACCTGTATGAAATATCTAAAATAATATTATTTAAAAACGCAGATACATTTAATGCGCTGCGTATATAATAACATTCCACTTTCTAGGATATTTTTTTATATACAAATACAGAACGACATATAGATTATAAGAATATAGTATATACTTAGCATATTTAATGCGCGGGTTTTCCATTGTGCAAGTTTTTTGGACCCACGCTTCAAAACACGTGGACATATCCGTCATTGCCATATGAAATATTAAAACTTAACAATACAACTCAAATAAATATCAAAATTGAGACAGACTAAACAAACGGAAAAATACACTTAAAAATAGACTAGAAACGAACAATCTTTTTAACTTTCCCACAACTGGGAGTCGTGGCGTTCTCAAAATTCACATTTCAGTTTCCTCACGATTTCTACTTTCACTGATACGAAAAAGTATATTAATGTGTATTATTAAAAAAAGCCCTTTTTTCATGCTTTCAAGATTCTTCATAGAAAATAGTTAAAACAATACTTTTAACTTGTATCCTTAAAATAAAACTTTTAGTACAAATAAATAAGTTAATAAACATGATAGAACATTCATAAAATTCATTCTTAATATAAAAAAATAGGCTACCCCTGCAATAGCCGATTATAACATACAGTGTAGGTTTATAGCGTACGTTATAACCGATGGTAACGAACGCTATTCAGAGTTACAACACTATTTTGTTTGTTTTTTATTTACCACGAATCACTAATCGCGAAACAGTTCCCGTGTAATTAATGCGCATGCGCGGCGCTGTTTGTTATTAGTGAAAAATTAAAACAGGTAAGATTTAAAAATAATACATCATATTCATCAAATTAACACTATCACTAGAATGACTAACATTCTCTTAAGAAGTAAATAGTACTATACAAAGTATTATGTTGCTAAATGTTTAAATGATCATTATATTATTCAAAAGAATTTATTATAATAATTATTAATTATATTTAATTAACAATACAAAATCATCAATAAAATGTTCAATACCTACTAATTTATAGAATAGCAATAAAATTTGGTAGGTTATGAACTTTAACTGTATAAGCAGCACGAAGGATCTAAATGTAGAAATAACAATCGTCTTATTAATATTTGGTCTGGCGAAGATAAAGAATAAAATTTTTTTACTAACTCAACTTTAAATTAAAATTCAAATAAATAAATTAATGTAACGGTATAATTCTACAATCATATTTGGAAAAATTGTATAATTTCTGAAAATATATCGTACTTATGGCTCTCTCTCACTTGCCCAACTTATAACTGTGCAACCAAAATTTATCGTGGAAACATTATATTCAGTAATGAGTTTTGAGTTCTACCATCATCCATCACCATAATTAATTTATAACAGTTACCGGCCTAAAATCAAAGAAGTTACTGTTACTGTAACGCAATAATAATAGGTACCAATTTCTGTTATTAAATAACAAGTGTTATTTTTTACAATTTGTATTTTTCGGGTTATAATACAGTGTTGATTGCATCTACAATGGAGGATCTGTAACGTATGATGGAGAGTCTAGAGGAATGTAGTCACGAAGCTGGTCTCAAAATGAACGTTAAGAAGACGTAACTTATGGTTATCTCTGGGAAAGTTAATGATACGTCTGCTATAAAGGTATCTGGCCAAAATCTGGAAAGAGTGACAAAGTACAAATATTTGGGTACATGGTTAAACGAGGAATGGAACACTGAGCTAGAGATAAAGACCCGTATTGAAATTGCACGCAGTGCTTTCAATACAATGAAAAACGTCCTTTGCAGTGAAAGCATCAGCATCGCTTTACGTACTCGTTTACTCCATTGCTACATACGGCCCATTGTTTTGTATGGATGTGAAGCTTGGACTATTAAAGATCTCAAGAAACGTATTGAAGCTTTTGAGATGTGGACATATAGACGCATGTTGTCCATTAGCTGGACTCGAGAGAGTCACCAATGACAGTGTTCTTCAACGAACTGGCCATAAGCGTAACCTTATGGTTACAGTTAAGGAACGCAAAAACTTCTGCAGTTAATTATAATGGGTAAAGTTTATAGAAAACGTAAGGTGGTAACGTAAGAAGGAAAAAGTCATGGTTGAGGAATATAAGGGAATTGGCTGGCATATCTGAGGCGTCGGAATTGTATCGCCGAACCAGAGACAGAAAGGAGTGTACCACGCTGATCACCACTCTTCACTAGTTGGAGAGGCACTTTAAGAAGAATTCTAGGTGCATCTCATTTTAGCAACAGTACATACAAAGGATGTGAGCGAGATAAATTAATCAACGAATTAACTATTAACACGAACTAATTAAGGAGTGACGTTTCGAGGATAATTGTTTTCTTGTAAGATTACAATTTCTATTTTTTGGATTATAATACTAGGTGCTTCTCGTTTTAGCAACAGTCTATTAAATGGGTGTGAGCGAGATAGATTAATTAACCAAATAACAGTTAACACGATCTAATTAAGAATTCGCTTTTTAAAGAGGATTTCTTGTTATGAAACGACTTACTATAATTTTGGTTTTATATCAAATAAATACTAGATGTGTCTCGTTTTTTTTTTAACAGCCTATTTACATCCCCACTGTTCGGGCACAGACCTGCTCTCAGTATGAGGGCGATGGGCCATAGTCACCACTCGGGTCCAATGCGGATTAGTGACTAAAAATAAAACACACCTTAGAATAAATTCTAATTCATGTGCAGGTTTCTTCGCAATGTTTTCCTGTTGTTACTAAAGTTCACAAATGTACATAACTTAAATATTAAAGTCATCGGTACATGCCGAGATTCGAACCCGCGACCTTCGGAGTGAAGGCCGCACGCTCTAGCCATTAGGCTAACGAGCTGTCTCGTTTTAGCTTATAACAATATTATACAAAAGACAAAGACAGAAATAGTTATTTCGTTTTTATTGGCTTCTGTTATTTCAAGCTATGTTAGTGATCGGCTGTTATCGAATATTGAAAATGTTGATTGTTAATAGTGGTTGAACAACTTGAGTATGGTGAATTATAAATGATATTTTTTAATAGGTATAATGACATCGCAAGAACAACTGTTATCTGTTATCTTCGAATACTTGTGATTTATATATGTTATGATAAATACGCCTCACTACTAATCTTCAATCAGTCAAAATAATTGTCAATGTCAGGTCGGGTTTCGGGTCACCTGATAAGATTTACCGGCGCGAAGAAAACAAACAATAAGTGAAAAGTTTTTAATATCGGCTATAATATATATTAGTGTTACCAGATGAGAACAATGCGGAGTCTACACTTAAAAAATTACGTGCCGTGGATAACTTAAAGGTAACCTCCGTAAGTCTGATTGAAAATTTTATCAATGATGCATTAATCTTGCTTCTGCCTCCATTGAAATGACACAAGCCTGGATAGTAAAACTTAATACTCCTTTTGAACTTACGAGCGGATAGTATTATAAGACCACAGATATTATCATATGACCAAAAGGATTCAGAAAATTTGGCTATTTTTGAGGACAAGTACTTCTTAATAACTCCTAAATCAAATTCAGCATTAAGATTAAAAGCTTACACGTTAAGACAGTTAAGAGCTTAAACACAACAACATACAAATGTTTCTACATCTAATTTCCTAATGTCTATGTTCTGGTATTTGCTGGTCAAGATTTCACAAAATATGTCATTTATTGAACTGTTTACAGTTGTTATTTATAAATACTTTGTTGCTGCCCTAGCCCGCAGCCTAAACTATCACCGCACTTGAGAAACTCAACAATGAGTATTTTAACTTCTTTGTTATTGACTATTAAGGTAAAAGTAATAGTCTCTGTAGAGACTGTAGGGTCTGAATTTTTTTTATTCAAATGCTACTTGACTCTGGCAACAAAGCCTCTTTTATAACAGCACCTCTTGTGAATAAATTACACTTAATAATGTATTCACACCTTAAAGTGACACTATCATATCATAGGTTAGATTAGGCTAGATTTTAGACATATGTATATTCTTTTTTGGTAAAGTCTTTATGGTCAGGAAAAAATGTATTCCTAGTATTTTGTCAAATTTAAATACATAGCTTACTGATTGTATAACTATTAGTCAGAAAATTTTTAAGTTAAACCTGTAAATAGTGATTAAGTACATAAAATGAATTGAACACTTGTAAATGTGTCAGTTCGAGACACAAAATAATATTCTTTTCTTTCTTTAATACCCATAAGAATTGAATAAACTGACAGTCACCCAGAACAGACCAGAAGAAAAGTGTTTAGTTTGAAGTTACAAAATAATGTGCATGATAGTTGGTAACATACATCTCTACCACATTTTTAAAAAACCATTTGAGAACTGGAAGTGAGAGTAAATTGAAATGAATATGTGTCTAAATCAAATTTTAT
Source organism: Ornithoptera alexandrae (assembly GCA_029030555.1). NCBI lineage: Eukaryota > Metazoa > Arthropoda > Insecta > Lepidoptera > Papilionidae > Ornithoptera > Ornithoptera alexandrae. The sequence continues at coordinate 1,614,482 of JARDVY010000007.1, read as the reverse complement.
ATTAATATTTAAGTTATTATTTTTAATAAACCACATGCAATTAATGTAAATTTATAATTTTCAAATTTAATAATAATATCATGTTGATTATAATTTTATGATAAACTGATAATATCTAATTTTCTTGTGATATTATGACATATATTGTGCCCAATTCTAATCATAACATTTTATGATCTAATTAAAAAAATATTTTATAAGCAATAATAATGTTAATGCATTTTCTGTGTATTTGAGTTATTTTTATATATTTCTTATAATAAATACAGATCAAACATATATTTTTTGATTTTCCAGTGTAATCTGCATTGGTGAAGCCATTTAAATAAATAAAAATATATGTCAAACATTTTAAGTTGCAAGGGACTCTGTCCACAGTTGAGTTTAAACCAACCTCCCTCATACGCGGTGCGCCCTGCTAATCAACGGACGAGGCTATGGCGTAAGGTCCCTGGGTTTTGTACCACCCGGTTTAATTCCGACGGTACTCCTGCTTGGTGGTAGGGTTTTATAACCAACTGGTTAGCTACCATGCTGTCTAGAATCAACCGTTAAATGTCCCAGACGTGTTTCGGTTGCAGTGTCGGAGTGCCACTTTCTTTTTCCCCTTCTCTTTTCCCGGGCGGCAACGTATTGGTGACGTCCCTGATTTACAAATGTCCATGGGCGGCGGTGATCACTTAACAGCACTAGAACCGCCTGCTCGTTTGCCGGCATTAAACGTTATTTTAGAATGACAACAAACTACTTATAGTCTAGTACTCGTTAAACTCATATTTGTATATTATTTCCTTCCTAATGAGCCGTGCTTGAATAAAATAACACTTTTCATTTAATAACAGAAATTGGTACCTGTTATTATTACGTAACAGTAACTGTAATAACAGATATATATGTCCTGTTATAACGTACGTCTACAAAGAAATCAAAATATCATTCCTTGAAAATACAGATAAACGAAACGTATTAGTAAATAAATTTAAATAGATTAAAAATAACTATTAAAAAATAACGAGGTGGTGGATGCCGTGGAGAGCTTTTTGCAGGACCAAGACAAAACTTTTTTTAAAGGAATTGAAGCCTTGGAAAAGCGCTGGACTCGGTATGTAGAGAGAAGTCGGACTCTATGTAGAAAATTAAATTATTAAGTTATCAAGTCAATACATTCTATCTCATTCTCACCACCTTTTGATCCCTTCTCGTAGTAGCGATACGGGAACCTGAGCATTCGCCGCGAAATGATATGTAAATGGTTATAGGATATTTGTTTTTTGAATTTCATATCCATCAGCACTTTAGAAAATCTTTAGTGGTCTATTTTTATATTACGACTAGAAAAACGAGCGTAGAACAGTTGGTATACAGATAAACAAATACTACGATCCATTATAAAGTATAAATACACAAGAAATGCGTTAATATATACGTAATTTACAGATTTTGATTGTTGTCAGTATTATAATAGCACATAATAACAGTGGCTCAGTAAAAATGTTGTTACAGATTGAACAAAAGTACAATATTCAAGTACCACAATATTTGGTAGCGATATCTTGCGCGTATTGTCGCTTAGTAAAATTAAAATAAAATAACGTTACAAAAATAATAGCGTTAAATATTTGCTACAGCAAACGTTATTTTTTACAAGTAATAAGACGCACATCACTAAACTCGTAAACGGGTTCATTCAGTCCCGTAACACAAACGGTGCTGAATGTTGTGTGAATAAATAAACAAGAACATCTTTGAAGTCCTTTTATTTACGAAATTATTAAATTAATAAGTTTAAATTAAGTACATCTATAGTGGTTGAAAATTTTAAGAACTTGTTGCAGTAGAAACTTGATTTGAATTTGTCATACAAAAATATACAACATTTTACAAGTATGTATACTTCAAGTGTTTGCTTCCACGTCGCAGCGGCTAGGCGCTTGTCATATAATTAGATGATACGAGGTTCGAATCCCAGTTTATACTCCGTGGAAGTTTGATTAGTGGCAGAGTTTTCCTAATAGAGCGGCTAGTTTCCATCATCGAAATGTAAATTGTCTCCCTAACAACTGTGATGCGTTTATTAAAATGTGGATACAAAAATATAACGAGCGAGCACCTGCTAATGAATTGGCACCAAACAAAAAATGTGATATACCACTATTTGCTTTGCTGCCAGTGGTATCCCCGCTTACTCCAGAATTTTGTACTTAACTTTAAGTATTTACATCTAATAGTTTCGGAGATCTCGTGATGAAACAATGAATCTCTGGATATCTTTCCCCGCCCGCTTTACTGGCCGTAATGTAGAATTAGATTTGAAATCTGTCTCAATTATTCTCGTCATACCGCCATTCGCCGATCCCCGAGCCTTTTCCGTTATTAACACCCTCGCAACCCCTTTTTGCGGGTAACATTTCATAAAGTTCATTATTTGCTGGCCTGTACTTGACAAAAGGAATATTCTTACCAATTGTAAATCTCCATATCTTATGGTCTTTATATAGGTGGAAATCTCTTGTATATATAACTAATTGTAATTTCTTAAATCAATATTATAACTTATTAATTAAATTTCAGATAAACATGATCGCAAAGGCGAAAGAGAACATCTCCAGTTACATGAATATTGCAACAGCATGTTTCGTCGTAGCATACTTTCAATTGGTAGGTAATTTAAAAAAAATGTAAATTCACAACCGTTTTTAGTGACATATTACTTGGGTAATTTATGAGGCCATCAACTCGCACTTGACCAGCGTGGTGGATTAATGCCCTATTGTCGCCTTGTGTGACTCGAGTTCCAATAGGAACAATAAAAGGTCTGATTATTATTTAATCAATATATATATTTATTGTCATAGTAAACTTATTTAAGAGTTTATCTTTAGATACAAAAATATCCAATAAATCTTTTCTAGGATTATCAATGATCTAGGATGATCAATAGATATTAACTCTAAGAACTTTTATCTAGTGCTTCAAGATGTGACGGTCTGACGATGGAGATGGTCTGAGAAGGTACCACCACAGCATCTATTTCTACAGCTAAACAGCATAGTATAAACATTACTATATTCCTGTTTGAAGGGCGCTGTAACCAGTGAAATTACAGGAATGACGAGACTTAACATCTTAAGTCTCAAGGCGACGAGCGCAATGCGGTGCAGTGTCATTATCATTATCAGCCGATAGACGTCCATTGCTGGACATAGGCCTCCCCCAAAAATCTCCACATCGATCGATCCTGCGCTGCCTGCATCCAAATAATTCCTGCAACATTCACCACATCGGACCACCTGGTGGAGGACTGCCAACACTACGTCTACCGGTACGCGGTCGCCATTCAAGAACCTTAGTGTCCCATCGGCTATCAGTCCTTCGAGCGATGTGTCCTGCCCATTGCCACTTGAGGCTAGCAATCTTTTGGATTATGTCGGTGACCTTAGTTCTCCTACGGATCTCCTCATTTCTGATTCGATCACGCAGGGAAACCCTGAGCATAGCCCTTTCCATTGCCCTCTGTGCGACTTGAAGCCTTTTCACGCGGCCCACTGTAAGCCGCCACGTCTCGGTGCCATAAGTCATCACTGGCAACACGCATGAATAAAAACCTTCGTCTTTTGACACTGGGGTAGTTGGGACGAGAATATGCTGCGTAGCCTCCCGAACGCTGCCCAGCCGAGTTGGAGTTGTCGATTGACCTCATTCTGGAAGTTGGATAAGTCCTTGGTAAACCAAGCTGAACTATTTGTTCCAGGTAAATATATTTGTCAACAATTTCCAGTGTAGAGCGTGCAATCATAACTGGCGTGGGTACAATATGGGCATTTGACATAATTTTTGTCTTCTCCATATTCATATTAAGGCCCACGCGTTGAGATGCTTTACATAGGTCATCGATCATTTTGCCAAGGTCTTCCAGGGTCTCAAGCATGACTACGATATCATCGGCGAATCGAAGGCGAGTCATGTACTCACTGTTTATATGATGCCAAGTCTTCCAGCGCAGCTGTGAACAGTTTCGGCGATATGACGTCGCCTTGCCTGACACCTCGCTGCAGCTGGATGGGTTTCGAGAAATAGTCCTGGAGACGGACTGTCATGGTGGCGTTTTCGTACAACGAGTGCAACACTTGGATGTATCGATAGTCTATTTGGCACCTCTGGATTGACTGAAGCACTGCCCAAGTGTCGACTGAGTTAAAGACTTTTTCATAGTCCACAAAAGCTAAGCATACAGGCAAGTTGTACTCTTCTTCTGTATGACTTGCCGCAGCGTATGTATGTGGTTGATGGTGCTGAAGCCTTTTCTGAATCCGGTCTGTTCAGGAGGCAGGAAGTTGTCCAGGCTGCGTTCGGGACGATTCGTTATGACTCTTGAAAAAAGCTTATATATGTGGCTAAGAAGTTTTATGGGTCGTTAGTTCTTCTACTGGGTCCTACCATCCTTTTTGAAGAAGAGTTTTATCACATCCCTGTGCCATGCTTTACGTGTTTTGCCCTCGAGTGTGACAGACTTAAATAGCTTCTGAAGGACCATCAGCACTGGTCGCTTTCAGAAGCTCAGCCGTAATTCCATCATCACCCGGCGCTTTATTGTTCTTCAGCTGTTTTAGAGTCATACTAATCTCGTACAGGCTGACGTCCGGAATATCTTCGGTATGGTGTCGGGTTAATTTGGCTTTTGGATCGGTGGCCTGCATGTTGACAGGTGCTTGTGATGTCATGTAAAGTTATCCGTAGAAGCTAAAGCTTAAGCTCAGGGCGGGAGGTAATGATTTTGCTATCCCCAGTCTTCAGCTTAGTCACCAGGCTCTGCCCAACAGCAGAAACTAGCGAAAACTTTGGGGCCTTGATTACGTTCGATTACCTCTTTAATACAATTTGTATTAAATTGGCGCAAGTCGCGGGTCAGTGACTTAGAGATTCGCTTGTTAAGCTGCCGATAGCGAGAAGCGTCTTTCGAAGACTGCAGAACCATCCCACGTCTTTCCTCCATAAGCTTGAGGGTCGATCCTAAAAATTTTCTATCTTTTTTGGTCCGGCTAGGTTTAAAGAAGCTTAACCCCGCCGAACGGACAGTTTCCACGAACCTACCATTATAAGTGTCCACATCAGTGCAGCTGCCCAGGCATGCGAAACGATTTTGTAATTCGAATTGAAAGTCCTCAGGGATTTGAATCTCGGCAGTATCTGAGCGGAGCGTGGACTTTATCAGTCTTTATCTCTCGAACTCCACTTTAAGATTTAATGCGCCTCTTACCATTCGGTGATCACTTCCTGAGTTAAATGAGTTGATCACTGAGACATCATTAAATATTCGAGTTTTTGTGGACAGGACAAAGTCGATCTTATTTTTTGTGGTTATTACCGTCCGGACTCTTCCAGGTCCATTTCCCATGCTGCCATTTCCTGAAGAAGGAATTCTTCATGTACAGACCTTCCTTCTCCAAGAAGTCGGCCAGCATGTGACCGCGGTAGTTCCCGATTCCTTCACAAAACTGCCCCACTTTCAACTCCTCACCGCAACGTTTGCCTAGTCTTGCATTGAATTCTCCCATGACAACGTGTGTAACGAACTCTGGAAGAATGCTTTGCCCGACAGATGTCCTCATACATTACTTCCCGTTCCTCATCGATTTTTTTTTTATTGACGTGTATAACAAAATGCTAACGAAACGCACACCCCGGAATCAAGGGCCGGTAACGGGGTAATGTCGGACTCCAACCGACTAAAAAGTTTCACACGTTATTCCAATCACTTCCGACATTATGCACGAGGATCACGGGATAATAGCAAGGAGTTCTTCCGCAACTTCCGTCCTACTCGAGGTGCGTCGAAGTTGGCGCGTATACCTGTAAGACCTTCAGTGAATACCGTTTGGTGATTCTGAATATAAGGTACGCTACTCTATTCGATATACTCCCGATCTGTACAACATTGTTCATGATGGACCTGTGGACGATGAACCCGGCACCGCCCTAGGACAGTTGTTCTCCCTCCTGGAAATATAGCAGATTACCGGATTTTAGAGTCATAGTATCCTCACCCTCTCTTCGGATCTCAGACAATCCTACTACGCTCCAGCGAATCCTGCTCAATTCCACGCGGTGCAGTGTATATCATCCTAACTGTCGCGACCTTGTTATGGGCAGGCGTATCACTTACCATCAGGTGTACGTCCAGCTCGACTCGTCGCTTTGTGGCTCGCCGATCTCGCTATAAACAAATTGCTTTACAATTTTATGGGACGTATAAATTAAACGGAAGCGGAAATTTTGATCATCGTTTCAGCAGTTTCATAATCGTGCTTATTTCAGATGCTACACGTCTCGATAGTGGCAACAATCGTTTATGTGTTATTGTCGGTATCGAAAGAACAGCCGGTTAAGGATGTGGAGTCGATGGGAAGGGTGATAAATGTTCTACTGATAGGACAACTCGTTTTTCCCATTGCCATAATAGTTTTAAAAGTTACTATCATCTTGATCGTGGGATTACATACGGTACGTATTATAAAATTCTTACCTTTTTTATATCTATAATACATCGTCAACATCATCAGCTGATAAACGTCCACGGCTGAACGTGTCTCTCCCAAAGATTCCCACACAATCGCGTAGGGATTCATACGGGAGGATTTGGGCCATTTCCCTCACGCTGACCATTGGGCTACGCATTGGCGTGTTGGTGGGAACCAGAGCCTCATTTGTTGATTAGCACGGTGCGCCACGAGCAGGTGAGGTAGGCTTGGATTTCAGGAGTCCGTTGTGTGGGAACCCTTGCACCCCATCTTTCTACATCATCGTCAAGATATCTGCTTGGGTGGAAGTGGTAGTTATGTCGAGATATCATTATACTTCTATATCCAGTCCGGGGATTGTATATGATGAATAGCTTTATGATGTAAAATGTTATTTAGCTTTTATATATATAATCTCATAGATTCGAAATCTAATTTCATTGTTTTTTTTAATTGCCATATAGATATATAATTTTTTAGAATATGTATAATTAGTGCTGCTGCAGGAATTGACCTGGGGGCTACAGCTCCTGTCGCTCTCCATGATGCGACCTGCACGGTTGTGATGATTGTCGCCAAATATGATAGAAAAGATTCCCTTAAAACGTATGATAAGTACGTTTGTAAAAGTATACCCATTGTAGCCTTGAAGACGGATACGGAACAGAGAGCTCCCTGACTGATGGCTCTCGCTGATGGAGAACAATTCCGAAATCTAAATATCCTCCTTGACCTCCTTAACACTCATTAATTCCTTTTATCACCAGAAAAGCCGTACTCGAATCACGAGCTACGTAATATTTGCGACGCTGATGCTGATTCTCATAGCCTTGGCTCTCATTCTCCTTAACTACGTCATGAACAAACGGCTTCCTCTCGATCTGGTACTATCTATTAGCGGTGAGTATTTTCTTTTCTGCTCTTTTTATTTTAACTCCTTTTTAATTAAACGAAGCGAGGAGACGAGTGCAACGTTCACCTGGTGGTAAGTTAAACGCTCGCCCATAACAATGTAGTGCTAGTCTCATTACCACAGTAACACTGCTGTGGTTTCGATTATCATTTTTTTTAATAAAATTATTCTTGAAATTCTGTTATACACACTTTCTTGGACAGCAGTCCTAATGTTCCCACTATTGGGACACGAAACCAATATAGAGAGAGTCGAAGCATGAGTCATATGTTTATCATAACTGTTGTTCGTAGTGCTGGGAGGCTTCCCACAGGATGGACCGACGATCTGGTGAGAATCTCGCGGGAGTCCACTGGATGGATGCGAGCAATGCGAGACCGATCGATGTGGCAATCTTTGGGGGAAGCCTATGTCCAGCTGTGGACGACTATCTGAACTACTGTTCTATATTGACTTCCCAACGATGTTTGCCGTCACCGGAAGCTCAAACTTGGTGGGAATCAAACCTTTACCCAGAAACCTGCAATAACAATGAGATGTTACTTTACACATAGATTTTTTTATTCAACGAAGGGACGCGACGAGAGAGGCCTTCACCTGATGGTATATGATACAGCTGACGAGACATGAGATGTTGAATATGGTTACCCCTGTAATTTCACTAGCTACAGCGTCCATCAAACCGGAACACAGAAATGTTTGCAAAATACAATTTGGCAGCTGAAGTAAGAGCTACGGTGGTACTTAAATAACCGTCTCCGGCACATCATTAGACAGAAGACATCCTCATCACTGTTGCTATCGCACATATTTAAGTGAACATTTTCGTTTTATATTCATCACCATAATTATCAGCAACTGGTGAATATAGGCCTTTTCCAATGTCTTCCGCCAAATGCGATCCTCGGCTTCTCGCATCCACCCTTCCGACTGCCCTAATGATATCGTCGGTCCATATGGTGACCATGGTTGTCATATTACTTACACTACTACACAACAACTCACGGGACCCAAGCTAACCTCACCTGCTCGTGGTGCAACCCGCATTAGGCCAGCGTGGTGGGAAATGGTGTAAATTCTCCCATATGAATTCCTACAAATGCGGAGATCTTTAGGGGAGGCCTATGCCCAGCAGTGGTTGTCTATCGGCTGATGATGATTATTTCATTACAAAATTTTAAAAATGTTTTGCTTTGTTTCAGTTTCGTACGCCCTTTCAATATATCTACTGAGGAGGTATTTGAAGCAGCTAGATCCCATCGATCTGAACCCACTTACAGTCTAGGTCACAATAGTCTAGGACCTGATTTAAATATATTTAAGTAGCTAAATTAACTGTATAGAAAAGGAAAGGTTACTTCATCTAAATCAGAGGTTGCCTAACTTTTTATCTCATAGACAGCTTTAAAAATTTTACTGATTCCTGTGGACCCCCTGCAGGTTCAATACTACCATATTCCCAATACTTGACAAAAAGTGTGAAGATTAGATCTAACAGTTCGAAAAAAAAAGTGAGAACTGATTAGTTAATTAATGAAACCCTAGACTGCTGTAAGGTACACGCGTCCCCAGACACAATTAAAAATCGATTGTATCTCAATTTCGCGATCAAGAGATCAATAGAATGCTTTGAGTGGATATCAGAAAAGCAAAGTTGGCCAATCAAAAAAGTGATTCCATCCAACTTTACTTTTTTGGCATCCACTCAGCACAATCAATTCAACAAATGATCTCTTGAATCGCGAAATAGAGACAAAGTGGATTTTTAATTGTGTCTGGGGACACGCGTGCCTCAATTCTTACTATTTTTATTTAGAAAACTCTCTATACAGAGTGGTATTTAATAAAAATATATAAAATGATATATTTTCTTGTGCTGTATTTATTCCAATATGTAATATAATTACAATTAAACATTCATAAGGTAACGTAACTTCTACAATGACAATCACAAAGTAGTCATAATTTTAATGGGAGGGACGTACTTGATGGATTAACAGCAAATTATCAATTTTGTTAGGAATAACCGCAAATCTCCCCGTTCTGTGATATTTAATCTGCTCCTTTTTTTTTGTTAAAAGATTTGTAATGACACTAAAACTTTTTTCGACAAGATATAACGAGGGAAACGCTATCAAAAGCGCTCTCGCAATTCCCCACATTCCAGGATTTCTCGGGTATTTCTGCCTGCAGCCAAAAAGTTTGATCTTCTTTGTCGTAACCTCATGACTGAGGGACGTGACGTGGTGCGTTGTCCTGGCCACCATTTCTTACCAGAGCGTCAACCGGGTGGTCCGACAAACTCATTCGATTATCTGACATAACACCATAGTTTTCTTGGGAAAAATGGTTGCGGTAGTGTCCCCATTCTTTCCGCACCAATCTTTCAGAGGGAATTTAATCCTCTCGGCCACTGTAACCGTCTGGCAGAGCCAGAGTCGGTTTATTACATCCGCCGCCCGATACTCGGCGTTGAGACTCGTTTAACACCACCCAGGGAGCACGTGCAGGGTTTTGAAGGTAATTTCTGCAGACACGAGTGTCTCCACTCCCCAAATGTTTGATACCCTCTTTTAAATTTCACCTTCAGCTCTTCATCAGTACTCTCGAATAGCTCCTCTTGTAACATCACATTCTCCACTTCCGTTTCATCAAATGGATTTATGATCCATGGTGGTATTTCCATCGTCAGAATATTTTCAAATTTGATTATGAAGTTATCATGCTGGGCAATTAAATATTGGGCGCATACTTAAATATCCTCATCGAGGCAATCTACCCGTGACAAGTTTGAAAACCGAAAATTCGCGGCGACTAATATTTTGCTTCATAAAATTTTAATATTCCAATAAAAGCTGAAATTACACCCTTTGTTTGTATTAAATTGAGGTTGTTCCCTTGTAATTGTAAGTTAATGTTATTTTCATCTCACAATTGTGCAAATAAACGCGTATTCAAAGCATTGTTTTTTATTTTGTTAACTGCATTAATCACAAATTGAAGCATGCAACTTATCACTCAAATTTTTTGCTAGAAGGGTTGTCGGGGAATGTCACAGTGAATTGCAGTTACCCTTGATATAATTCTTTTAAGATGACCTATAAAGTCACCATATCGGCCGACCATGGCAGGAGCTCCACCTGTTGCCACCGAAGTAACGTTTGTGAAAGGAATCGATTGTTCCTTAAAATCACTTTGGACATTATATCATCCATAAAAAATCGAACATATGCCAAAAATAACGCTTCATTACTAAGTAAAGTTGACTCGTCCAGATGAAAAAAAAAATTAGTTGTTTGCAGATAATTACACAAGAAACTTCCAATATAGCTCATTTCATCAATTCGTCTTTGTACAGTGTTGGAATTCTTTCGACTACGAATGGGGAATTCTGGAGAACAGTTTTTAAAACCTCTTCAACAGCGGGTAAAATTAACTGTTCTCCAATGGTAGGCGGTTTTCCAGATTTCGCTATAAATAATGAGATATTGTAAGATGCGCGGACACCACTATCGTTACTTTCAAACGTTGAAGCGAACATACTGTGCATAGTTGGACTTTTTTCATATTTTTCTTTCAACGTTTGAAAATATTTCAAATCATTACCAATTTTATCAGGATGACACCTTTTTAAATGATCTTCAAGTTTAGATGGTTTCATAGAGTCATTGCACAAAACTCTGTTACATAAAAGGCATATGAGCAATCGTTAGTCTATGGTTGATAGCAGAAAAACCAAATTTTAAATAATCAAAACTACTATCGACATTTCTCAGATTCAATCATTTTTCTTGTCAGTTACCTACTTGCCTGTAAATAAAAAACCCTGTTTTAGTAATAGGGTGGTTTTACTTAACAGGATATGGCTATTTTAAGATAATAGGATTAGTTAATTACTGCAACAAAATAAACATAGTACCTACTGACTGCAAACTGATTCTAATTATTAAAAGAAATAAATCGGACATAGCCAAGGCGTTCGATCAGGTCTGGCATCGCCGTCTTCTTATGAAGTTACCATCGTACAGACTTTCTGAGGGACTGTGTCAGTGGATATCTAGCTTTCTGTCCTGCAGAAGCATAAGAGCCATCGTTGATGGCAGCAGTTCTATTAGCATGGACATAAATGCAGGTGTCCCACAAGGCTCTGTGCTGTCGCCGACACAGTATTTACTTCATATAAATGATATGTTGTCAATTGACGGTGTTTATGGCTATGCGGATGACAGCACCAACGACACATGCTACACCTGCCATAACAACGTCCCTCGGGCTGCTGCTGCTGTAGAGGAAAGTCGAAAGAAACTTGTGTCAGAAATTGAGGTAACACTTGCCCGTGTATAGGAATGGGGTCGCCTCAATTTAGTTCATTTTAATCCAGCCAAGATACAAGTTTACGCGTTCACCGCTAAGAAAACTCCATTTATTGTAACTCGTAAGTTCCATATTACATCTCTGACCATCTCAAGAAGCATTGGGAATTTAGGCATCGAAATCTTCAGTTACGTCCAGTACTGAGGGCAGTTGGAAGACAAAGAAAAGCTGGCATCTAAAGAGCTCGGTGTAATTAACAGGGCGAAGCAGTACTTCACTGCGGTACACAGGTTGTTGCTATATAAAGCGGAAGTCCGGCCTCACATGGAGTATTGGTCTCATCTTTGGGAGGGAGCACCTAGATGTCAGTTGGGACCTTTTGACTCGGTGCAAAACAGAGCTGTCAGAGATATCGACGACCCTTTGCTAACGAACGGTATTGAAACTTGGTTTTAAGAGAGATTTTGTCTCTTTATGTGTGTTCTACCGCCTCTATAACGGGATGTGTTCTGATGAACTGTTTGACATGATGCCGACGGCCACATTGCATCATCGCACCGCTTGCCATCGGCAGGGAATTCATCCTCATTCCCTTGAACTGCAGTGGTCACGTACGGCATAGTTCCAGAGATGTTTTCTCCCGAGACCACTCAAATTGTGAGACAAGTTACCTGTCGAGATTTTCCCTAGGAGCTATAATATGAAGTTTTTCAAAAAGGTTTCCGCAGGGTCGGCAACACGCCTAGTGACACCTTTGGTGTTACTGGCGGTCATAGGCTGCGGTAACCGCTCAATATCAGGCGGCCGCAAACCTGTTTGCCACCTAAGTGGTATTAAAAAAATAAATACACAGTACCACATTGCGCTCCTTGAGCGCCTTGAGGGATAAGATATTGAGTCTTGTTACTCCGGTAATTACACTAGATACAGAACCCTTCAAACAGGAACACAGTAATGTTTGCACAATATTTGTTAGCTGCGGTGGTACCTACCTAAACGGTCTCCGGCAATAAAGACCTATTACCAGTTTTACTTGCACTGTGATAATAATTAAAAATAAAGTATGTAACTTCCAGATAAGCAGTTGCCATATCCTGGCGTATCTTATATGCGCAACAATTCACCTGATTGTCTTCACCACGACAACATTCATATCCTTCCCCATGATCAATATGTCCAAGTTGTATGTAGACGACAAACTTTCAAGTTTAAGTAAGTAGCGATGAAAGATTGATTCGGTAAAAGAAGTCAGTCGCGTCGTTTTTAAAGTCTGAACCAATTTTGATTTAGTTCTTTAAATAATAGTTCCTAATGATTATTAGGTATTTTCTAATAATAAGAAGAATACCTTTTTTTTTTAATTTTAGTAACAATCTTATAAAAGTGTCCCAGAGTTGAATAGCTTGTATGTTTCAAATTATATTAAAGACATTACTCTGTTCTTCTCTGTTCTGATGTTGAGCACTTGATAGTCATATTGAGTCACAGCTCATTTGAAACTGAACCCGTGGACGTGGGTCCACGGGCTGTTTGGACCCGAAAGATATTACTGTGTCAACGTGAAGTTGTCTTTGCATATATGGACATCCAATCCTATTTCTACTAAGTAACAAATAGAAGGACGGTCGATGTTATACATCTGTTGAAAATTGGTGGTGTTCTTTTGATAAAAACTTACCAGCATTAGCAGAGAAGAATAAAAAAGAAGTGCACAAGTGATTAAACAAATCAATCAACCGATAGACGTCCAAAGCTGGACATAGCCCTACCCCAAAGATCTCCTCTCAATCGGTCCGGCGCTGCTCGCATCCAGCGGCTTGCCGCCCATACATTCACATGGCGTCTGGTACCGCACGCTAGGAGCTGTCTTTTGTAGGGGTTCATATGGGCGGATTTGGGCCGTTTCCCACACTGGCCCAATGCGGGTTAGTGGAAGCCAGAGCTCAACTAGTCAGCAAACGAGGCTCTGGCTTTTCTTTGGTTGTCTCTGGGTGCACTACTTGCAAGTGAGGTTGGCTTGGGTCCGTGAGTAGTTGTGCGGGAGACCCCTTACATCCCGTTATTTAAATAATAAAGGAGTTTTTATTCTCATTCCAGTTTTACACGGCTATATCATATTTGTCATCCGAAGCTATTGGAGGAGGATTACAGATAAGAAGAGGGCAATGTATACTGCTTGATCAATGCAAGAGGCATGAGTCTTTCTGAATCATAAAATGAATACGGTTCCCTATTCTGATACTGCTTTTTTCTTCCCGTTGCACCATTAATGACTTACGAGACAAATCTAGAAGGTACAGAGATCAGAACTAATTAACACTCTAGTTCTCCTGGTTTCAATAATTTTTTAGTGGTAGGTCTCTGTTGTTGAGGACCGTCTGGATAGGTACCACCGCAAGTCCTATTACAGCCAATGAACAGTACTTTGCAAACATTACTGTGCTCCCATTTCAAGTGCAGTAGCAAGTGAAATTACTGGGATAACGAGAATTGACAACTGAGTCTCAATTGAACGAGCGCAACGTGGTGCTGTGTATATCATCTTAACTAGCGTCACTTTGTCATGCGCAGGCGTATCACTTACCATCAGGTGAACCGTCTTGCTCGTTTCATCATTTCGTCGAATTAGAAAAAAAAAAACCGTGCAATTGTACGCTTTATTACTTCGGAATTATATCATCATCTCCATCACCGTTTGAGTGGACTTAAATCAGCAAGAGTCTCACAGTGATGGTATAGTTGATACATTAGTAAATCAAATGTACCACAAACGGATTATGCATCTATTCGTACTTGAAATTCTTTGCAGGTATATCTTCTCCACCAGTTCCTAATGATGAGCAGGAAAACAATATTGAGCGCTGAAAAAATTAATGCAATAATAAAGAACACAATTGTTTAACATATCATCAATCTAACTTTTACTGGTGGTAAGTCTCTGTTGCCGGAAACCGTTTAGGTAGATACCACCGCAATGCATATTGCAGCTGACAAACAGTAACGTGCAAATATTTCTTTCTTCCGGTTCGAAGAACGATGTAGTTAGTACTAAGGTAACAAAACTCAACATCTTAAGTCACAGGCGAAGAGCACAACGTGGGGCAGTGTATAGCATCCTAACTGGCAGCTCGTTATGTGTAGGCGTACTACTTATCTTCAGGTAAACATAACAATCATTTCGTTGCTTGATTAAAAAAAATAACGGAATCGAGTTAGGTATCGCCATGTGTCTAGTTAGCGGCTAGTTAATGCGCTACTGGCGCACCTAGATGTACTATGAATGATGATTACAATTAACGTTTTACAACTTCCGGGTAGAACCCATGGATTAGTTTAATATACCTTTTGTGTTTGTTTTTTAAGACTTCCATACAAATACTAGCTTTGTTTTAAAAAAGTGTGATATGCGAATATAACATATTTTTTAATTTTGACTCCATTACTACTTCGGCTTAATAATCTTGTGAAGTCAGCTACTTTGTTTTTCTACAGATCTCGTACCTGATGAGATCATATTCCGGAACACTGAGCATTATCCTCTCCATATTTTGTTATAAGACTTTGTGCTTTTGTATGACACCTATTGCTAAAGACCGTTCTTAATAAACTTAATAAGATACTTAATTTACATACGTATGTTTAGTGGTATCCCCATAGCATCCATTTCCGATTCATCAGCATGTTTGAGCGCGGTTATATATACTACCGTGTAACATACTATAAAGATAGAGGCGTAAAGTAGATAATTCTTGATATAATGTAATTTCTCCTGAAAGAGAAATTTTGAGTCAACGGTTTCTTTTTTCTATTTTAAAAAGCCTTCCAGTTTTTACCGAAGCGTATCCTAGAAGTTCCTACGCACAAATCGAAAGGTGCTTCACTCGTTGAAAATCCCACATATACCACGACTTTCTCAAAAATATCTCACTACCTTGACCCCTTGATCTCCAAAGAGGTTAATATCACTCAGCCTCTGGTCTCAGGATATTTAAAATAAGATTATGTTCCTATTTGGTTCTCAGATTTCACCTAAATACTAAGTATCAGTCGCTACTATAATACTACAGTGTATCGGTGTACTTACATATAGTGTTGATGTATCCGGGGTGGACACACTTCCATGTTCAGCCTCATGTCAATTCATAATTTGCGGCTTCTACGTCTACTATAAAATATGACTCTACGAAAGATGATATTTTTCTCGGTGACGGTCACGTGAGAGACTGCTGGCTTCTCGCTAGGATAGTATTCTCCTCCATCACAATATAATGGCGAAGGGGATATATTTCCCATCTCACCGATATCCTCATATCATGAGTCTTTAATATTATCCATGATCTGAGCCCATAACCTATTTTACCCATAGTTAAAATAAAACTACTATAAAATTATAATTACCTTATGTATACCATAAAGAAGTAATAGCGTTAACGTCAGATAGAGAAGATGCATGATCATATGGAAGCACTTCGCTAGAGGGAAGAAGAAGTTTGACTCCTGGTAAAGAACGTTGCTGCAATTCTTCAAAAAGTAGATGTCGTCGAAAAGAGATCGTAAGCATGAAGTAGTCAGCATCGTTTGTTGGAGCTGTATAAAAATCACATCCAAATTACATTACAACATCTACAGGTCTTGTACGACGAAGGTCCCTTCGATTCGATTCGATTTTAGATCGTTCTACACGTGGTCGAATTTGTGCGATAATTAATCGTACCCGCCCATGTAAACTAGTTGCAATATAATTCGTAAACAAATTGTATATACAGGGTGAAAGGTGATAGGTGTAAAAGATCTGGAGGGGCTAAAGTATAGCTCGTATACTATCTATGTATGGAATACACCATCCAAAAACAATGGTTCTGGTAAACAATTCGATGATTTTATTTCTTACTTATTTCTACACAAATTTTAATGTCATAATTATCGTTTAATCATTGTTTTAATAAATTAACTTAATAATCATCACTTAGAAGCTAAAACTTTTAAATTAGGTTCTTTGAAAGTTGTGACAGTAAAATCATCGCGCAACAACGTTATAGTTTGACATCATTTAATTGTCACCATAAGAAAAAAAAACAATCATAACTGAACCTGCAACATCAGTTTATATCATAACTGGTTTTTAAATTGGAGTCTCAACCAAGCTATAATCTTTTCTAAAGATAAAGACAGAGTAATTTTCCTTTTAATAAACAGAATTTCATTATATCCGAAACTATTATATAAAGAGATATCAATCAACAAATTTACTGGTGTTTTCTATTGCTGGACACCGTTCAGGTATCTACCTAGACGGTATCGCCAGAAGTGTGGTGCACTGTAAACATCCTAACTAACATTACTTTATATGGGCTGGCATTGACACTTACCATCCGGTATACGTTTTGCTCGTTTCTTCAACACATGGCCAACGCCTTCATACCAATAGACAGTAATGTTTATAAACCACAGTTTTATGACCTAAACGTAGTGTATTCGTATCTAGACAGCCTTTATTAGAGACATACCCATCAGAAAAAATTGTTATAATATACGAACTGAATTATACTAACAATTTGATAATATCCGATAACCAGACAACCTTTCCGCATGTCAATACAGTAGCAGCATCTGTCAACGTGTACCATCGGGCCTGTTATCTAAAAAAGTACGAAAAATTTTATTTATATTTTATTTTAATATCAACAATGGACTATTAAACTGTAGACAATCCAACCTTAAATAATAAAAACAATCTACAAAGGCAACACTTCTCTTTCTCGTGTTGGATTTGAAACAAACTCTCGTATAAACTCTTGACGACCTCTTCACTTTACAATACACTTTAGAACATTAGTATTTACGAAATTTTATACACAAAATATTCCTTGATATTAAGTGATAATTGCACCGATTAAGTTGATGGAAGCCAGCTCACAATACTCTAGAAACTGTTACGACAAATATGGTAGGCAGCCAATTGGTCCAAAAACACCCTAACGCCATTGAAACTGTGGCCTCGGCTCCGGGTTATTGAACTCTGTGTTAAAAGACAATCGCCTATAAAAAATATCTAAAATGATATTATTTAAAAATGCTCATACATTAAATGCGCTGCGTATATAATAACATTCCACTTTCTAGGATATGTTTTAATATACAAACAGAACGAAGTATTGACTATAAGTATATAGTATATACTTAGCATATTTAATGCGCGGGTTTTCCATTGTGCAAGTTTTATGGACCCACGCTCCACACGCAAGCACATTTCCGTCATTGCCATATGAAATTTTAAATCTTAACAAAAAAAACGGAAATAAATATCAAAATTGAGACAGACTAAACAAACGGAAAAATAAACCTAAAAAATACACTAGAAACGAACAATCTTCTTAACTTTCCCACAACTGGGAGTCTTACTATTCTCTGAATGGAATATATCAGTTTCCTCACCATTTCTACTTTCACCGATACGAAAAAGTATATTAGTAATATTATTAGTATTTATTATTACACAAAACCCTTATTAGCATGCTGAGAAAATTCTTCGTAGAAAATAGTTAAAACAATACTTTTAACTTGTATCCTTAAAATAAAACTTTTAGTACAAATAAATAAGTTAATAAATATGATAGAACATTCATAAAATTTATTCTTAATATAAAAAAATAGGCTACCCCTGCAATAGCCGATTATAACATACAGTGTAGGTTTATAGCGTACGTTATAACCGATGGTAACGAACGCTATTCAGAGTTACAACACTATTTTACGTTTGTTTTCTATTTACCACGAATCACTAATCGCGAAGCAACACCCGTGTAATTAATGCGCATACGCGGCGCTGTTTATTATTATTGAAAAATTAAAACCGGTAAGATTTACAAATAATATCATATCATATTCATCTAATTAAAGCTATCACTAAAATGACTAATAATCTCTTAAGAAGTAAATAGTACTATACAAAGTATTATGTTGCTAAATGTTTAAATGATCATTATATTGTTCAAAAGAATTTATTATAATATTATTAATTGTTTTTAATTAACATTACAAAAGCATCAATAAAATGTTCAATGGATACTGATTTATAGATAGCAATAAAATCTTGTAGGTAATAAACTTGAGCTGTATAAGCAGCACGAAGAATCTAAGTATAGAAATAATAATCTATGTTTTATTATTAATTGGCCTGGCGAAGATAAACAATAAACTTTTTTAACTTTCTAACTCAACTTAAAATAACTTAAAATGCAAATAAATAGATTAATGTAAAGGTATATTTCTACAATCTACAATCATATTTGGAAAAACTATATTATTTTTGAAGATATCTCGTACTTATGGCTCTCTCTCACTTGCCCAACCTATAACTCACAATCTAAAATTATCGATCAAATATTATATTCAGTAATGTTTCGAGTTCTACTACCCTTATTAAGAGTAATAACACACACATTTAACTTTGATCATTATTAAACAACAAATATGTACTTTTTAAAAGTCTATTGCTATTATACCTTTTCATTTAGTTCAGCTACTGAGCATCATATATACACAAACCCGAAAATTCCTGTCAAAGTTAGATAATTACCATTCTTATTATTTATTTCTGTATAAAATTCAAATAAAAATATAAAAAATATTATAACAAAATGTCAAAAACATGTCATATCAAAACTAAAATAACAAAGAAATCAAAATACATCATTCCTTGCAAATACAAATAAAAGATACGTGTCAGTGAATAAATTTTAACAGATTAAAAATAACTATTAAAAATAAAATAACAAATTTTTTGTTTAATTTTTTTAAGGAATGTTAATTTTTAATAACTAAGCCCTTCGGTTCTTGGCTGATGGAGAAGTAAGTTCCTTGAGTGCCCCCCAAAAGGTTCCCACCTTGTCGTGGCGGAGGGGCTCAGTAGCCGTGGCGCGGTCACACGGTGAAGCGAAGAGAAACCTACCCGACTGGCCCAAGGTGAAGGGCCGGTCCGAGACGTCCGCTCCAGGTTAGAGCTCTGGAACCCTACCGTGAGCTCACCACTGACCCGGCCGGTGGACTGCATGGGCGGATTTATGCTGCCCTTTGCGGCCTGGCTACAGGGGCGGTTTCATACTGCCCTTTGCAGCTGAGGTGGAGTCGCGGAGGGAATACCCTCTGCTACTAAGTTACTAAGTTTGTAGTTCGCACCGGCAGCGGCTGCCTCGAGAGGAATTTCTTGAAGGATGAAATGTAAAAATTAATTCCATTATGGTTTTCTTTTCAGAATGAACATGTCTAAACAAAATGGAGGAAAATGCTGCTTTTGCATTAATTTGAAAACTGGATGTTACATAATAGCTTTTATTTTATTGGTAAGACCATTTTAATTATCTAACTCACTAATAATTTATTATGACTGACTGATCTTGTATTTATACCTTGTATTTATACAAGGTGGCGCAAAAATAACCTTCCGATGTTTTTTGGTTGTAATTTAAAAAAAAATTAAAAATTTTGATTCTTTTAATTTTTTTACATCAAGTCGAGAATATGATGTCATGTAAATGGCCACCGCCACATTAAGTACTGACATTAGGGGCCAATCGCAAAATTTATAGCATTTTCTGATAGGAGGATTACTTTTGCGCCACCCTATAGTTTACTACAAAACATTAACAAAAAATATTTTATTTGCTTTTTTTAAGAATAATGGAAGTTTTAAACTGGTTTAATTTATTGATTTAAGAATTATCGTTTTTTAGATTCGAATATACTATTTATTGTCATAAAATATTTTATTTTTAAATGTATAAAAAATACTAAATAACTACTAAAAAAATGTAACGTGATACGCAAGAAAATTTGTAATACTTGCCGAAATTATAAAAAATTAAGAAAACATCATCAACTCTCTAAAATGTTCTTTAATGGAATTGATCAGTTTTGTTTCTAATTTTCTCTTATAAGACTTTATTGAATTTTTTTTACTTTCTTCTGTACCACGACATCTAATCATTTGGAGTATGATAGGAAAGGGTCACAGGTTATGGAGATGGTAGTAGTCTTATTTCTACAATTTCTCACAATATAAATCTTTTGTCATACAACAAGGCTGTGTTCCCGTAATGAATCAACAAATGGTACTTTACAGATAGTTAAGTCAGCTGTATTCGACATGGCTGTGAAACAATTTGTGGACATCATCGCGACGACGACGAGAGCATTTGACATCCATGTGAACGATCCGCACTTACTCTTCAAGTTCTTGGCTTACCTGTTCTTCTCGATGATTGTTCTCGCCATAGCTATTACCATTGTTGCATTCACCGTCATCTTAATAATTGGATTATATAAGGTAAACCATATGAAGTATATTTTGTTTTATAAAGGCACGAGAAACTCCTACATGTTCACAGAAATAAACAAATAAGATATGTGAATTTAAATATCGCACGCGATACTGATGGGGATTATATTTGTTAACATAATCATCATTTTAATTTAGACAAATTAATGTCCAGAGCTGAACATAAACTATCCCAAGAAGAAAAAGATTCCTATACTCATGACGGAGAGTATGTCGATTTGCGCGAAATGGGAAAAGTTTGATGCTGATCTTTACCTAAATGTGTTGAAAGTTGTGATAGCTTATAATAACATTATTAAAATAATAAACGAAATTAATTATAGACTCCAAAGAGAATATTTTGAATATTCCACAAACTGACTTTTATTTGGTTTTAAATTGTAAGGAGGGAGCAAGAGGTTCAGTTGTGGTATAAAATTTCATCAGACAAGTTAATTGGTTTTAAAGCCGTCTTGAATATAATTATGTGAAATATCTAGTGATAATAACTTAAAAAAAAAAACATTACTTTCAGGAAGAACGGAAATACATTGGAATGTATTTAATTTTCGAAACCATAATGCTGTTGGCGTTCGTCCTTATTTGTGTTATACAAAGTTTTCTTAAGCATTTCGAACTCGAGGATTTCTTTAAGAGGGGTATTTGTATAAGTAAGTTGTTTTATTTTGATTGTTCACTACAGATTTTTTTTTAATCTGATCTGTCTCCTAACAGAACTAAATTTATTTTTTAAAAATCCTAGTTACTTATTAATAAAACCAAATCAAACACCGTTAGAAGACTTCAAGACCCAATAAAGTCATTCTACTTAATCGGACTGTAGAAAATAATTAAAAAGCTGTAGGTATTCCGTGATGACTGGACATCTATCAACTCAATCCTGTCGTGATCATGGATTCTGAGCAGCAGTCATGGACTCTTGTAATAAACGCTATAAAATCCATAAAATGATTTACTACGCCACAATATATTTTCGTTATCGTTCTTCCAGCATTGAACGCGTACTTCATCTACATAATTAAATGTTATTGGATAACAATTTACTCTCACAATGAAAAAGAACATGAACTGAAGGTTTGACAACCACAGCCTTCAAACCGTTATATTAAAGAATCACGAAGACATGTATTATTAGATATCTGATAGATTATTAGATACCATGAAAAAATATGGAGCAAATAAACGTTGATAAGTCATTGGGAGCAGTCTATGTTGGTACTTGTTCTATCATATTTACTGTCAAAATTGATTTTGGTTTCAAAGCCAAGTAAATTATTGATGTGACGAGAACAGCCACTCATTAATTTTTTTTATTCTACGAAGCGACAAGAAAAACAGGACTTTTACCTGTTGGTAAATGATACGCCTGCGCATAACAACGTGGCACAAGTTAGAATAGTACACACAGTACCACATTATGCTCATTGCCTTGGGACACAAGATATCAAGTCTCGTTATCCCAGTAATTATACTAGATACCGCCTTTCAAACCGGAACACAATAATGTTTGTCGGCTCCAATAGGAGTTGACGTGGTACTAAACTAGACGGTCTGTAGCAACAGAGACTGACCTACCAATTACAAGACGACCTACTAACTATTACCTACAAGTACATATTCCAACTTGGGCCACGTTGTTATTGGCCGGTATATCACTTACCAACAGGTGAAAGTCCTGTGCGTTTCGTTGCTTCGTAGAATAAAAAAAAAAATTAAATATAAAAAAGTGACTGATCTCGTCAAACAAGCAGTGTGCAGTCGCCAGTAAGGCACTGCCAGCCTTACTAACGCCACCTTGTTATAGGCAAGCATATCACTCACAATCAAGTGAACGTCACGCTCGACTCGTCGCTTCGTTGAATAAAAAAAAATTCATCATAAATTCCTACCGTGCTAATTTTAATACGTTATAACCTTGACAGTGTAAAATATTATCGAAAATCTTTGAAATTGTTCAGAGAAACATTCTTTCCCAAATGAAACGTAAGCAGAAAATTTGTCTAAAATGAATATTAATTGTAGTATTTTTCTAATTATTTACTTTCTATAGTCTATAACCGTGTATCCTAATAGCTATTACTTAAACAACGAAAAATTCCGTCTTTGTTTTTTTCCTGTTTATTTTTAGACACAAACTAAGGATTAACAGTGAATGTTAATATAAATTTATTTTATATCTTCAATGTAGTTTATTAAGAAAAATTATTATAAATTTAATAATTAATAATAAAAAGTACTGTGTTAAACGGCGATTACAGCTGTACCATTAAGGAAGCTACGACCTGCGAGTCAAGAATAAGCTATTTAATTATATCAAGACCATAACATATTTTGTCTATTTATTGTTCACTAAAATATCCTCAAATTATTATACTATCCATGGCCTCGTTGTCACTTAACATCGTGTGAAATTGTGATGAATTTGTTGAGAAATGTCAATAACAACAGTAACGCAGATATTTCATAAGCTATAATTGTATATCTAAAATTTAATAATATTTTTAAATAAATAATAGATTTCCAAGACTGTATTACAATAGTTACTTAAAAAAAAGGAATAAAAAAATCTTTATAACCTTAATTTGACAATGGCTGTAGACCACCACCAGAGACCCCATCTTTAAGATAACCCTAGCTCCTTCACGGTTCCTCCACGGTTTGACCGGCATTGTATTTTATGTCTATAGTACAATATGATGCAGTAAATATCATCTTATATCCTATGTCTACCCGTGGACGTCTATCGGCTAATGATGATATATCATTTTAATCATCGCCACATTGTTAAGCGCGGGCGTATTACATCTAAGTTAAATAAATTTGTTTATTTTTTCGCCTATCACGACAAAAGTAGTAATAGTATCGACACGGGAATCTGAGCATTCGACGCGAAATGATTTGTAGATGGTTATACGATATTCGTTTTTTGAATTTCATATCTATCACCATTTTAGAAAATCTTTTGTGGTCTATTTTTGTATTACGACTAGAAAAACGAGCGGAGAACAGCTAGTATACAGATAAACAAATACTATCATCCATTATAAAGTATAAATACACAAGAAATGCGTTCATATATACGTAATTTACAAGTTTTGACTGCTGTCAGTATTATAATAGCGCATAATAACAGTAGCTCAGTAAAAATGTTGTTACAAATTGAACAAAGTACTGATATTCAAGTACTACAATATTTGGGAGCGATATCTAGCGCGTATTGTCGCTTAGTAAAATTAAAATAAAATAACGTTACAAAAATAGCAGCGTTAAATATTTGCTACAGCAAACGTTATCTTTTACAAGTAATAAGACGCACATCACTAAACTCGTAAACAGATTCATTCAGTCTCGTATTACAAACGGTGCTGAATGTTTGTGCGAATGAATAAAAAATAACTTCTTTGAAGTGATTTTACTTACAAAATTATTAAATAAGTTTAAATTAAGTACATCTACAGTGGATGAAAACTTTAAGAACTTTTTGCAGTAGTAACTTGATTTGAATTTATCTTACAAAAATATCCAACATTTTACAAGTATGTATACTTCAGTTGTTTGCTTCCACGTCGCAGCGGCCAGGCGCTTGTCATATAATAACATGATACCAGGTTCAAATCCGAGTTTACACACCCTGGGAGTTTGATTAGTGGCAGAGTTTTCCGAATAGAGCGGTTAGATTTCACCATCGAAATGTAAATTGCCACCCTAACAGCTGTGATGTGTTTATTAAAATGTGGGTCCAAATAAATAATGAACGAGGACCTGCAAATAAGTATTAATGAATTGGCTCCAAACAAAGAATGTAATATACTACTACTTGTTGTTTCCCGCCCGCTTTGCTGCCGGTGGTAACCCCGTCTACGCCAGATTTTTGTACCTAACTTTAAGTATTTACGGCTAATAGTTTCATAAAGTTCGTTATTTGCTGGCCTACTTGACAAACGGAAAATTACTACCAAATTTCTAGTCTTCAGACCTTATGTTTTTTTCATAAGTGGAAGTCTCTTGTATACACCTAGTCCGGCCATAAGTTCTGTTACAGATGAAAATGCATTGTTTTTAATGAAGTAACGTAATATTATTAAAATGTATACCTACTACCTACATATTTATATGTATACCTAAAATATTCTAATCGAAATGGCCACCTTTAGCTTTTGTAAAGGCCTTTAATCTGTTTGGCCACGTATCACGAATCTATGGATTTCCGCACTGTCTCCAAGGGAAATTTCCACCACCGCCACTGCTTGCTGCTTGCTACAAAGATTTTTTAAGAGACTCAATGTCTCCGTGTAGTTTAGAGCAGCAGCAGGCCATGTCCTCTAAAACTGACCATAATATGAAGTCTAAAGGGTTATGGTCTGGGCTAGATAAGGCCCGGTCTTCAAGTCTTATAAAGTCCGGAATGCTGGTTTCAAGCCAGTCTCGGGTAGTTCGTGCCTTGTGGCAAGGTGCAGAGTCCTGCTGGAAAGTCCATGGTATATTTTTAAAAAGTGTATTACTGAGAGGTTTCACAATATGATGCAAGACTGTATCTTGACGCACTTAGGCTGAAAATTTCACTCCTTTTTCACAAAAATGTAGTTTTGTGACTCCTTGATAAGACACGCCCCACCAAACCATCACTGACGCAGGATGATGACCACGTTGTACCTTTCCGACCACCACCACTTGAGCAGCTTCTTTAGAAATGTGAGCGTACATTTTATCATTTTGCTTATTGCAGTGTTCTTCAATCGTGAAAATGTTTTCATCAGTAAAGAGGATATTTCTGTGCCTTCCACCTGCCTGCTGTATCGTGGCAGAAGGTCTTTATTTATAATACGCAATACGCGACAGAGTTCTAGCGGGAATCTTCATTTCTCGCGATAAGATTTTTTGATTTGCTTCCTAATGGACTTTTGACGAATTCTGGCTTTAAAAGCATTAACAGCCTTTGTGGTTATAACAGCACGCGGCCGCACCGGTCTTTTCTGGTCTTCGACAGAGTAAATGTTGTTGTATCTGTTGATAGTGCGATACACGAACACACGGCTGATAGCAAGCTTTTGAAGTGTCTGCAATATGAGCGAGCGGACCGGCTCCATACCCACACTGTGCGAGGAGATCACTGCAATCCTATTTTCTTTAACACCCCCACCCCTTTCCATATTGTATTTTGATAATGATCACCGAAAAATATGTGAAATGGCGCAAAATCTAAAAAACTTTTTAAAATAATGTACGTGTTCTAAATTCAAAATAATTAAAAGGTTGAAGGAAAGAAGTTTTTATGTAACTTTACTTATGGCTAGAGTAGTTATAATAAAAGATATATATACAAGTATCTACAGTATTACAAGCGTGATCTCTTAAATCAATATTATAACTTATTAATTAAATTTCAGATAAACATGATCGCAAAGGCGAAAGAGAAGATCTCCAGTTACATGAATATTGCAACAGCATGTTTCGTCGTAGCATACTTTCAATTGGTAGGTAATTTAAAAAAAATGTAAATTCACAACCGTTTTTAGTGACATATTACTTGGGTAATTTATGAGGCCATCAACTCGCACTTGACCAGCGTGGTGGATTAATGCCCTATTGTCGCCTTGTGTGACTCGAGTTCCAATAGGAACAATAAAAGGTCTGATTATTATTTAATCTATATATATATATTTAATGTCATATTAAATTTGTTTAAGAGTTTATTTTTAGATACAAAAATATCCAGTAAATCTTTTTTAGGATTATCAATGATCTAGGATGATCAATAGATATTAATTGTTAGAACTTTTATCTAGTGCTTTAAGATGTGACGGTCTGTCGATGGAGATGGTCTGGGGAGGTACCACCGCAGCATCTATTTCTACAGCTAAACAGCATAGTGTAAACATTACTATATTCCGGTTTGAAGGCCGCTGTAACTAGTGAAATTACTGGGCTAATGAGACTTAACATCTTATGTCTCAAAGCGACGAGCGCATTGCGGTGCGGTGTATGTCATCCTAACTGTCGCGACCTTGTTATGGGCAGGCGTATCACTTACCATCAGGTGTACGTCCAGCTCGACTCGTCGCTTTGTGGCTCGCCGATCTCGCTATAAACAAATTGCTTTACAATTTTATGGGACGTATAAAATAAACGGAAGCGGAAATTTTGATCATCGTTTCAGCAGGTTCATAATCGTGCTTATTTCAGATGCTACACGTCTCGATAGTGGGAACGATCGTTCATGTGTTGTTGTTGTCGAAGGAAGAGCCGGTTAATGATGTGGAGTCGATGAGAAGGGTGGTAAATGGTCTACTGATAGGACAACTCGTTTTCCCCATTGCCATGTTAGTTTTAAATTTTACTATCATGTTGATCGTGGGATTACATACGGTACGTATTATAAAATTCTTACCTTTTTGTATCTATAATACATCGTCATCATCATCATCATCATCATCAGCTGACAGACGCCCACAGTCGGACAATAAGCCCAAAGATTTCCACACGATCGAGTATGGATTCATACGGGAGAATTTGGGCAATTTCCCACCACGCTGGCCCAATGCCGGTTGGTGGGAGTCAAAGCCTCGTTTGTTGATTAGCAGGGTGCACCACAACCAGGTGAGGTAAGCTTAGATTCCGTGAGTCGTTGTTCGGGAACTCCTACACCCCATCTATGTACATCATCATGAAGATATCTGCTTGGGTGGAAATCGCGGTTATGTTGAGATATCACTATACTTCTATATCCAGTCCAGGGATAAAACAGTCCTCAGAATCCAAATTCTAATTAATTAATTTCGACAGAGATATTTACATTCTCCTAGAAAAAGACCGTGAAAAAATTTCTTTAGAGATTAGCGATATTTCCGGTATTCTTTTTATAGGCTGCGGTGACAGCTTAACAATAGGCTGACTGAATACCAGATAATTATTATATAAAAAAAACAGCCTTTTTTGGAACAGTTACATATAGAAATGTCTAAAAAAAAATTAAAGCTGAAGTGAACTTCAACATCCAAAACTATTACATCGATCAATATAAATATTGTGAAATATATGAAAGCCGTAGCGGGGATTTAATATGTGAACTATTTGGGGTGGAAACGTGGAATTTCCTAAAACTATCGGAAACCACTCGAGACCTCAGAGCCGTCAGCTACGTGGCACAAGGAATAACTCTCGCCTTCCAGTACAGCAGTTTGCTCACTAGTCTGCCGGACGGGGATGAGCAGAGGCTTATCTTTTATTGTTAATAGGGAATATTAATCTATTGTATGAATTAGTTTATTATAATAGCTTTATAGCCTATGTCCAGCAGTGTACGTCTATCGGCTCATGATGATGATGATGAATAGCTTTATGATGTAAAATGTTATTCGACCCTTATATATATAATCTCCTAAATTCAAAACCTAATTTCATTGTTTTTTTTTCAATTGTCATATAAGTGCTGCTGCAGGAATTGACCTTTGGGGCTACAGCTCCTGTCGCTCTCCATGATGCGACCTGCACGGTCGTGATGATTGTCGCCAAATATGATAGAAAAGATTCCCTTAAAACGTATGATAAGTACGTTTGTAAAAGTATACCCATTGTAGCCTTGAAGACGGATACGGAACAGAGAGCTCCCTGACTGATGGATCTCGCTGATGGAGAACAATTCCGAAATCTAAACATCCTCCTTGACCTCCTTAACACTCATTAATTCCTTTTATCACCAGAAAAGCCGTACTCGAATCACGAGCTACGTAATATTTGCGACGCTGATGCTGATTCTCATAGCCTTGGCTCTCATTCTCCTTAACTACGTCATGAACAAACGGCTTCTTCTCGATCTGGTACTATCTATTACCGGTGAGTATTTTCTTTTCTGCTCTTTTTACTTCAACTCCTTTTTAATTAAACGAAGCGAGGAGACGAGTGCAACGTTCACCTGGTGGTAAGTTAAACGCTCGCCCATAACAATGTAGTGCTAGTCTCATTACCACAGTAACACTGCTGTGGTTTTGATTATCATTTTTTTTTATAAAATAATTCTTGAAATTCTGTTATACACACTTTCTTGGACAGCAGTCCTAATGTTCCCACTATTGGGACACGAAACCAATATAGAGAGAGTCGAAGGAGGAGTCGTAAAGAGAGAGTTCGTGGTGTTGGGAGGCTTCCACCAAGGTGGACCGACTATCTGGTGAAAATCGACGAAGCCCACTGGATGCGAGCAACACGGGACCGATCGATGTGGAGATCGTTTGGAGGAGGCCAATGTCCAGCTGTGGACGTCTATTGGCTCGTGATGATTATTTTATTAAGAGATTTAAAAAATGTTTTGTTTCAGTTCCGTACTCCCTATCAATATATCTACTGAGGAGGTATCTGAAGCAGCTAGATCCCATCGATCTGAAGCCACTTAAAGAAGTTGTCTAGAACCTGCTTTAAATATAACTTAAGCAGACGAATTAGCTGTGCAGAAAAGGAAACGTTACTTCATCTAAATTAAATCAAATTAAAGCAAATTAAATTATTACTAATGGCAACACAATATGTTTATTATGCAATGTATTTTCTGCGCATGCTGCAACTATATTTGTGGGATTAAAATTATGCTGGAGAAGACGGCACGAGAAGTCTTACTGGTGGTAAACCTCTACTGCTGGAAGCTGGAATAGTCTCTTAGTAAATAGCCGTAGCCCAAAGGTTTGATTAAAACTTGAGTTTTGTTTTTTTAATTCGGATAATGTATGTCGTCCATTTTTGGTTAGTAATATTTTTTTTTTTTTGATTGACCCTGTAAATCTAAAATGTTCTGGCACAAATTAAACCAATACTTCTTTATCGGTTGTATTAGTACACTTTCCCCTTTTTTTATTCAATTAGGCGACTAGACTAGCACGACGTTCACCTGATCGTGATACGCTTGCTCACAACAACGTGACGCTAATTGGGATGGTATACTGCACCACATTGCGGTCCCAGAGACAGAAGATATTGAGTCCTTTACCCCAGTAATTACATTAGCTACAACGCCCTTCAAACCGGAACACGGTAATGTTGGCACAGTACTGTCTATCGGCTGCGATAGGCGCTGCGGTGATACCTACCTAGATGGTCTCCAAAAACTGATTACTTCTACCCTCAAATCGAAATCAATCGTTAACAGCAACCCGCAAGATGTCACAGCCATCTCATCATTATCAGTGAAGTCTGCGGTACAGCATAATCCAAATTCAAAGAAAACATTAATTAACGAATAAAATGTTTAGATGAAACGCTCATTTAAATGGGTCTTGCAAAGAATAATTAGTCTTAATGGTATTAAATATGTTTATCGCTAACCTAACCTAACCTCACCTCATCCTCGCTTCTCCTCTCTCACTCTCTCTTCGCCTCCTCGTAGCACAAAAATCTACGCAGGTCATCTTCCTCCTCAAATCGTATTCCTCATGTTTGAGGGTCTTCAATACTTCCACCCATCACTCTTATCCTCGTGATGTTTCACCATCTCGTCCTATCTCCGGCTACTTGAAGAGCATCGTAGACTGTGGAGTCGAGTGTGTTGCGGATCCGGTCAGACCAGCGCATTAGGTTGCGGCCCCAAGATTCGCTACGCAGGTCATAAGAGAACAAAAGAAGAAAGGGCGCAGGATGGTCAGCAATGTCTCACCTGTCCTGGGCTCCATACAAGCAAATCAGCATTGCATACCCTGGCTCCTTGAACCAGTCTAAATAATATTCTCTCAAGTTACTCATAAGATAGATCTCAAGGGAAGGCCTATGTCCAGCTGTGGAGGTCTATCAATTGATAGTGAATGATGAATATATACTTGAGTAATATTCACCAGCTTACTAATAACTAATACTGGTGGTAGGTTTCCGTATGAACACAATAATGTGTAATCATTACTGTGTTCCAGTTTGATAGGTGCTGTAGCTAACGTAATTACTGGGGTCACGA
Organism: Ornithoptera alexandrae; assembly: GCA_029030555.1. Lineage (NCBI taxonomy): Eukaryota > Metazoa > Arthropoda > Insecta > Lepidoptera > Papilionidae > Ornithoptera > Ornithoptera alexandrae. The sequence continues at coordinate 1,583,469 of JARDVY010000007.1, read as the reverse complement.
GACACATCTTCTGTCTCAAGGCGAAGAGCAAAATATGGTGCATTATATATCATTCTAATTAGCACCACGTTGTTATGGACCGGCGTATCACCATCAGCTGGACGTCCCGTTAGTCGCGTTGCTTATTTAATTAAAACAAAATTTATATTAAGTTCCCAAGGTCACAAGTCACTCACCGTCCGGGTATTTCCATTGAACAAATTCTTTATAACACAAAATATTATCTTTCTTATTTACTCTTGTGAAACGTTCAATGTATGAAAGAGAGGTAAACATGGAAAATGATACTCACTAATAACGTAAACAACGCTTGCTATAAATAACACAGCTATAACGCTAATAGCGTGTTATAATCCGTTAGCAATAATATTAACAGATACACTAATAACTAAATTTGTTTATTATCAATATATCAATAATTATATATTATTTTTCAAAGCAACTATTGCAATATTTAGAGCAATGCATGAATTAGAATTCATTCTAAGGTGTGTGTGAAGTCGCCAATCCGCATTGGGCCCGCGTGGCGACTAGGGCCCATCGCTCTCGTATTGAGGGTAGGCCTGTGCCCCAACAGGAGAGACGTAAATAAGCTTTTGGAAAAAAAATTGCAATATATATCCACAGCTGGGCATAGGTGTCCCCCAAAGATCTCCAAATCGATCGGTCCCGCGTTGCTCACATCCAGGGGGTTGCTGCGACCCTCACCAGATCGTCGGTCCACCTTGTGGGAGGCCTTCCAACACTACGTTTATCGGTACGCGGACGCCAGTCGAAGAGCTTACTGCTCCATCGGCCGTCCAATGCCCCTTAAGTCTGGCAATGTTTTGGGCTATGTCGGTGACTTTATATTCTTCTGCGGATCTCCACATTTCTGATTCGAACGAGCAGAGAAATTCTGAGCATAACCCATTGCCCTTTGGGTGACTAGCAATGGCCGTCTCCCCGTCTATTAAATACAATTTTTTTTATTTAATTCCAATTATTTATATATCACTTGAAACGTTATCTGTTAGTATCTGTTATAATTATTATGAACAGCACTGTTACAATTTTTTGTTGAACATCCACAACAAATCCCGCAAACCTGTTGTTACCTTCCGCCGCGTCGCCGGCCTCGTGGCGTGTCACCTTAAGTCATAATTATTAAAAAAAAAGTAAGTAATAGTACAATATTCTATTTAGCTATATAGTTCGCCGATCTCTTTGGTTCTGTCTATATAATGATATCAATAGTATGTATATATTAAACAATTTTGCATAGAAGTAAAGTTATAAAATATGAATTTAAAATGTACTGTTAAAAGTTTAAAAACTTGTCTCCTTTTTTCAACTTTTAAGATTAAAAAAAAAAATTTAGCTATATACTATTTTTTTTATAAACCTAGAAAGCTAAAGGTAATTCATATTTTTCTTTTAGGAAACGTAATTTTAATAAGTATCTATTTCTTCTTATTCTTGCTTTGAGTAACATTATATTAGTTTTGCAGTTTAAACTAATTTCATACATTTACTTACAATTTAATAATCGGCTGATGATGATAATTTAATACTAAATGTATTAAATCCTCTATATTCTTTTCTTTTACATATTTTTATAGGTTAAAATATTTTAAGTAATTAAATTACTTGTGTAGTATAAATATTACTGGTGGTAGATCACTGTTGCCGAGGACCGTCTAGGTAGATACTATCGCAGTACCTATTTCTGCCGCCCAACAGTTCTGTGAAAACATTACTATGTTCCGGTTTGAAGGGCGCTCTAACTAGGGTAACGAGGTTACGGGGGTGTAAGGCTTTTCGCTCAATAACTCAGGGGATCCAAGCCAACTTCACCTGCTAGTGGTGCACCCTGCTAATCAACAAACAAGGTTCTGGCTCACCAACCCGCATTAGTTTAGCTACGTGGAAATAGCAGAAATCCCCCCATATGAACCCCTACAAACAACGGCTCTTGGTGCCCGACAGTACCTGTGGCTTTGCTTACTTGACGGATGTTGGTAAGGCGTTGGAACGAGGACAACGCGGGACCGATCGATGTAGAGATCTTTGGGGGAGGCCTATGTACAGCAGTGGACGTCTACCGGTTGATGATGATGATGTTTGTTTTAATGGAAGTGGTTACCCGGAGTTTTAAAACCTTTCCAATTTTTTTTACTTTACCAAGCGATCTGATCGAAGTCTTAACCTGGTGGTTAGACATACCTTTCACTAATAACACCATTTCTCACTCAATGCCTCCCTAGTAATTTCACTAGATAGAGCATCCGGAACAGCCTTGTTGTTTAAGAGCCTCAGAAGGACTTTTTTTCAAAAAGGTACGTTTTCGATGCTTCAGTGTTTTGCAAGGAAATCCAGGGTCTATGGAAATTAATGATGTATATCTGCATTAAAAACGTAGACACATTCCAGGAAAGGACTCAAGTTCTTTAGTTGGTTTTTTCTTCTCTGTCTGACAAACAAAAGTTACTTCTTTTACATTCACTTATTTTAAATTCTTTGGCCCAATAGGTTTGCATTTAAATTATACCTCCATTTGCTGTGATTGAACACATTGCAGATTCAACATGATAAGGGTCGTCGAGACTAAGTGGTTCTGCATGAGGCTGAAAATAGCATGCTTCTTCATCGCATACTTTCTTTTGGTGAGTAAATATACAAGGATAGTGACTTAATAAAAACCGTTTTCTGAATATTTTCTTGATTTGAACTGGTTAACTAAGCGAAAGCCCTCGCACAAGATAGAACAATTTAATGAAGGTCATTGAAAACAGCTGGATGCCGGCAGCAAGTTACATTTACAAAGTGTATAGTAAAGCTTCTAGATGGCGCTGATTTTAAATTTGATGTGAACACAATTTTAATAAAACAACATTTTTTTATTTAAGATTTGATTTTTATTGGAACACTAAAAATTATATTAAAATTACATCACAGTGATATAAATTTAAAGATATAATGTTATTGACTTATCATCATCATCATCAGCCTATGGACCTCTACTGCTGAACATAGGCCTCACCCAAAGATTTCCTACTGTTAGCGGATTTCCAAATTAAATCGAAGTATATATCGTAATATAAATTATTATTGGTTTTCTCAAAATGTCTTTGTGTTTTGCAAATGTATCATTTATTTAAAGTCAAAGAAACAAACACAAACAGTCATAAATTAAATTGTTTTTAGAAACGATTTATATAGAGTATTATATATTTAATAATCGATTTACCAAATGAAGTATTAAAATATAATAATAATCATATTCTTTAATGTACATATAAATCAAAAAATATAGTGCAATTTTACTTGCAGCTAATTCATTCCTACCTTCGCCTCTTATGTAGTTAAGTAATTAAGTTTTTGATTGCAGGTGGTCCACATCGCATTAACCGCTATGGTCGTATACATGACGCTGATGATCCCGAAGGATCTCATCACCAACGATCCGGAAGCGATGAGAAAGATAATGGACTTGATGCTGTTGGGACAGTTCGTATATCCGATATGCATATCGAATATTAAATTTACAGTCGTACTCCTAGTCGGGTTACACATGGTAAGCAACATAAAAACCAAACGAATGGTACAACGCTAGTGGTAGGACTTTCTAGCCAGAGGTCGTCTAGTTAGGTACAACCACTGCGTCTAATTCTGCTGCCTAAAAGTAGTGTGTAAACATTACCGTCTTTTGGTTTGAGGGGCTCTGTAGCTAGTATAATTACAAGGGAACAAGACTTAACATCTTGCGACAAGCGCAATATGGTGCAATATATCCATCCTAACTAGCGCCACGTTGTTATGGGCAGGCCTATCACTTACTATCAGTTGAACGTCCTGCTCGTTAATATCATCATATGAGCGTCTTGGAGTCACTTGATGCATTATTTTTTTTATTTTCTAAAATTGTATCTAACTACCTCCAGGATCTGCGTGTACTGATTAGACTTTACCTGATATTCGCGACCTTCATACTGTTGGTCACCGTCGCCGGATGTTTTATATTGGAATTCGTGCTGCAGAAGAATCTATCACCGAGCGTATCGGTACTTGTTACCAGTAAGTATTCTGAGGAGTTCACTAATTAGGCGCATAACAACTTCCGGGACTCAAGCCAACCTCACCTGCTCGTGCTGCACCCTGCTAATCAACAAAGGAGGCTCTGGCTCCCACCAACCCGCATTGGTCTAGCGTGATGAGAAATGACCCAAAACCCAAGAACTCTTATAAATGGCGGCTCCTGGTGCCCGACGGTGGAAGAGGTCATCCTGACTGTGAAGGTCGCGGGTAGCCGCTAGATGCAAACAGCACAGAACAGGTCGATGTGGAGATCTTTTGGGGCGGCTTTTATCCAGCAATCTATCGGCTGATGACGATGATTATAACACTATACCATAAGTTGAGTCTTGTTACTTCAGTAATAACACCAGCCACATCATCCTGAAAACTGGAATAAAGTAACGTTTGTACACTACTCTTTGGCGGCAGAAAAAGCGCGATCTCTGTAATACTAGGCAAGAGGTCAATCACTACAACTCCAAGGCCGTTAAATTAATAACTTCGTTCTTTAATTTCCAGCGGTGAACGCGTATTTCATATACACCATCAGAAGGCACTGGCAGCAACTCAACCCAAACGTCCAGAAGTTAATGAAGCAAATGGTGTGACCGAACTAATGACACTATTTGGGATGAAAACTGTCTATGTGGCAACATCGGGCGAATGAACAGCCAAATAAAGGAGAAGAGATGATATAATAAATTATAAAAGCAAATAACTTGTAACACTTTATGTCACATTTAAATTTCTTATGTAAGGATAATTTATAATTATTAAGAATTTAAATTTGTAAAAATAAGTAACTACTTTTTTATCTCTGAATGATAAATTAAAAAATATAGAATTTTTTTATTGTCGCTTTGAGGCCATTGCTGTGTCAATTAAATATTAAAGACTTGGCAACCCAGATAATGCCGTACAGGATTTATTAAGAGGTTTATTAAGAGACTTATTAAACACAAATTATTGCAAATAGTCAAGAAACGATACCGTATTTCATCCTACTCTTAGCGCCATCTAGTGGATTCTACTCAAACAAGACTTAAAAGCAATGACGCTAAAGCTAGTTAAAAAATAAACAAAATATTGCAGAAGTATTTAAAACACAAATCATTATCTATTATATTATTTATCTATGTCTATATATTATCTATATCTATATAAGGTAGATCTTTCTTGCTGGAGACCGTCTAGTGGTAGGTACTATCGCAGCTCTTATTTCTACTGCCTAACAGTAGTGTACGACCATTTGGATAAGAGCTGTGACTCGTAAGATTATTGGGGCAAATACACATGTAATGTCTTAACGCGACCAGCGTATTGTGGTGCAGTGTATATCATACTAACAACGGCCGTATTGTTATAGGTAGACGTATTCTTTACCATCAAGAAAATGTTTAACTCGAATAAAAAAATATGTTTTCAGAATACGGTACTTGTTTTTTATTACTCGTAGATCAAGAGTTCTACTACTATCTCCAATTTGTTTACGTCAAATTGGCTTTGATGGATTGCTATCCATCCATCCACGAGTAATAATGATACAAATATAAAATAGACTGTCTGTGTCTTCCGAAGGTATGACCATGAAGAAAAATCAATGCCACTAAATGGGCACTTCATAAGTTCGAGTTTGTGAAAACAGGATTGTTGGATAACTTCCAAAATAATATTGGCCGCTACTTTACTGTGGAAGAGTTCATATATGTTTTATTTATTAAAATATTTCATATTAATAATTATTAATAACTAATCGTGATTCACTGATGATAGCCGTCTTTATTAATAGAAGTTATCTTGGTACCAATGCAGATGCGAAGATTTGGGCATTATATCAAGGAATTACAGTTGCAACTATTATCTTATTGAAAACAATGAGACGCTATGTAAACACCTTTATACCGCAACGTTGTTAAGAATTGGATAATAATAATCTGCCATGTACATCTCATTGTCTCATTATACAAAGTTAATCAGCAAAACTAAGTTTAAGCAGGTATTTTCTCACATTAGTATTGTCTTACATTGTACCATATACTTATGTGTGTGTGAACTGATTGTAAACAGGTTCATGAAAGACGACTGCGTACCGGTAATGATGGAAGGTGAATCGATGATCTCGTGAAGCAGATAGAAAACCATTGGATGTGGGCAGAGCGGGAGCGGTCAGTGTGTATTAGAAACCTTAACCAGCAGTCCATCATCCAAAGCGTGTTAAAGATATCATGAAAACTCTATCGGAAAGAAATGATGTTATTGTGTGTACATATAATAACATCACATGCCTAACACTGTCTAGATATGTACTATTTCTGCCGCCAAACAGTAGTGTGCAAAGTTTACTGTGTTCCGCTTTGAAAGGCGCTGTAGTCAGTGTAATTACTGGGCTCACGAGACACACGTCTATTTAACGAGCGCAATGTGGTGCGGTATATAACACTGCCTTCGCCACGTTGTTATAGTTGTCACTTACCATCGTGTGAACGTCCCGCCGTTAACTATATAAAAAACAATAATTAGTAAATAGAAGACGCTCCATTCGGCCGCAATGGCCGCCGCAAGGCCACGGTCCGTACGCACGGATGTAGGAAGCGCGATGGGCGCCAAATCGCCGGCCAGTTGTTTATAAACCATCGTCGAGTGAGTGGTGCTCTTTTTTAAATCTTCTGTCTAAATACGTTTTTTAATTTTTTTTTTGTGGTCAGAAATTTCGAGTGTAATGCAAATTAAAACAAAAGTTCTAAATTCGAACGCCCCTGACGTTCCACATTTAAAAACATTCCGACATTAAAACAAGAATTAGTGCAATGGTGTATAAAGAAAAAACTTTTTAAATGTTAGTGCTTGTTCTGTATCAATTTATATCCTTATTAAAACATTACCGTGTTCCGGTTTGAAGGGTGCTGTAACTAGTGTAATTACTAAGGTAAAGAACATCAACATTCTGTCTCAGGCGACGAGCGCAATGTAGTGCAGTATACATCATCCTAACTAACGCAACGTTATGGGCGAGCGTATCAATAACCATCAGGGGAACGTCTCTCCCGTCTCGTTTTCTTGAATAAAACAAAATTGTTTTGAGTAGTAAACAAATTTTTATGATCCGACATAGTATTTAATTTTACTTTATCTGTGTAATTACTGGGGTAACGAGACTCGACATATGCGTCAGGCGACGCGCGCAATGCGGTGCAGTATTTGTCATTCTGACTAGCACCACGTTGTTCACAGCGGGTATCACTTACCATCAGGTGGACGTCGCTCGTCTCGTCGCTTGTGATAGTACAACAATCAAGGTCAGGTCATTGTAACAAATGTTGGTGATTTTATAATTTCCAATGTCATTATTCCTTTATAGAGGATTGATATCAAATAATTTAACAATGGATATTTTAACAAATATATTAATATATAAATAATAAATATTATTCACGTAAATGAGACGTATCGAATCGTAAACATATTAATGGATGGGTGGGCAATGAAGTGTATTCTCGTGTGAAATAAAACATATTTGTTCAACTGGGGAGCTCACGGTTGCCAGTAGTTACAACAGCATCAAACACTAACGATTAGATACTTCCTTGATCAATATCACTGAAATCGTTATAATTTCACCGTAAAACTTAATTCCAGATATGTATTTAACTAAGATGTAGATAATAAAAAAAATCTCTTATTTAATCAACTTAAATAAAATTAACATATTGTAATATAAATAGCTTCGACTTCTTAAGGTGCCTCTCCGAATAGCGGATGGTTGGTGGTCAGTTCATAATATTTCGCCCGGTCTCTTGCGTGGCGTAACAGTTGGACGGCGATCGCGAACCCGGTCCACTCCCTGATGTTACGCAACCACGGTCAGCCAGCAGACAGTAGTAACTAGCGAGCGCAATGTGGTGCAATATTTATCATTCCCACTAGCGTCACATTGTCATCAGGATTTACTTACTATCAAGTGAACGGTTACCCCGTGACTAAAAATTCTATATTATATTATTTTAAATCATGATCTTTGCCCATGATGACCAGAAAGTTTATGATAGTTCCGGTTTCACACAGAATTTTACTTTATATTGCAATTGACACATAGAACCTGAAGTCCGAATGTATATCTATGACAAACCAACCCTCGTTTTCTAGTGTACAAGAGTATGTACTTTCACACTGTTCCAAGGGTTGACAGTCAGAGAAGATCAGGATATAAATGAATAGTAAAACGATATTTAACACTGAGTCCTAGAGAGTAGTAACAGACCGTCTCCGGAATTCCATATCGAAGTCGATTCAAATGTTTCTGGACATGTTTGAGAAACCATATGAAGAAAAACACTCATTGTAGTACGAAAAGTTGAGGTGTTGTCACCAGCTTGGTGAAGCCTGTAACTTTTCGGATAAGTGTTAGCTTAGCGACGGTACTCGACAGGAAAGGTGCTTAGAAGTAATCCAGGAGGGTACAGACGTATTCTGTAGTAATTTCTAGGGCCTCCTACGACGGGCTGAAAAGTAGTGTGTACAAATTCCTTAAAACCCTATCTTCTCACCAGAACCAAAGCAACTTCTGAAGATTTCCCTCTGATAAGGCATTCCTTTACAAACTAGGGCATAGATTAATATATTATATCTATATCTAGATTTAGCAACGTGACGAGCGGGACGTTCAATTCAGGATCAAAACAACGTGGCGCTAGTTAAAATGTAATTCACTGCACCATTGACATAAATTGATAAATCTCGTTACCCCAGTAATTTCACTAACAGCTTCCTCCAATCCGGAACACGCTACTTTTTGGCGGCAGAAATAGTCACTGCGGTGGTACCGACCTAGACGATCTCTGGCAGCAGAGACCTACCACCAGTAAAAAGTCTAGTATATAACAAGTTAGATTGACCTCTTTAGGATAAGTTTATATTGTAATTTTATTAAAAAAAAAAATTGGTTTTTTGACACCCCCGCCTGGAGCCGACGTTATTATCAAGCTTCCATTTTATGCGTCATAAATAAATACGCGTCTAATCGCTAATTTGACCATAGACAAACTCGCCGAGACAGTTAAACTTTATGACGGCGCGCTGCGCTGGTAGACGGCTAGCTAGGTCCCCTGCACCAGAGACCCACCGCCAACAATCGTGATTATCACACAGCTTGTCACTAATTTACACGACAACCTTTCAAACGTGATGACGAGACTGAGTAATTGCTGAACGGTCATTTATCTGATACGTTTCAGTATTTGGTCCGCATTGCAATAGTGGAAATATTCATATGTATACCGCGCGAAATAGTTCGGTACACGCGGCCGTGCTATTTCAGTCGGCGAGACAAGTTCTTTACTGCGGAGCGATGGACGAATTCATATTAAACACGCTGATGTCACGCCGCGGCAACCTCAACCGATAACATACCCTAACTTAACAGCAGAAGGTCTAACTTAGAACGTAAATCGTGCTACGAATAAAACGATGCAATAGGTTATAACTATTAAACTTGATTTATTTACTGCGGTATGAAGTTCAGTTGTTTGTCATTATATGAATTTTCGCAGCATTGTCCTACACGAGGGTATACTGTAAACTACACATATATACTGTAGTATAGTAGAATACTAATATTTTTTTTATTTTACATACGATATATACACAACGTATATATATATATGTATGATAAATGATATTTTCCTATAAGAATATATCAATAAAGTTACATTGCTATTTGTAGGTCTAGGTAGATACCACCGCAGCGCCTATTGCAGCCGAGAAACAATACTATGCAAGTATTCCGGTTTGAAGGACGCTGTGACTATGAAATTACTGGAGTAACGGCACTTAACAGCGTATGTCTTAAAGCGACGAACGCAATGTGGTGGAGCGTATATCATCCTAAGTAGCGCCACATTGTTATGAGCAAGCGTATCACTTATTATCAAGTGAACGTTTTGCTCGTCGAATAAAAAAAAAAACACAGCACCAATTTACGCTTGTCGCCTTGAGATATAAAATATTAACTCACATTACCGCAGTAGCTTTATTAGCTATAACGCCCTTCAAACCTGTACACAGTGATATTTGTTTGGCAATTGAAACCGGAAATGATATGTACAACAATTATAAAGAACAAACGGAAATAAATATGAAGAATGAAATTAATGTTTTTTTTCTCTGTAGCGTAATTGCAGGTGTTTCAATAAAAGTTAGAATATATGAGAAAAAAATCCTGGTTCCAGTGAGGACATGGCGCTGCCGATGCTCAGGCGATGCTGTGGCTGCCTGTCCCTAGAGGTCGGGTGCTTCATGCTATGCATTATTTCAACTGTGAGTATTATTAATATTCCAACAGCATACCACTCCGTATGATAATTTCTGAAATTAAAAAAAAAACATTACTTGTTGACAGTAAGAGCTGATTTATTACTTTCGAAATAAAGAAAAAAATTTTTATTCAACAATACATTGCGCTCGTAGCCTTGATACGTAAGATGTAAGTCTCGTTACCCCAGTAATTTTATTAACTACAGCTTTCATCAAACTGGACCGCAGTAATGTTTGCACACTACTGACACCTACCACCAGTCTGATAGTAAATGTCTGTTGTCTGAGACTGTGTATGTAAATACCACCGCAGTTCCTATTTCTGTCATTGAACTGTGGTGTGCAAACATTATTGTGTTCCGGTTTGAAGGGCGCTATAGCTATTTAAATTACTGGGGTAACAAATCTTCACATCTTATATATGGAGGCGACGAGTGCAATGTGTTGCAGTGTATGTCATCCTAACTTCCAGTCGTCACGTCACCACCGGTATTGGGACCTACGGGAATTCTTTAAGACGCTCATATCAAAATACGTATAAAGAAGTGTTTCCTCTCATCATCATAGTTGGCATGCGTGGGGTACATAGTGGCCGGCGCGTGGAACCTGCCGCGTCACCGGGAGAGGGAGAGAGAGGACAATATCATCTCCATGACGATGGTGATGTTTTCAACACTGTCCGTGATCAGCAACGCGGTGGCATTGAGTGGGATTGGCTTTGTGAGTATTTATTTTTGGCCGCTACAGATTTAAATTTTTTTTTTGGTCAACGAAGCGACGAGACGAGCTGGACGGTCACCTAATGGTAAGTGACTCGCTTGCTCATAACAACGTGGCGCTATTTAGGGTAGTACACACTGCTCTACATTGCGCTCGTCGCCTGGAAACATAGGATGTTGTCTCGTTACCCCAATAATTTAACTAGCTACAGCGCCCTTCAAACAGGAAAACAGTAATGTCAGCACTCTACTGTTCGTCGACTGCAATAGGAGCTGGCGTGGTACCTAGACGATCTCCGGCAAGAGAGACCTACCAGCATGAGTTCTATGGTACTAACTTTTGCGTTTATCATAATTGAAAAAACTGTTTTTTTTTTTTAATTATAAATAAGAGAGTGATGAGCTAAGCAAGAACAAGACCAAGACTTGGAAAATTTTAGTATTTTTTTAATTACTTCTAGTCTTGGTCGTGCGTTTTAGAAAGACCAAGACGAAGATCAATTTTAGTCATCACTAAAATAAGACCTTTAAAATTCAAACGAGAAGATTTATTAAGTTTTTTTTCTTTAAGAGGAACACCAGGCGACAAACCTCTTTGTTCGCAAACTGGGGATGTCCACAACATAAGGACTGGTAACTCGCCGTGCGTCTGGTCGTTCGGTGGCGAAGTCTTTCAATAAGTTTTTGGTGTGGAGGGTTTTGTTCTACTCCGACCACCGTAGTCAACAGACATCCTTTACACAACAATAATGACAGCGTATAATTTACTAATTAACAGCTCATTATACAAATTGTTCGCTGGTTAGGTTTTTTTTATATAATGAAGCGATGAGAAGTGCAGGACGCTTACCTGATGGTAAGTGACACGCCCGCCCATTACAACGTGGCGCTAATTTGGATGACACACACTGCACCACATTGCGCTCGTCGCCTTGATACATAGGATATTAACTCTCATTACCCCAGTGATTTCACTAGCTACAACTCCCTTCAATCCGGAACAGTAATGTTGCGGTGGTTACCTAGACGGTCTCCGATAATAAAGTACACTAAATCATAATTAGTCAACTAACGCACACTATTTCCGCATAAACAACAAAAGATCATTGTTGAATTACTATAAATAATTCTTAAGCGAACACAATGGACGTCATTGAAAAAGTTTATTCTTAAAAAGGTTTCATGTCTCGGCGAGTTTGTCTATGGTCAAATTAGAAATTAAAAGCGTATTTATTTATGAAGCATAAAATGGAAGCAATGATAATTACGTCGGCTCCAGCCAAAGCAATTTTTTTTAATTGAATTAGAATATAAACTTATTATAAAGAGGTCAATCTAACTTGATGTTATATACTACACTTTTTACCACAACGTTGTGAGCGGGCGTATCACTTACCATCAGGTGAACGTGCCTCTCGTCTTGTCGCTTAATTACATAAAAAAAATACTGCTTATATTTGCTTGCCATCACGTGGGACCCGGTGTCTACAACGTTCCTGGTGTCGAGTTACTTAGCACGGGCTACTGATAAGGAGTTGCATGCAGACTCGAGTGAATCGAAATAGACGCACCTCAACGGGTTTCATATTTTAAGGGTCCGTAACATGGAAAAAAAATTTTATTACTATGTACAGTACTTTTTTTCTCGAATTCTCTCTTCGTATTATTGTTAAAGGGTTTATTTATATTTATTATTTACCGTACTTATATATTTATTACTGATATAAAATTATATCTATGCTTTTAATACAATTAAGTACATACATCTATATATATATATAACGTCAATTGGGTTTGTTTTCCAGTCACGTGAAAACTAGTGAAGGTATCGACTCGTGAATATGAGCATTCGAAGCGGAATGATTTGTAGATGGTTATAGGCTATTTATTTATTGTATTTCATAGTTCCTTCATCATTTAATTTCTAATTAACTTTAATAAACTTTTCACTTTGTATTATTTATGCGGTTGCTATAGTAACGGTTGGTATAGAAAGATATTAGCGGTTGCGGTCGCTCTTAAAAGATGTTTCAGATAAATTTCATGACTAGTTTTATGTTAAGGCCAGCAAAGCGGGCGGGGTACATGTAAGTAATATTTACTTTTTCTTACTTCTATTGTTTATTACGTTATGTATTTTTAAGACAATATTTGATAAACTTATTTTCTAATTAATTTAATTTCTATTCACTCGCCTGTATCTACCTTTAACCTTGTCTCTTGCTCAGAGCTAAAATAGCGTATAACGCTATTACTATGTTGGGCTATACTTAAAGTACTAACTTTAGGTGAAGACATTATCATCAGCCTATAGGTGTCCACTACTGAACATAGGCCTCCCCTAAAGATTTCAACATCGATCGCTGTTTCGGTGCTCGCATACACCTGGTAAAGGCGTCTCGCCGACTTCCGTCTTGATTGGCACGGCCGCCGGTCCCGTCGTCTTGTGGGAGAATTCATTGAGGGGAATTGACCCTTAGTCCACTACGCTAGCCCAGTGCGAGTTGGTGGATTATCAGAGCCTTCACCTGTAATTTAGCAGGGTGCATTGCGTGCAAGATTAGGTTGAATTTGGCTCCGTAAGATGTCGGACAGAACCTCTTACACCCAAGTGAAGACACTAATGTTAGTTATTTCTTGTCGGCGCCGTCTCCATTAAAACGTCAAGAATTACTAGTTGCGTTAAGACGAATTTTTTTAAGTAAACAATCCCGGTTATGTTGGCAACCCTACATTACAAATTGTAATTTTTCTGCGAGGGCAACACTGTGCAATGCAACATGCAACAAATGCAATCTTTATCTTGTTTCATTCAAAATAAACCGCACGAAGAATTAAACTCTCGCGGACTTTTAATTTACCAAATCAGTTAATTTTACAGATAACCTAATTCATTTTTTTTTTAACTATTACACATAATAAATATTTATATAACCATGACTACATACATACATCTAGCTCGTAAAATCGGTGGACGTTAGGGTCTTAAAATGCTGGAATGGCGACCCCGCACCGGAAAGCACAGTTGGCAGACACCTCACTAAGTGGACAGAGAACATAAAAGGAATCGCTGAAAGCCACTGGATTCAAACAGCGCAAGACCTTGCTTTGTGGAACACATTACAAGAGACATGTCCAGCAGTGGACGTCCATCGGTTGAAATGATGATGATGATAACCTTGAAGTAAATGCCTAAGTATATGATAATATAGTGTTAAGTATGAATAGCCCCTCTTTATTTTGACAAGGCTTTACCACCAGACAGTTTATATTGCTGGTGACTTTCTGTTGCCGATGACCGTCTGGGTGAGTACCATCGCAGCATCTGTGTCGCTACACAACAACATAGATGGCGCTAGTTTCCAGCGCCATCTATGTTAAGGACAGCCATGTCACTTACCATCGGATGCTGTCCTATTCGTACCATCCTTTAGTAGTTACTAAAAGAAAACAGAATTTTCTAGAATAAATATATGGTCTGTATTATCGCAGAGACGTTCCGGCTACCTGCAGTTGTCGTTACTCTTCAACTCCGTCTTCATCCTGTGCCTGTTCCTGGTGGCGATCGTGACCTGCCTGTACAGTAATGACCTGAGGCCGTACCTGGAGAGCGCAGGCAACGTTGCTTTAATTATTGCAATGTATATTGTCGGCGCTGGTACGTAACTTAGATCATAACGTCACGGAAATATAGTATTCGACATGTTCTAGATAAATTGTCAATTTTTTTTTATTAGACAAAGCGACTAGAACAATGAGACGTACACCTGATGGTCAGTGATACGCCTGCCCACATCAACATGGCGTTAGTGTGAATGATATACACAGCACTTGTACCGGCTCTTATTTCTACTGTAATCTCACAAGCGACAGCGCCCTTCAAACCGGATTAATTAATGTTTGCACACTACCGTTCGTCGGCTGCAATAGGAGCAGTATCACCAAACAATTCTTCAGATAAATATATATATACATACAACTGTCCAGCTGTAAGTGGCTGTCGGCTGATGATGATGAGAAATTTCTTATTATCCATAAAAACCATCAACGTTCAAATAAACAAAGGAACAGTGATGTAAACTTGATAACGACGTCACTCCCTCGTAATCAATCTCAATGGGTCATCAAAACATATCCTGCTTTTGGAAATTAGTCAGGTTTATGTAGGGTCTCTGAAGACCAATTATCTCCAATGGAAACCACTGCTGCAGCGTGTATTCGGCCTTATCATGTTCCTCCTCTCTGGCTCTCTCGCTATACTAAGGCAAACATGGGAAAACTGTGTTAGTCTTCTTAACCTGGATTCTTGGATACAGATGCCCATCCTCAATACACGTGAATCATGAGAGCAGATGTTTTAAAGAGCTATAAGTACTATCTTTTAATTAAATAATTTGAACTTCCTTTTCAGCATACTCTCTGTACCACTTGACAGTGTTGAACAGTCTGTACAGGAAAATGAAGATGTCTTACAGCGAGACTGCTCTTCCAATGTGAACACGAGACTATCGGAGATCAGACGGGCAAATGGAAAACCATTTTTTTTTATATAATATAACCGGTTACTTGTAACTGCTTAAAGAGATTGCAGCTTTGAATAAACTTTTTAAAAACTGAATATTTATGTATTTAGCCTTGTATATCCATCGTCCTTCTTAAGATGATGAAGCTACATCATAAATCAACCGCTTGGAGGAATCCACACCCTGGAATCAAATTAGACAGGGACACGGAGGGTATTCTGGTTTTTGCTGTTATAAATAGTAAGATATCATAGCAACACTGATATTTTAGGGTTTCGCATAAAAATTGTTAAATTTTAGAAGTGTTAAAGAAAATTCACGATATGATTAAAGAACTATTGGTTTGCTGGTGGTAGGACTAGTTAGGTACCACCGCAGCGCCTGTTGCAGCTGCCAAACAGCAGTGTGCAAACATTTCTTTGTTCCAGATCGAAGGTCGCTATAGTCTAATTATTGGAGGAACGAGACTTAAGATCTTGTCTCAAGCGAGGAGCGCTATGTGGTGTAGTGCATGTCATCCCAACTGGCGCCACGTTATAGTCCAGGGTATCACCATCAGGTCGAACGTCCTACTCGTCTCGTCGCATAATTATATAAAAAAAGAAGTTAAAACAAATTAGTAGGTGACACTCCACTGAGTAAGTTTTTTATATTTAAATAGTATTTTACTGCTGCTCATCAATCTTTTATGGTTGTCGCAGACGCCTTCATTTATCTTGTAACTGTGGCGATAGTTATAGGCAAAGGTATATATATAATATGGTGATGGTATTTTGTCGGTATATACCACAGTGGGCCGTATCCCGAGTGCTATCGATCGAGGCGCACAGCCTCTCTGCGCAGCTCCGGTGCAGCCTCCTCTGTTAAGGGCAAGACTGGCATTATCTTATCATATAATTTAAAATATTTAGAAAATCTGATCATCATTCTCTTCAAATACAACCCTATAGCTTACCACGATCCTCATACATCAGATAAGATACTTCCCCTAGAGAGAGAAGAAAATACTAAAAATAGCTACCAAAATATTAGATTCTGATATTCCTCGAAGACGCTCCCCGAGATCGACAACACATTTAACTAATGTTAATAGTGATGATTTACTGGTGACACATACATGCAAAACCTTCTATCCACCGCCAAACAATGGAGTGCGAACGTTAATATGTTCCGGTATGAAGGGCGTTCCAACTAGGGAAATTATTTCGGTTACATTTTATATCTCAAAGCGTCGAGCACAATTGGGTATTTATCATATTGTGTATATTAACCTAACCTAAACAGCGTCCCCCTGGACAGATTTCTGCCATATATGCAGGCGACGCAAAAATAAACCTACCCGGCCGACCAGAGGTGTGGAGCCGGCCCAAGGCGGCTGCTCCAGGTGGGCTACAGAGGCAAGTTTATATTACCATTTGCAGCCGAGGTAGAGTCACGGGGGAAGAAGAGTATCGGTATTGCGTTCCGCCGCTCTCCCAATCCTCCGGGGCCGTATAACGGTTGGCGGCAGAACCCAAGAGCAGATCCGCCACAGGGAGTCGGAAGAGTTTTCTGTCTTGGCCTCCATGGCCTCTGGGTGACGAATTCGGGGAGATTCGTTACCCAAGTGACTGTTAGAGGCCGAGTGAATCTTCTTGCTCCATTAAACCTAGAAAACTACCAAAAATAATTTATTAGAAGAATAGATTTTTTAATTGCCTAAAGACCTGACCTCAAAGATCGACGGTCCATCTAACTACTATGTTTAATCCAAGCTGTAATCGGAAATAGTTTACTAGAGTTTAACTACTGGTGATAGGTCTCCACCTGTGGTTGGTGCCATAGCATTTTTTACCGAGAAGCAGCAGTCCTAAAATATTATTATCATCCGATTGGAACGGTTCTACAGCTGAAGAAATTTCTGGGATAACTATTTTAAGATAATTTCTTTTAGTGTCACGTAAAATGGGTATAAAGGTTCCCGCAAAACAACTCACGGGATCCAAGCCAACTTCACCTGCTCGTGGTGCTCCCTGTTAATAAATAACGAGGCTCTGGCTTTCACCTACCCGCATAAAGCCAGCGTGGTGGAAAAAGGCTCAAATCCCCAATATGAACCTCTGTCAACGATAACCCCTAGTGCGTGGTGATTTTGCGAGCAGCGCAGGATCAACGTGGAAATCTTTGGGGGAGACCTATGCCCAGCAGTGGACGTCTATCGACTGTTGATGATATTATATATTTATTTATTTATGCACACGTAAATTACAATGAAAATATGCTATATATAGAAAAAACTGCCAAGGCACTACTTATTCCTATATGTAATTTCTTCCATGTTAGAATCTATGTCACTTTCAATGTATTTATTTATACATATGTTAAAAGTGACTAGTTTATATTAAAGGGAATGGCTTCGCCTTAACAATCCCTCTTACTTCAATCAAACTTGCCCCTCAAAGTGAAGTCCTCGTTACAATGAAGCTGTGGAACTATTAATATGTCCCGCGGTCGTACTGGCCCCGTTTAGTTATTTTGGGTGATTTAATCCATTTTTGATCATTCAAATAGTGTGTGTTCGACTGTGTTTCGACGTATTTATAAAAAGAAAATGGTTTGTATGAATATTTTATTTAATTTTTCTTTTTAAACGCTTTTAATTTTCTTTGACTATCATTTTGATGTAATGTTTGAATTGTAATACGTTCGCAATGATTGATCAGTTGGCTGGGTGGTGCGTTGGCGATGTGCCAAGCCCCTTCAGTTTACTACTCCCCATCCACCTTACTACGCGATACGATGAATGAAGCTGAAGCTTGGCAGGCTTCAGCTGTGAATAGATAAAACTAAGTGCCAATTACAGACGCATTTACTTCATAACCCGAGGAATACTTTCACTATATCAACTAGAACCGACTAATACCATTATATAATTAATATTTTTTTAACTGATAAAAACTGATAAAAAAAAAAAACAAAAACCTGGGAGAATTTTCACGTGATAATTAGTAATACATTTACCCATGAAAATTGGCTTAATTATAATGATAATCAGAACACCACACTTTGCGCGAGCTTTGAGACATGATGTTAAGTCTCATTACCATAGTACATTTACTAGCTACAGCACTCTTAAAACCGAAACACAGTAATATTTGAACACTGCCATTGGACTACTGGAATAGCAACTCCGGTACCGACGTAGACCATGAGAAAATGTTTTGATTGATGATTATTATTCCCTTTGTTAACTGTTAACAAATTTGTCCCATTTTTTTTCTTAGAATGATAAGGGAAGAAGAAAGAATTGTTTTAATAAAGGATGTTTTGAGCTCCTTGTTTTTGCGTGTTAACTTTAAAAAGTATATCTATTTTCTTTTCAAGGCGAGAATGGAGCTTCCGGTTTTGGACAAGTTTTGTTTTGTTTTCAGTTTGAGAACTGGTTGCATCACCATGGGCATTATAAATTCCGTAAGTATAGACCACTACTTGTATTTGTTTTTAAATTATGTTCTATGTATATAGGAGATAGCCAAGGATTCATTGTCTCATCACGAGATCTCTGAAACTATTAGAAGTAAACTCAAAATTTGGTAGATATATTGCTTCTACCATCTAGAGTTCAGCTAAGAATGAAATTTACAAAACTCTTTCCCCAAAGGTGGAAAAGGGGTGTCACCAGCTAGCAGGGAACAATTAATGAGACAAATAGAAAATATTATACAAAAAGAATTAAAAATATTATTGAATGTTTTTTTTTGTATAAATTTATTTACAGCAAATTAAGGTAAGGAATCCCTTGGAGCTATTTTATTTTATTAGACAGAAGATAGACAATAATCTAGTAGACATACAAAACTGCAGCCAGTTTTATTATTTAATGAACCTGTTCGGGAAATTTATCCATTTTGCGGAAAATAATGAAAACAGTGTATTGCCTCGCCCGATAATCAAATTGTAAGGAAATTATTATTAGACACATACATTTAGTTAAAGCTAATATTAAAGTTTAATATAACAAAACAGTGGTTACTTTCTATTAGTTTAAACTATAGGAATGATGAATATTTATTGGCGTGTCTTTAAACTGTCTTCATAGATAAATAGTTACTGTGAATAAATTATTATAATTGAACGAAAACTAGGTTTATCGTTTATTCCTATTTCCTATACGTGTAATTTTATGGTGTCAATGCTCTTTAATAAACAATTAATACATTTTATTGTTAAAATGTTTCCACTTGTTTGATATCATTGATTGGTACTGTTCTAAAACTTATAACATGATGATGATTCGCTAGGACACAATATGTAGATAGATAAATAGATGAATATTTTAAATTCGACGAAGCGATAAAGGAGCAAGCTGTTGATCATCATCTGCAGCCGATAGACGTCCACTGCTGGACACAGGCCTCTATCAAAGATCCACGCTGGCCCATTGCAGGTGGGTGTGAGGCAAGACGTTCACCTGATGGTAAGTGGTACGCTTGTTCATAATAAAGTGGTGCTAGTTAGGATGATATACAAGGCAATACATTATTGTGCTCATCCTTGTTGAACACAGTACTGTTTTTCGGCAACAGGAGCTGCGGTGGTACCTACCTAGACGGACTCCGGCAACAGAAATCTACCACCAGTAAAATAAATAGATAAATAAATTACTTTAACGGGTATCCTGAAATTGCAGCAATAGTAAATTCTATATATGTATATTGTGGCAATTTCAATATAGTAAAGAAACAGATTTGTTTTATCTAGATTGATACTTGATTGGAATATCATAGGTTGTGATAATGCAGCCGTGTATGATGAAGCGTGTTCGCCCAGACTATTCTGGCTCTTATCATATCTTGGCGACACAGCGTTACTGTCACGGTGACAGATTTATAATATTAAGGTATCAGATAATCTATAATAATAATACAGATATTTATTTTCATATAAGTTAACAGATACCTATGTTGGTAGAGGTTAGAATATTACTAACTTCCTTTGGCGTTAGTAATATAATTGGCTAGCTTGCCTCGCATATTAATCATGACGATGACGACATTGATCCTCGAAAATCAACGAGTTGAAATGAAATAAACAGTTATAGTTATAACTATCGTGATTACTGACACCAAACTAAAAGTATTTATCTTATACAGGCTTATAGATTATTGTATTTTTGCTTACTAATGTAATTGATAAGTAATTTCATTATTGTTGTATGACATTGATGAAATTTATGTATATTTTTATGTTATTAATAAATTCAAAGGATCCAAAAAAAAAAATAACATTAAGGAATTAAGGTATCTTATAAAGGTATCGCTTGACACCGTCAGCACAACATCATTGAAAGAGTTTAATGATCAACAGTCAGTGTCTGATGATACCGGAGTATTTATCTAACTAAACACATTACAAATATCACCGTTTAACATAAGCCTTTCTTCCTACGGTTCTAGATCCTGACCTTCGTCCTCGCGGTGATACTGATAACGCTCGCCGTGGACATCAAGGAAGCGTCGGAGTCGCAGATGAGGCGCGACGACAGCGAAGCTGCGATGTCGTCGGTCGTGTACACGATAGTCATACTGCTCGTGGTGCTGCTCTTCATCAAGTTTGTGCTGGACTTGACCTTCGTCTATGCCGTTTATAAGGTAATTTCACCATTTACCTTTACACTTCGAACAAAACAAAAACTTAAGAGGCGATTGAAAATGCCCCCACTCCCCACGGTGTACCGTAAAAGTCGACTAATGTGGTAATAATACAAAAACAGCCAATTACTTTATGACCGTGACGGGGATAGCAAATTCTCTTTTTTGGAAATGTCTATAGTCAATAATGAACTTCCGGAACTAAAATGAATCTGAAAAAATCTACCACATAGAAAGGTACTACATCAGTGTTTATTCCTGTCGCTAAATATTACATTGCAATCTTTAAGGTAATCCGGTTTTAAGGGCGCTCTAGCTAGTGGAATTACTAGCGTAATTAGGCTTATCATCCTTTGTCTTAAACCAATGAACCATTATAGCAAAGTAAATATTCGAACTAGCGCCTCATTGATACAGGCAATTGGAACATCCTGGTTCTCTTGTTGATAACCACAAACGATTTTTTTTATATCTTAAGTAATTAATGTTTTTGTTATTAAACGTACTTATAACGGATTGCAGGAAAAGTGTGGCATCATGAAAAAGTATTGCATCTTCTGGATCGTATTCTTGATGCTGTTTATCATCGCTTTCCTCAAGACGTTGTTCCACATGGACGCTGGTCACGTTATCGCCCAGATTCTCTTCCTCGGTAAGAACATCGCTAAAAAATATATCGAAATGTCTTAATATATTCTTATATACTCTAACTTGATTACTTAGTAGATAATTATAATGTAAGCAAAATTATTTTGTAGCTTCATAAAAGTTTCTGTTAATTTTTTTTTCTAATATAGCTTTTTTTCTATCAATAATTTCTGACTATCTGCTTCGCTCTCTCATCAGCGCTGGACCGAAATAGGGGTCTCCACGTTTTAAGGCAAATAATCACTTACAGGGAGTGTAAGGGTTCCCGCACAACGACTCACGGGATCCAAGCAAACCTGCCCTGCTCGTGGTGCACCCCGCTAATCAACAAACAAGGCTCTGGCTCCCACCAACCCGTATTGGGACAGCGTGGTGAAAAAGGTCCAAATCTCCATATGAATCCATACCCGATCATGTGGGAATCTTTGGAAGAGGCCTATGTCTAGTTGTGCACGTCTATCGACTGATGATGATGAATCACTTGCAGCGCCATGGGTGCTTGACGCTCATGTTAATATATATTATTTGATATAATGTTAAAACAAAACGTTTCAGCTGAAAACTTCTACTTCATCATCGTGATCCGCAGTTACCTAATATCCATTAACGAAGATGGCGTCCTATAAATAGCCGGCGTCCGTTTTTTCCCTCCATCGTGTGCAAGAAAGAAATGCACGACATCCCGCCGCTAGCAACACTGGCGAACGCACCAATATGTTATAAATATATACACGCTAGTACGTAAGTAGTTTTCAGATGTATCTATTCCTTTGGGCTTCTAATATATATTATAAAATACTTGACTACTATTGATACAATTCAAAGTGTTTTTATCTGGAAGCTTATACTCGCTTAAAAGAGAGAATTGACTTATATTACTCTTTTAATTTTATTTAAAAAAAAAAACAAACCCAATCCTAGGGAAGATGAACTACTTTTCATTTAATAATTTCGATTAAAATATTTTTTTGTTTCAGTTATTATTTATCGTAATTTTTGTTACAATACTGGCAACACAAAATACAATTGTTTACAAGAATTTTGAATAATATTGCATATAAACTCTTTGCTCTGATATAAAATCACCGGATGCTTAGTAAAGTAATGAAAATGTCGGCCATTTTTATTAAAATGTATATTCATTGAACAAATAAGACGTTTGTGAAATACTTATTACACAAATGTGTTCTTTAGTTTTTTTATTTACTTTCATTTTGATATTTTACTTTCATTGTTTAGTTTATTTATTTTTAATTAGGGGAAAAAAGCGCACAATTTTTTATATTGCTTATGAAAAACTATTTAATGTTTGATAACTCTTTATTTAACCTCGCTTCTTACCAGCACTGAGAATATCTCTTATTCTGTGGAAGATAATGCTTTGTAGCATTACATCCGCTTTATTATTTAGTTGTATTGTTTATCTTATATATGTTTACTTAGCAAAATAAGTTTTAAATAATAAAACGAAACAAATAATTGTATCGGTTAACTTAACGGTTAATCCTCGTATTTTACTTTTTGAAATAGATATGTACATGTTTTACGATATATAAGGTTGTGAAGTTTGTTTGCTATATGTCTGCGCGCATGATGGCAAAATGTGAAATATCATATCATGAAATAATGTTGCTTTTGTTTGTGATAAACAATATCATTTTAATGTTAATAAAGCGTTGGTCTTCCATTAAATAGGTTAAGGTTCCTTACTGGTTGGCTTTAAAAAGATAAAACTTAAATATATCTGGAAGTCGCTTCATCGTCATCATCGTCCGATAGACGTCCACTGGTGGACATAGGCCTCCCCCAAAGATCTCCATGTCGATCAGTCTCACGTTGCTCGCCTCCAGTGAGTTTCCGCGACTCTTACCAGATCGTTGGTCCACCTTGTGGGAGGTCTTCCAGCACTACGTCTACGAAGTCGCTTCAAGTTATATTAAATATTTATCATATAACAGTTAACTGTACTACATCATTGTACATTTTATAATTACTATATGTCATGAAATATTAATTATTCAAATATGGAGCTGTGATAGCTCAGTTTATAATGTCTCAGCGAGCTTGAGCTTCCGGCGAAGGTAGTGTAAAACATCTTATATCAACATAAAAGATGTTTTAAGACCAACGGCCTTCGTGAAAACGTTACATCCACTAACCCGCGCCTGACCAGCCTAGTGGATAATGATCTTCTCTCTTTGTAGGAGAAAGGCAGAGTCCCACCAATGAGAACAATAACACAATTGTTTATAACTTCAAACGTTTTCTTAATTACATTTCAGAATTTCGCATATCATGTAATAATAATAAATTTCAGGTTATTATCAACGAATTTATTGAATATTTCAATAATTTGGTCACATACCCTCTTTACAAACGTAACAAACCTGTTTTAATGTTTTGTTAGAATGATTATTCAAAAAAAAACATATAATTTTGTACTAAGCAGCTTTATCAATGATTGATATATCATATGGTATACATAACATGGTATTTAAAAATATAATAATACAAAGAGAGCTTTTTAAACATATACTTTAATGAATATATTTAAAAGTACTTCTCTTGATACAAATGTAATTATTTTTCGCTACATGAAACCTTTATTTTATTCTATAATATATAATAAAATATATTTAGTATGAATTTATCAAAAAACTATTAAAACTAAAGCGATTTTTTTTTTGGCGTTTTGCTTCTTAATATATCTTTAATCAACATTTATATACGTCAGAATATTATAAACACTAATAACATTACTAATATAATATTATTATTGAGTTAAACAATTTTAGAAAATTAAGTTAAACAAATATAAGAAAAGATTTTTTTTTTAATTCTATAAAGCGACGATATGAACAATTCCTTCTCCTGATGATACACAAGACCACTCTTTGCTTGACGCCTTAAACGTGAGTGAGATGTTAAGTCTCAGTAATCCAATAACCTAACTAGATACAGCACCCTTTAAACCGGAACACAATAATGTTTGCATACTGCTGTTTGTAGATCTTGTCAGCCGCCAATAGACCTACCACCAGTTAAATAATTTTACTAGGTTTTTACAATTGTTTCTAATACATCTTGTTTTGTTTTGTATATATATATTGTCTTCATCAATGATCGCTGGCTGCAATATATCATAAAAGTTATATGTTGAAATTATTAATAAAGAAATCTATTTAATATAAAACATGTATATATATATATATAATATGTTACACATATTGTTTTGTTAAAGTTTTCTGCGCAGGAAACATTTATAGGTTATGTAGTGAACGAGTTGAGTTTTAACTGTTGTTAAATAATTTTTAGTGGATTACAATGTGTTAGAGTCGTATTTCGATAGTTTACGTACGTGTAGACGTGGGGTAACAACATTAGCTTAATAATTTAAATATATCATAAGCGAGGGTAGTTAACAGATAAATGAATTAAAGACAATAAGACGTCCTTTGCTTTAATTAGTTCATAGATCTATGACTGTCCAACATTACTTCCAGCAGTGAATATGGTGCGGCGGATATTCTTTGAAGTTAACAATTAAAATATTTATATCATACACATGATTACAGGAGCATCAAACCATCAAAATCCTATCTATTTATATGTATACCAATTCTTCATATATTATATGAGGAAAAGGAGCCGAAACAATTATATTTGTATGCAAATATGTTACAAATAATTACATATATGTACGTTCAAATTAATTTGTTGCATTTTCTATGTTAATGACATAAGTAAATTAACTTAATGATTGATTACTCAAAAAATCACAATAGGTTGTTTTTGAAATATCACGTTTTCATCTTTTAAATCTAATATCTGTTGCTTTCGATTGTATATTACAAATTTTTTTACTACATTAGACATGGATATAGTTTCGAACAAGTCTAAAGGTTACCTTGGGTTTTCCCTATGAGAGAAGGCCCAAATGGCAATTAGAACATCAAGTAAACTATACTTTTATTTTATTCTATTCTATAGATATTAAAATTTTTACAACAACGAATTTTCATTTATTCAATATATTAATGAAGCTTCAAAGAATAACCGCACATATAAAAAATTTGTATTGTTCGTCCTTCCTAAATAATATTTAACAAATCAATATCTGACAAATATATTTTCAACAGTTTTGTCTTAAATTGATGTTTGTACGAATATATTACTACTGTGTACGCGTATATACTTATAGATGAATGTTAGAAGTGTTTATATAGTTATATCTATAAGTATTGAGGGTCTATTCATATTTGTACGCGACTTTCCACCCTTTTTAAAGGCAGAGTTGTTTCTCTTCACGTTTATAAAGTATGAAATGTATCGCCGACGTGAATAAACCCTTGTTACTATATATAGTGTGCAAAACTATCGATCAATTATAAACGCTTTAAATGTTGTACGATTATTTATTTACAATGTGATTTGTAATTAATTTTATAGAAGTATTGAAGTTTCCGATTGTTGTATAACGCTTTGTTAAACGCGTCGACTATATGAATAAAAAAAATTAAAGGAAGTTGTAACGAATGCGACTGTTGATTTATTGAAACCATTCAACATGTTACCAATTTGATCATTATTTTTTTTTATTTAATTAAACGAAGAGACAGACGTTCACCTGATGGTAAGTGATACCTGCTTATAACGTGGCGCGTGGTGATACATTTCCATAAGATATTGAGTCTCATTACCCCTGTAATTACACTAGCTATAGCACCCTTTGAACTGGAACACAGTAATCTTTCAGTTTGACGGAAGAGGAATAAGTACCTTCCTAGACGTTCTTCGGTAACAGAAACCTACCACTAGTACTTTAATCTAATTTACCACCAGTACTTAATCATTACTTTCATTTTTCTATAAAACACGGTCATGCTTTGACTTCAGCACCACTCAGATTATGTTTTATGGAGATTAAAACGACTTGTGATTAGCAATAATCATCATCTGAAGTGATGTTGATTATGAAGTATTTTCAATTATTGGAAATATTTTAATATTTCTGACGATAGGTCTCCGTTGCCATCCATCTAAGTAGGTACCGCCGCAGCGGTTATTACTGCCGACAAACAGTAATGTGCGAAGATTACTCTGTTCCGGTTTAAAGAGTGTTGTAGTTAGTGTAATTAATGAGGTAACGAGACGCAACATCACGTCTCAAAGCGATGAACATAATATGCTGTATATATCACGCTAACTAGGGCCACGTTGTTATGGCAAGGCGTATCACTTACCATCATGTTAACGTCCCATTCGTCTTATCGTTTTCTTAGATGAAAGAAAATGTTTAGCAGATATAGTTTTCTCAATCTGCCCGTCAAACTTTACTTTGAAATAACTCATCGTATGTAAAAGACGTTAAACCGTATGTTCCGCAATATCTATCGTCAAATTTTAGGTTGGAATTAACATACATAATTATGATACAAATTATCGCGGTGAAGTATTATCGAGTAATATAACACACGGCGTGACTGTGCGACTGTATATCGACTTGTGTTTTATTCATTGATGCGACCTGCGCACGCGCCTGTGTATTGTGTGCTCTTTCCTCCAGTAAGCAAGATGAACTGGTGGTGTGCGGCCGTTTTCGTTTCAATTTTACATATCACATCGTGCTCTTTAAAAACAGGTAAGTTATGGAGACATTGGATACCTGTTGATTAATAACGTCAACTGCAAGGTCATTGACCTACGTGTTATATTTTTTGTAGTTTCTATCCACTGTTAACGTTTCCGTTCGCGTTGATTTTGTGCAGTGATAGTGATAAAAAAATCTAAAATATATCATATGTTTCATCAAATTTGCGAAAACAAGTGTTTATTATCTAAGTATATATAATACATAATCAAAATAATATTGTAAGCAATGATATTGCACAAAACGTTTAAAAATTTCCTTAATAATTATCCTTTACAATTTAGATTTTAGTTCGCACGAAAGCAATTAAAAAATTAAGAAAAGGTTTGATATTCCGGTCTTTTTCAATGAAAAGCTATTCATATATACACATAATGCTATGTTTAGAAGAAGATTATTTGAATAACATATTTTATGGTTTATAAAAGCTATTGTCAATATTACTGAATCATATGTCAAAGTTTAGCAGTTGTTACCAATTGAATATAATTGTATATTGATACTAACTGTCCCCTTCCCGTTTTTCTGTTCGTAATATAGACTTAGTCCTGAAATTCGTCTGAAATATTCCTTGATAGCAACCGTAACCGCAAATGTCTTTCTATAGCCACCGTTACTATAGCAACCGCATAAACAATACCAAATGAAAATGTTTATAAAACTTATTGGAAATAAAGTGATGAAGGATGTATGAAATTAAAAAAAATAAATAGCCTATGACCCAAAAAATCATTCCTGTGTCATGTTCCCATGTCGATAGGATCACTAGTTTTCACGTGATCGGCAAACAGACAAAACCTATTTTTATTATATATATAGATATGTCACAGTTTAAACTCACCATGCCACAGACCAAAAATTCTGGGAGGACTTAGCCAAGACTGAGTTGCATGAAGCTCTACAAGTAAAACCGAATGTAGGAACGGCAAAAAATGTTATCTTGTTCGTGGGGGATGGCATGGGGCCTAACACTGTCACCGCAACCAGGATATACCGGGGTGGCGAAACACATCGATTATCATTCGAGAAGTTTCCACACATTGGCCTACTAAAGGTGAGGAATATTTGTTTTTAAGCCTCTCTTAATAAGGATCTTCATGAAAAATATCGCTGATGTGGATGTCTGTCGCAAAGAAGTGTTGACTAAAAACTTTAAAGATTTCTGTAGCTAGTGAAAGTACGAAGATAGAGAGATATATTATCTAATCTCTAGACTGAAAACAAAGACATGCATTATGTGATGCTATCATCATAACTACACTACAGCACTTGAAATCATAGTTATATTTTTCGTTATGATAATATTATTAGTTGTAAAAATACAGGCCCATGATTGTTTTGAAACTGATATAGAGGAAGGATCTATAAAGTTGTGAAAATACTAGTAGTAAATTCTAGATAAACCCTATGTGTGTGTCATTATTGCATATCAAAGACCTAATAGTTAGCTGATATAGCACGATGTCCTAAACGAAAAATTATCACATTGATACAGGTGCTAGGTCTCTTTTGTCGGAAACCGTCAAGTGGGTACCACCGCAGCGCCTATTGCAACCGACAAACAATACTTTGCAAATATTTGAAGGTTTGAAGGGCGTTGTAGCTAGTGTAACACACTCACTACAACTGCACTGTACGGGGGAAATCAGACTCAACATCTTATGTGTTCAGCTTAGAAACATCTCAAATAAAGTTATCAAAGTATCCAATAATATTCAATATAGAGGTATTGCATTTCTCCAGACTTATTCAGCAGATAAAATGGTGCCAGATTCAGCATGCTCTGCCACGGCGCTATTCACCGGTATCAAAGCAAATTTGGGCACATTGGGTTTAGACGCCACTGTCAAATGGCACGACTGTGAAGCCTCCCTAAACGAAAGTGCCAAGCTCGATTCCTTGGCAGCACTGGCTCTAAAAGCTGGAAAAAGTAGCGGTAAGCAAATACTTACTTATACACTAAGTATAGTTTTCGTACATCCGTTTTTGAAGATCTATTACTTTCACTGGTTGTTGATAGCGATTGGTTGTTGAATGACAGGGGTTTCACATAACTAATAAAAAGTATTTATTTTCAGGTTTGGTTACAACGACGACGGTAACGCACGCGACTCCTGCACCACTGTACGCTCACAGCGCTTCCAGGAGGTGGGAATGTGAAGCCAAAATACCGCCGAATGTCAAAAATTGTAAAGATATCGCACGGCAGTTAATTGAGGATTGGCCAGGAAGAGATCTGAATGTAAGTGGATCCAATAAGATAAACATTTCTGATTTCAATGCTAATGAAATACTATCTGTTATGAAATTCAACTATAAATCAATCAAGAACAGAATGAATTAGAGGAGATGAATGCTAGCATAAGTAGTTGTGTGAAATGTTTAATTTTAAGGAGTTTCTTAAATAATATATCAAAAAAAAATTGTTCTTCTTTTTCATTTATCAAATTTTAAAGATAAAATACGTTTCGGTGTTATAGAGTCCTAAGTAAAAATGCTATCTAAAAATGGTTTTTCACTTACAGGTTGTTTTAGGAGGAGGAAGGCAAGTCTTAGTGTCTAATTCAACAGGAACCACTGAAGACCCTCTTAGTGAATGGTCATGTTACAGAAGTGATGGTCGAGATCTTATCGATGAATACAAAAAAGATAAAGAAAAGAGAGGCTTGAAATACAAAGTTGTATCAAATACAAAAGAACTTCAAGAAGTCGATGAAAGCGTTGATTATTTATTTGGTGAGGACACTCTAATTTGTGATAATGAATTAGTTAATCTAATAATTTGCGTTAACATAAATATACTTATGTCAAGTTTTGGACGTTTAGGTGCTGATGTTGATCATTATAATAAAATATATATTTATGTCATCTGCATTAAATGATTCAACTATATCAGATTATCGTGAGATTTTTTACCGTGTAAAGGAAATAGAACATTATTATTTTCATTTTACAAGAAATCATCTTAACTATACTCATTATCCAATCGATCAGCTTTTTCTTTAAGTATTATTGGTGCGCTCAAATTGTATTGCATACTAAAATTTATAATAATAATATCTATATAATAATTCTAAATTTTGAAAACATGAAAAGAAATGTAAAAAAAGGTATTGTTAAGATTTACGGTTTTATTTAAGGGATCTTTGCGAACGAACAATTGAAATATGATTTTGAAAGGAACAAAAGTCTAGGTCAACCTTCGATATCTGACATGACGAAGGCGGCTATACAAGTATTGGCGAAGAACCCAAAAGGATTTTTCCTAATGGTTGGTCAGGTTTCATTTCTATAACTACTGTACCTTCTATGTATGTGTATATATGAGAAATCTCGACTGAGGAGATATAAATTCAACCCTACACAAGAAGCTTAATACTCCAACTTCAGGTTTTTTCCATTCAACGAAGCAACGATACAAGCAGGATGTTCACCGGATGGTAAGTGATACGCTTGCTCATAACAACACCGCTACTTAAGATGTTATATACTGCACCACTTTGCGCTCGTCGCCCGAGACAAAAGCAGTTAAGTCTTGTTACCCCAGTAATTACACTAGGTACAGAGCCCTTCAAACTGGAACATAGTAATGTTTGCACACTACTGTTTGGCGACAGAAATAGGCGCTGCGGTAGTAACTACTCAGACGGTCTCTACCACCAGTTATCATACCACCACTACCACCAATTTATGTACATCTTTAGATTTTTTAAGGTTCAATATGATGTAGTTGAACAATCTATCTAGATTATTTCATTTTAGGTTGAAGGCGGTAAAATAGATCAGGCGCATCACAGGGGTAGGGCTAAGACGGCGATAGATGAAGCCATTGCTATGGAGCGCGCTGTTCAAGTGGCGATAGACATGACAGATGATAAGGATACCCTGATCATAGTCACCAGTGATCATAGTCACACCCTGTCAATCAACGGATATCCAAAACGTGGGTCAAGCGTTTTTGGTAAGTAGAAGAAATATATTGTTTTATTACTTGTTTGAATGGTTTGATTTAGTAAATCGACTAATTAAAAACTGTTTTCATAATATTGTACATAATTTAGTATAAATTAATGACAAAAGGATACCCCGGATGAGAAGAGCATGATACCACATCTCTCGTGATATCCTACCAATATATGTTGAATGTATATAAATGGAGGATATGGAAGCGTTGATGGCATTCTGATGCAGCACTGGACGTATTACATGTAATGAAATACTATCGAGTACTTTTGCTTAAAAAAACTATTACAAAGTCTTTTCCTTTATCAAGAGTCTACTTGCTTCAGGAATCGTAAAAGAATCTCCATTCGATCATACTAACTATACAACATTAACATACGGCACCGGAGGTCCAGGTTCATTTCAGTACAGTATTAAAACCATTGACAACGAGACTAAGATTGTGAGGAGAGATCCTAGTAAAGAGGATACAGAGAGTTTCATGTATGAGCAGATCGCGGCCGTGGCTCTAGAAGAGAACAGTCATGGCGGTGGTGATGTTGCAGTATATGCCAAAGGTAGTTCTCTAATTAATAGCCTTTTAGTTACCGTCCTGATAGGTCTTTGTTACCAGAGAACGTCTAGGTACCACCGCAGCTCCTATTCCATCGACAAACAGTAGTGTGCAAGCATTACTGTATATAGTGAAATTATTGTAGAAACAAGACATATGACGATGAGCACAATGTGGTACAGTGTATATCATCCTAACTAACACCAGCTAATTATCAGCTGACTTATCAGTTACCATCAGGTGAACGTCTCCACGCTTCGCAATAACACAGTAGTAATTAAAAGTTGAGGAGTACTAGTGTTTTCGCAAAGTCACCTGGTTAGTTCATCATCACCATCATTATCAGCTGATAGACGTCCACTGCTGAACATAGGCTTCCCCAAAGATCTCCATATCCTTATTAGTTACCAACCTCACATTGTAAATCTACCACCATAACAGCGTTGATATCTGGACATCAACACAGATGCGCCGGGAGTTACTAGATAAGCACGACTCAGTCATTACGTGTTTACTGATGGTAGAGAACTTCATTTCCGGAGACTATGTAGATGCCACCACAGCTCTTATTGCAGCCGACAAACAGTATTGTGTAAACAATACTGTTACGGATTGAAGGGCGCTGCATCCGGTGAAATTAGTGCGGCAATGAGACTTAACATCTTGTCTTAAATGAGTCGAGACCAATGTGGTGCAGTGTATAACATTCTAACTAGCGCAGATGTTATGAGCAAGCTTACCATCAGATAAATGTCTTGCTGGTCTCGGCAGTTCCTTAAATAAAAAAAAAAACGTGAAGTTGAAGTATTGAGGTTGTTGTTCAGTTTTGAAGTTACATCTCCTCCGTGGTCATATTGTTTGGGCTTATTTCATAATATTTTGTTAATGAAAATAAACTGTTGCTTATCATTAATGTACTTAACAGTGGTGGTTTCCTCTCCGCAGGTCCTTACGCCCACTTGTTCCACAACGTCCACGAACAGCATTACGTCTTCTACGTAATAACGTACGCCGCCAAAATGGGCGCCTACTCCAACGGAAATAGTTTACAAATAAGCTCCATAGTATTGTTTACAGCTGTTTCATTTGTAATTAACATCTTATAGTGGACTTGTTAATTATTTTAGGTACAATAAAAAAAAATATCATCCGACGGAAGTAAAAACCACTACCGCAGTAATTTTCGCCGCATAGCAATAATATACAAATATTGAATGGTTTGAAGGGTGTTGTAGTTAAATTACTGCGGTAGCGTGATTTCACGTCGTCTTGTCTCAAAGCGACGAGCTCAATGAGGTGCAGAGTATATCATTCTCACCAGCGCTACGTTGTTAGAGGCAGACGTGTCACTTACCATCAGGTGAATGTCTCGCATTTTTTTTATGTAATTAAACGACGAGACGAGGGGCACGTTCATCTGATGGTAAGTGATACGCCGGCCCATAAAAACGTGGCGCCAGTCAACGTGGTATTCACAGCACCATAATGTGCTCATCGCCTTGAGACATAAGATAATCAACCGCGTTACCTCAGTAATTACTATAGCTACAGCAACCTTTAAACCGGAACACAGTAATATTTGCATAGTACTGTTTTGTAGCAGAAATAGGAGCTGCGCTAGATAGACCTATATAGACGGTCTCCGGTAACGGAGACCTACCCCCAATGACCATTTTCGCGTCGACGGTTAACATGGTGTTAATTACAAAAAAAAAATTGTTTAAAATAGTTTTTGTTGAATTTTGTTATTTATTGTAATATATTATTTATTTTATTTGCGTTCATTTGCTACTCAATTGTTCTTTTATCTTCTAAAGCTCTAAAGTAGCGGATGGACCTAAGCCTAGTGCAGCAAATACTTTACGGCTCTACTTTTGAGTTTCTATTTCCGGCACTCGACCACATTTAAAAGATTTCGCTTTTTATTATAAATAAACATTTTCTGTTTTTCTATTTAATTTACTCAACTAGTAAACGCCCGACAGTCAACCGAATTGACTGATGTTCTAGTTACATTAAAATCTTTTAATTATTATCAATGTTTAATTGTCATGGAAATTGAATTTACCAATGATAATTGCATGCATGGTATCGGTGTATCTGGACTATTTGGAGTCCGTGCCAACTTAACTCCATTGGCCGGCACTGGTACGCAACAACCAATGAGCTGTCGGCGACAAACTGACACACATAAGCTGCATATGAATAAGATTTGAGAGAAGTCTCTGTGAGAGGAACATTAAGCGGGTTGTTTATGTATGAATATTAAATTATGTAAATAATATATTTAATATTTAATTTTATTGTCTAAACACTGAATTAATAGGTTTGCAGTAGACATCGAATAACAATAATAAAATTATTTAAATGAGTTAGTATAATATATAATATCACAAGACGTACAGCGGAGGACATCTAAATATATCTAGTAATGACCCGTTTTTATATTTTGCACATCGTATGTATATATAATAAAAAAAAGTGTAAAAGCGTGTTTTCAAAAGGTGATGATAAACATCCATAAATCCAAATCCAAAGTGTAAATATCTTCAAACGTGTACTGTATTGTTAGGTACGTGGACCGACGTAAACTAGTATGCACCGGTTAAAACTGGTTCGACCATTTTAACTATTCCCTTTAACTTAAGTACTTTTGCAGCGCGACGCCGATGATAATTGCACCAGCCAAGGCGATGAGGGCCCATTTCAAATTGTTTCTGAAATATTAAAATATAACATATTATTAAACATCCGTCCAACAGCCGCCCTGCGCCCTGGTGTACCCTGCTTAATAACAGACGAGTCTCTGACGACCCACCAACCCACAATGGGACAGCGTGGTGGGCTCAGGCCCAATTCCTTGAACTCTCTGGAGAACTTTAGGGGAAACCGATGTCCAGTAGTGAACGTTTATCGACTGATGACACTTTCTTTTTGTTCGTCGGATAATGTTCTCCTGGTAGTTACTGATGCCGCTTCAACACAGTACCGTTAGCTAGATATATACAACGCAACATCCTACTCATGAACTTGATCATATATGTCTCGTTATACCAGTAATTCCTTAGCTGCAGCGCTCTTCAACTGGAACATATTAATGTTTGCACACTGCTGTTTGACGGTAGAAATAGGAACTTCGTCGGTACCTGGATGGTATCCGGCTAACACCTACCACTAGAAAACAATCTGTTTTAAATGGTAAAATGAGGAGGATATTTTAAGGTTTAAATTTTTTTTTCTCATCTACAAAATCGTTCATTTCACATTTATTTTTAGTACCAGTCTGGAGGCTTTTGAACCGAAAACCATTAACTAGATCCTTAATAACAATATATTTAATAAAAAGGAAAACCCAATGGTTAGTAAAAACCATCATCATCAGCCGATAGACGTCCACAGCTGAACATAGGTCTCCCCCAAAAATTTCCACATCGATCGGTTCTGCGCTGCAGTCAGCATGGCTTCCGGCACCACCGGGCACAAGGGACCGTCGTCTGTAGGAGGAATCTGGGCCATTTCCCACCCAGTTGGCCCAATGCGGTTTGATGGGAGGCAGAGCCTCGTTTGTTGATTAGCAGGGTGCACCACGAGGAGGTAGCTCGCTGCCCTAATGGT
Organism: Ornithoptera alexandrae; assembly: GCA_029030555.1. NCBI lineage: Eukaryota > Metazoa > Arthropoda > Insecta > Lepidoptera > Papilionidae > Ornithoptera > Ornithoptera alexandrae. Next base: position 1,547,803 of record JARDVY010000007.1, on the reverse strand, counting down.
TAGAGCGTACGGCCTTCATTGCGAAGGTCACGGGTTCGAATCTCGACATGTGCTGATGACTTTAATATTTAAGTTACGTACATTTGTGAACTTTAGTAACAGCAGCGAAGGAAAACATCGCGAGGAAACCTGCACATGAATTAGAATTTATTGTAAGGTGTGTGTGAAGTCACCAATCCGCATTGTGCCCGCGTGGTGACTGTGGCCCCATCGCCCTCATATTGAGGGTAGGCCTGTGCCCCAGCAGTGGGGACGTAAATTGTTTGTTATGGACCACGAACAAGTGAGGTTGGCTTGTGGCCCGAGAGTTATTGTACGGGATCCCTTACACCCCAGTAAAAACCATCATCAAAAATAATAAAAAAAAAAACTGATCTGATGATAATAAAACAACTGAATGCGAAGGTTAGTGAGGTTGCAACGTTTTCATTCAACAGATCATAGCGATCGATTCATATATGGCCTATCTCCTCTTTAATCTATTCTTTTTACTCTATTGTATCTATCTTCTCTTACCTGTCTACACACAAGTACGCTACACTACATTTCCTGTAATATATACGATATATATTCAACACAATCTACCCACACCTATGTTACCATTCCGGAAGTCCTACACGGATTTCAGCAAGCAGACAATCTAACGTACTATGCTATGTTCGTTATCATCATCAGCCGAGCGATTTCCACTGTTGGATATAGGCCTCCACCAAAGACCACCTAGATCGGCCCTTCCTCCAGCGGCTTCCGCCACCGTCGGGCACTAAGACCCGTCGTTTGTAAGGGTTCACTATTCGTAAGCGGGGGTCCACGAAAATTTATTTGTTTACTATAAGGAAGACTATACTTTACTATGTCCAGCAGTGGACATCCATCAGTTGAAATGATGATAATGATAGGAAAGAATAAAAATGTTAGCTAGACTTCACAGTTTTTGTAGTGTTGGGAATATGGTAGAAATGTATAGCTACAGGGGTCTACCGGAACCAGCTTTATTGAAAGTGGTTCACGAGAAAAAATTCTGGGATCCTCTGGTCTACACCATCAACACTAGGTAAAATGCAAGATACTTATAATCATCATCATCATCAGCCGATAGACGCCCACAGATGAACATTCCCAACGATCTGTACTCCGATCGATCCTGCGCTGCCCTCATCCAGCGGCTTCACGCGACCTTCACCAGATCGTCGGTCCAAGATGCTAATACCCAGTAACTTCTCGATCTGTATCGCCTAATTGGCTATATGTAGCCAATAGAGGAATGAAGATATGTCAAAGCCAATGTAGCCAAATGAAGATATGTCTTCAGAGTCTATTTATGAATTAACACTTAGCGGCTGGAATAGTTGGTACTGTGGTCAGACGACCTTCGACATGAGAAATGCAACTGAGGTCATTCGCCTTTTAGGAAATGGTCATTGCCGTCCAAGATTGCTCTCTATCAGCTCAAGGTTTTCTATCGATTACGAGAACTGTAATTTAGGTAACGTAGAAGTTGATTTCCAACACGACGTGGCTGAGCCAGATTTCGGCTTGTAACTGCTTCCAACGGGAAGTCAATTAACTGCCGTTCTAGAAAAATCTATGACATCTGCTTGGTCTACGTAATCATTGTAATTCGACACAACAAAAATAATTTATTTTTAGGTGCTGTTTGTTGTCTATGACATAATGGTGTCTATGTTATTTCTAACCGATTCGTATTTACGTAATAGAACTACAACTAGTAGAAGGTTTACTAGAAGTCATAACTACTACATTAAAAATAAAAAAAAATAAACCTTGGCGGTGGAGGCGGCGGTCGTCTGTTAAAGGAAAAAAAGTTAAATTACTCTATACTTAGAGATGTTTGATAATAATATTACTTCGTATGACAAAGAGAACCAACCTGATGCATGGAAGTGGTCTCCTACAAAGAAGAAATAGAGTTAGATAAGGATTTGGATATTGATGTTTGGACACGTAACTTTGAGTGGGTCCATTTCGATATATCTATTATTTATAGGATTTTTTGTGCTAAAGGAATATACGGTTGAAGCTAATTTGTTTTATTTTTCATTCAATAACGCGATGAGACGAGCGGGACGTTCACCTGATGGTGAGTGATACGTTTACCCATAACATATTCGATCTAATGGCTTTGTCCAACGGTTTGAAGATTATCAACTTTATTTGGTGATATTTTAAATTAGTAAACTTATCGTTACTTAGTAATTGTAGGAGGTTTTAAAAAATCTTAATAATTTGAATATGACAGCACTACCAAATATAATGTCATACTTAAAAATGGTTGACAAGGTTATAGCAATGTTTTAGCAGATGCGAAGGGTACTGTTAAATATAATCTTGGTAACCTTCTAGACCAGCTATACTTAATCAGCGGCCCGCCGAACCTTCAGACTTAATAACTTTACTTTTTAAACCATTTCACCATATTAAATATCTGCCTATTTGCATGAATCTATAAAGCAAAAACCTTGGGAAAAATATCATCAAATTTAGGACCTTCAATACCATGATTAATGCGTTCTGTCCACCATGAAAAAATGCTTGAATACCACTGGTCTAGATTCTAGACCACTGTGACTATTATCTACAATGCGGTAATTTCTAACAACGGTAATAAATTAAATTTGAACCTTTCCCGCGGTACGATAATCCTCTGTATCCTTTTTTCGTGCTTCTGTGTGCACGGTTCACTCGACTTCTTCGGAGACCATGAACGGCTATTGTAAAAACATATATATTTTTTTAAACTGACCAAAGTTATTCAAATGAAGCCTATTGAAGTAGGATATCTACATTTGCTGTTCGAAGTACTTATATTAGTGCTCTACATTTCGTTACTAAATTTTCTAGAAATTTTACGGATTACGTCGATAATTTTACTATGACAGTAACATGGGATAACCCTGGACTGCATTGTTAATATGATCGCTCTCAATCATAAACTTTATTACAGTTACGGGAAATTATTTTACATGTCACGCTTAAGATAACCTCGGTATATGTTACTTATTCAGATTAAAATACAATCAAAATATTACTGATATGAATGATAAAAAAAGCCTACATCTATCTAATATTAAAAGTATAGTATAAAAATTATTCAGCAACAAAATAAATAGATATGATCAACCTTTTCGGCTTCGAGCCATCGTACGTCCGCCAAGTTTTCTTTTCGCTTCTACTGCTTCTCGTATTGCTTAAAAAACTTAAAATAAAATAAAAAAAATTGTACTGATCATAAAAAAAAAGTGATAAGCTCGAACTAGAACAGCTGGTATTTAATTCGTTCGACTATACGAAAGAAACGAATTTATTACTTTAGAGTTAGCATGAAGTATAAGTATAATAATTATAAAGAAACTATTCCTTATACCTTCTCCCATAAAACCCATACCCATTTAAAAACCTGTTTGTATGTCTTCAGATTAGTTTGTAAAGTATTTACCTAATGCTTGTTCACTAGCTAAAAAATTTACTAAGGCTAAGCTCACATGCAACAATAGTCAATACTCGTCAGTCTAGTAAGATGGAGCTTAAAAATGGACATGGCGGATGGTGTTACATAGAAAAATGTTGGAAAACAAAACAGACACAAGGAGTTAATATTTTTTTGAAAAATAGACTCTGCAATAGGATATTAGATGATGGAAGGGATGTAAGGGTTCCTGCACAACTTACGGGATCCAAGCCAACCTCACCTGCTCATGGTGCTCTCTGCTAATCAACAAACGAGGCTCTGGCTCCCACCGACCTGTACTGGGCCAGTGTGAATCCCTACCCAATTAGTGACGGAATCTTTGGAGAGAGCCTATGTCCAGCAGTAGATGTCTATTGGCTGATAATGAAGAAATAATCAATCTAAATTCTTAGATTACTTTAGAATGTTTATAAAATCTATCGACAAATTGCTTCATACCCTTAAAAGAATTTTTTTTCATCATTTTGTTGATGCTCACTGAGATGCATTTCATCAAGATTTATATTAATTAAATTTTTTAATATATCATCTTTATGATATAGATGTTTAGTCTACTTAAGGTATCTGTGTTAATTTTTTTTTGTGTATAACATTTTTGGTAAATAAAGAAATGTAATTTTCTTATTGTGTTTTGCCATCTCTTAAAACTTAAAACAATAATGTGATGTGTAAATAGTAATCAAAAATATAATACAGTTGAAAAGGACATTGTTATAGACATCAGAAAATGATAACTGTTGTTATGATCTTCTAAATGAACTATGTCATTTGAAAACATAACCAAGCTTATATCTGTACTAACCACACCTAGCAGTTGGTAAACTGTTATTTTACTCTTAAAAGAATAAACATTAAGAGAAAGAAGTCTCACCTGCTACACCCTGGTTTTTTTGCCTCCTGTGCAGGTAATGTTCCAATCTTGAACTTATTTAACAATTCCCTATAATAAAATATATAAATATTAAAGTGTATGTGTTCTGGAAATGCAATGACTTAAAGATTTGTAAAAATTGTACCTGGCATCTGAACTATGTCCTACTTCATCAAAAGCTTGTGAAGCATCTTTTCCAGCTGCATTTAGCAAAGTATCTTCACCACCAGGGTGCTGAAATTAACAATATTAGTTATCAATTGGACTCTATACAAATATTCCAGGTATCACCACATAAACAATTACATTAATTTCTCATTCAAAATATATAATTAAAAATGATAAGCTATAAAATAACGCTTTATAATTACACAAAACTTTAAGTAAATAAAATATATAAATATTATTTACTAATTTTATATAAATTTAATTGTAATTTTTGGTTAATAAATGTGACTATTATGTGATACATTTAAAACAGGCGGAAGTAACAGGCAAATTCATTAATAACATAGAAATTAATGTTTTCATTTATTAATTTAACTTATAGCGTAATTCACATACCTCTTCCAAGAAACTTGTTACATCGTAAACATCATTATGAATTGCTATCCAAACACTTTTTTTATTACGATGTTTTTTCACTTCTTCGAGGCTAATTTCCTTAACCATTGTCACGGCTAATTTAAATGAACCCTAAAAATAAGGACATTAACAAAATTTAATATAAGAGTATTTAATAAAATATATAATAAGTATAATTCTTGGTCGGCAAGTTACTGATTGACGTCTGTCTCTGTAATCAATGTTATAAAATCTATAAATTGTCCATGGATCGTTGATCAGGTGGTTTTCAGCACTGACGTATTGCAATGACACCCATTCCTTCCTATTTAACTATGACCAGGCATAATTTTATTTCATTAGATTAATCAATACATACAAATGGTCAAGGTTGAACGATTCCAAAAAAATTATAAACGTTTTGTTTAATAAATTTCGCTTTACAATTGGGTTTCTTTTCTTAAAAAAGTAACTTTGCTTTAAAAATATCGTTATCAATAATAATGTACATAGGATCACAAAAATAATCAAAACATATTTCAACCGATAGGATTATAATCACTATTATTGACGTGAATAATTTGTAAACAAACACTTAGTTATAGCTACAAATAATATTTTTTTCTAAAAAAAAACACATTTTATGTTAATATAAACTTAGGTTCTCAAATTAAAAAACATAAAATTATCTTAAAAGTTGGAAAAATATATTAATGTGACAGCACTAATACATATGTAATTTATATTGTCATGGACTTTGTCATTGGTTGTTGTAATGCGGATTATTTACATTTACTTTTTTGACTTGTTTTATTTAAGACATATGTTTCAATCATATGATTTTGCGAAAATAAAAGCCTGTATTGAATTACATGTGTGTCGATAGATGGCCAACAACGTTGATTTCAATGATGTTCTGGAAGATATATTTTTAAGCGAAAATACTCAAAGCAAGGAGAGTTATGAACAAGGTTTCAGAGTTGGCACTGAGACTGGAAATCCTGAAGGATATCACTTGGGGTACCACAGAGGAGCTGAGATTGGTAGAGAATTAGGCAAGTTTAATCACAATAATAGAAAACAACCAAATATTTAAAAAAAAATTGTAAATTTTTTTAATAAAATAATATTTACTGTTAGTGTCGAATAATATACTCATTAAATTTAAATCTAGAACGTGTAGATAACAAAAAACTTTAATTTACAGGTTTTTATTATGGTATTGTTACAAATGATTTAGAGAAAATTAAAAAATCTGATAAAAAACTTTCTGTTAAGATTGTGAAGCAATTAGAAAGAGTGAAGGAACTAATTGATGCCTTTCCCAGAAACAATTCAGAGGAACATGACTTACTAGTTCTGGTTGAAGATATAAGAGCACATTATAAAAAGGCATGTGCTATGCTTAAAATCTCATCTAATAATCCATACATAACAAATATATCATTTTAAAGGTGAGAATAGTGTTAATAACAAATACTAAATCATGTTTGTAGTATGTATAGCTTACAGCATCATATCAAACAATTTACTTGTTATAGTTTATTAAAAAAAAAACTGCAAATTATTTGACATATGATTGTAACAAATTCTTCCTTTGTTTTGATTATTGTCTTTTTCTTTATCTAAACAATGTTAATTTATTTTTCAGTCATGGAAATGAGAATAACAAGAATCCATCAGCACTTAGATAGAATTGTGAAATATTTAAATCCTCTACTTCCTTTAGCAAATTGTCACATGGTGGAGTTTTTTACAGAACATCACTGGGACATGCTCATTCCTAAAAATTTAAGAAACAGTTTAGACAAATGGGACTTTGATTATGCTGTTGATAAATTTTGGAAATATGCTTCTGAAGGAAATTATAGTGGTAATAATATATCATTGTTTTTGACTTGAATATCACATGAAAGCTTCAAACAGAATTTTAACTACATGTTGTGTTACATTAATATTTTACTAACTGCATCCAACATGTTTTAATTTGATTGTATTATTGTTTGGGTTTTTTAATAAAGTGGTCTATATAAACAAGTAAAATTTATATGTTTATGAATTAATTTCTCTCATTTAATTTATATGAATGTTTATATGGTACTTAGAGAAAAGAAAAAAATCAGAAAATAGCTGTCCACATTTCTATTATTTCCTAACTGACTCAATAAACTATTTTGATAGATTTCAATGGGGATTATTCTTAAAAATAATTCAAGTATAAAGAATTATATAGGATCACTTAGTTTTAGAAAAAAGTATAGAGCATAGAAAATTAAAAATACATAATAATGTTAGAAATTTCAGTTCAATAATCAACTAGTTTTCCAATAGCTTGCTGGTTAATTTATGGGAAATTTGTTTGGTTATCTTGTACTTTCAAAATAAGAATAATTTAGAAAATGTGATGGATCAGGAGGGGATTTAAAAATTGTTTAGTAACAATCCATCAAAAAGGGAATAAAGACCATATGCAAACAATAAAGAACTACCATCACTATGTTAGTTCTCTGTTGCTAGTGACAGTCTAGGTAGGCACCACTGTAACTCCTATTTCAGTTGCAAAACACTAAATTGCAAATGTTACTATTTCCAGTTTGAATAGTTTTAAGCTAGTGACATTGTTAAATATGATTGACACTTAACATCCCATGTCTCAAGACAATAAGCTCAATAAGGAGCAGGTTTTCTGGACGTGAGCCAAACAAGATATTAGATATGCTAATGGTAACAATATTTTATATATTAGCAAAGATTGTTATTGTTAATTTAAAGAAATTTTATTGTTATTAAATTTAAAGGTACTTCTAATGAATTTTTGGATGTATTTTTGGACACACTAAATTGTGCTGGGCGGTGAAATCCACCCCGGTAGGTTTAGTAAACTGTAAGAATTTTAAGTGTGTTTATGTATTCATCTGTGTAGCTGCATGTCACTTAAAGTTAAGTACTGTAAGTGATTTAATGTTAAACTTCGTTTTTATACTCCTGGTGTAGCCTGGCAGATAATAATGAGTTTGGAGAAGAATCTCAAAATTTATTTAATTTGGAAATATGTACATATTGCACATATCAAGTGAAAGTTAAATAGATTTATTAACACTACAACTTCTGAAAGTGTTATGAACTGTTTTAATAAATACCCTTATAAGCAATTATTGCATGGGATGATCACTTGGTTAAAAGATTGCAAAGAATTGATGATGACTGAAATAATTATAGTTGTAATGATTATTTCTCTGGTGAAAAAAAAGACCTGTTAGTTTTTATAGTTTTAAATACGACAGAAATGTATCAATAGCCGTTAGATGTCCACTGTTGGACATTAGCCTCTCCCAAACGTCTATACATCGATCAGTCTATATATATGAGATTATGAGGGCTGCATTTCAAGGATCGACGTCGTCTGTCTCATCCACTATCAGTCTTTCAAGCAATGTGCTCCACTTATTGCCACTAAAGCTCCTATTGCATCATTATATAATATTGTGCATGACTAAAATAATACCAAAATTTATAAATAACATATAAATGCATGTTATATTCTGCATGATTAAATGTGTAACTTATTTAAAGATACAATTTTAAAAATCTTCAAACTCAAATTAACTATCCAGGTAAAATTTTTAGATAATTGTGAACTTGGAAAATGGATTCATAAGGCACAATCTCATTACATTAATGTAAACAATGACTACTGCCTATCCACTGATGAGTTACAAACGCGCTTACAGTGTTGGGGTGGTAAGATTCCACCAGAAATTAAAGTTAAAGAGTTTATGACTGGCAAAAAGAGTTATGAGGTAAGAATGTATTGATAACAATAAATATTTTTTTACAAGAATTACTGGTGTTATGTCACTGTTCCCAGAGACGCTGTAGGTAGGCACCACCGCAAAGCCTATTATTGCCTCAAATAGTAGTGTGCATATGTTATGGTTTGAAGGGTGCTGTATCCAGTTAAATGACTGTGGTAATGAGTCTTACAATTTAATATCTCAAGGCGATAAACACAATGTGGTGCAGTGTGGCTTTGTTGAAAAATAAAAAAAATCGGCACCGACTAGGTAGTGGTACCACCTCCAGCATTAACCTAGGACTTAGACTTTAATTCTGCCGTCCATTATGTACATAAATAATATAATATATACAGTACTTTTAGGTACAAAGAATGTCTCCTTTAGTCGCATCATTACACAATGTATCTGGTTCCACTCATTGTTTGGAGGCTGGCGGTGGAAGAGGCCACTTGCTAGTGGCTCTCACACTCGGCTATAACATACCAAGTCTCACTGTGGACTGTGATAAGCGCGCTTTGAAGAACGCAACGGAGAGGGTCAAAATTATTCAGGTAACATATTTATGAACCATAATTAAAATTAAAAAATATGTATCTTTTCTTGGGGTGTAAGGGGTCCGCACAACAACTGATTGTATCTAATCTAACTTCACCAGCTTGTGGTACACCCTGCTAATCAATAAACGAGGCACTGCTTACCAACCCGCATTGGGCCAGAGTGATGGGGAATGGCCAAATGATTACGTATTCTTTTTGTTCAACAATATTTTCGACTCCATTCGACATTCAACACTGACTAAATGCAGTAAGTGTATTATCGCTATCGGTAGTGCCGACTAGTCCACGGTTGTTAGCTGCAGTAAATATAGCCTACATTGGCAAGTCGCTTGCGTTGGGTTGCACTATCTACCGCGAGACAAACTTAACTGGCGCTGCGACAAATGCACTATTGTAAATAAAATTGGGCGAATTAAGCCGCCAATCTCTGAAAACACGTCCCCGCATAAACCCTCAGAGGTAGATATTGTAAGTAATATCAAGGATATCCGAAAGAGCTTGAATCGATCAAAAAATATGTTAAGAAGAGGACACCTGGTGCCGATATGGGGTTAGAGGAAAGAGAAAGAGTGGAAGCGAAAATAATGGACCTTGAGAATATCACTGATTTATTTAATAGCTTGGAACCAAGGGTTACAGCACTTGAACGCAACAACTATCTAGAATAATCCGAATGAGTAAATTACTTGGAACTTCACGGAATTACTGAATACAAGAACGGATTTCGCCCTCCAAATTACAGAGACTCTCGGAATAGGTTTGTCGCAATTGGATCTTAAGATGGTGAGACGATTAGGTTCTCAAAATCGGAAAAGCAATAACAAACGACGACCAGTTCTCATTAAATTTCATGATCAAGATAAGAAAAACACGCTTCTCCGAACCATGAGAACAAGACGAGATATCAAAATGGCAGCACTGGGTTTTGAAAAGGACAAAAATACTGTATTCATCTCAGATAATTTAACACCTACTGATCGCAGTATCTTTTACGAAGCTCGAAGACTGCAAGATTTCGAATTTGCTTGGACGCATAACTGTCGCATATATGTTCATAAGAACAAAGATTCCTTACCAATACACATCAAGTCAAAAAACCAATTAAATTCTCTTTAATTAGTCACTCCTATTATCACGTCACACTGCAACTTTATACAAAGACTGCACGCCCGTTTAAACTCATCTTAAAATTAATCTTGAACACATTACTGACACTGTTTAGGAATAATGTAATCTTTATTAGTTTTTCAACTTATTGAACATGTTTAATATTAATTTATTATTTTTTTACTGATACATTTTTTTGCATGCAAGTGTACAGGTTTGTTTAAAAAACATAATGGGAGGTATCGCCACGTTGCATCTGCGTAGGTATTTGAAGGTCGCTTTGTTGCCTAATAAGCTGCATAAAACTACCCCATCCTGAAAAATTAGATTAATTCTGTTGGCTTATTATAAAATATCATATAGTATAACACATTTAATTGCGCTTTACTTTTTTTGTCGTTCTATAGCTACTATAATTTTTTTTTACTATATTTTAATATAATATCCTGTTGTAAATAAAAAAAAGAGTTAAATATCTTACAATGGGATTGCTAAATATAACGTCGATTAATACAGGATGGGATGAACTCCTAGAATGTTTTAGACCAAACAATCTTGATACTTTATGTCTAAATGAAACCTGGCTTACACCACATGCCAACGTTCAGTCTTACCACATACCGGGCTACAGTTTAATTCATGCTCCGCATTTATCGCGCGGTGGTGGTGAGGGAGCCTAGGTACGGTCAGGCATTACAGTACTTCTAATTTCAATAACTTCTATGCAATGCCATTGAAATCAAAACTGGGTAATCCATTGGTGCTTCCTTAGTTATATCCTGTTATACATTTCTGCAGAAGCAATGGCGTGCAATTGCCAAGACCGTTACTAATGGTAACGAAGAAAACGTCCAGGACAATGTCAACAGTGAACTGCATCGGTTCGCGAGCGCTTTTGTCACAAAGAACACTGACGTGTCTGCAATGATCAGAGACTCTTTTCCGGAACATTGTGATGATGTGAAAATTCTTCTAACGGGTATGTTGTCTTATAACTACCATGTACTGGTGGTAGGTCTCTGTTGACGGAGAGCGTGGAGTTATCACCGCAGCTGCTGTTCCCACCGCGAAACAGTACTGTGCAAACATTACTGTGTTCCGGTATGAAGAGTGTTGTAGCTAGTGTAATTACTGGGGTAATGATACTCAACATCTCAAGTTTCAAGGTGACGAGCGCAATTTGATGCAGTGTATATCGTCCTGACTATCGTCATGTTGTGGGCAGGAGTATCAGTTACCATCAGATGAACATCCCGCTGTTTGACCTTCGCTATTGACAGTAGCAGTGAAAAACCTATTTGTTTTATTCAATGCTAGATGAGAGAGAGAATCACTTGATAATAAGTGATGCGCCCGCTCTTAACAACGTGCTGTTAGTTAGGATAATATACATTGCACTTTATTGTACTCATCGCCCTGAGACAAAATGTTAAGTCTCGTTACTCCAATAATTTTAATAGCTACAACGCCCTTCGAACCTGTACTCTGTGATGTGTGCACACTTGTGCGGTGGTATGGTTTCCTTCAACAGTCCTGCATCCAGTTGGAAAGTTCATCAGATATTTGTTCTACAAACGCAACAAGAAATTCAAATCCAGTTAACAGTATTAGAAAGTTATGCGATCTCCTCAAATCATCATCATCGTCATGACTTCAGTGAGTTCAGTCTGCAGTCAACTGCTGCTAGACGTAGATCTCTCTAATAGAATTTTTAGCGGCCCCGGTCTGATAACACTTTCATCCTACACTCCTGCGACCTTCACTAGTTCGTAGGCCCGCCTGGCAGGCAGTCGTTAAACCTTCAGTTTTATTACATTAATGTAGACTTCTTCAGGACTCCACACATGCGGAAATCTCGGCCCTGATTCCCTCAGGATCTTCACAAGTCAATCATCGACCGCTGGCCTGTTCAACGTGCCGTGCTGTTATCACCTTCTGACCGAGGAGGTGGACGTGGGGCTGTTCGATGTGTTCCAAAGGGACTACGGCTGTGGGAATGAATCGGAACACGGTTTCCCCATGTCCGAATATTTAAGAGGTTTGTATTTATACGATAGAATTATATTTCAAATTCGTCGGAGATATTCCTTCAGAGGAACTACAACCGACTTTCTATAGCAACCGTTACTATAGCAACCGCTAAAAACTAATTAGATATAAAATTATATAGGATCTATGAAAGTCCAAAAATAAATAACCTATAACCTACAAAACATTCCGCGTAGTGCTCACGTTCGCGTGTCGCTACGTTCACTAGTTTTCACGTGATCGGTAAACTAAGCAAAAACTATTTTCGTTACATACGTACAGATTTATTTTGTTATAGTAATAATTTTCTTTATATGTGTATATATATGTTTTGAGTAACTTGAGTAAAAGCTCTTTATTTGCGGAGTATATGTTCCATGAATATACCGCTAATACAGAAATACTTTTTTTTATTAGATATTGGGTTGGATAACAATTGGAATCCTTTTATTATTATATATGTACTTATTAGATCCGCGAACAGAGAAAGTTTTAGATGAGAATATAGGATATTTTTTTAAATTCGCGAATGATCAAAATGCAAATGAAGGAAGCGCGAATAAAGAGCTTTTACTGTATACTCAGAGATACTTATTTTTGAAATCGGCGTCAGATGTGGTTGTTATGGTAACAGACAATTCTTTTTGCATAACCCTACAAGAAAGAGCCTAGAAATTATATTACAAAAGCATCACTATTATCCGGTTTGAAGGGCAATAAATGTATTAATGTTACTGGAATAAGAAGAGATAAAATCTCATGTCTCATGCAACGCGCACAATGTGATACTGTGTATATCATCCAACTAGCGTCATAGTGTCGACTGTCTTGCTACTTGAAAGATTAAATTAAAGTGGTAATTATAATTACTTGTAATATGTAAATAAGTAAAATAACTCGGAGGGCTGTGGTTGATTTCTGTTGTCACAGAACGTCTAGGTAGGCGCCGCTGCAGCGCCTATTGCAGCCGACAGACGGTAGTGTGCAAACATTAGTGTTGCGGTGTGAAAGGCGTTGTTGTTAGTGTAATTATTGGGGTAACGAGAATTAACATCTTGTGTCTCAGGCGACCAGCGCTGTGTGGTGCAGTGTGTATCATCCTAACTAGCGCCACGTTGTTATGGGCGTATCGCTTACCATCAGGTAAATGTCCCGCTCGTCTCGTCGCTTCATTGTTTTTATATACTGGGTGTTAGAAGACTGCTTGCAAAAACAAAGACACGATAGTACTAATGACATGTTTGATGATAGGACGGAAAATTCTGAATAAAAAACAATCATATTTTTAAAAGGTTTTTGTAGTATTATTTACGCTCTATCCTGTTAGTACTGCTAAATGAAATGATAGTTTATTAAAAAAATACATTACTTTACTAAAAAAAAAACCAGCAATGAAACACAAAATCAAAAACAGGTGATGCTCGGATTATCGAGCGCATGGGCGCGGCGGGAACTCGAAATGTATTTGGTTCCAATTTGAACCTTATTTCATATGGCCATGGAGCATTTAGATTGAGGCGCCGAGCCTTCGTCGACCCGAGCATCAGCTGTTTTTGATTTTATGTTTCATTGCTGGTTTTCTTTTTTAGTAATGTATTTTTTTAAAAAACTATCGTTTTATTTAGCTGTACTAACACGATGGAGCGTAAATAGTGCTATTAAACATTTTTAACAATATGATTTTTTTTAATCAGGATTGTTTTTTTTTCCGGTGCCATCATCAAAGGTGTCATTGGTATTATCGTCTGTCCTCGTTTTCGGAAGCCGTCTCCTAACACCCAGTATGTATACTCGCATCACTATTGGTCAGGGTACAACATCGGGCGCAGCGCGCGGATGCTCGCCGCCCAGTCCGTGGATCGAGTGGTGCGACTGAAACAGTTGCCAGCGGAGAGTTTGCTCTACAGGGCTTTGCTTCAGGTAAAATATTAAAGTATTATTGTTTTTTTTTTTTTAATTATAAAACTATCAACATTTTGTTGAATTTAGATAAAATACATGAATCACTGCGCGAGGCCTACATCCTGTAGCGTATATCGTCTGATGATCATGATGCATCATTTCTTTATTCATACGCAATGATACAACCTAATCTCGTAACATTTGTTTTTTTTTCCTTCTTTATTTAAACAACATAATAATAGTATAATAAATAGAAAAATAATATAGTCAATTTAAAAAAAAAAAAATTATTACACTAACTCAATTTTTATGACCTTACAATCTTCTTCTTTGTCCTAACCTCATGACTGAGGGACGTGACAATCTAAAACAGCCTTAATTCTGTCATTACAGAAAACCTCAAGTCTATGTTATACTATCCTGACTTGAGTGCTTTATAGCCTCTGTAAACGTAATACGATCATATAAGAAACAATTATTTGTATCAAAGTTAACTTTTAAAAAGGTTAACATGAGCCTCTCGCGCACAACTCACGGGACCCAAGCTAACCTTACCTGCTCGTGGTGCACCCTGTTAGTCAACAAACGAGGCTCTGGCGCCTAACAACCCGCTTTGGGCCAGCGTGTTGGGAAATTGCCCGGATCCCCCCATATGAACCCTTACAAACGACAACCCCTTATCCCGGTGATGCGGGCATCACAGGAGCGATCGATGTGGGGATCTTTGTGGGACGCCTATGTCCAGCAGTGGACGTCTATTGGCTGATGATGATGATTACAGTTTATAAAAAAATCTAAGATAAAATAAAGGAATCCTACTCAAATCGTATTCCTCATGTCTGAGAGTCGTGACTACCATTCCATCCATCACTCTTGTCCTCATGAGGTTCTGTCATAAACAAAGGAATAGGAGACGTTTTTAATTTATTTTTCTTTTCATTTTTTTTTTAATAAAACTATTTTTTATTGTAATTGTTATTTTACAGGTAATTATTAAGAAGCATTTACCGGAATATAATTTAACTAACGTTAAGTTAAAAAAAGTCGCATTAAACTGCGACAGTTTTGAACAGTATTTCAAGATGGCCGACCGCTTCCTCTCGCTGGGACTCTCTGACAATATACTTGACAGCTACCTGTCGGATCTGTCAAAAGACTATGACCGACGCCGGAAACAAATAGTGATGTTCTATTTGTTGAGGTTGTGTCTAGCGCAGGTTGTCGAGAGTTTACTCTTATTGGATAGATTACTGTATTTACTAGAGAATGGGTTTGAGAGTGCGTACCTAGTTAAATTGTTTGACCCCGTGTTGTCGCCGAGGTGTCACAGCATTGTAGCAGTCAGATAGCATTGGAATGAAGTACAACTATCTTCTTCATCAGCAGCAAGATGCCTACTGCGAAGCATAAGCCTCCCCCCAAAAAAATGTAATATTCACTTTTATGTAATAAAAACGTTTGTAAAATTATTTCTGTTATTTCTTTTTTAAAACGTTTTGTTATCATGATTTTTTTAATCGATAAAGCGATGTTTCTTTTACACAAGCGACGAGACGAGTTGGGCGTTCACCTGATGGTAAGTGATCATCATCATCAGTCGATAGACGTCCACTGCTGGACATAGTCCGTCCCTAAAGATCTCCACATACAGTCAGCATCCTCCGGTACCGCTGGGTACTAACGGCTGTCGTATGTAGCGGTTCATATGGGGCAATTTGGGCCATTTCCCACCATGTTGGCCCAGTGTGTATTGTTTATTAACAAGGTGCACCACAAGCAGGTGAGGTGTTGTGCGGGACCCCTCACACCCCTGGTATGGTAAAGTGATACGTCCGCCTATAACAACGTGGAGGATTGGTAAGGATGTTATACACTGCACCACATTGCGCTCATCGCTTGGGACATAAGATGTTGAGTCTCGTTAACCCAGTAATTACACTTGCTATAACGCTCTTCAAACCGGAACACAGTAATGTTTGCACTCTACAGTTTGGCGTGTAAGACAGGACGTTCATCTTATGTAAGTGGTAGGCCGGCCCATAGCAATACGTTTCTTTCACCTTATGCTATAGGATACAGAGCCTCATTACTCCAGTAATTCCACTTTAATTCTTATCTCATATCGATTATTTTAAATACTTGCAGTTGATCTAAATGATTTCGTATTGTATGCAAGTTTCGATTTTATTTCCGTTTTTGTAATTAATGTTGTACGTTGTACATTTTAGGCTTGCATATCAACTGCATTCCACGAAGCGTAATTGACAAGAAATAAAAAAAAAAACAATATTTTTGTAGTTATTTATTAAATGTTTTTTTTTTATATACCTACACAAAACACATGTTAAAACTATTTTTAAGCTAGCTTTGGTGAATAACAACGTGATGCAAACTCATTACGTAAAGAACGTGTAGATAACTATACAGTGAACTGGAGTAAAGTTATTTTCTTTCCATGACTATTGTTACACATTCCATACTCAATAACAACTGCATTTAAATGAATTCATGATGCAATACATACCGTGTAAATGTTTTAAATTCTGCACAAATTAGCAATTTTTTTTATTATTTATTTTTCAAAATATTTAGTCGCAAAATGTGTAATAGTTTTTTTAAACTTTTTACATTTTATACATTTCAAAAACTTGCGCATTAGTAGTCAAACTTTTGACAGATGCTTGTCAAAACTAAAAAAAAACCATTATAGGCGGGAAAAAAAATTTGTTGAACATAAATATCTACTAGAATATTAGATGTTTTCTTGGTTTAGTTAATCTTAGCAGGAATTAAAATGCAAATAAGATCTTCATCGTCTTGATCCTTCAATTCCCATTTGACGTCAACTGTTACTTTGGGGTAAGACTTTAAAACGGGCAGAGTCGCTGCGTAACTAACCGATTTTCCAGCCTGTAGTGATATAACATAAACCATTTTTAGATAAATACTCTTAACGTAGTTAATATAAATTTAAATTAAAAATAATTTCTTAATTTTAACAAATCACGACTAAAGTTATTGTTATTATTATAAAACAATATAAATATTCATTATAATTCTATTAATTCCTTACACAAAAATATGTAACAACTGTTATTTTAGTTAAACGAATAGTATCTGTAATGGCAACAAGGTAAAACTAATTTTAATCTATTATTGGAGATGGGTCTGAGCAATAATTAATAAAAAAAATCTTTCAACCATCAAAATTATTAGCTATTTTTAGTTATATTTTCAAAGAAGTTTAAATGTAATAATATCAAAGGAGTTAATTAGATTTCTTGTATATGGGATGTTAATAAAAAATATTTTGGAGTAAATGTGTTGACAAAAACTTGCCTTCAAAGGGCAAGTGAGCCCAGTGTCCTTGCACGCGTCCGGCTGCGGCAGCGGAAAAGGAACGGGCAGGTTCATAATCACGCCATGCACTACCGTCTCCACGCTCTTCACATCCTTAGCTATAAACAAAATTGAATTTTAAAAATAGTATCTTACTCTTGATAATTATATGGCAAAGACGGATGTATTTACTCTCTTCCTCCTTCTCTCACGAGTAAACAAGATTAATAAGAATTTTCCACTATAATGGTTAAGAACATACTGGGGTGTAGGCTGTTCTCGAAAACTGGTTTTCTTAACTCACTTCGGTCTCCTTACGATATTATCCTTCAAAAGAAGCTTAAATTAATTTAGAACCACGTTTCTTTCAGAGATCCTTCAAAAATAATTATAAACTATGAACCTCTCTTTTGAATTGTAACTAACATGGTGTAAACTGAAGACTGATTGTGGCGTTTGTGTTTCTCTTGAGAATGCATTCCTTGGCAGTCTCGGCGCACCCGCTTACTCCGACCTTCTCAATCGTCGCCAGCTGCGAACCTGGAAAATGAAATGAATTTACATAAAAAATAAAAACAATTTATATGCTCTTCTCAAGAGACATTATTAAAGAAGGATAAGAGTATGATCTGTATGTTTTAAGTTTGCTCTGCATAAAAATTTCGTTAGCATAAGAAAGAAAAGATTTTATACAATTAAGTATATTTATATCATTTCATCTCATCTCTTTTAAAGGTTTATTTATTTGAGATGGATGCATGCAGCGTAGATATATGTCCAGCTGAATATGGCCTATAACCAGACTACGTGTCGATATGTTCACTAGCTTTCAAGTGATTGGCGAACAAACAAAATCCATTTTCATTATATGTATATATATAGATTAAATATTTATGTAAAAAAGATTTTGAAATTGTATCAATACAGTCGAATACAATTTTGTGTCGTCATCATCAGCAGCCGATACAAGTATTCATATGAGGGGATTTAAGCCATTTCCCACCACGCTGGCCCAACACGGGTTGGCGGGAGCCAGAGGCTCGTTTGTTGATTAGCAGGGTGCATCACGAGCAGGTGAGTTTGGCTTGGATTCCGTGAGATATTGTGCGGAGTACCCTTACCCCCCTCAATTTTGTCTAATGAAGGTAAATTAAATTTTGGTCGTTTGGTGGTATTTTTTGACCGATGATCAATAAATGAAAAACATCAATCGATTATCGATGAATGAACAGAATGATTAAACCTTAATCGTATGTTGTTGGGGTTATAGCGACTCGTGTCGCGATAAAATCGATTTATCGTGATTCATAAGAATCATTGTGATGAAATCGATACCAGTGCGTATCATGTAGCTAATTACTGCCAGTAGCTAATGAACGCATTGTTACCAACGCGTCGAACGCAACCGTTAGTTATTGTATAAACTTATCAGCAGTTTACCACCACGGAACTTGGCTTGGTAATTGTAATGACAAACGGAAAGTTTTTCATATATCTTGATTTATTGATTGAACCGGTGAAAGGAACAAGTTGTTTTTTTTTTATTTAGTACGCTTATCTATAACATTAGCACCGCTTAAGATGTTTACTCAACACTGCGATTATCGCTTTATATGTAATCTCTTTTTTTTAAAAAAAAAAAAAACAAAATAATCTACGTGCTGCTTCTACTCATCTTGACGGGTAAAAGGAGTTTTGTTTAAAGGGAGAAATCGTAGCAGCTTAACATTAAGGATTTCACCAGAATCGCTAGTCCAGCCCATCCGTTCCGCCTTGTAAGAGACAGGGTTAAATATAGTGAACTGACTGCCATCCTCCGCTAGTCGGAGAGGCACCTTAAGAAGAAGAGTCTAATTGAGACACAATAGTGTTTATTTGGCGGTAGAAATAGATGATGCTGTGGTATCAACACCGATGGTCTCCAACAAGACAGACCTCCTATCAACAACAAACATTGCCAGCAAACAATTTTATTACTAAAATTTAAAAAAAATTAGTGTTATCAATAAATTATTTCCTCATTCAAATTTATTTACGTAGATATATAAACAAAAAACTATATGCTGATTAATATAATAAATTATCAAGAAAAAAGTTTTTCTAGTAAAGTATAATTATGTTTTGAATTTAACTTTTTGCTTAGACATTTGGCAAAAAATTGATATTACAATGAAGATATTCAAACACGTTTTCAAGTATAAATAACCGCTGTTCGTATAAAAAAAAAACATAATTTAATTTTATAAAGAAATATAATAAAGGTGTTAAAGATGTGGAGGGGCTAAAGTATATCTCGTATTCTATCTATCTAGTATGGAATACCCCATACAAAAACAATGCTTCTGGAGTTATTAAGTTTTTAAATATTTTTCAAAAAATGCCCGATTGTCTAGGAAAAAATTCGATGATTTTATTTCTTACTTATTTCTACACAAATTTTAATGTAATAATAATTGTTTAATCATTGTTTTATTAAATTAAATTAATAATCATCACTTAGAGGCTAAAACTTTTAAATTAGCTTCTTTGAAAGTCGTGATGGTAAAAATTAAGGCGTTATACTTACATTTCTATTTAATATTAAAATAAAATAATATTTATAATAAATACATATAAAGCACATAAATAAGTAGCTATTCGACAAGGTACAAAAAAGTACATAGTTTCTAAAATTTAGAAAAAAAAAGCACTCTTTAGCTAATGAGTCAGTACGACAGTTATAATTTAACGGCGGACGTACATTATCGTTGTCTTCTTAATTCTGAATAGTTTTTCTTTTCCATACCAAATAAGTTTAATTTCAATGGCGGATTACGGTAATGAAGAATACGGTGACATTTTCAATTGTTATGGACTTAGTGATGGGAATTCTTAACAAGCACGAAGAGAATATCAGCTACATTTTCCAAATCGTCACCTACCAAGTCAGAGTGTTTGCTGCGGCGTATGCAACGCGTCAAGGAACTGGCAGCGTCCAACAGAGACGACATGACGCAGGCAGGCCACGCGTCTACGGTACTGAAGAGGAAGAAGGAATCATAGACCATTTTGTTATAGAGCCGACTACGTCAACCAGGGTCGTGGCAAGATTGATGGGTTTAACACAATGGAAAGTGTGGTTTACTGTGCATACGGCAAGGCTCTACCCCTCTGCCTTTATACACCGATACAGGCCTTGGAAGAAGGAGACCCAGCAAGGAGGTTACACTTCCGCCGTTTTATGCTGCATACAGACTTAGAAAATAATAATTTTCTCACCAAAATATTGTGGACTGATGAATCGAAGTTTGACAGAGACGGCGTAACAAATATTCATAATAGTCATTATTGGGCTCTGCGAGGTGAAAATCCCCACGTGATTAGAGAAGGAGCTCATCAGCGAAGATTGTCCGTTAACGTATGGATGGGCATAATTCATACTTACTTACTTAATATACTTACTACTTACATTTAAATGGAGAGATGATGTTGCAGCATGTCGATAGAATATTAATATAATAATAGATATTGCCCATGTTCGTCTCGGCGTAAGACAATGGTTAGACACTACTTTCCTTCAGCGATGGATTGGCGGAGATGGACCAACACCGTGTCCTGCAAGGTGTCCTGATTTAAGACCTTGCGATTATTACGTATGGGGTCACATGAGATCTTTGGTGTATACAACACCAATTAATTCGTTAGAAGATTTAAATTCACGCATCATCGTCGCTACTGACAAAATAAGAGAACAGCTCACAGGGCGAGTCACTCGATCTGACTTAAGGAAAGGCTTCGTGCTTGTATCGGGACCGTGGCCGTCGGTTTGAGCAAAAAAGTGTTTTTTTTTCTAAATTTTAGGAACTTTACGTACTTTCTTATACCTTGTCGGATAGGTATTGAAGTCAGGTACTTATTTATGTGCTTTATACGTATTTTTTTTATAAAAAAAATTTTATTTCAAAATTAAATAAAAATGTAAGTATGACGCCTTATTTTTTACTGTCACAAATTTCAAAGAACCTAATTTAAAAGTTTTAGCCTCTAAGTGATGATTATTAATTTAATTCAATAAAACAATTATTAAATAAAAATTTGTGTAGAAATAAGTAAGAAATAAAATCATCGAATTGTTTACCAGAACCATTGTTTTTGGATGGTGTATTCCATACATAGATAGTATACGAGCTATACTTTCGCCCCTCCACATCTTTTACACCTATCACCTTTCAACCTGTATAAGAATAATAACAATTCATAGCAGCTGTTAATTTTCCAATGGTAGACTTCTCATGCTACTGTAATTTGTAATTAACTAGCTGTTCCCGTCCGCTTTACTGGCTGTAACAAAGAATTTGACCGCAAATGGCTTTCTTCAGCAACCGTTACTATAGCAACCGCATAAATAATACGACGTGAAAATGTTTATAAATGTCAATAAAAAATAAATATCCCATAACCATCTACAAATTATTCCGCGTCGAATGCTCACGTTCCTATATTGATACGTTCACTAGTTTTCACGTGATTGGTGAACAAAGAAAATTTATTTTATTTTATATATATATATATATATATAGGTTTATATATAACCGTCCTGATTTTTTTTATTATTCAATTAAGCGACGAACCGAGAGTGACGTTCACCCGATGGTGAGTGATACGCCTGCTCATAACGTGGCGCTAGTTAGGATGATATACACAACACCACATCGCACTCGTCGCTTAAGGCATAACCTGTTGAGTCTTATTACTTCAGTAATTACACTAGCACCAGCGCCTATTATAGCCGACAAACAGTAGTATGTAAACATTACTGTGTTCCAGTTTGAAGTGTACTGTAGCTAATGTAATGACTGGGATAATGATACTTAAGATCTTAAGTCTCTGGTGGGGACTGCAACATGGTGCAGTATATCCATACTATCTTCACGTTGTTGTAGGCGTATCACTTACCATCAAGTGAACGTCCCGCTTCCCTTGTCGCTTATTTGAATTAAAAAAATAATTAATGTTGTGAAATATTTACACTGTGTTAAGCTATAAATAAACTATATTATAATACATAACGTTAATTATAAATAATAACTATTCGTCGTATAGATTGTGTTAATTAGAAGTAACAAGTTCTTTTGTTGAATAAAAAGCATCAACACTTTTTTTTGCGTATTTAATTCTTATTGTATTAATAATTAATTGCTAGAGCTAGCATTTTTTGTCTATGGTTAACGGCTGTTTGTTTATTGTTACGTTTGAGGAGCTATCTACATATTATAAAAGTAGGTTTTCTTTGTTCGCCAATCACGTGAAAACTAGTGAACGTATTGACGCGGGAACATGAGTATTCGACGCGGAATGATTTGTATATGGTTTTAGGCAATTTATATTTTGAATTACACAGAATCTAAATTATTTTATATCCAATTAACTTTTATACAACACTTTCATTTGGTATTATTTATGCGGTTGCTATAGTAACGGTTGCTATAGAAAGCTACTTGCGGTTGCTGTTGCTCTCAAGGAATATTTCAGACAAATTAGAAGTCTCATTTAATATTACGGCCAGCAAAGCGGAAGAGGAACAACTACATTCAGATATTTGTAAATGTCGAAATAATAATACGTATAGCAGCGTAGTTAAAAATGCACCACCATAACCATAATTTACGTCGCCACTGTTTGGGCACAGGCCTACCCTCATCATGAGGGCGATGGGGCTATAGTCACCGCGTGAACCCAATGCGGATTGGTGAGTTCACACACACCTTACAATAAATTCCAATTCACGTGCAGGTTTCCTCGCGATGTTTCCCTTCACCGTTTGTATTACGCTGTTGTTACTAAAGTTGGCAAATGTAATTAAAAATATATTAAAATCAAAATGTCCTTTTATTTATTTATTTTTTTTTGACAGAAAAAACAAATAGTGGATATCATCTTTCTGTTTCATAGTGGAAATGGAACAGGAGATTACAATTATATACAGATTCATTCGATTATATCTCCCTTTTGCTGTTCATGTGACATGAACAATACGAGTATATAGCTGGGCCAGATCACAAATAAATCGTATAGTGTAACTAATTTCCATTTGATTTGCATCTGAAGGTCTCGTGATGTGGAATTTGTTAAATCCGCATTTTTTTTAATTAAGCGACAAGACGCGCGGGATGATCACCTGGTGACAAGCGATACGCCCCATAACAATGTGGCGCTAGTTAGGATGTTATATACTACACCACATTTCGCTCGTCGCCTGTGATATAAAATTAAGTCTTATTACCCCCAATGATTTCATTATCTACAGCGCCCTTCAAACCGGACCATAGTAATATTTGTACAGTACTGTTTATCGGGTGCAATAGGCACCGCTGTGGTACCTAGACGGTCTCCAGCAATAGAGACCTACCACCAGTTAATATATAGATAAAATAGAAACATTAGATAGTACTAGTGGTAATGTATGAATGTAAATACTATTATGAATGTTATTGATAACATGGTAACACAGGATATGGTATGATCAGTACTTGGGCTGCTTTTTTATATCTGGACGTTAGCCACCAACTTGCGGAAACATCGAGTTGAACAAAAACTTATAACGACCTTGTTTCTTATAGATCTTTTGAACAAATCTACGCACAGCTTATTTACATTATGTTGCCAATGTACTTAAATGCTAACTTCTTTATATATATATATATTAAATATTAACTGTTCCTCGCCCTCTTTGCGTAACACCCTTGCAACTCTCTCTGGGGGAGGAAATTTGTAGAATCCATTCTTGCCTGACCTACAGATTTTAATAGTGCTATCTCTGTTGCCGGAGACTGTCTAGGTAGGTACCACCGCAGCGTCTATTGCAGCTAATAAACAGTAATGTGCAAGCATTACTATGTTCCGGATTGAAGGGAAGTGTAGCTAGTGAAATCACTGGTGTAACGAGACAACATCCTATGTCTCTAACTAGCGCCATGTTGTTATGGGCAGCGGTATTACTTACCATCAGGTAAATATCCCGCTCGTCCTGTCGTTTCTTTGAATTAAAAATAAAAGCAATATCTTTAACAAATTTTGAGTGTTCACGTTTAATAATTTCGGAGCTCTCGTGATGAGTTAATGGACCTATAGATATGTCCTATATATAAAAGATTAAATGATGTCTGTTAAATTATAGGAACGGTTTAGATAAATTATAACTGAGAGGTTAAAGCTATACTTAAAATCAAATCATTTATCACATTATAGTGAATCTTTTGTAGTAAACTGTAGTTAAAATATGTAGTTTATGCATCCTTTGACATCAGTCACAATCAAAGATTGACGCTCTGTAGTGATGTGATAGATCATCGAAATAGTGTGGAGCAAGTTGCCTGTCATTTGTAACTTGGGAAAATCTAACGCAAGAGATAATTTTGTACGAATAAGTTATTTTAACTTTATAACATAAATCAATGAATGTTCATGTGATGGTAAATGGTATTACCTTTGTGCCTCCTCGAGTTGGAGTTAAAAAAATAAAACGGCACAGCGTGTGCGATTTAGCGATAAATCGGTAATTTTACTAAAAAGCCATTCAAATAGGAACACAGTTAAGTTACAACCATTTCGAGGAAGACGATGTGACCGTTATACAGATAACTTATAGAACACTTAACGGAAATTTAATAATTAAAAGGGTGTAGTATATCTGATCTCTACTAGCGGTTTATTTTATTTTTTTATTCAAGAAAGCGACGACACAAGTGAGAAGT
The DNA here is from genome assembly GCA_029030555.1 of Ornithoptera alexandrae. Classification (NCBI taxonomy): domain Eukaryota; kingdom Metazoa; phylum Arthropoda; class Insecta; order Lepidoptera; family Papilionidae; genus Ornithoptera; species Ornithoptera alexandrae. Next base: position 1,522,415 of record JARDVY010000007.1, on the reverse strand, counting down.
TCCCCTGATGGTAATACGCCTGCCCATAACAACGTGGCGCTAGTTAGGATGATATACACAGCACCGCATTGCGCTAATCGCCTTCAGGCATAAAATGTTAAGTCTCATTACCCCGGTGATTACACTAGCTACAACACCCTTTAAACTGGATCACAGTAATGTTTGGAAACAGTGGGATTAGAAGCTACGGTAGTACGTAGACGGTCTCCGGCAACAGGGACCCAGCAGCAGATATATTATTGCTTATCATCTGACGAATGAGGAATAGAATGGTGTAAGTGATGACTCCGCTTTGATATTTATTTTTGTCGGCATTCGAGAAACATCAATATTTTTGTTCATTGTCGGGTTTCCGCAAGGTTTACCCGAAGTGAGGTGAAATAACAAAAGGAGCCGACCGGTTTGTTTTATCAATCAACGCCTCTGCAATAATAAATAGAATATAGAACAGCAGCAGGATTAATCTAAACACGGCCAACGGATTCAAATATACAAATTCGAGTTCCACTTCTGCCGAACCACTTCATTACCATCACTGATTAACCAAACAAAGAAAACAATAATTATACATAAATACTGTTACAAAATTAAATACACCCTATAATATAATAATGAAAAAGCTAAACTTTAATTTCATTATCATCATCAATCGATAAACGTCCACTGTTGGACGTAAGCCTCTCCCAAAGATCTCCACGTTTGTATGGGTTCATATAGGGGGGATTGAGACCATTTCCCATTATGCCGACCCAATGCGGGTTGGTGGGATCCAGAGCCTAGTTTGTAGATTAGCAGGCTGCACCACGAGCAGGTGACGCTGGCTTAGGTTCCGTGAGTTGTTGTGGGGACGAATTGTAGTGGACTCTTTCAATAATACCCACATCAAAATGTAGACAGTCAAGGTTCCAACTATTGATCTGATACTTTATTTATACTTAAGACCATAGAATAGAATAATTTTTTTTTGTTTAATGAAAGGACGGTACGAGTTGCATTTTATGAACCGAAAAAGAGACAACTACTATAAATATATTTATAGGATTCAAGCTGCGAGGAAATAAGACATTGTCGATCTTTACGATTTGCTTTCTCTTTCTCTCTCCCTTTACAACGTTGCCATTCATCTCGTTCTCTTACAAATGAACCAGAATACAAAGTTTCTCTTCAACCTCGTGAGCAGACGGCTAGATAAAAATTAAATAAACTTATTGTCTACGACTAGTTAGTTTAAATTGATACTTTTGTTTCCTATTCATACCATTACGTTATTTAGATGTACAACTCTGCTTTTTTTATTTAATGACCTAAATTTTAGATGATATTAAGTGACAATGAGAGTGTGGATGGTGAGGCGTGCTCATCTAAAACACTCGCTCTCATATACAATTGTAACACAGCGATGTTGTTATAGCCGTGTTAATTATAACCTTATCACTTAGTTAATGTGTTCTTTTATAAACTTATAAAAAAAACACTCTTAAAATAAATTAGTTTTACAATGAACCAATAATGTTATTAACAGACCTTGGAATCATCATCAGTCGTAATAAGCAAGAGTTTAAAAAAACAATAATTTCTATTACGTCCCATTGTATTACAGCATAACAAGCAAACATATAATCAACAGTAAATATACGGCGTATACACATTATTGTGAAACTGAAACGACGCAATGGAGAAAAAATATACTGCCTTCTAAGTATTCCCACTACTGGGACCTTCTCCCACAAGAAAAATCTAACATGGCTAGCGTGGTGAATAAATGTCCTTAACTTCTTCTGAGGGTAGGTGTTGATAATAAAAAATTTAAATTAAATACCGCAATCCGAATAGAACTTCGCCTGAGCGCTGACCAGCAAAAGAGCAACGGTGATGATGAACAGCATCTTGTTCAATTTGTGATGATTTTGTTGTTGTTGTTGTTGTTGTTGATGATGATATTGTTCGCGCGCTAACGTTCCCACGACTCGCGCGTCTGTGTCGGACCGATCGTCTGACCGAATGGATGGACTGCGCATTGCGACCTTTCATAAACTGCTTTATAATGCGCCGGCGCAGGTCAAAGAGTATACTGATAGATGGTCAATGACTCTACGATGTTTTGTGCTTAACTTGTAAAGAACGAATTATTTTACAGTAGTTATTTATTTTATTTCAATCTTTCGTATATAACACATCTTCCGGTCCCTAACTAAGCAACTCAATAGCCTGCATCTCAGTATCTTCTTTCAGCATCAACCAACATCAATCGATTCTGCACTGTTCCGCCCGGTTCATAAAAGCGGATTTCGGTCATTTCCCACCACGCTGGCTGAATGCGGGTTGGCGGGAGCCAGAGCCACAAGCAGGTGAGGTTGGCTTGGGTCCTATGAATTATTGTAAGGGACCCCTTACACCTAGGGGTGTACAAGATACGGAACAAAATAGGTCTTGTTTCAAGTTTTCATATTTATGATAATAAATAGATGGATCAATACTAAAGACTACATTGTTCGAAACTGTGTGTATAATTTTGTATTTATGTCTATGTGCTATTCTATCCTTCTGTATCTTCACTTAATAGGTTGTATAATATTAGGTCAGTTTATTAGGAGTATCATCACCACCAACCAGTAGACATATACTGCTGGACAATCGCTCCAAAGATTTCCACATCGATTGGTCCTGCGGTACCCACATTAAGATGGTTGCCGAAATCTTCACCAGATCAACGGTGCACCTAATGGAGAACCTTCCTCTAAACTTTATATTGATTTGTTTCGGGGTAGAATTTATTAACTTGGGTTTCTTTTTAAGTAATAAAAAAAATGTATTTTATTAACTCTTCGTTATATTATTCATTTAATTTTGGTAATACAAACGTTTCCGACCCGAATCGGTGTGCAAATATTACATGTTCCTGTATCAAGTGCGCTGTAGCTAATTAAATTACAGATACTTTATTACTCAACGTGTCGAAAATATTGTGGCGCTGTATAAATAACCTAACAATTTCGCCACTATCTTTTTCCAACCAAAAAACTATTATTATACTTACAGAGAAGTAAATAAATAAATTCTACGTATATCGATTAAATACCGAACAAATGCCATGTCTTTTCTGTGAGGCTTAACCCTGATTAATCTTTGTGGCGACCGGAAGTCTGTTGTGCAAATGGTACGAATGTTTCAGGAAAATCGGACTCACTCGCTTAGAATGCGTACGTCTGTTAAATTTTCTATCAAACAATGATATTGCAACGACAAAAATCATCCATTATCGCGAAAAACAATCGCAATGAATCATTTCGACATATTTACTCAATGAATAAGTTACAATAATGCGATTCGGTAATATTTAACGACTAGTTTAACTTCAGTATAATTTTAATGGTACACCGATTCAGACACGAACATCAATATTATCGTATTTGTTACTAATTTAATTAATGAATTCATCACTTCTACGGTATATAGTTGAGGTAGATTCATTGTAAAGGAGTTACATCAATACGAGTATTACTCTGATGTTTTTCTCCGATACATCTATGGAATGAAAAGGTTTTTTTGCGATTCTTCTTCATCAACCGATAGACGACTACTGCTCGACAGTGGCTTCCCCCAAAGATACCCACGTTTGTAGGAGTTTACTTCTGTAGTTCACGCTGGCCCAATGCGGGTTGGTGGGAGTCAGAACCTCGTTTGCTGATTAGCAGGGTGCACCAGGAGCAGATGAGTTTGGCTCGGGTCCCGTGAGTTGTTGTGCGGAACCCCTCACACCTCTTGAGTTTACGAAGTAATTAAACAATTATTATCGAATTATAGCAACGCATCAGAATTTTGATTATATTTCTGTACGTGATTACGTTTTGATTATATTTCTGTACGATATACGAGAAGTATGATTTCTACGAGTATATATATATATATATATATATATATATATATGTACATATAATCAGCAGATGGAAGTGTTCGTCTTGTAATATCTCATTGAGAAACTTCTCCTCTCCTTACAAAAGAACACGAATTCCTAACAATCATAACTTTAATAGCAATAGTTGGACTATACCACCAGCTTGGGGCCTATTAAAATTAAATCAAATATCAATCACAGCAACAGAAGACGTCAAAACACAGTGACGTCATTCTGCGGAGATCCGACGACAAACAATAATTAAAAACCTGTTAGTACTGCGTGATGATTATAACTTCTCAATTGCCAGCTTTGTATATTATCTATTTCTATATCTACACATATATATATATATATATATATATATATATATCTGTGTAAATGTTGTATTTGTATCTATATATCCGTATTTATAAGTGATTGCATTCAATTATTACATCACATTTAATATTTGATAGCATGATAATATCTTAACTTCTATAACCTCTGCCTAAGCGAACACGTGAATATCGAAGACAAAATAGATTGTTATCTGTTAATTTTTATATCAGTCACGTTAATTTTCTTTTAGTTTATAGATACTATTAATTATTAATTAATAACATTACCCAATAAATCAACTTAATCAAAAGAAGGAGCTACTAGAACAATTTTTCATCACTAAACAAGAATCATTACCATATTATCATTGCTTTTTATATGAACCGGAACATTTTTAATTATTATTTAATGAAATAACTAACACTAATTTATGGATTTTTCAATAAAAAATTAACCGCTAGAAATATAAAAAAAAAACAAACATTAATATGAACAAAATAATGTATAAAACCAATATCTATGTATACTATTTCCAACACATATATATATGTATATATAATAAATATAATATGCTTAGTCCATAATGAATTATCTTCGATCGAATAAAAGGAGAAGCAAAAACACACGCGTCATATACATCGATTAGTTTTTTACCATAGATTGAAAAGTATTAGCTGTTCACAGATAAAAAAAGCTGATAAAAAAATTTACATTAATTATTATTGCTGATGCATTTGTCAGTGACCATGTGGTTAGGTACAACCGTAACGCTTATTTTACCGAAGTAGTAGTGTATAAATATTATATATAATATTATAAATATTATATAACAACTCACGGGACCCAAGCTAACCTCACCTGCTCGTGGTGCACCTTGCTAATCAACAAACGAGGCTCTGGTTTCCATCAACTAGCATTGGGCCAGCGTGGTGGGAAATGGCCCTAATCCCCCATATGAACGACTGTCCCTGGTACGCGGCGTTGCGAGTGGCGCATAAATTGGTGAAGTCGAGATCTTTGGCGGAGGCCTATGTCCAGTAATGGATTGGCTCTTGATGATGTTCCGGTTAAAGGACTTTACAGCTAGTGAAATTACTGGAACTGGACTTAACATAAACATTTTATGTTCTTGAGACATAAGGTGTTATTTTCATTAACATCTTAAGTCTCAAGACGACGTGGGTAGTTTGGCCAAGTGTATGTCAACTGAATTAACGCCATCTTATGATGGGTGAGTATATCACTTAAAATCGAATGAGATCTCGTATCGTTGCTTTCATAAGAAAAAAAAAAATAATACGACTACGAATGGGCCAGTGTATTTTTCTCTTGTCTATCTATATGTGGATTGATTGATGCAAAAGGTGACTCCGTTCATAAATAATTCCTCGGACGTCTCTCGCAGGGTAACAAGGTGGCCGTCATCGTGTATACAACTCATGCAAATCATCCATACGTCTTACTTATTCTTTATTAATATGCATTGATCTTATATCTTCGACAGTTATTGCAACAGTGTGAAGAACTATTCGCGTAGTCCATGGACTTTAACATCAGGTATATATGTATGTCTGTATGTTTTTATTCTCCTGTCGCCGTAAAACCGCCAACAGGATGAAGCCAACATGATTTATACCTTCGTATTTATTAAAAATTACACGTCTGTTATTTTTTCTATTTGTTACCGATACCAAAGAATAAATCTTATTCTTTAGTATCGCTCGGTTATCTTTTTTTATCTGTAATAGCTTCACACTTGACTTCAAGATCACATGATGTTTACTGACAATGTGGCGATGAATGAAACGTGCTCGCTGTATACTCCGGCTCTTATATATTTGCAATACTGTGCTGAAATTATAGCGGGAAATTTAGTACGAGATCTTGGATCGATAAAATCCAACGTGTGTCCTAACTCGACAACAAGACGAACCGGAATCAACCTGGAATCTCTGCGCCAACCCCTTGCTATTGTCGTGGTGACCCTGTCGCCCGAGGCGATGACGAAGGGCGTTACGTACGCTCAAGTCATCGCCCGGGCGAAGGAGCAGGTCAACCTAAACCTTCTCGGCATTGCCGGGATACGTTTTAAGACGGCGGCGACTGGAGCGCGCATATTGCAAGTGCCCGGCGCCGGCAACGGCGAAAAAGCCGACAACCTCGCTAGGAGGCTTCGCGAGTCTCTGGGCGAGGAGGTAGTGCGCATCGCCAGGCCGGTGAAGTGCGCCGAGTTGAGGGTCTCAGGACTCCACGACTCGGTGACGAGCGCCGACGTAGTCCCTGCGATTGCGCGAGCAGGTGGCTGTCTGGCCGACCAAGTTAGGTCGGGCAGCATTTCGGTCGGCGCGTCCGGCCTCGGGACGGCGTGGTTGCGCTGCCAGGTGGTTGCGGCGCAGAAAGTGGTGGACGGCGGCAGACTCCTGGTTGGCTGGGTGTCTGCGCAGGTCACACTGCTGGAGAGGCGACCGCAGCGTTGCTTCAGGTGCCTCGAAAAGGGGCACCTGAAATCAAATTGTAAGGCCGAGTCGGACCGCAGCGATGAGTGTTATCGTTGCGGTAAGAACGGCCACAAAGCTGCCGATTGCTCCGCCCCGCCGCACTGCAACCGCTGCAGTGCGGCCGGTAAACCGGCCGACCATAGACGCGGCGGTATAGCCTGCGGCAAGGCGCGCGTAGCTAAGACGACGCAGAAAAGCGGTAAGCGCGGCGGTAGGGGCCCCGGGGTCACTCGACCGCCAGCGCTGAGCACGAGCGCGGGCTCCGTGTGCGAGGGGGTTGCGATGTCCGTCGAATAGCGATGGACCTCAACTTCCTCCAGGCGAACATCAACCACTGCGCCAGAGCTCAGGACTTACTGTACCAGAGCATGGCGGAGCGGTCGATCAACGTCGTTGTGGTCAGCGAGCCGTATTACGTCCCACTGTGGGAGAGCTGGGCGGGGGACGTGGACGGAACGGTGGCCATAGGTACGGTGACCTCGAACGGCTCTCCCGACCTTGAGTCGGTGGAGCGCGGTCGGGGTTACGTCGCGGGGCGGGTCGGGGACGTTCTGGTCGTGGCAGCATACTTCTCGCCGAATCGCAGCTTAGCCGAATTCGAGCGGCTGCTCGACGAGGTGGGTGCTCTCATCGGCCGGACCGGATTGTGTCGCGTTCTCTTCGCCGGAGATCTCAACGCCAAGTCGAAGGCGTGGGGGTGCCCGGCGACGAGCGCAAGCGGCGCCGCGCTCGAGGAGTTCGCGGTCGGGGCGGGGTTGGTCGTGCTCAACAGGGGGACGACGAACACGTGCGTGCGGAAACAGGGCGGCTCTATAGTGGACGTTACGTTCGCTGGAGACGCCCTGGCCCGCCGCATCGGGGATTGGGAAGTGCTTGGGGGCGTGGAGACGCTGTCGGACCATTTGTACGTCCGATTCAGTGTCTCGGCGGCCTCGGGCACTCCGAGCGATCCTAGTCGGCCCTTGGTCGGGGACGGCCCTCGGTGGGCGTTGATGCATCTCGACCGCGACCTCCTCGAGGAGGCGGCCCTGATCGAGGCCTGGGTCCGCGAGGGGAGGGCGTCTAGGGCGTCCGCGGCGGCGGTCGACGTAGAGGGGGAAGCGGAGAGACTGGTGGCGGCCGTGTCACGCGTGTGCGACGCGAGCATGCCGCGAGTGCGCTCCCTGCCTCCTAGGCGCGGTGTGTACTGGGGGTCGACGGACCTAGCGCGCCTTCGTAAGGCGTGCGTGGCGAGCCGGCGACGGTACCACAGGTGCCGACGTCGACGGAGGCGCGATACGGCCGAGGAGGAGCGGCTGTATACGGCGCACAGGGCCAACGTGAAGGAGCTGGTGGTCGCGATCGCCGAGGCGAAGAAGGCTTCCGAAGTCGAGATGCTCGAGTCATTGGACGGCGACCCTTTCGGGAAGCCGTATAAGAGGGTGCGGCAAAAGCTGCGCCCTTGGAGACCCCCTCTGACTCGCAGCCTCCGACCGGAACTTCTCGATCGGACGATCTGCACCCTGTTCCCACGGCGGGACGTCGAGGAGTCGTCATCGACTGCGACTCAGTCCCGCGTCGGCCGAGGGGGGGGGGGAAGAAGACTCCTTCCAACCGGACGACGCCCCGGGTGTCAGCGAAGGGGAACTGTCGGCGGCCGTCAAAAGGATGCGTGTCAGAAACATCGCTCCTGGGCCCGACGGTATACCCGGCCACGCGTGGGCTCTAGCTTTGGGTCCCATGGAGCCCTGGACGCGGGCGCTGTTCACGGCGTCCTTGAAGCAGGGTCGGTTTCCGCGCCTTTGGAAGACGGGGAAACTGGTTCTGCTCAAGAAGGGGGGGAAACCGGTCGACTCGCCGTCGTCGTATCGGCCCATAGTGTTGTTGGACGAGGTGAGCAAGCTCTTCGAGCGCGTTATCGCAGCTCGCCTCGTTCGACACATGGAGGAGACTGGACCGGATCTGAACGATTCACAGTTCGGATTCCGCAGGAGCAGGTCTACCGTCGACGCTATAGCGCGGGTGCGCGCCATAGCGGACGACGCGGTGTCTCGCGGAGAGGTGATGTTGGCGGTGTCGCTCGATATCGCCAACGCGTTCAACACCCTTCCGTGGGGAACGATCACCGTTGCGCTGGTCCAATTCGGGGTCCCGGTCTACCTGAGGCGGACGATCGGGACGTACCTCTCGAACCGGTTCGTGAGGTACCCGACGCGAGACGAGTGGTGTCGGCACGGCGTGTCTTGCGGCGTCCCACAAGGTTCGGTCCTCGGACCGCTCTTGTGGAACGTCGGTTACGACCCGGTACTGCGCGGGGCTAACCTCGGAGGAGTCGACGTGACTTGTTACGCCGACGACACCCTAGTGACGGCCCGCGGACGCACCTTCAGGGAGGCGCGCGTGTTGGCGACTGCGGGCGTAGCCCAAGTCGTTGCGCGCATTCGGCGCTTGGGGTTGGAGGTGGCGCTGAGCAAATGCGAGGCTTTACGCTTCCATGGCGCTCGGAACGCGCCTCCGCCGGGAGGGGAGCTGATGGTCGGTGGGACTTCCATCGCCGTCGGTACTTCCATGAAGTACTTGGGACTCGTCCTCGACGGCCGGTGGAGGTTCGACGAGGACTTTCGGCAGCTGGGCCCGAAGCTCATTCGAGCGGCTGGGTCCCTGAGCCGCCTCCTGCCCAATCTGACCGAGGCGTCGATGGCGACGAGGGACCGAGCGTCGGATGCCGGCGACTCTACACCGGAGTGGTGCGCTCTATGGCGTTATACGGAGCGCCCATATGGGCGGAGAACCTGTCGGTCCGCGGCCGGACTCTGCTGCGATCACCGCAGCGTGTCATGGCCATACGGGTCGTACGCGGTTATCGTACCGTCTCCTTCGAGGCGGCGTGCGTCCTCGCCAGGACGCTGCCGTGGGATCTCGAGGCGGAGTCGCTGGCGCGTGTGTACTGGCGGCGGAAGTGCGCCCTCGAGCGGGGCGAGCGTCCGTCGCCGGACGAGGAGGCGAGGTGGCGCCGAGAGGGGCGCCTGGACGTGCGTCGGCGATGGGAGTGGCGACTCCGAGACCCGACGCACGGCCGCCTCACCGTGGAGGCAGTCCGACCGGTCCTCGCAGACTGGCTGGACAGAGATAGCGGAGTTCTAAACTTCCGCCTGGTGCAGATACTCACGGGGCACGGTTGCTCGGGAGCTATCTGCACCAGCGTCACTGTAGTGTTAGGACGGACGAGGCGTGCGACGAGTGTGGACACCCGGTGGACACATCGTCACACACCTTGGCCGATTGCCCGCAATTCGGGGGGGATAGGGCCGCGCTCGTAGCGGCGATAGGGAGTGACCTCTCGCTGCCGGCTGTGGTACGGACCATGGTCGGAAGCGAGGCGTCATGGGACGCGGTATCCCGATTCTGCGATATCGTTATGTCGCAGAAGCGAGAGACCGAGCGTCACAGAGAGCGGGCGCCGAGGGGGCAGGAGGCGGTCGTAGTGCGCAGACAGCTCGTCGCCAACGGGCGGAGCCGAGCGCACGACCGCCGTTTGCCTCCTTAGGCAGAGGAACCTGGCGCCGCGACCGACAAGGGCTGTCGGTCCGGCGCCCCCTTTGAAAAGGGTTCCTGAGGCGTATCTGGCGACGTGTCTCGTATTCCGACGCGTCGCGCATAGTGATAGGGATTTTGTCAGTTGGGAGGGATGCTTCACATCCCTCCCCGAGGCGAGCCCGTTCGATCCGAGCACCGAACGGGGGTTGCGGAAGAACTGTCGTGTTATCCCGCGACCCTCGTGCATTTATTTGCGGAGGTGATGGAATACCGTGTGAACCTTTTAAGTCGGTTGGAGTCCGACACTACCCCGCTACCGGCCCAGTATTGGTACGGGGTGTGCGTTCCGTTAGCATTTTGTTACACACGTTAATAAAAAAAAAAAAAAACCCCTTGCTATTGCGCCACGGGAATATTTAATAATTATTTAAAATATACTTAGTAATAAATCATCCGTCGTGCAACAATATTATCAAATAAAATTACTTAATTTGATATATCTTACATAAATTATTCTACCGCAATTATTGTGCGATTTTAGAATCGATATCGCTAACGTATGTCAAGATTAGTGATGAGCAAAGTAAGAACAAGGAAGAAAAAAAGTGAAAGGTATCTCAGGGAATGGACTGGCATATCTGGGGCGTCCGGATTGTTCCGTCAAACCAGAGACAGAAAGGACTGTACCAGGCTGATCACCAACCTTCACTCATTGGAGAGGCATTTTAAGAAGAAGAAGAAAGCAAGAACAAGAGCAAGACTTGAACAATTTGGGTATTCGGTCATGGTCTTGCATATTGTCTTATAATATTTTACATATATTGTATTTTGGCAAAAGAAAAGCATATGTTCAAATTATGATAAATATTTGAAATCATCATTTCAACGGAACTTTTCGTTTAGTCTTACAAATTTACTCTTGGTCTTGCCATAACAGGTCAGTCTTAATCTTGTTCATTCGGTCTAAGTTCTGCGAAAAAGCAAGTCAAGTTCAATTGTACTCATCATTAGTCAAGGTAACTTTGGAAAATATGTACATTAGTCTATCTTCTACAAATCAAGTGAAGTGTACATGCTACATAAAGTTAAGTTATATATAGAAAGTGGGATAGAAACAAGTCATAAGAAAAATATCGTTTTTCCTGACAATTATTTACGTAATAAACGCGATTATTCAAGGTTTAATTGATGAGCTATTTATAGAAGCACAACAGTAATACTTAAGTACTATTTAAGTGTCAAATAAACGTTGAAAGTATAAACTACAAGGGGTTATAAGTACGGTGGTAATTGTTCTTGGACGGATCTAATGGAAAATTCGAGGAATCGTTTAAACAAACGTTGTCAGACACGCAATGCACCCTTGTTCCAAGTCATAACTTTTAGTCTAGATTGCTAGGATTTATTTTATACATATATACGTACATATGTTCACGCCTCGTTCCCAGTGGAGTAGGCAGAGACCAACTCTCTCCACTTGCTACGATCCTGGCACACCTCTCTCGCTTCCTCCATGTTCATGAGCGTCTTCATGCATGCTCGTCGGTTGCGAGTACTCTTGACCCGGCCTTTCTTTAGGACAGCTTCGATTTGATCGAAATATGTCCGCCTAGGTCGACCTGCACCGATTTGATCAATCATTCTTACCTTGTATGCCTCTTTCGTTAATGTTCTTTCATCCATTCTTTCAACATGGCCAAACCATCTAAGCATCCCTTTCTCTATCTTTGTCACCACATCTTGAACCATGCCGCACCGCTCCTTTATCACACTGTTCCTCACTTTGTCCATCAGTTTCTCTCCAGTTATACTTCTCAAGCTTCTCATTTCCACAGCATTAATCCTACTTTCATGTTTCTTCTGCCATACCCAACTTTTACTACCATACATTAGTGTGGGGATCAACACACCTCTATGCACAGCCAGTTGTGCACTTTGTGATACGTTCCGGCTATTCATAAAATTATAAAGTGCCCCATTCACTTGATTCCCTTTCAAAACTCTTCTTTCAATATCACCATCACACTTGCCATCTCTCGTAAACTGTGAACCCAGATACACAAATTCTTTCATTTTTTCCACATTCTTCTCTTTCAAAAACCATTACTTTCGTCCTGCTTACATTCACTTTCATTCCTATACTTGTTAAACCATCATGCATCATGCATCGCTTGCAACTCTCTCTCCGATGATGATAATAAAACCTGATCATCGGCGTATAGGCGACATTTGACGATAAACTCATTCATTCTTAGTCTATACCCACTATCTTTCAAATCTTTCAAACAATTGTCTATAATTAGGTTAAACAGCCACGGCGAAGCCACACATCCCTGTCTAACATCCTTCTCGATGCTAAACCCGTCTGAGTAAGCCCTGTTTGTCCTGACACAAACACTGGAACCCTCACAAAGTGATTTCAGTGCTAGTATCAGCGTGCTGTTTACTCCATAAACAGATAATACAGACCACAATTCATTCCTCACCACTTTGTCATAGGCCAGTTCCAAATCTACGAAAACGCAATAGACTTTTTGGCCATGTGCCAAACATTTTTCGGGTATGCTACGTATGGAAAAGACCTAGTCCATGCATCCTATTCCTCTTCTAAATCCTGCTTGTAAATCCCAAATCATTCTCTTCAGTTTCATTCATCACTCTTTTAATCAGTATCTTTGCATACAGTTCGCCGACGACGCTCAGTAAACTAATGCCACGGTAGTTTTTACAGTCTCGCTGTAACCCTTTTCCTTTAACGATTGCGGCTTTGCACCAGTCCTCTGGCATTTTGCAGCTCCTCCGAGAAAGGTTGAAAAGGTAGTACAGCTGACTAGCCACCATGCCCTGTCCAACTCTTAGCATCTCGATCGTAATCCTTTCATACCCTGCAGCCTTACCCAACTTCATACTATTCATTGCATCTAAAATCTCTTTCATACTAATATTACTTTCATCCCCACTTGCAGTTTGGCCCCTTACGGGGTTTGGCACTCGCATATCCTCTTTCTCGAATAAACTTTCAAAATATTCCTTCCACCTCTTTAGAATACATTCTTCACCTGCCCCAAAAGTTCCATCCTGGTTCCTAATTTTCCCAAGTGAGCTTGCATTATTAACTCTGGGTGTTGTAATGGACTTCCAGAACAACTTAATGTTCGTCCGGAAGTCATCAGATAACCATCTTTCCAATTCATCTCTATCGTTCATTTTCGTTCTTTCCACCACATCCTTTGTTGCGTTTTTATATTTTTGTACTCATTCTTCGCATTTTGTACATCTTCTATCATTGCCTTGTCCATTCTTCGATTGGTTTTTGCTGCCAACCAATCCTGCCATGCTTTCCCCTTTTCAGACACCACCTTCCGTACTTCTCCAATTACAGCCTTCAATATACTTCCTTTTCTTCTCTTATTCACACCACAGACACCATTGGCCACTTCGACGACTCCATCCTTGAACGACTTCCATAACTCTTCAACCTCACATATTCCTTCTAATCTGTCAAACTTATTAATCAATTTACTCTTATACTTCTCTCTCACTTCATAATCTTGCAAAATCTCGACTTTCACTCTTTTTAATACATTAGTGGATTCCCGAACACGATGCCGCGCCTAAAGATCCCCCTTATTCGGCACATCACCAGGCAGTGATCAGTGTCGATGGCAGTGCCGCGGTATACTCTAGTGTCTAGCACTTTCTTTCTCAATCTCTTATCGACCATTAAAAAATCAATCATTCTTTCCTGATTTCCTTCTTTGTCAAACATTGTGTTTGTTACCACAAGGTTCCACTCCAAGCAGACCTCAAGCAAACTCTTTCCATTTTCATTCACTCTTTCATCACCGAATTTCCCTTACACAGTTTCATATCCATCACGCTGCAGTCCAACCCATCCATTAAAATCTCCTAGCATTACAATTCTTTCATTCAGAACATCTTTCAAACTATGCCAAAACTCATGCCTTTCGGTTTGGGCTCTCGAGTACCTGTTCCATCCTGCATCTTATGGAGCATACACCCCTAGAATGAAGTTGCGCGTAAAACCAACATTTAACCTCACCCAGATGAGTCGAGGACTCACACAACCAAAGTCATTCTAGCAGATAGCACACACCAACGCCCTGGCAGCCTCTGCTGGTTTCAGGAACTCCTGGCCAGTAGGATGTGTAAGGTCCATGTGTGGTGGTGTCGCATCCTTTCCGTTTAGTCTAATTCACACACAGAACATCAATTCTTCATTCCTTCATCATCTCACATACTTCATCAATTTTATCTTTCATACCTCCTCTGACATTCAAAGTAGTTATGTCAAAGTGGCTATCCGCAGCTCACATTTCGCTTCCACTTGGAAACGAGACGTGATGGATTGCGAACCTCGTCGCCGCCATTCTGGCACGAAAAAATGTATTCCTCCATTGTGCTTCCAGTAGCAAGGGAAAAAAATTGTCGACCCTAACAGAGCTCCGCATGCTTAGGCAAGATCAACCTTGTTTTGGGGTTACCCAGTCCCAGGGCAATCCCAGAATCGGCTCTGGGCACCCAGTACTTACCAATGGGTTGGCGGAAGGGAAATAAGAAGAATTAAGTAGGAAAATGTGTGTAGTAAAGGAATGTGGACTTTGGGAAGGGATTAGCAATAAGAGGGGATACAACTGACTCGGAAAGAGCAGAAAGGAGACAGTAGTAGCTCGAGAAGCCTGGGTCGCATACCCGTTACGCAAAATAGTGCCGGACAGACGGTTGAGTACTTCCTGACCATTATTTTGTATCTGAAGGATAATCTCAGATTAGGGACATGAAAAATTAAACCGGTGCTTCTTCGCACTACGCCTAACTACATCTCATGGAACACCGTAACCTTAACCAGCTGAGTATGATGCGAAAATTTCAAGATCAGCTCGTAATTGTCGTTCACCCTTGGTTTGCTTACTGTCTATGAGGACTCTCGCATTCAAAGCTCGGAAACTGAAGTCTTTTAGTCTCATTTTACAATATACAGCGCTTTACCTCATTCTATTCTTAATAGTCTCAGACATTTCTTAGTCGAAGCGAATATGGCACTAGTTAGAATGATATACACTGCAGTTGTGCTTGCCGCCTTGTATCACAAGATGTTAAATCTCGTTACTCCAGTAATTTACCTAACTACAATGCCTTTAAAATTAGAACACATTAACGTTGTATTGTTTACATAATGTGTATATCATCATCATCATCAGCCGACTGACATCCACTACTGGACCTATGTCCATATCTTATATATCTAGGTCTATACCTTGCCCAAACATCTCCCCATCGTTGTTGGAGTTCATTGAACGTATCGACGTGGTAACATGTGCTTTCGACGCGGAATGATTTATAGACGGTTATAAGCTTTTTATTTTTTGCAAATCATAGATCCTTCATCATTATATTTCTAATTAACTTTTATAAACATTTTCACCTCGTATTAATTATGCCGTTGCTATAGAACGTTTGGTATAGAAAGTCATTTCCGATAAATTTCAAGACTAATTTTATAATACGGGCAGCGAAGCCGACAAGTTAGAGCTAGTTGTACCATACGTCCAGGATGGGAGCATTTAACTGCCGTCTATCCGTCGCCACGACAATTGCTGCAAGATCTTGACACCAGACCGCACGCACCTCCACACATTAACCTCAAGTGCGTAAGGTCAGTTTCATGCAATCAGACCGTGTAGATAATTTAATTCTCTTAATTTATTCATTCACTATTAATGCATAAATCTAAAACGAATATTTATCGCTGAGAAGTTTGCCAGAAGGTATTTTCATCATCACAAATAGATACAAAACAAGTTCAAGTAGTTATTGCCAACATTACCTTCTTAGTATAGTGACTGGGCTTTTCTCGAGTCTCTAGTTCGATGCCATGATCATATAGGGTTTGGTTTGTCGTCACTGGTAGTAGGCAGTGTTGAGTAAAATTGGCCCGTGTCTTGCTTTTTTGCAAGACCGAATGAATAAGGCCAAGACCAAAACAAAGACAGACCAACGAATTATGCAAGACCAAGACTAAATGTGGAAAACTAAACGATAAAACGTAGCTAATGAAATTACTTCGGTAACCTAATACAACATCTTAGATCTGAAGGTGACGGGCACAGTCTAGTGTTGTGTACATCATTCTAACCAGCGCCATTGGCAAGCAGGCGTTCCAGTTACCATTAGCTGAACGTCTGTGTCATCACGTCGATTCGTCGAATAAAAAAAATATCCAAGTCAACAAGCCTTGAGACTGATAAGACGGCAACAGTTATCAGACAACGAGTTAGTTTAATACATAAAGATAGACCTTAAGATCTAAACACTAGGATCCTTTAACTTTTTCATCTCCCGACAGTGAAACCGAGATTAAGTTTTTTTTATTACCTAATTTAGCGACTAGACGAGCGAGACTTTTACCTGATGATAAGTGCTATGTCTGCCCATAACAACGTGGCGCTAGTTAGGATGATATACCCTGCACCATGTTGCGCCCGTCGTATAGAGACAAAATATTAAGTCTCGTTACCCCAGTAATTGCATTACCTAAAGCACCCTTCAATCCGGAACATAATAATGTTTACGAAGTAATGTTTGTAGAAGCTGAGGTGGTACCTACCTAGACGGTCTCCGACAACAGAGGCTTCATTTTTCCGTTATTGAGGAGAAATCTAAAAAGATACTTTGCTTCTGAATGAAAGACCAGGTTATGTGGTATCATCACCCACTAAAACCCCGAATTAGTCATCTTCAGTGCGTGGCTCGCTTTGGTACAAGCACTAGCCCGCCTTGTACTTGTCGTTCATTCCGGGCTCGCTTACTGGACAGAGACGGGTCTTACCTTCGAAACCCACGAACCCGAAAACCCTTTTAGCCGCCTTCCACAAGCAACAAGGCTACAAGGCAACCGGCACAGACCTACCACCAGTTTCCTTTGATACCATAACAATTAAAAGGAACATCACAAGCCGCCGCCGGAATTTGTGTAACGTTTTTAATCAGAGGTGAATTCGGTGGATAATTGATCAGTTAAGTCCAATCGTAGACAATTTCCTGCCAATGGCTGATACTCGCTTCCTGGTCGAGATCAATTGTCCAATCAATCGATCGCCGACGCATTTGATAGTGAATAATTTGGTGTTTAATCCATGTGGGAAAGTTTACTACTGTATAATACTTTTATTACAGTTAGAGATATTAGTAAAAAATTATTATATACTTTCTAGTTTATTTATTATAGTTATGTTATCACTAGAATTATTTACTAGGTATTTTTTAAGGAAACCTAGTTAATCATTTCAATTAGTATCGAACGCAAAGTAACGTTAAATCTTGAAAAACGGTTCATTGTTATGAAAGTGAACGAACGTCCTCTTCATCATCATCAGCCGATAGACGTCCACTGCTAAACAAGGCCTCCCCAAATATATCTACATCGACCGGTCATGCGCTGCCTCCATGCAGCCACTTCCCGCGACTTTCGTTTATAGAGGTTCATAGGGGAGGCCATTTGGGCCATTTTCCATCGTGCTGGCTCAATGCGGCTTGGTGGGCGCCAGAGCCTCGGTTGATGATTAGCAGGGTGAACCACGAGCAGGTGAAGTTGGCTTGGGTCCCGTGAGTTATTGTACGGGAGTAATTTTTTTTATTTAATTAATCGACAAAACGTTCAGTTAAGTGATACGCCTCCCTATAACAATGTGGCGCTAGTTAGGAAGATGTATACTGCATCATATTGCACTTGTCGCCTGAGAGATAAGATGTTAAGTCTCATTGCACCTATAATTACACGAGCTATAGCGCCTTTTAAACCGGAACACTGTAATGTTTGCATGCTACTGTTTGGCGGCAGTAACAGACGCTGCGGGTACTTACCTAGATCTACGGTAAAAGAGAACTACCCCCGGTAAACCACCACCTCTTATCGTCAGTGTATTATTCAAAATTATTATTTATCCACCAGCTGCTAGATTAATATCGGATTAACAGTTTAGAAGGAACTGAGTTGTTTACATATAAAGAAAAACAGGAAAAACGTAAAGGAAATATGGTTTAACTTAAATTGATAGTTTTATGTCATCATTAAAATTAAGTTATTAAGTTTTATAACATAATAACCTATGATTATTTATCTTTTATACTTAAATAGTTTAACTGCGTTAATTGTCATAGAAATAGACTGTTTACAACTAATTTTGATATTGTGTATGATTACTGTATAAATATACTTTAATTTCTGTGTTAAGACTAATATGATGATGGGAATTGAGGAACTTGACTTTCACCTGGTTGTAAGCAATATGTTTAGTCATAACAATGAGGAGCTGGACAGGATGTTTATACATAGCACTATATTTAAAAGCCTAAAGTAAGAACTACGAGCAAGTTAATACATAAATCTGTAATGTTCATATCAATGAATCAATACTCTTCTAATAATACGATTAAGGAAAGTCGAAAAAAGCATATTTATACCGAAAGGATAACATTGGACATGATTTTACGTGATATTAAGTGACAATGACGTCGAAAACAGTTTTTTTTTATTCAAAGAAGCGACAAGACGTGCGGGATGTTTATCTGACGTTAAGTGATACGCCGGTCCATAACGATGCGGCGCGAGTTAGGATGTTAAAGTCAGCACCGCATTGTGTTCGTCGCCTGAGACATAAGATGTTGAGTCTCGTTACCTCAGTAATTACACTAACTACAGCTTCCTCACAGCCGGAACACAGTACTGTTTGGCGGCAGGACTAAGCGCTATAGTGTTACCCACCTAGACGGTTTCGGGGAAGAGAGACCTACCACTATTATTAATTAAGGAAAGCCATAACACTCATCATACATATTTCGTAACCGGAACACAGCAATGGGTTTTCACAAACTCTATTACTATCCAAACTCCAATTACACAGCCCAAGAATCAAACCAATAACATCGGCACCGTAAGCAAGCACTGCTGCGTCATCGAGGAGGCCGAGGAATCTTAGTAATAATGTTGGAGGTAATTAACGCAACTATGTAATACTGAAATGTTAAATTCTAATTGCAAGTCGTATGTTACATAGTTTAAATTGTTAGTTTGTAGTTTATTTTATCGTATATCCATTTATATATAACAATAACAAGTATCATTAATATTTTTTATGCTCGTTTGTTAGCGTTGTACAGGTTCGCGGAAGCAATTTTATTGTCATTAAGGATTTAGCAGTGATTACCTAAAATTATCATTAATGCTTGTGTTGGAATGACCTTTCGCTAAGATTTAATCTTAATGATTAACTATTATATAGTTATTTTGAAGCATAGGTTAAAACATTCATAACAATTCAAAGAAACCATTCATTGTATTTGTATTGTATAGACTTCGGTTCTTTATAGACTCTATGAAAGTAGTAATGAAAAGAAAGAATTTAGTCAAAGTAACCCAAGAGTTTGGATTCGACATAAAGAAATGTAACATTTAAATAATTTAAATTTAAACTGTCAGCTTTCTAACCTTTATTTTACTTATACGTACTTGATCATCTAATATTCTTTTACTTAGATCTGTATTTTAATTAAATTTTCGCTATCACTTTCAAAGTTATCTTTGAAATGTTTATATTTTTTATTAATAATGTCCGCTTATGCGGACAGTATTATCATTAATATTGTTTAATACCTAGTTGTTGAGAATCTATTATATTCCTCAGGAAATGAAAAATCTCTCGATTGGAAATGTCCTCCTTCCGTTACGTAAAAGTAAATATAATCTATTCTATTCCACAGAGAACACATATATGGTACATTTTCTATAAAAAAAATAATATATTAAAACTCAATTCAATATAATAAACGATGTATAAAAATTAAGGCAATTTTTTAATTTTCTATCTAATTTGTGTAAAAAACAGAAACTACTGCATATTATTATATATAACAACTAGCTGGTTCCCTGCCTTGCTAACCTTGCAGGCCGTAAAAGAAAATTAGTCTTGAAATTTATCTAAAATATTCCTTGAGAGCAACCGCAACGGTACATGACTTTCAGTAGCAACCGTTACTATGGCAACCGTATAAATAATACCAAATAAAAATTTTAATAAAAGTTAATTGGAGATAAAATTATCAAGGATCTATGAAATCATCTACAAATCATTCCGCGTCCAATGTTCCTATGTCGGTCCGTTCACTAGTTTTCACGTAACTGGCGAACAAACAAACCCTATTTTCATTATATATATACAGATTATGTAAGTGTGATAATTGCGTGAATTTTACCACGGTCGGTAACAAGTATTTTGCTTTACCTTAATTCTGTCCATTAAATAGATAAAAACTCAGTTAAAACTAACCTCTGATTTCCCAGTAGACTAACCCGCAAATGTTTCGTGTTTTAATCAACGTTACAGCTTGTCGCCTAAAGCTAAATATATCGATGTAAATTTGCAGAGACGATTACATTATATTTAAATATAATATAAAAAACCTAGCTGATTAACTTAACAAGAGTTTCGGACATTGATTTGCATCAAGTTGTTAAAGATCGAACCTCAATAATTTCTCTTAATATGGCGCTTACCAATGTGAAGTTACATTTCTAAACTATTTTTCATCGATAGAAACAGGCAGATATCTTCCACCAATGATAATATACATATAAAGAAAATAATATAATAATTATAAATAATTTGGCTATTCCTGGTTTAATTCCAAAAAATAGGACCATCCTAATTAATTGGCAACAATCTTAAGTTTAACAAACCGTTTAGTGACACGAAGACCAGCGCCACGGCTCGAACTGCTGGTAGTAGGTCTGTTGAGACGGAGACCGTCTAGGTAGGTATCTCCGCGGCGATTTCTGCCCACAAACTGTAGTCTGCAAACATTACTGTTTCCGGATTGAAGGGCGCTGTAGCTAGTGAAATTACTGGGGTAACGAGACTTAACAACTTGTCTCAAGGCGACGAGCACAATCTGATGTGTATATCATCCTACGCCACGTTGTTGTGGACAGGCGTATCACTTACCATTAAGGAACGACCTATTTATCTCGTCGCTTCTTTAAAAAAAAAAAGTCTTTATTGTCTTATTCTCCAGACTTTAACCACATCATAAAAATGGTAAATGTAGATAAAAAAACATTTTTCATAGCAGAGGATGAGATGAGATATATCACACGAACTCCAAACTAATATAGTTTATGTTAACGTATTTTGAAATTTATAAAATGAAATAAAAGATATTTTATGCTTGTTAAGTCACATTTAATGAATAAATCACACAGATATTTACGTACGTATAAACTTGAATTGACTAGATATTGATCAAATGCGTGATTCGCATCCAACTAGCTTATCATTAAAGATTATTATCAAATATTACACAAAACTTTAAATATATATTAATCTTATTTCAATGAACTGTTCAAAAATTACATGCAAAAGATTCATACTACAAACAATATGATGTATGAAATCAGAAATTTTCCAAACATTTAATTTATAAACGTATAATTTATTTTAAATTTAAATTTGTTTCATATAAACATTTTAATATTTATATATATCATAAATCTTATTAAGTCTTACAATAAGTATGCAAATCCAAAAAATAATCCATTAATTTATGATAGACATCATCCGATAGGAGAATCTGCTTTTTAGCCTTAGATTCGTATGAACGCGGTTTTACTTGTGGTGGTTTGATTGTGTGATAATTTCTAGATGAAACATCAGAGACAGCACTGTGTCCACCGTCGTATGGCCTAAAACAAAATGGCGTTTCACTTTGGCGGGGTACATGTCATTAAATCAAATTTGAGAGCCACTGACATTTAATTTTGGCGGGTAATAATCTACTCAATGTGTCAAACTTAATAAGCCAATATGGCGGAACTGTTTATTATTTTATATTATCGTTTTTTAACTTGCTTATTAGTTTCAGGTATTTTTTGTTTGTTGAGAATTGATACGTTGCGTTAGAAGTTTCGAGTGGAATAATCTACCGGCGGCCGAGGCCAGTCCACAGCAGGCCCGGGTCGTGGTGATTCGCCCCCGGATACACTCCGTCAGCATACCCGAACGATCTGCGGTTGTAAGATCTACGTACAACAGTAATTAATGTTATTGTAAAAAAATAATAACAACTATAATATAATAATACTTGTAAGGATGATAAATTATAGGCGATATTTAGTGAATGTTTTCCTGGTAAGGTTTTTTATAACAAGCTCAAAACGAGATAAAAATTGTATGATGTTAGACTTACACATATATATTAGTCTAACGTCATATTTATAATGATTTTTTGTACATGAATCTAAGCGATGAATTAATATAGTGATCGATTAAAGTATGATGATTGCAGACCTGATGTTGCCTGTAGGTCGTAAAGGGCGCAGCGCGTACAGCCTCCTCATGCCGCTGCCGCCACTGCTCATACCTGTAACAAGTTATTGTGAACATTACGCATCGGACAGAAATATCGCAGAATACCTTTTTTCTAGAAAGAAATATAAAAGACCACTGAAAAAACAATATTTTGAGATGTCAAAGAAAATTACTAGCTAATATTAGGCATTGAAAATGATTCTCATCAGCCGGAAGTTTTAAACAAAGTTTCAACTTAAAAAAATCATATAGAAGCCGTAAGCTTCAGACAAAATACTATCTTAAAAAAGGTTAAATAATGTTACAACGAGAAAAATAATTAAGAGTATATATCAGAAAATATAAACATCCCACTTAATATTCCCACTACTGGGAGTTTAGTCCCTCTATCACAAGGAAAGAATCAAAGCCATTTATCTACCACCCTGAAGAAATGCAGGTTGTTAGATATTACCTATCCACGAAAGCGAATGTTTTTAGGACTTGACACTCTTCTCCCGATGTTTTTCTCCACCAGAAAATCAGTGAGAATCGAACTCATGTTTCTTCGCGACGTGTAGTGCATGTGATCACAATACAAATAGAACTATAATGGAATGGAAGAAAACGGAACATGCTAATATGCATTAGTAGATCACATTCGGATAAAGGTACTGAGAATCCTTAATTCAAAAGGCTCTTATCTTAAATAGTTCTAAGTTTTCTTTAAAATATTTTTTTTTAATGTTATTATTACAATCAAAATATTTTTATGCTCTCAAGTTTCTCGAGCCATTTACAAGTTCAATCTTTATATTGCGTTCCTAACCTTGACCCAACCATGAACCCGACGTCTCATGACTGCAAATTAGCTCTAGTTAAGGCCAACACGCGAGCTGCAATAAAACGGAAGTGGGAAAACCGCATACCAAAATGCGCAGAGATAACTAATGAGACTATTATCAAAGTTTCCTTTAACGATCACGTACAGGAAACGTCGCAAGGACACCTCAACGCCTTTGACCTATTCTTAACAACTTCCAAGATATTGAGGTAATAGTTTCATAGATATTTTCTTAAAAATCTATAAATCGATGCACAAACAGTCTAGAGATATTTTACAGCTTGTGAACCCTCTAAATACCACAACTTCCTTTGTTTTTATGATGAAGTTTGCGCCGCAAGTTTTATCGGCAACTATTGCAGCTTCTTCGGACTCAGAGCTAAAATCCGCGAGCTAAAATAATAAATAAGAGAAGAAAATAAAATTAAACTTTAAACGAACGCAATAAAAACAATACAAAAACTAAACACAAATCACAAGAACACAAACATAAAACCTAAAACTAAAACACAAAAACTAAATATATACATATACGAGTATGTGGATAAAGTTGTATATAAAAGGGTGAGGAGAAAGGTGAGAGAATATTGGATGCGGAAGGGTTGAAGAGATGGATAGTGCTATAGGGAAGAGAACCACAACCTATAATATAAGCTGATGATATATTTACAACCATAAACTTTTTGTTGGAATGTATTGCAGTTGTATGTTTACATTTTCATTCAACAGAAGTACAAAAGTTTCAATGACTTCATTTACATTCGATTCATTGTCCTTTCTGCAGAAGTATAAATCATTTGCATACAAATGAAAAATTATCGAGGTGATGTTATCCCCAAGGATAAAGAGTTAGATGGGATCCTACTATAAAATTATTAGTTCTATCTAAACGAGCAACAGGCTAAATGTAAACACCGCATACGTTTATGTCACGTCTAATTTTATACTTCACGCCAAAAGACAGGAAGTATAAAATTATAAAATTGTTTTAAAGTTTCTCTTTATTGGTATCGATGATTATTTTTTTTAATTCAATGAAGCAACGAGACGAGCGGGACGTTCACCTGCTGGAAAATGATACGCCTGGCCATAACAGCGTGGTGCCAGCCAGGACGGTATACAATGCACCACGTTGCGCTCGTCGCCTGAGACAAGATGTTGAGTCTCGTTACCCCAATAACGCCCTTTAAAATGGAACACAGTAATGTTTGGCGGCAGAAATAGGCGCTGCGGTTGTACCCACCTAGACAGTCATGGAAACAGAGACCTATCACCAGTAAAGATTAACTCCAACTCCCTCTATTACAATCTCTTATGATGTTTAACGCTGCTATTGACCGACTTTGACAGCTAATTTGGTTCGAGGATCCCGAGAGCGAAGTTCAGTAACGCAAATCGTTTGAAATTACTCAAAAAAGAGAACCCAACATAAATTTAAAATCCATTACGTGATTCATAAAATATATTATTACTTACCAGTTGAGGGTGCTTGGAGGACATGGGGTGTATCTTGGAACAGCGTAGACCTCTGCTGAGGAGACAGCGAAGCCAGAGTATCAAGGTTGTCGCGCAAGGCGTCGAAGAATGAACCCACGTCGTTTAGAACACCTACGCAACGTGTGATTATATAGTATATAAATTATCATCACACTTTATTAATCCATTGCTGGACATTACAGTAGCATCGAAATAGTTACAGAAAAATCACTACGAAGATCAAAATACGAAAGGTTCGTCCAATTTAAAAAGAAAACCTTTAAGTAACAAAAAAGAGATTTTCTGATGATGACACTAGGGATTAAGTTGAGATAATATAAATTTGTCATGAAATGAACATCTTTATCAGATTGTAATCTATACTATCTAGATTAAATATGAAACCTTTATACTACAGGAGATAAAAGTCAACAGTGTATTGATGTGAAGCTCAATGGAAAAAGAGTTTCCAGAGTGTTTACTAAATTCACAATCAAACTTCGAAACACAAAGATATTGTACCAATTAATCATTACTCCGAAATTGTTTTGTATTAGTAAATATCATTATAACGATAATTAAAACTAGGCTAAAGACAAACACTAAAGCTTTAACAATTAAAACTATTCCTCTGGTTAATTGTAGACCTGACCCTAATCTGATCGTCTTCAATAATTTCCGTCTAAATAAAAATGCATATGAAGAAGAATTTTTCACCTTGGTTAACATATCGCAGCCGAGGTCGATTACAAAATAATTAGCAAAAAATAAATCTATAAACATCAACACAAACACTGAAACAAAGCACACTCACAACAAAACATAAAACATTACCTACTTATACTGTTAGCGTTACGCAATAAATAATAAAATATGTTGCATTTTTATCAGTATCATTACTTTTATTATTTATTAAGTTGGCAATATTTAAAATATGACAACACCGAAGGGACGCGCGAACAAGATGGCGTAGAGTTGTCATAGAGGCGTCGGAGAGTTAGCGAGACTAAAACGTGGATAGCTAGAATTAAATGTTGTCAAGAGTATTGCACATATTTCATTGTATATTGATTAAAAGTTGTAAGTAAAATCTCAACCATCCATTATTTGTAAAACTGGAGGATAAGATTACTATACATTAGAATAAAATAAGACAAATTCTGTTTTAGAACAATAATTCCATAATTTTCTGATCTTTACAAGGTATGTGCTTCTATGTCGGCGCTGAAGTATTTTATGAGCGGGCTTGTGCAACGTGACGTCGTTCGACTCTGTGGTTCAAACCAGATTGCTGTATTAATAGTGATACTAACGGGTTGAATCATCATTATCATCGGCCGATAGACGTCCACTGCTGGACATAGGCCTCCCCTAAACGTCTCCACATCGACCGGCCTCGCGTTGCTCGCATCCAGTGGGTTTCCGTGATTCTCACCAAATCGTCGATCCATCCTGTGAGAGGCTACCCAACACTACGTGCATTGACAGGTTGAATAAAACATTATAATAATTGTATTTGTTGTTCTTTTTGGTTGGTGTAGGGGAGAAACCAACCTCACCTGCTCGTTGTGCACCCTGCTAATCAATAAACGAGGCTCAGCTCACATCAACCTGCATTCGGCTAGCGTGGTAAGAAATAGCCGAAATCCACATATGAATCATTACCCGATTGATATGGGAATCTTTGGGGGAAGGCCTATCTCCAATAGGGGACGTTTATCGGCTGATGATGTTGTTTATTGTTGCACTTGTTTAGGTATATAAATAAAAAAAAATCTATCTAATTAAATGTTCGACTTCTACAGGGAGCATTACATGGCTGTGACTGTTAAAGTAACAAACCGATGTTAAGACAAACTAAATCAAACACAGGCCAAGCATTGGGTATTTTAGCTGTCAACTAAAACGTATCTTTAAGTCATACACACACTAAGTAGTGTAACTTCCGGCGGTAGCACATAAAAAAAAAAATCCGTTCACGCGGTTGCTTACCGACGCCGACATACGGCGTGACGGCCTTACCGAGCGCGGGCGTCGGCTGCCGTCTGCGGCGGCCGGCGTTCAAAGCATTCGCCACCGCCGACCGCTTCTCCGTGTCCATGCTGCAATCACATCACACCGTCAGTCTAACAAACTTTCATTGTTTCGCTGTCAATACAAGCCTTCAGTCAAACAGAAAGAACCTACCCAATGCCCCCGTTTACCTCATGATAAGTGATACGCCTGCCCATAACAACGTAGCGCTTATTAGAACAAACTGCATCATATTGCGGTCGTCGCCTGAAACGTAAGATGTTGAGTCTCCTTACCGCAGTAATTACTCTGGCCACAGCACCCTTCAAACTTGAACACAGTGATGTTCGCAAACTACTGTTTGTCGGCTACAACAGGAGTTCTGGTGGTAACTAGTCGATCTCCAGCAACAGAGACTTACCATCATCAAGATTAATGGTGTTTATCTAACGTCATCTTGAATACTTTACTTTCATTCAATGTAATGCATAAAACTGTTACAGATACATATAAAAGCTCACACATACTGCCTAACCTAATATTTATCAGGATAATGTCTCCTTGGTTAATCTCATTTTATCTTCGACGAAGCGATTAAAGGAGAAAGATGTTTACCGTATGGTCAGTGATACTCTTGCCAATAACAACGTGGCGTTAGTTAAGATGATAGACACTGCAGCATATTGCGATCGATACCTTTACACTTAAGATGTTGAGTCTCGTTACCCCAGAAATTACATTAGCTACAGCACCCTTCAAACCGGAAGACTGTAACCTACCTAGACGGCTCCGGCAACAGAGACTTAGCACCAGTATGTTTTAAACCAATTTGAAGAAGAGATCAGAATGATGACAGAATGACAATAACAAATATTATTATAGAATTAGTTCAGCCATTTTTCTTCTTAGAACTACTTCAAAATACACGAGGAGTTTAATTTATTCTCGTCTATGGTTATTCAATTTTACCTCATTTCTCCATTTTCGTAACTTGTCGATATTCCTTCGTCGTTGTCTTCGGTGACTTTAGGATCGGTTCCAACATCTAGCTCCGAATTGATATGTGGAGTGCGATCCCACGTGTTGTGGTATCCAATCCACGGCTTTTCGGTCAGCAGCTGGATCAAATCTAGATTGTGGACCTTGCTCTCATGATTCTGGGACTGGGCAAGGTTTACTGTGGGAATAAAGAAATCATATATATATCTCACAGGGGTATGAGAGGTCCCTCACAACATCTCAAGGGACCCAAGTCAATCTCACCTGTTCATGAACATTGTTAATCAACAAATCAGGATCTGGCTCCCAACAGTCCGCATTGGGCCAGCGCGGTAGGAAACAGCACAAACCCCCCTATATGAACCCTTACACACGAGATCTTTGGAAGAGGCCTATGTCTAGCAGTGGCCATCTATTGCCTGACGATGATGATGATGTATATATCTCTTTATTAAATAAATGAATATTTATCGATGATATTATATTGAATACTTTATTTTTGAAAAGGTAAGTTGACAGGGCTGTGTATGTTTATAACTATAATTAAAACAGTTGTATAATTTATTAAATAGTGATTGTTTACCCTTTGATCGCATAAGGGTAACCCCTTCCCTTGTTTTTGTAATAATACTTAAAAAAAAAAAACAGAATAAATAAAAATACAACAAAAGCGTATTTATGCGTATTTGCGCAGGGTGTACGGGACATCGAATAGGTAACGACCTTGCTCACAAATGCACCGGAACTCTTGCACAGTATTGTCTGCTGGATACAATGGACTGATCATTAATCTTCGAAGAAGCGACAGAATAAAACCTGAGAGAATTGTGTATTGCTTTCACACGTGTCGATTGTTCATTACGTCCATGGAAAGCGGAGTACTACAAAATCAAAAGTTTCTGATCTACACGGTATTTATTAAAAAATTACAACCTCACAACTTTCTATTTCATGCATAAATTAAATTTTATTGTTTTAAAAAAAAATTAACGGCTTCTATTTCAGACCCAAGATCCATATTAGTGGTACACAGGAACAAAAAAATATATACTAATCAATAAACAAAACAAATCTCACTCGGGCTAAGTAGCAACGTTCTACGACTGTTCATAAATATGGCTGTAGTACAACCTCATTGTCAATTCCTGAACTATCAAGTCACTACACCTGCTAAGCCTGGCTGATCTGAAAAGCGCGGGCCGTTGTACACTCAGTGATGATTTTATGCATACCCTTCACAAATTCCTAACAACTGTCTCAATCTTTTAATCGATGAACTGAGCAGGACCATATCATCTACATAACATAACATAGGTCATCAACATATCGTTCTCCTAGCCTAAGGCCAACAGGTGTCCCGCTCGGTTGAACGTTAAAAGTTAAACACTAACCCCTATAAACGGTACAGTGTGAATATGAATAAAATCAGACGTAGTCATATGCTTAAAGTTGAAACTTTAATATAATTGTCTATATAAATAGTACCAACTTCCTCTTGAAGTTTACGGCAAATTGAAAAAGACATTGATGATTTACATCACCAAAATTTGAGTGTCGTTCACATGGCACCTATTGTGATAGTATGAACTAATACCATGTGATGAATATGGTGTTATTTTTCCAACAACAAACAAATCGTACAACATTGTTACAAAAATAATTTTCATCGAATATAATTGAACAAAAAAAAAAATTCCAGAAAAACATTCAAGAACGACGTATCGTGAGTAGAGTATTCCACCGCACTGGTGGTAGGTCTCTTTAGCTGGATACCGTCTAGGTACCTGCCATAGCACCCCTCCAACGGGTTCTCGCCTTGTCGTGGCGGAGAGGCTTATTAACCGTGATGCGGAACACGGTGAAGCTAAGTGGAACCCACTCGGCCGGCCCGCGGCGAAGGGCTGGTCGAAGCGGCCGCTCCAGGTTCGAGCATCGGTTGGGATAACTGGAGCTCACCGGAGCGGCCGGGGGCCGCAGGGGCGGCTGTGTGCTGCCCTAGCAGCTGGCTGCAGGGGCTGTTTTATACCGCCCCTCGCAGCCGAGGTGGGGTCGCGGAGGGAGTACCCTCTGCGGCCAACCGGTGTCGCACCGGCGCTGCGGCGGCGGTGGGGCCGCAGGGGAAAGAAGTACCGGTATTGAGATGCGCCGTTCTCCCTATCCTACGCGGCCGTTGACAGGTAGCGGCGGGTATAACATCTCTCCGCCGCCGGGGCCGGGAGAGGTTTTCTTCAGTGGCTCCCATGGCCTCTGGGCGACAGATTCGGGGGAACCGGTCACCCGCACACGCATGAGGTCGAGGAGGGGGCGCGCTGCATGTTCCGGCGCGCCCTGGAAAAGGAGGGTTCATCCCTCCCTCCCGAGGTGGGGCTGCGCAAGCGGCCAGCGCCGGCAGGGTCGCGGTTGAGTGCATGCGTTCCCGTGACCCTGCCATCATGGCGACGAGGTGGAACATCGTGGGGGTTTTAGTCGGTGCAAGTCCGATATAACCCGTCCTCGCCCCCGCAAGGACGGGTATGTGTAGGCATTTCCCCCACGTAAAACAAAAAAAAAAAACCTGCTATAGCACCTATAAACAATACTGTGTTCCAATTTGAAAGGTACTGTAGCTAGTAAAATAACGTAAGGTAACGAGACAACATCTTATGTCTCAGGCTACGAGCGCATTCTAGTGTATATATATCCACGTTGTTATAGACAGGCGTATCACTCACCATCAGGTGAACGCCCCGCTCGTCTCGTCCCGTAATTGAATAAAGAAAAGGATTTTTACATCACAAACAGGCGCACTAATTTTATTAACAGAATATATATCCGCCGAAAGTAAAACAAACATAATTGTTTCAAAGAAAACAATTTGTTTTTATATGAAACTAAGTAATTACATAGTTATATGCAAATTAAATGTCTAAACCTAATCTAAAAGCAACAGGAGCTGAACAAACGCTGCTGCTAATGGTCAGAGAAAATAATGTTGCTTTAATTAAACCATTCCAGAGGATCCCAGCGACACGAAAAGGGATAAAGAAAATATTTCGATCAAGCGTATCACTTACCATCAAGTGAAGGTCCTGCCGTCTCGCTTCGTAGTATAAAAAAAAAATTACAAACAGTTTCTGAGGAGGACAAATAAATTTTACGGAAATCGTTAACTGCCCAAAAATTCGCAGTAAGGTTTCGAACAAAAATCATTACGAAGTAACTATACTAAAATATTTTTTAGTAGTTATAATTATAAAAAAAAATCCCACTTTTGCTGGTGTTCAGTATAATCAATTTGCTAACCACTATTTTTAACTTGAACTGTAAAAAGTTTATATTTTAAAGTTAAATGTAATCAGGAGGTTTATCGTTAAAGTAGCAAACGTTTCATCGTTAATAAGTAAATTCATTATACTGAACACTAGCAAAAGTAATATTTTTTTTATTTATTCTACGAAGCTACGAGATAAGCGGGATGTTCACCTGATGGTAAATGAATCTCCTGCCCATAACAACGTGGCGCTAGTTGGGATGATACACACTGCATCACAATGCGTTTGTCGCTTTAAGACAGACGAAAGATTAGTATAGTTGCTAGTGATGAGCAAAGCAAGAACAAGACCAAGACTTAGACAATCTTGGTATTGATCTTGCATGTTCAGTCTTATAATTTATATCTTATCTTTTTCTTTATCTTAAGTTATGATAAATATTTTAATTAATTTCAAGAGGGTTTTAATTGTTTCGTTTAGTCTTCAACATTTGGTCTTGGTCGTATTCATTCGGTCTTTTAATTCTGCTCATCACTATTCACCTACCATCGGATCAACGTTCCGCTTATCTCGTCGCTTCTTGGAATAAAAAACAAATACCATACAAAAAAAATACGTAAATTAAGATAAATGAAGAATCCCTCCAGTTTTTGTAAAACAATATGGTGTATATTCCCGGGGCTTATTATGCGAAGTTTTCTCTGGATCGGCGGATGGATCAGCCGAACCCGCCCTTTGTAACCTGGCCGGCGTATCTCATATCAAACGGCGATATATTCAACGGAATTGACGCCTCATTCGTAAACGCAAATTATTGACGACCGACCTACATACGAACTGTTGGTTTAGGCTCGCATCTCGATAGTTCAACGCGTCTATTTAAACTTACGCGGTCACTTTAAAGTTATCGGTGTTTGTGGTCCGCCAGATTTTCGTATATACCATCAAATAATTATTAAACCTGTGAGATCTTATAGCCGAACTTTGCTCAAGTCTATGATTCTTAAGTAATAATTTTATTATCAGCAACCATCGGTAAAGCTATACAAATTATATATTTATTCATAATATACTATCTGTTGCTGGTCGCGATACAAAATTAGTCTTGAAATATTCCTTGAGAGCAACCGCAACCGCATATGACTTTCTATAGCAACCGTTACTATAGCAACCACATAAATAATACCTAATGAAAACATTTATAAAAGTTAACTAGAAATAAAATGATAAAGGATCTATGAAATTCAAAATTAAATAGCCTATAACCATCTACAAATTATTCCGCGACGAATGCTCAGGTTCCCATATCGATACAGTCACTAGTTTTCACGTGATCGGTGAACAAAGAAAACCCAAACCATAAAATATTATATATATATTTTTCACTAACATACGATACGATATCTTTTTTATCAATAAATTTATCTATTAGCAGTTGAGCTTTGAATTTTGCCTCAACAGTACTTTTCACTACTGAATATCTCATTAATTTCTCATTTACAATCCTTAAAGGTATCAAAGGAAAGGTATCTGACACCACCAACCTTCAACTATTTTTGTTTCTATTAAAAATTCTTCGTATCAAATACCCACTCGCTGTTTCTATATGAGATATACTTCGTTATAAAGTAGATGTATTCATTAATTCATCATTACCAGCCGATAGTCGTCCACTGCTGGACATAGGCCTCCCGCAAAATTTCCTACATCAATCGGTATTCATGTGGGAGGGATTTGCGCCATTTCCCACCACGCTGGCCCAATTTGGGTTGGTGTTTGCCAGAGCCTCGTTTATTGGCTAGTAGGGTTGCTCCACGAGCAAGTTGGCTTGGATCCCGTGAGTTGTGCTGGAACCTTTACACCACTCCATTAATACGCATATTAGAATAATTAAGGAGTTTAAATATTTATATATTGGGGGTGTTGTTTTGAATTTTTTTATTGTTAACTATAAACCAAAGGGTTGAGCTTAGTATCCTTTTAAAGAAAATAAACCTATTCAGAAATGATATAATCATAATCATTATGTTAATATATTATATATTTATATATATTTCAGTTGAAGTTTTGTTTCTAACAATTATTTGTTGTTTGATATTTTTTTATATAACAATATAATAGAAAATTAATCGTTAAGACACGAACTTCTCAAGTAACAATAGTTCAAGGAATTTCGCAGCCGAGATTTCTGTGTTAAACTATTTACCCTGTAAGTTTAGGGATGACATTTTAATTTATAACGGGGTCACTATATAAAATGTCAACCCAGTATTTAATGTTAAGATTATTTGAAATCGCGTCACGAAGAGGCTACTGGTGAAAGAAAACATTGTGAGGAACAGTGACAAGTTTGAACAGCTTCCTTAAAGATGTGACAGTTTTTTTTACTCTATGTTATGAAGGGCAGTTAGAGTTATGTGGAGATTTTTACTTACTAAAACCCCTTCAGTAGTCAACTTCGGCGTTTGGAGAGGTCACGGGATCTCCGTTCGGAACACAACCGTCTAACACTATGCTAGGATAGCCCGTCCCGGGCTCTGTTTTATGCAGACCCTACCAGCCTCGCGAGTACTCCAATGATCGGAGACCACATTCAGCCATTGTCCTCCTTAGGGTCGTTTAGAAAACGATCGGAAGCCCATGCTGACCTCCAATGACCGCAAAGACCGCATTATGGTAGGATACCACCGCTGACCGTTAGTTGTGCCGCCGCGCGTTAACGCCACGACAGCTTCGTCTCCGAGCGGCATCTATCCTCTCTTTCGATCCCGCTCAGCAGCCTCATTTTTTACTATAACAGTTTCATAAAAGAAGGCTACGGCTCTCCATGCAATATCTCCTCCCAGCACCACCGACACGATTGCCGGCAAGTAGAAAACATGTGACACACCAACTCTTACTTGGCCAGCGTGATGGATTTTGTTTAGCGTGACTTTAATTTTCTCCTTACAAGAACAGATCTGTTCCAAGAACTGGGAACGATAGAATAGTTATTGACCTTTTATTTTTGTTAATAAATATTTACTGGCGCTTTGTAACAGTCCTGATCGAAAACGATATTTTACGATGTTATTCCGATGATTGCAAGATATTGTAAAACAACTCACAACCAAAAAAAAGTATGTATTTTCACGTTTTATAGAGAATACTTAAAAATACTTTCGCCCTAATATTAATATTGAATTTAACAAATAGCATATAACATAAACCTCGTGCTGTTAGTTATACTTTGCAATAATTTGAGCACAAGTATCTTTATCAAAAGACATGTTTAATCGCGAAAATAAATATTTAAACCAAATATTAGTTATAACATACAGACGACGATATTTTTTTGTAAAAATATCAAAGGTGTAGTAGTTTTTATATTTATTTTTTTAAGACTAAACCATAAATATAGAACTGTAGTAGCATCAACAGTCCTTAGATATTATCGTTACTTCACGATCGACGTTAACATTATTATTGAATAACTGTACAGCCTTCGATCTTCTTCCATAGTTAGGCTCGATATGAAACAAAACATTACACATATTGTTTATAGGATATTTCATAATAAATAACTCAAGTAAAAGTGATTTTAAAAGGGCTTAAGTTAGAAGCGTACTATCGAGTGTTTATTAAAACTTTGCTAATGGCTTGCGGCGATATGGCAAGGTGTGCCCGTATTCCACCTTCCAAGTTATCGCGGGCATGGTTTCAGGAATTATTTCACAGGTACAAGTACATTGTATAGAATTTTTAATACTTGAGTGTCTCAAAGCGAAAATATATAATATCAATGTGGTTAGGTAGAAATTTTATCATACTATTGTGCTCATCGCCTCTAGAGATAAAGTGTTAAATTTCGTTACTCCAGTATTTTCAGTAGTAATATCGACCTTCAAGCTGGACCACAATAATGTTTGCACACTAATATTTACAAAGGTAGACTATTTAGTAACATCTAGACATACTCTGTTCAATCAGTTGAAAAGGTTATCCAAAGACCGGATTACTTATCCCAATCTGACACCTAACTTTCAGTTTGTGAAGGCACCCATTGCCAACAGAAATTACCATCACAATAATATGATAACATGAAGTGAAACAGATTTAAAAATATTGAATTAAACTTTTCATTATACACCACAATTTTATATTTATGTTGTATGTATTATCGTATATACCGTAAGCAATCGTCAGCTCAGAAACCTGTGGAAGTTGTTAACTAAATTCTTAGAGCATTAAAGTCGCCCCATCACGACCTGGTAGCTTCACTAGTTTCAACTAACTAAGCACTCTAACTATTTCAATACAAAGTAGCACAAGTGAAGCCAAAGGTATGTGATGTAAGCGATACATTGCTTCAAACGATGTAGCTAATCAAACATTTTTTTTAATGTAAGAAAGCAACTTAGTCAAGATGAACGCCTCTCAAGTTATTGTTTGATCTATTCTTAAAGTTTTCCTTTTATGAAACACAGTATAAAAAAATTTTAAAAGAGTCTTCTTTTGGAGTATTTTTGAATAATTTCTTAATAAACAAAACCGTCTAAAACTGCCAAGATATTTATAGTATACATACCTTAAACATTATAATTTCAGCCTGTTATCGTCCAATGTTGAACATTAGCCTACGCAATCGATATGCAACCGGTCTACCTGCATCATTTCGATCTTCACCAGGTTGATCTGACAGGACGTCCCACGCAACCACATAGATATAAATTAGAAATAAAATATATGATGGTAAAGGCCCTGATCCACAACACGCAGAGGGAATTATCAAAAAAGAAAAAGATAAAGAAAAGAAACAACACGTAGATACAGCCATACAACATTCTTTTATAAATTCGTGTTTAACTTATTTTAATTTTTATTAAAAGTACGTAAAATAATATAAATTTCCTTTTTTAACAGCATTTGAAGATTGCTGTTAACCAATATTTATTTATTTATTCCAAATTAATACATGGTGACACTTATCAGTAAAAAAAAAATTCCGTCAGTACGCTTGACAGATTTCATTAAACATGAGATTAAAATTTCTAACGAAATAGAGGACTTTCGTTTGAATCTTTTGTTCATTTATGTGATAAAATTAAAAAAAAAAACTTGGCGCGTAATTAAATTCCTAGATAAAAAGTAATTTTAAGAGTATCCAATGGCTGTGTTAGTTGAATGTAAGTTTTATTTTATAGTATACGTATAAGTTTCATTTAAAATATTCCTTTCTAAAAGTCTTTATTATTGTATTTAATTAGTTGTTCCCCGCCCGTTTTGCCGGCCGTAATATAAAATTAGACCGCAAATCACTTGCTATATATAGCAACCGTTACTGTGGCAACCGCATAAATAAAACCAAATTTAAATGTTTATAAAAGTTACAAATAAAACGATGGAAGATGTATTAAATAATAAAAATAAATAGCCTATAACCTTTTACAAAGCATTCCGCGTGGGATGCTCATGTTATCGTGTCGATACATTCACTAGATTTCACGTGATTGGCGAACAAAAAAAACCATTACCTGCAGCTTCCAGTTCTGCCGCCAAACAGTAATGTACAAACATTACTGTGTTCCGGATTGAAGAGAGTTGTAGCTAGTGAAATTAGTGGGGTAATGACACAACATCCTATGTCTCATGCGACGAGCGCTATGTGGTGCAGTCTATAACATCTAACGCCACGTTGTTATAGGCGGGTGTGTCACTTACCATCAGGTGAATATCCCGCTCGTCGTCATTATCGCTTAATTAAATAAAAAGAAAAAATAGTATGTACCTCATTAAAGTTGAATTTTATATAAAATTTTTAGAAAATGTAAAAAAAAAACAATAACGGTTACTTAACTAGACATACTGTTATCATGTTTATTATCATCATCATCTGCCGATAAACGTCCACCGCTGAACATAGGCCTCCCCAAAGACTCCTACATAGATTGGTTAGGGATTCACATGGTGGTATTTGGGCTATTTCCCACCGCGCTTGCGCAATGTGGGTTGTTGGGAGCCAGAGCCTCGTTTGTTGATTAGCAGGGTGCACCACGAACAGGTCAGGTTGGCTTGGATCCCATGATTTGTTAACCCTCAGACCTCGTTTATTTTTATAAAAGTTAATAATTAATAAATGTTTATACTTTAAAATATAAATTAAAAATAAATATTGTTTAGAATTAAACATTAAATGTGACACTTTCATTTCAATGGCTGTATGTCTTCGGACATTTGCCGCATTATTTAGACGAGTTCATTAATATTAAGCCGTTTGCAGAATAAGTAATTAAAAAGAATTAATTTTTGTCTACACAGACACTTTTTTATTAACTTTTTTTTTATACAATTAAGCGATAAGACGAGCGGAACGTTAACCTGGTGTTAAGTGAAGCTAACTAACGCCTATAACAAAATGGAGCTAGTTAGGATGACATATCATATAGTGCTCGTCGCCTGATACATAAGATGTTGTGTATCGTTACGCCAGTATAATTACTTAGAGGAGGGTGCTATAGCTAGTGTAATCGCTAGCTATAGCACCCTCCAAACCGGAACACAGTAATTTTTGCTCAGTACTGTATGTCGGCAGTAATAAGCGCTGCGGTGGTACCTAGAGGGTTTTAACAGCATTGCATTACCGCGTTAGTATTTCGCATATTTCTTTGTTTTTCATCATCATCATCAGCCGATAGACGTCCATTACTGGACATAGGTCACCCCAAAGTCTCCACATCGTACGAGTAGGGCCCAATGAGGGTTGATGGGAGCCAAAGCCTCGTTTGTTGATTAGCAGGGTACACCACCAGCAGGTGAGGTTGGCTTGAGTGCTGTTGTACAATTAAACTAATATATTTATTATTAATATTGATGATTTATAAATATTCGGTTTTTTTTCTTAACAGGCTTACATGTTAATGGAAGCTGTTATTGGAATACAATGGTATCCTCACCATGTTTTCCTTCACCGGAAATTCAAACTCAGAGACATATAAAACAGTCTTATACTAAACTAGTTTTATGACATTTAGTGACGAGATGAACATGGCGTTAATCATGAAATTATTACCACATTGCGCTCTTTAAGCACATTTGCGGCAACACCCTTCTAACCGGATCAAAGTAATGTTTGCACACTACCGCTTGACGGCAGCAGTAAGCGCTGGGGTTGTATTTGCTTAGACGACATTTAGCACTTCAATTGCTTAAGTTGTAGAAGCACCGTTACCCTAGAGATAGGTTTTACTCGGCCGAACCTAATTTGTAGTGCTAATTAGTTCTAAAATATATCTGGGAATTAATATATACTACTGAACAAACATATTCTTATTACACTATGTTACGATACGCTGAACTAACTTTAGGTAAAAGAAAGAACTTTAACTAGATTTAAACCTAATTTCTATAGGTAAAACAAGAAGGTTTCTAGTGTTATCACAGCTTACTGTATCTACCGTAACACAGTAGTGCGAAAGAGCAATGCCGTGTAGTGTAAAAATCCTAATTTGTATCACAGTTATTACGAGCGAACTTATCATTGATAAGTACTCAAACAATGATTAAAAAAAAACATACAGGATATCCGCTTTATACCTTATAAGGAACAAATATACAAGCATTTTTTACTACTGAGAATTTTTTTTTTTGCTGAGAAAAAACCTAGTAAAGATTTTATTTCTTTATATGATTTGCTATTCATCATCATCCCACAGACGTCCACTGGTGGACATTGGACTGATTTGTTATTATTAAAACATAATAACGTGTTAATACTAATGATCCATCAAAGCTACAAATCTCTTCTATCCTTTGGGTTTGGGACAAAATCTTTTAAAAAGATACCCTGCTGTTGGGGGGAAGATATGGGTATGTGGGATTTTTACCCACTAATACCCTCTCGGTGGTCATACTCAATGCGTTGCGGGAGGCCCTGGGACCTCCTACAATACACGCCGGTGCACATATCAGGGCAGGCTGTAGCTCTCCTCAGCACCTTCGCTTTGATACGACAAACACTAGACCTCGTGCTTGTCGTTCATCTCGGGCTCGCTTAGTGAACAATGCCCACCTTCATAGCCCACGCGAAACCCTTTTAGTCGCCTCCAACGACAGGCAGGGTTTACCTTAGTCCTATTCTTAACAGCCCGAGACTGCGAGGCTCTCACTTTATTCATTCTAGTACTAAAGTATTCCACGCTTACTTCATCCACTTGTAGCATATGTTTTAATAAGTCATTATAGTAATTAATAATGTAAGTTAACAATGGCGCCCGAACTGTTGTAATGAATTAATTAAATAACAAACGTTTAAATAAACGCCTGTATATTTTAATAAACGTTACAAATTAACGCTAAAACCTGGCCAACGTTAGAGGCTGTTATTATTTTTTTTAAGGAAGGGTGGGCAAACGGATGAACAGTTATCCTGATGGAAAATGATCACTGACGCCCATGGACCGTCGCAACACCAGGGGGTCGCGTTGCCGCCCTTTTATATAAACATTATAACCATCCATTTTGAAATCTTTAATTACATAATAAATTAAAAAAAAAATTACTGCAGCTACGGTCACGGAAGGATCGCGACAAACTTTAACTATACTTTTATACTGGGAGTAAATAGGAAACGATAGTAAAATGACAGATTAAATATTTTTTTTTTATTCAATTAAGAGGAGACGATCGGAACGTTCACCTGATGGTAAGTGATACGCCCGCCCATAACAACGTGGCGTTAGTTAGGATGATATATACTGCACCACATCACGCTCGTCGCGTGAGATATAAGATGTTGAGTATCGTCACCTCAGTAATTTCACTAGCTACAGCACCCTTCGAACCGGAATACAGTAATTTTACCTACCTAGAAGGTCTCCGCCAACGGAGACCTACCACCTTAAAAAATCTAAAATCTTAGATTTAAATTTTTTAAAAAAAAAAAACTATTTCCCAATGTTTAAAACTATTAACGTATATAAAAAAATTCTAGCTAAAATAGTGTAAAAATCCTAAGTTTAACCTTAATATAGTTTAAAACCTTTTAAACTTGTCTCTTTTTATCTATCAAATTAAGTGCAAAGTAATATTAAGCAGTTATGGTATGCAGAAATGATTGATGACTGATCTATGATCTTGGAGATCGCAGCTTATTTCTCTATCTATATAGAGATTTCCATCAATCAACATCCAATGATTAAGATGATGTGTTAAAGTAATTTTTAAAGACAATCTAAGTTGATACCAAGTTATTATAAAGTTAAATCCTTAATGTAAAATTACTTAAAAAGTTTTTATAATCTGTAGTGATGACTGCAGTGGTATGGACAAAATAAGATAAATATGTTAAAGCTCGTAAAGAACTTACCGAGGAGCAGGATGACCAGGGCTGTTCCCCGCTTCATTTTCGTAGTGAAAGTGCCGCGCGCCGCACGCGGTCCCGCCTTTTAGCTGGGGGATGGAGAGGGACGCGAGACGGAACTAAAACAAACCGGCTTCGTTATACGCAACTTTCAACCCCTACATTTACCCAATTTTTTAATGCACGATAATTTCTGCAATAATTGACAGTTACGAAATTGTAACTTCGCTCCGACGGAGTTAAGTGACCATAAAGTGCTGCTAACTTGTTGAACTTCGCTAAACTTCTAAACGGTTAAGAAACTCCTATCTCGGTCATGTACTCCGTCATCGGCAATTTGATCTTCTGCAGCTGATTATGATGGGTAAAGTTTCTGGAAAACGAAGGGTAGGAAGAAGGAAAAAATCATGGTCGTGTAATATCAGGGAATGACATATCTGAGGAGTCCGAATTGTTCTGCCACATCAGAAACAGAAAGGACTGTACCACGCTGATCGCCAACCTTCACTAGTTGGAGAGGCGCTTTAAGAAGAAGAAACTTTTTACGAATGTTTAAAATACTGTTTTTTTTTTGTGATGAAACGAAATATTACTTGATAATAACTGCTGGTACTAAGGAGTGTAAAGGGTCCCGCACAACAACTCGCAGGATCCAATCCAACCTCACCTGTTCGTGGTGCACCCTGCTAATCAACAGACGAGGCTCTGGCTCCCCCCAACCCTCATTGGGCCTGCGTGGTGGGCAATGGTCCTAATCCCCTCATATGAACCCCTACAAACTACAGCCTCTGGTGCCTAGCAGGTCGCGAGAAGCCGCTGGATACGGACTGCGCAGGACCGATCGATGTAGGGATCTTTGGGGGAAGCCTATGTCCAGCTGTGGAATTCTATGGGCTAATGATGATGATGATGTGAACTACTGGATAGGATATTTCGGCACATGCCAAATAGTTTCATATGTAGCAAATGTAGCCAAAGTGCAGAGACTGTTTTATAGTAGATTTTTTTTTGTACAATTAAGTGATGAGACGAGCGGTACGATCACCTGATGGTAAGTTATACGCCCGCCCATAATAATGTGACGCTAGAGAGAATGCTATATACTGCGCCACATTGCGCTCGTCTCCTGAAACATAAGATGTTGAATATCGATACCCCAATAATTACACTAACTACAACGCTCTTCAAACCAGAACAATAACGTTTACACACTAGTTTGGCGGCTGAAGTAGACATTACGGTGGCGGTAACTAGACGGTCTCCGACAACAGAGACTTTCTTCTTATCAGCCGGATAACGCCTACAGCTGGGCATAGGTCTACCTCAAGGATCTTTATTGAGAGGGAATTGGGCCTTAGTCCCACCAAGCTGGCCTGTTGCGGGTTGGTGCGTGGTCAGAGTCTCGTCTGTTATTTACCAGGTTGCAGGGCGGAACCATTTACACCGCCAACAGAGACCTACCAACATTGAAATTGAAGGAGGAGAGGAACCCTTGTGTTGTAAGGTTGACCGTTGTGGAGGATAAAAAATGTAATTAAAATTGATACGTAGCCGTTAACATTACGTTTTACACACGCAGCATCACAGTAGCAAACAAAAACCATCCTCCACTATTTATGAGTGATAACACTTATTAATGCAAAGTGAAATATTGCCGTTTGCGGGAAAACGGGGTTTTAATTTAAAATTCCGCCCTCGTTATCTTCAATACGACGCCATTACGTGCACCGATATAAATGGCCATTGGTTTAATTTTTTAATTATTCCTTGCTACAGGGATTTTATTGTCGATAAGCTTAAAGGTACCAGCTCGTGGTTGTGACGTCATCGACATCCGGTATCTATTACTACATCAATTTAATTATATTTATTCTGCAGAAGTACTGAGGAATGATTGAGGGACTTGATATGATGATGAAGATGAAATGACTTAGGGGTGTAAGGGGCCCCGCACAACAACTCACAAGACCCAAGCCATTCTCAGCTGATTGTGGTGCACCTTGCTAATCAACAAACGAGGCTCTGGCTCCCACCAATCAGCATTGGCCCAGCGTAGCGAAAAATGGCCCAGGTCCCTGCATATGAACCCCTACATACCACAGCCCTTGTGCCCAGCGGTATCGGAAGCCATGCTGACTGTGTGAAGGTCGCGGGAGTCACTGAGTTCGACCACCGAGGGCATTTTAGTAAAAAAAAATCTCCATATAACCAAGCTGTTTTCCCTAAAATACGAAATATGTTTTCGATCAAAACAATAAAAAAGAGAAGGGGGGGCTGTACAGAAATTACAAAGGTACACTTACAACTAACATCCCAAAGCGACTTCAAGGTTACAGTGTGGTGCACTGTAAACAATCTGTGTTCACAATGCTATGGATGATGACAGGTGTGACACCATCAGTGAGGTTCACCTCGTCTTTCGCTTGTAATAACATAAGTGAAAGACACGTTACATTAATCCTGAACTTACAACACCACTTCGACCTGCAACGAAGTAAATTTCACATCCCCTCTTCT
Source organism: Ornithoptera alexandrae (assembly GCA_029030555.1). NCBI lineage: Eukaryota > Metazoa > Arthropoda > Insecta > Lepidoptera > Papilionidae > Ornithoptera > Ornithoptera alexandrae. The sequence goes on along the minus strand of JARDVY010000007.1, from coordinate 1,479,386 downwards.
TATTTTACAATATAACATGAGAATTAGAGACACAATTATCTGACTACAGTCAAAACTCATACTTGGTTACAGTCTGTAATTGTTTTTAACTAAATCGAAATATCTAAATTCAGTCTTTTGTCTTCTGTTACTAGATCACAACAGAAGAGAACTTAACTTTAATTATGCTTAACCGTAAAGCGAAGTGAACCGCGGTGTAACGGGTTCCGCCCAACATCTTACAAACCCCAAGTCCACTTGACCTGCACGCGGTGCACCCTGATGAATAACAGATAAGGCTGACCACCAACAAACCTGTACTGGGCCAGCTGTTGGCTTAAGGCCTTATTCCTCACAATGAACTCCAACATGTGGAGATCTTTGAGGGAGGCCTATGTCCAACAGTGGACGTCTGATGATGATGATGTTAACTCAATGTAAATAAGCTTCTTTAATCATTATCTTAACATACTTTATAACTAAATGTATCCCACCAACACGCATTGGGTCAGCGTGGTGGGAAACGGCCCGAAACCCTATCCGATCGATGTATGAATCTTTGGGGGAAGCCTATGTTCAACAGTGGACGTCGTTCAGCTGATGATGATGAACTAAATGTGAAAACTTATTTTAGTTTTTAATAACCTAATATCTTTATTTTAATATAACTAGTCTGGCCATAAATACTGTTACATAAAAACATTTCTTCTTTTCAACTTTTTAATTATTTTGAACTTGGAACACGTGATATTTTAAAAACTTATTTGTATTTTGCGCCATTTCACATATTTTTTTGTGTTCATTATCAAATTACAACATGGAATAGGGTGGGGGTGTTAAAGTAAATAGGATTGCAGTGATCGCCTTGCACAATGTGGGTACGGAGCCGGTCCGCTCGCTCATATTGCAGACACTTCAAAAGCTTGCTATCAGCCGTGTGTTCGTGTAACGCGCTATCAATAGATACAACAACACTTCTTTTGTTGAACACCAGAAAAGGTCGGTGCGGCCGCGTGCTGTTAGCTGTTAGAACTACAAAAGTTGTTAATGCTGTTAAAGCAAAAATTCATCGAAACCCCATTAGGAAGCAACAAACTTTTTCGCAAGAAATGAAGATTCCCGCTAGGACACTATCGCGTATTATAAAACAAGACCTGAAGCTCGGTGCTTAGCGTCGATATACAGGACATGCCCTAAATCAATCTTTACTATTAATTAAAAAAAAATATTAATTAAGGAGAGTGGATCGATCAAAACGCTTTCTATCGCGATACAACAGGCAGATGAAAGGCACAGAAATATTCTCTTTACTGATGGAAACATTTTCACGATTAAAGAACACTGCAATAAGCAAAATGATAAAGTGTACGCTCACAGCTCTAAAGAATCTGCTCAAGTGGTGGTGGTCGGAAAGGTACAACGTGGTCATTATCCTGCATCAGTGATGATTTGGTGGGGCGTGTCTTATGAAGGAGTAAGAAAACTATAATTTTGTGAAAAAGGAGAGAATACTTCAGCAAAAGTGTATCAAGATACAGTCTTGGATCATGTTGTGAAACCTTTCAGCAATACACTTTTTAAAAATATACCGTGGAGTTTCCAGCAGGACTCTGCACCTGGCACACTGGTCACAAGGTACGAACTACCCAAGCCCGGCTAGAAACCAACGTTCCGTACTTTATAAGAGCTGAAGACTGGCCCTCATCTAGCCCAGATTTTAACGCTTTAGACTTCAAATTATGATCAGTTTTAGAGCACATGGCCTGCTGCTGCTCTAAACGACACGGCGACATTGAGTCTCTTAAAAAAACACTATAGCAAGCAGCAAGCAGTGGCGGTGGTGAAAATTTCCCTTGGAGACAGTGCGGAAATCCGTAGATTCGTGACACGTGGTCAAAGGGATTAAAGGCCTGTATAAAGGCCATTGCGAATCGAAAATGGTTTTTTTATTGTTTGCTGAGACTAATAAATATGTAGGTAGTAGGTATACATTTCAATAATATTACGTTACTTCATTAAAAACAATGCATTTTCATTTGTAACAGAACTTATGGCCGGACTAGGTAATATAAAGCTTAGCTATCTGAATCTGACGACTAAACATCGGTTTGAAGAAGTCACCTCGCGATGATGATAATACCCGCTGTAAGTTTTCTTGTAAGTAAAATTAATAACTATATTACTACTGATTGTAATATATTACAACTGGAATAAAAAAAATATTAAACCTGAGCTAAATTCACAATTCTACGTCATCTCCTTGTATTTGAGACCTCTAAGGCTGAGGATTAGAGGAGATTCAAATCGTTGGTGTTTAAATTTGATCTGTTCATTTGAATAAGAATTAAAATGGATTATTTTGAGACATTCAACATCATTTAATACTACAACGTTACAAATAGCATTTGTTTAATTTATAACGAGGCCACGGACGCGAAGCAGGATCTCGTGCAAGCGACCGGAAGTGGATGGAAGCGAAAACTTCAGCGTTCCTGTAAAGACGACTAAGAATTGTATAATTATAGGAAAACGTTAATAAATAAGGTTATCAATATTCTGCGCTGGCCAAGTATAGCGAGCGGAGCTATACTTCTTTTTGGGAAGACTTATTGCCCAGCAGTGGTCACTAATAAACTGAATTGCTATATAATATACTGGTTGTATATCTACTTCGCTGGAGGTACCACCGCAGCTAGTATTTCGGCCGCGAAATAGTACTGTGCTAACATTACAGTGTTTCGGTTTGAAGGGCATTGTTACTAGTGAAGTTAAGGGGGTTACGAGACTTAAAATCTTATAAATCAAGGCGACGAGCAAAATGTGGTGCAGTGTGTACCATCCTAACAAGATGAACGTAACGCTGTTCTCGTTTCTTCAAAAAAAAAGCCACTTCATTTTTGTGAGCTGATGTATAATATACTATATATTTGTTATACAATTAAGCAACAAGATGAGCTAGACGTTCACCTGATGGTAAGTGCGCCTGGTAATAACAGCATGGTGAAAGTTAAGATTGTTACACTACCATTACACTTGTTACAACGCCCTTCAATTCGGATCACAGTAGTTTGCACAGTACTACCTAAGGGGTCTCCGGTAACAGAAAGTTTCGACCAGTAGAAAAAAAACAACTATTAAATACACATCTTACTTCACTTGTGAGTCTGTTGTATATAAAAAGAATCTTTTGTATTTTAATATGTTTTTGATTGTCTAGATCACCCAAGACATCATCTAGGTAAACTATCTATACGGCAGAATGCACCGACTTCCTGTTGAGCCCTCTCTTTGACTTCATCGCATGACCAATGCTTCTCATGAATGAAATATTTTTATAACGACATTGAAATTCAGTTTTCATCCTCTCCCATTCTCAAATGATCATATTTTTTGAGATCATCTATATGTTTAATGTTTACATTAACAATCAACGTACTGAAGTCAATAAAAAAATAATTGATATAGTTACAATTTGTATGTTAAAAGTTATTTTAACTTATTTCGTCTTACGCTATTTTGTTTTATTTTAACTTCAACTACATAAAATTTATGCATAATAATAATTATGTTAAAAACAATCGTCTCTTTTTTTACTGCTGAAGAACTAAGTTGTTAAGTGTTTAACTTTATGTAAGAAGTATTAAAAGCTTTGTTTTTTTCATCATTGTTTTCACATTTCAATATTATCGGACATTCTTACTACGCATCATCATCGTAATCGTTATCTAAGGTCACCGATATAGCCTAAAATATTGCTAGACTTAAGAGGCAGTGGACAGGCATGATGCTGAACGCTTGATAGTCACTTGGATTCTTACAGCTCATCTGATCCTGGGCTCGTGGACCCGGGTCCAGGTACTAATAAACTTTAACTGGTTACATCATATGGTTGACATTAGTTCAAGAAGCTGTCTTCTGAAAATGTTCAATAGTTTTCTTATTTTAATCGATGAGACGAGCGCGACGTACACTTGATGATAAGTGATAACTCCTATCAATAATAACTTGATGCTAATTATGATGACATACACGTTATTCCAAAAATTTCACTAGCTGCAGTGCCATTCAAACTGGAACACAGTTATGTATGCACACTACTGTTTGTCGTCTGTGGTACCTACCTAAACGGTTTCCGGTAAAAACCTACCACCAATAATGCAAGCTTGATGGGGATCGAACCCCTACCTTCCAGACCCATATCACGAACGACCCTTACAAACTGAACTATGACTTCATTAATTAACCTATGTTATGGTTTATTATAATGGCAGACTATTTATGAGGGTGGGTTACGTACTGATGCAGAAAAGCCTCGTTTTACGATCCACTCGTAAACATAACCCGTGCACATTAAACTTGATGGTCAGTCGGTTAACTTAAACGTTGTTTATAACCCGGCCTTAACCACCACCGTCGGAACTCCGGCACCATTGAACTCAACTTGAGACATCTTAACAATTTTTTCTAAACTTAAAATGATTGATGTCTGTTGCCGAAGACAATCTAGGAACCACAACAGCTCCCATTCCTGCTACCAAACAGTGCTGAGCAAACATTTCAAGGAGATGAGCATAATGTGGTGTTAATTATGTCATCCCTAATAGCAACAGGCGCATTAATTACCATCAGGTATACGACTCCTTATTTCATATCTAAAAAAAATATCTTAACACACCGTGTTGGGTGTGATGCTGTATAAATAAATTTTCTCAAACATAATCAGAGGCAGATATTTGAAGAATATAAATGATAAATATTTGAAAAGATACTTGTGTGGCTTTGTAGCCATCGTCATCATTTTCAGCCAGAAGACATGTTTTTTTCTTTGCATCCTATTAGATAATTCGATCTTGTGTAATCAGTCTCCCACCGCAAGTTCCTATTACTCCAATGGATACTAATTTCATTAAATTGCTACGCCGCCGAACGAAATCCGGTACGACTGTTCCACTTAGTTATTTACAAGTTCACAATTTGGTGAAAAATAAAATTCTTAAACACTATAATTACGAAAGTATCAATTATAATGCCCCGGTAAAATCCAGTGGTAGGCCTCTATTGCCGGAGACCGTCTAGGTAGACTAGGATAGGATAATGAGACTTAACAACCTATTTGTCAAGGCGACGAGCGCAAAGTGGTGCAGTGTATAACCTCCTAACTAGCACCACGTTGTTATGGGTATCAGTTACAATCATGTGGACGTCTCGCTCGTCTCGTCGCTTAATTGTATAAAAAAAAAATATGATCTCACTCAAAGCATGGGTTCGATCCCAACTAAAAAAACCGCTATACCGCCGCCAACCAGCACTCGAACAAGCTTGTGGATTATGGCCATAATTCTCTAGGAAAGCCTCAGGTCCTATCAGAAGGAATTCATATGGATATTCATGTTCTTTAACAGGAGATAGATCTTCATTATTTTCTTAGCCATTGCACTGTGATATCGTGACGAAGAAACAACCAGCCCATTCAAATCAAACGCCTGAACTCGTAAGAACTCTGATAAATATAAAGTACAGATGAGACATATTAAAATTCTCCGAAATCTAATAAATGTTTAGGGAGGTACAAAAAGCTCGCAAAAGTTTAGCAAATATGTGTTTATCATTAAACAGGAGAAATCGTAGAAAAACTTCGAAAATAAATGTATGATGAATTAACTGAGACGCCTACGTTTGATTTCCATCACGACATCAAACGTAAGAGATTCAAAAATTAAAAAAAAATAAAACACGGTTTCAATAATGTAATAAATAGTACATGTTTGAAAAATATGTCGGAATAAAATAACATGAAATTTCTATTAGTTCTTTATATTGTCTTATCAGCAGTTCACTGTTTAACATGCACTCTGGATGAGGCCACTTCCCCTATACACACGGCTTTATTGTTATTTAACATAAGGCGATATTGAGGTCATTTGCAGGTTAAACCAATATTAATAATATTCTTGCATTAAAAACTCTATGGTCGTTTTAAAAACTTGTATAATAACTAATTAGACAACTAACGAACCTCGTTTGCCATAAAGCACAGCCAGGTTATTCAGTGTGGCGGCGACGGCGGGGTGGTTCTCACCCAGAGTCTTTTCGCGGATGGAGAGGGCATCGTTCAGCAGATTCGCGGCCTCCTTGTATTTGTTCTGATCTCTGCGAAAATATAAAAATTTTATTTTAGACATTCCAGTGACTAGGAGTGTAGTGAGTCCTGCACAACAAATCACGAGACCCGAGCCAACCTCACCTGCTTGTGGTGCACTCTGCTAAGTAACAAATGAGGCTCTGTTTCCCACCAACTCGCATTGGCCCCTCTTGGTGAAAAACGATTCAAACCCACCCATATAAATCACTACCCGATCGATATGGGAATCTTTGGGAGAGGCAACAGCAGTGGATATGTATCGGCTGATGATGGTATTGTCTTATGCTCGTTTATCCTTTTGTTTGATCTTTGTGATGGATTGTAACAGACGACGTTAATCGATGATAAAGCAGTAAACTTTAAAGTAATAAATAACTTGTATCCTTTACTTTTTAATTTAAACTAAATTTCTATGTGTTCATGAGTAAAGCCAATTTACATCCCTACTGTCGAGGCACAGGCCTACCCTCGATATGAGTGTCTAAATGTTGACCCCGATAAGAGTCGAGGCTTTTGCCCAACGAGGTACTCAGCGGATGTGACTTCGGTCCAACCTCCCGTTAAACATAACCCATTACTGGTGGTAAGTCTGGCTTAATTCTGCCAGAAAACACTAGTGTGCAAACATTACCAAGTTTCTGTTTTAAGGGTATTGCAGCTAGAGAAATTACTGGGGTAACAAGACAACCTTTTATGTCTTAAGGCGATGAGGGCAATGTGATAATGTGTAAACCACCCTGGAAATGTTATTTTAAGATAGGGTAAATAGTCGAAAATTTCTTTAACTTTGTAATGAAAGACTGTGGTTTTCTGACACGACTGACGTCATCATCATCATCAACCGATAGATGTCCACTGCTGGATATAGGCCTCCCCAAAGATTCCTACTTGATCGGGTAGGGATTCATAAGGATTTGAGCCATTTCCCACCACGCTAGCCCAATGCGGGCTGGTGGGTATACACTTGCTTTCTAGAAGATAGCTACCTCTTTGTTATTAGACTAATAAATAATGAATAATAGTTTCTTTCTTACACCAATAGATGTCATGTTTCACAACTGAATAAACGAGTCCATACAGGTGCTGGTCCCCCACCGCTGCGCCTATTTCTGCCGCCAAACAGTATTGTGCAAACATTGCTGTTCCGGTTTAAAGGGCCCTGTGGCTAGTGTAATTTTTGAGGTAACGAGACATCTTATGTCTTAGGCGACGAGCACAATGTAGTGCAGTAAATAACATCTTAACTAGCGCCACTTTATTATGGGCCGGCGTATCACTTACCATTAGGTCAACGTCCCGATCGTCTCGTCGCTTCATTAAGCATAAAAAAACAACTTTGTTCTCGTTTGAAGAGCCCTGCAGTTAGTGTTTAAGTAGGTAACGAGACAATAGCTTATGTCTCAAGGCGACTATCACAATGCGGCGCAGTGTATCTGACTGTTATGGATAAGGGTATTACTCACCATAAGTTAAACATCTTGTTTATCTCGACGCTTTATCGAAAAAAAAATCTTCCAAAGAAAGCATTTCCCGAACATTCCACATTTAATAGTCGAATTAATTAAATAACTATTATTGTTAAAAAAAATATTTATTCAAACTTTATTCCATCGAGTTATAAAAGTAGAAAAAAAACATTTTAAGTTCATAATCTTTAAAATATAAAAAAGCAAATCTTTTTAATCAGTTTGCAGCCTTATTCACTAAATAATTATTGACTAGCAAAAACTTACTACAACATGCATGCTCTGAACTCAAATAAAATCCATGATAACTGGCAGCCACTCAGATACAGATCTTGGTAGGAGTACAGCCAGCCATGTAGTCTCGGGCTATTAAGAATAGGAGTAAGGTAGTCCTTGCCTGTCATATAAAGCATCTAAAAGGGTCCTCGAGTTCGCGCGCCTTCAGCGTGGGGGCCCTCAGAGCTCAATAAGTGAGCCTTACGAGGACGGCAAATGCATGGTGGTCTTGTATTTGCCGTTGCACAGAGTGGATGCTAAGGAGGGTTTTGCCCTTCCGGGGGGTGTTTTAGCTAGAGTGCAGGGGAGCACTGGTGCATTCTGTAGGAGTTTCTAAAGCCCCTACTAATGCACTGATAGAGACCACCGAAGGGGTTTTAGTGGGTGGAAGCACCATGTAACCTTGTTCATTGTGGTCTCCCAAGAAGGAAGGTACATTTCAAGATTTCTTCGCAATATAAAAAAAGAAGTAGGACTACAGCAGCTACTACTCTTACTGCCAAACTATAATGTGCCTAATATTACTGTGTCCCAGTTCGAATAGCTAGTGAACTTTCTGAGGGACCAAGGCTTAACATTTTATGTATTACATGATAAAGTCAATGTGGTGCAGAGTTTATCATCCTAAGGCCACATTCTTGATTTAGCTTATCACTTACTATGATCAGGTGAGTCTCACTTATTTCATTGAATTGTCAACTAAAGATATATTCATAAGTTAATAAAGCTAAGTATCAATCATGTAAATAACTTAAATCCATTATTTTTTCTTTATGGGCCCTTTACATCTACAACAAAGTTGATGGCCGGCTTTATCTTTTTTGAAGTGTATATTGAATTCTTGTTTAAATATCTTTCTGTACATCGACTCCTTCACTGCTACTACATGGTCCTTACTGCAATCGCTGAAATACATTGCGTACATCTGCTTTATACTCAAGCTGGATTCCAAGTACTGTTTTTTCCTCGAAAATTGTTTCACAGGTTTAGAATCAATTGTTGTAAATGACATTATATGGTTCCTTACCCTGTCCTTAATTTCTGATGGCAATGAATGTGCACTAGCTACAGACAGACCCCTGCCATCAGGTTTCGGTAAGTTCATATCAGTTTTACCTTGATGCACGTTATAAACAGGTTTTTGTGATATGGCCAGAGTACCTAAGTAAAAATTTTTGCACACTGTATACCTGACCCCACGTACCAAGAAGAAATATTTGAAAGAATACTTTCTTTTACAATTATTATTGTCGGTTGATTTATTCCTTTTAACATAATTTCTTTCTGTTGTGTTGAGAAGAAAATGTTTCTTTTCATTGGTATTTAATGAGTAAAATGCTTTAAAAATATGCTGACGATCAACATCATTGATTCTTTCGTTACATTTAAATTTGCATGATTTGAGACAATCTTTTGTGTTCCTCACATGCCTCTCAGGTACAAATTTTCCTCTTCTACTAATATATGCTTCTCCTTTCTGATGTTTCAGTTTCCTCACATTGCATGCCCATTTGCTTGGGTTCGGCACTTGACTTCGTGATCTTTTAGCTTTAGCTGTTGCCTCTTTAATTGGGTCATTATCTTCTGGTTTACATCTGAAAAACAAATTGTTACAAATTTAGTTCAGATCACAACTATGAATAATGCACATAACATGCAACTGCAGGGTAGATATTATTTTAAGTGCTAATTATATAAAACACTAGTAAAAACCCAGCAGTCAACAGAATTGGCTGCCATTCTAGTTTTATTTGTTGTGGAAATTGAATTAAATCAGTGAATATTTTGTTAATAAATAATCTTATAATTATTACTAATTGTTGTGGAAATCAATGGAAATGTATGTGTATAAGAACAGCTGTTTTACATTAAAATCTTCTAATTATTATCAATATTTAATTGTTACAGATATTGAATTTAACAATGATAATTCCATGTATGTTATGTTATGTTATGGACTATTACAATTCCATAGCAACTTCGCTCCATTGGCTGGCACTGTTACACAAGGAACCAATAAGCTATCAGTGACAAACTGACACACTTAATCTGCATATGAATAAGATTGTTAAAAAAACTTAAACATTCTTCCTCATTTTTAAGATAAACATACCTATGGTACTGATAATCTATTCCTACAAATAACATACAATGTTATGGTTTTAAAAATTAAGGTAGGCAGTTTTCTAGACAGTTTATATTCACATAGTGTTACAGAAAAATTTTAAATATCTAAAAATTAATTGTAAATACTTTATTAATCTAAATACTCACTCTATTTGCTTTTCACTTATAATTTGAACACCAGGCTCGAGCTTAGTAATTAGACAGTGCTGATCTTTGATGTATGCTTCATACTGCCCATAATAGTTCTGCTGGACGCCATTGGTTATAACATGTTGCTTGAATACAGGCACTTGTGGCAATATCACATGAGATGTTATCTGCATTGAACTAATATCGTTTTGCAGTATTTGTGGCTGTATTTGTTGCATGCTTTGCAAATGTATTTGCTGACAGGACAACATAGTTTGATTCGATAATATCTGCTGATTCGTGATCTCATGTTGAATCTGCGTGGACACCGGTATATGTAAAGATTCGGAAGTAACCGTCTGTTGGTATGTAATCTTGCCTTGCGACGCTTGTAGCGATGGATGGATTGATACAGCAGGTTGGTAAACTTGAACAATATGGGGCAAGTTTGTCGTTGTTTGAATTTGATCCATTTAAGTAAGAACTGTGTTAATAATCCCCGATTTAATACGTAAATATATTTATATAATAAAACCAGTCTCGAAGTAGCGTTTGCAATTGAATAAAAGAAACTATGTACACGGAGAGTAATATTGAAATCACTCTTATTTTTCAATTATTATAATGACATTTACATTTTATTTACAACTTTTATAGTATGCCACGGTTCTAACTAAAGCAAAACAAAACAACATGGACGACTTGTAAGAGTATTGCCAGCGAATATCTCGCATGCAAGGCGACAACTGATAACAATACATTTGTGCAGACAATAAAAACATGTAAAAGTTAAAAAAATATATAAATATTATTTTCACGTTCGTAAATAACGACTAAGTAATTTTAATTTTTATTAAATAAATCGGTAATGTAAAGAAAAGGATTTTTTTTAAAAAAAATGGACAGCCGTCTGCGATAAGAATCAACGACGTGAAGGAAATCGCAAAGGCTGTTGCATGCAGGCGGTGATACAGATCGTGCTGTCATTCAATTGGAGAGGCCAAAGTTCAGCACGACAATGGCTTGAAATGATGATAACGAAGATGGAATACTTAGACTGTTTTATTTTTGCTCCGCTAGAAACCACTGGATTCAAATAGCGAAAGACCGGGCTTAATCGAACGCATTGCAAAACTTATGTCCAGCAGTAGAAATGATGATAATTACTTTTTATACTTTCCAGAAATATCGGGAAAAAGAAATTTCTCTAAAATGAAAATTATGTCATCGTTATACACGGTATAAAAGTTTCCTGTGTTAAATTGTACGCAATATACATTCATTATATTGGGTATTAAATTTTTATTTCAAAAGAATTTATTTCATTACTATTGTATAAGGATAACTTTTAAGAAATGTTACTATTAGATGGCCGATGGGGGAGAAATCTTGGAGTGGAGGCCACCTACAGGACGCACAAGTAAATATAGTACGCTTTTCCTCGGACGGGCCGACATCATCAGGGTGGTCGGAAGTGGACAGATGCGAAGAACCAAGGATCGCATTTAGTAGTAGATATTGGGAAAGGTCTATAACCAGCAGTAGACAAACAAAGGCTGATAATGATGATGATACTATTAGAATAATGATACAAATCGTTTTGGTCGAAAACAAACAGTGCATAAGATTTGTTAAATATCTTATCAAGGTTCAAACTTCTAAAAAATTTTCCATAGACTATATGTCGTAGAAAATATATCGACAAAAATTAGTTTTTATATTAGAACAAATAAAGTTAAATAAATGAAAGACAAGTTATAATAGAATAACAATATTTATTGCAAAATTCGAAATCATGATCAAAAATACTACTACATAGTCGCTTATTAATTACATTCATTTTAAAAAAAAAAATTGTAAATTAAATGCCCGTTGTTCGTTTGTACTATAAAAACCTTTGTGTGACAGAAAAATAATAATAAAAACATATATAAACTAAAGCTTCAACAATTTGGTTTCTCTTACATTACGAAAATATATCACAAAAAATCTGATTATTATCACCAATAACTATCACTACGTGCCTTGGTTTTGAACCGCGTTAAAAAAATTAACAAATGTAAATATATATAGATATATATATATATATGTATACATATATCTATAACTATCTAATAAGTAACATTTAGTAAATACATTAGATATAAATTGCACATTGAAAATGACATCCCCGTGGTCGTCAACGCGTTATTGTAATTATGTAAATTTATTGTCTAAGAAATGGTATACGTAATCGTACACAACCAGCATGATGGCACCGCCCGGACCCAGCCGCAGCACCTTCGGCAACAAGCCCTTGTAGAGGGCGCGGAATCTGAAACAAACAAATACAATTCATATCATCGTTTTTTATACAAACAACCGAGCGTAAAGACTAACACCCAACGTCCATTCTTTTATACAATTAAGCGGCGAGACGAGCGCGATGTTCACCTGATGATAAGTGATACGCCCACTCATAACAATGTGGCGCTAATTAGGATGTTATACACTGCACCACATTGCGCTAGTCGCCTAAGACATAAGATATTAAGCTTCGTTACTCCAGCATATTCCCTTCGTTGTCGATATTCCTCACTACAGGACCAAGCTTCTAGCCTCGACCTTCTTGATTCGAACAGCGAGGAATTGGAACCGTATGCCGACATCAGTGTTTGCGTTCGGCTATGACGTGGAAGTCTTCAATAGGATACTTTTGAACTAGTGCGCTTTACCACCTAGGTTACATTTCCGCTTACTATTTAGATGACATCGTAGTAGAGCACTAGGCTATATAATATTAAAAACAAATTAGGGAAGGAAACTAACACAGTAACAACATGGTATATAACATGTTGTTACTGTATTAGTAAAAACATGGTATATACCATGTAGGTGGTAGTGTAGGTTAACGCGTTAAGTATAAATGATTATTAACTTTTCTCTTTAAATGGAGTTTAATTAAATTAAGCAAAAACTTTGTTATGATATATTATTAAGGAAAAATATGTTATGTTATATTAATATCGAATATCATTTCAAATAAATAGCATAAATATGTAATAAAAATAAATATAGTTAATTTCAAATATATCAGATAATTACTGGTAGTAGATCTCTGTTGTCGGAGACATCGTCTGAGTATAATAGGTACCACCGCAGCTTCTATTACATCCAACAAACAGCACTGTGCAAACATTACTATGTTCCGGTTTGAAGGATGCTGTAGCTAATGTAATTACTGGGGTAATTAGACTTGTCTCAAAGCGACGAGCGCAATGTAGTGCTGTGTATACCATCCTAACCATCGCTTCGATGTTACGGCGGGCGTTTCACTTACCATCAGGTGAACGTTCCACTCATCTCGTCGTTTCGTATAGTAAAAAATATATCAACATATTATTAAAACTTATTTCATTCGATCGGTGAAAAAAAAAAATGACGAGTAAATCTTTTCGTTTGTTTCAAAGAATAATCGCAATGATACAAGAACACCCGCCCATGTTGCAACATCACTCCGATTTACGTATTCGAGGTCGCTAGGTAATAAAGAAACGGGAAACCCAACCATTACTGCGCGAGTAGATTGTGAGAAAACTCATGTTGTTTTACTTTTTTTCTTTTTTGGATGCGTAGGCAAACGATCGAACTGTTCACCTGGTGGAAAGTGATCACTGACGGCCATGGACAGTCGCAACACCAGAAGGATTGCGGCTGCGTTGCCGACCTTTAGGGGGATAACGCGCTCTCTTCTTGAAGGCCCCTATGTATTGCTTCGGAAATACCGTTGACAACAAAAAATTCCGCAAAGGGGTAGTGAGTGGTAAAAAGTTGCGCTGGTGGTGAAGATGGAACTTCGCGCTGTGTCGTGTACTGCGCTGATGGAAAGAAGCGGCAAGAATATCACCGCTGTAACTAGTAATGATACTAGTAGCTATGAGCAAGGCTAAAATAAAACTAAGACTTCTAGAATCTTCGTATTTGTATTGCTCTTGGTCTTGTCTTGTCTGTTCGGTGTTGGTCTAACTTGAATACTTCTAGTCTTTGGCTTGGTCTGTCTTGCTAAAGTAATTCTATTCTTGGTCATGGTCTTGCGTATTCAGTCTTCATCATCATTTCAACCGATGGACGTCCACTGCTGGACATATGCTCAAGATAAATATTTTAACTTATTACTTCAAGAGTACCTTAAGTTTTTCGTTTAGTCTTACACATTTGCTCTTGGTCTTGTATAATAGTTCTGTCTTGGTCTTGCGAAAAACCAAGACTGAAAGTCCATGACCAATTTGCAATCAAGAACTCTCCACATCGATCAGCCTCGCAGTGCAGCGGCTTTTCACGACCTTATAGTCAAAATGGCTTCCGGTACCACTGAGCTCCAGGGGCTGTAGTTTAAAGGGGTTCCATATGGGGGGGATTTGGACCATTTCCTACCACGCTAGCCCAATGCAGGTTGGTGGAAGCCAGAGCCTGGTTTATTGATTAACAGCGTGCACCACGAGTAAATGAGGTTGGCATTGGACCCGTGGGTTGTTGTGCGAGACCCTTCGTACTCCAGACCAATTTAACTCATCACTAATTACTAGGACATTGATCTACTGTCGCAGAGCAATTAATGCAGAGTGTAAAAACATCTTATCCAGCTTCACACATTTACATGGACCATAATATATGTAAAACGAACCATTCTGCGAATAACTGAAATTGGTTCATCATCATCATTATCAGCCGACAGCAATTGGTTGTTCTTTATGAGAGTTGGAATCTGGTTGATATCACCATCGTCAAGCCGCCGCAGTCCACAGCTGGATCTAGGCGATTCTCAAAAGGGTGGAAATGTAAATATCGTAAGCGTTAAAAAGCAGGTGCTGATGATGACGACAAAAATATTTCCATACTTATAATATTTATAACATCCGTTTATTTTTATAATTTTATCTATGACTATTTGTATGTCATGGTAGGTCTCTGTTGCTGGAGACCACCACAGCTCCTATAGCAGCCAACAAACAGCAGTGTGCAAACATTACAGTGTTCCGGTTTGAAGGAACTTGTAGCTAATGTAATTAATTGGATGAGACAATAACCTATTTCTCAATGCGATGAGCGCAACGTTGCGCAGTGGACATCGTCCTAACTAGAGCCATGTTGTTACTGTTCATCAGGTATACATCTCGTTGGTGCAGTCGAGTCTATTAAATATTAAGATATATGTGTCACCAATCATTTGCCTAAGAACTGATCAGGCTCTCGTATTGCACATGACGATGCTATCTCTGCAGCAGCGTGACTCAATTACAGTGTAAACGGTGCGAAGTGAATTTTCTCGGAAATTGCTTTACGGCAGTGTAAATATACGCCTGGAGGCGGTCCAAGTATTTGGCTCCATCGCTCAGAACTCGCCGAATTAACTTGGCCGCGTTACGAGCACAAAATCATGACGACGTACGAACGAACCGGTCATGATCATCTATAATCATTGATGTTCTAACCAGCAATTCTAGTTCTACCACTTTATGCCCCATATATAAGGTCCCTGGCATGCTATAACCTGGCCAGCGTCCGACCAATTTCATCATCATCTTCGCCAGCCGATAGACGTCCACCGCTGAACATAGACCTTCCCCCAAAGATCTCCACATCGATTGGTCGTGCGCTGCCTGCATCCAGCGGTTTCCGCGACCTTCACCAGATCGACGGTCCACCTTGTGGAGAACTCCCAGCACTACGTCTCTCGGTACGCAGCCCCCACTCAATACCTACTGTCCCGTCCGCCGATATATATATATTATACACATATATGTTAATGTATGTATATATATATAGGGTGTAAAAAGTACCTTATTACCTGTGTTATAAGGTACTTTTTATAAGGTTGTTTTTGCGCCAACCTATATATATACAGATAGATTTGAATAAAAAAATATAATGATACAAGCAAATAGTAAATTGTATATTAATTAGTTAAAAAGTATTATAAAATTACTAAAAGATAAAAAAGTAATAACTGGGTACCTGAAGGTGACCTAAATGACCATAACGTTAAGATATTTTATAAGAGCAATAAATGAATTGCATCTTATATTGATGATGATAATAATAAATTTTTACATATATACTGTAATACACTGCACCACATTGTGCTCATTGTATGCCACCTTGAGACAAGGTCTCATTATCCCAGTAATATCACTTGGCATACCTTCATCAATCATTATCAGAGAAAGAGACATGCCCTTAATATAACTTCTATTTATAATAACTAAAATTACAAATCTTACCCTTCTTCTCTATAGACTAAAGTGATGGTGCCGACAGTGGAGTTATACTTGACAATACCGGGCATTGGCTGTGGGCCCTGGATACGACTCTTGGCCACATCGAACGGTATGTTCACGCATGAGCCCAGCACACCAGATGTGAAACCAATTGCTATTTTTCGTGCGAACTCCAACACCGGATCCTATGTGGAAAATAAAGCAATGAACTTTAAGTATTCCTTACTTCCTGTTAACACTTAATGCTTGAAGAAAGCTGCTGTATGTTCCACTTGACCCAATGGTGTTTGTGGAAACAATGCTCTGTGAGGGTTTTAATTAAAGAAAACAATGAGACTATTGGTGGTAGGTCTCTGTTACCAGAGAATGTCTAAATAGGTACCACCACAGCTCCACATAGGTACCACTGCCGCCAAACAGTACCATGGAAACATTCCAGCGTTCAGATTTTAAGGATATTTCAGCTATGGTACTTACCTCTTAATGCGTGCCATGTTTTTATGAGCAAGTGTATCACCTACCATCAAATAAATCCCACTCATCTTGTCACATAATAGAATAAAAAAAATGTACAGAATAGGAAAAGGTGTTTAAAGAGAATCTCACAATGCTAATCTAATTTGAATATAAATTGTTAAAAAAAAAACATTGTAAAAAAGTGTTGCCCACTTTGATCAATTACATAAATGTAAGACAACAATAATCATCTCCTTCACCAGAACATAATTATGCATCGTTGGGATCTAACACCAAGTTGCTTACCAACAAAGCATCTTTACCAATGTTCTAAAAATAACAACTGATAAAGTTAAATGTTGTGCCTGCAGATAGTGGCTTATCAAATGTAAACTTAAAGAGCCAAGATACAGCAAACACCATTATATATTGAGACAACAATATCCAAGGAATACTTATCTCACTGAACTAAATTTTATTGTTTTCTTAAATTCTAGTAGCTTTTTCTTCTAGACAACACATAGAGTACATACACCGTAATTAAAAGATTTAAATAACAAAACTTTTACATATCAGAGCTATCTACTCTCTCCCCCTAATATCTTTGTAAAATTTCTATCTTTGATAATACTAACAAAAATTATATGTTAATGGATATAAAAAAGTAAAAATCATGAACTCTATTTGTTATACTAACACATTGTATATGTAAAAATAAAGCGAGTAAAACATTATTATCGTTGAGATGTAAATAGAATTATTAACACAAGAAAAAAGTTAATCACTAAAGAAGTTTTTATATAATCACAAATATTACTAACATGCCATCTTAAAGGTGTTAGAAAGTCTTGCTAAGTGCCTTTTGCACTTGTATATTTCTACTTTTAATACAAGAAATTTCATATGGTACAAATATTATAAAGATATTTTTAATATATTACCTCATATTCTGGAACATATCCTTTGACACTATGGTAGAAACCGAAGTAGACCATGTTGAAGATTCCATTCCTTGCCATAGTTGCAGTTAAACCTTTATTGAGGCCCTTTGATCCTAACCCATTCTCTCTCACAATCTGCCTGGTTACTGACCAAGTACTAGGTACTCTGGCAGAAAGTTCCTTATTAGATTGTAGAGTCACTTTAACAACTTCAAATGGATTAACTAATACAGCTTCAGTTATCCCTGCACCTAAGCCAGCTAATGAAAATGTCTGAAAGAATGTTTTAAAATCAGCCAATTAATTAATTATTTTAGTATACATTAGATTTTACAAAAGCTTTGTATGTTGTGTGGCATTTAAAAGAATATATAATGAATATAAACAAACAATTGAATTATAAATACATATAAATAATAAAAATAAAAACACATCATTGTGAAAGTAGTTAAAATAATAACAAAATAGAAGTAAAAGATGAATATGTAAATAATTATGTAATAAAATATATACACAAAATTAAAAGAAACAAATCTCACTAATGGTGTGGGTGTGCTGGAGCCAAACATGAAAAACCTTTTGTATTGCTCAAAAGTTGCGAACTTCACAGCTCGTTTCGGCGTTTCTGCTAAAATCGGTGGCAGGATTCCTTTCCAAAACGAAGGTAATCCTTCATATCGATACATTTTCTTCATACAATCCACAATTCCATTATAATAATGAGGATCAGAATTTTTTAAACTTGAACTCGTAGCTTGCAACTGAAACCTAGTTTTCACCAGATCTAGAGGATGCATAATACAGACTTCTACGAATCCTGCACTACCACCAGCACCAATTTGCATTGCAGCTTGTTTTAATAATCTTTCAATATCACTCATTGTCTTAGGTTGCTTTAAAAATACAAATTGCACTTAATACTGATATACCATCTATACAAACGACGTACAACTGTTGGATATCTCTCAACAGACTTATTTAAAAATATCAATGTAGCGATATCGTGACATTACACAATGACAACCAAATGAAAAAAAAAATTATACAGACTATGTAAAAAAATATCCAATTGTTAAATTCTTCATAAATTGTGAATTCAGTACTAAAACCAAACATCGGTGGAAATGCTTTGACCTTGAAGTGTTCAAAAGTTGAACATACAAAATGAGGGAAAGAGATAGTTCTAAGATACGCACTCTTCTTTCTAAACTATCATGCTACAATGCGATATCGGCACATCAAGCATGCATGTGTCGTTGCTATTTTGTACTGTATGGCGTATACATTGGAAACGTCGTATAAATGCCCTAAGCAATTGGTATATCCCCCCGAACAAGTTCCCGCCTTGTTGTGGCGGTGGGGCTCAGTAGCCGTGGCTTGGTTACCCACGGTGAAGCTAAGAGGAACCTACCTGACGTATAGGGTCGGCTTAATATAGCCGCTCTAGTTCCAAGAATTCACCTCGGATATATGCAGGTAGGCTGCGGGGGCAGGCTTGCCGAGGAAAGTCGGTATTACATTTTACCGCTCTACTTATCCGCCGCAACCGTATAATGGTTGGCGGCGAAACCAAGACCAGGTCCGCCACAGGCAGTCCAGAGAGTTTGCTCTCATTTCTTCATGAAAGCAATGGTGAAAAGCGAAAGATTGTGTTGACTTTAGCAAAAAAGTAATGTCGCAGAAGAAAGTTGCAGAAAGGGTGAGAGAGTCTCTCTAACCTTCCTATCCTTAGCTAGATGCGGTGATGTCGGAGGAGAAGGGATCGTGTCCGCCTCCAAACCTCCTAACAAAGGTCTTAAGTGGCAGGTACAGGGAAATCTGCCACCCAGTAAACAGCTTCAAGAAAGCGTGTGTGATTTTTTCGGCTCAGAACCACTGTGTCTTGGTTTTCTCATGAGAAATCCCTTGTTATGTTGAGGCCCTTAGTGGGCCAACGTTACCAAAATCGCGGTGATGTGCTGCGTTCCCGCAGTTTCGGACAGAGGCATACAGAAGAAACCGTGGGATTTTAGCCAATAAGAGTCTGGCACAACTTTTTCGTTATCCCGCAACGAAAAATAACTATGCAGGATTTATTTCCTTATGCTTAAAAAAAAGGTAATCAGTGTACACAAAGTAAAGTACTCTGTGCACAGCTGAATATGAACAGACCCGCCATTATTGGTATGGTTTGTAGAGCGTATGCACATAATTGGTACAACTTTAAATTTAAATCATATGATTTGAATTTAAAATTGTACCTATCAACATAGCATATGCCATAGTGATTTATTAAAATTCAAATTTGTTTCACTTTTTTTGGTTACATTTCGAATATACTTCCTTTCTATTTTGTCTATTGCATCTTTAACAAAAAATTGCATTTGTAACAAAATGCATGTGCCAATTTAAAAATAAAAAGAAAATGTTTAAAATTAAATGAAAGTATTTTTTACATTGTATGTGTCTATAAAATTAAGAATAAAAAGTATCGTTCAAATTGTAATATTAATGTGATATGTGGTAACATTGAAGTTTTCGATTTGTGATAGACGTCAATTGAACAATTGTCAAAGAAACTTCAAATAATAGTAAGAGTAGTCTTGTCGATAGACCTTTCGACATTTAGAGATTATCTTGAAAATTAATAGTTTTGATTTAGTGTAACTATTACAAAATTTAAGAAATTACTTATAAAACTGTCACGTCTTTATTTATTAGATTTATAACCGATGTCAATAAAGACTGTTTTCGTATATACAATTTCAATCAAAATGGCAGGAAAGGCGAAAAATTTGCATTTGGACATAAGCTGATTCGAAATGTGAATATAAATGCATCATTGACTGTGCTGTGTGAGTGGCGAGTGTTTTAAATGCGGAAATGTGGACATAGCTTACGATGGGCTCGCAGACATTGGAAATACTTCGCCAAGGTGTTTGGGCATCATTGACAGGTGGCTGGTTTTATGATCCCCACCAGAATTTATTCTGCAACACTGTCCATTTGTACATCTGGTTGTTTTTACTATGTCTGCCTTTTTCTGTTTATCTGGTAAGTGTTTGTGCTGCATATATACATCGATCGTAAGCTTTAGGTTATGGAGTGATGTCATAACGTAATCAGGTCACGATTCTTTAGTTGTTATTGTTTGGGTTTTAATTCAAAACATGGCCCCTTGTGGTCGATGGTCTTTTTATTGCTTAAATCCTGTAATAATAATAGAGATTTGTTTCACTGTCATCTCTGCACTTATGTTTTGTTTACAAATCCTATAAGGTAAAGTTTCATTAGCATGCTTTAGTATGACTTGTATATATATTTGAACAGAAATTGTACAACACACATAGGTTCATATAAGTAATATTCTATGAATCATCATTTAGGTTTGGGAACAATTATGTTCTTTAAAAAATTTGTTTATTTTTGTTTCATGAAAACTATATAAATTTGAATGGTACAGCAACTAAAAATATTTATTATAATTAATTATACATATTTTACAGCAGCCACTTGTGAATATGTAATGTTTATTTGAGAAATAAAATATAATTATATTCAGGAATGGTAAAAATATTATTACCTGTGGATACAAAATTTAAATGTTTTTAAATGACCTTACAACGGTGAAAGTTTTGTTATTATGATAAAACTATTGATGAAAAAGCTAATGAAAATTATAGGCATTGTAAAAAAATTGGATTTAACAATAACAATGATTAGACACACAAATATTATTTATAAGAAAGTTCTTATAAATTTTATTGAAATGCCTATTCTTCTCGATCTATAAAAATGTCTTTATCTATTTAATATATAGAGAATGAACTCGGAGCTGAACTCATGTTTCTGAGGGAAAGTGTTTATGAATTTTTATCCACATGTAAAATTTTTTTTTTTTTTTTTATTGATACAGTACCTGTAAAACAATGAATAATTTTATTTAATGGTAATTTTTCTGGTTATAATTTTTTTTAGAATTGTGTATTTTGTCAGTTCATGTTTTTCTTTATTTGTAATCTAGGCAATATTGCATTGTTAGTTATATATTAAATCAGAAGAGATAACCTAAAATGTATTTTTAACCTAATGTAGCATTGTATGACTTTTTTGACTTCATTGTTTTATACATAAATAGCAATAGACTGAAGCCTCCAGACATTATTCTCATTGATCTAATATTTATATGTTTCTAGTTACAACTAAGCTACAATAAACAAAATAATCCTTAAAACTATTGGAATATAATTATTCATTCAAATGTTTTTTAAAACATAACTACAGATTAATTTTAATGATTTTATAAATTTATATTTAACTTTTTAAAATTCTTCTGATTTATTTCTTCTATAATTCCAAAATAAGACATGGTTATGTTTCCATTTGTGGCCATCCTTGATACAGATGATGATAACTGTTACAGTATAAGGTTGATAAATATAGACATGTCTTCACTCAATTTTTCAAGAGAAATGTTGATATATACATACTTAAACCATTTGCAATAATGAAGCTTGTACAAATTTGACAAAATTTTATTTTAATCAAAATAAATTTTTCTCCAGTATTTCCCACCTGCAAGTGTTGGATGGATAATTTACTGTGCTCTTGTTGCCTTGCTGTTTACCTTCTTGAAGTTGTTGAATCACAGTTTACATCATATGTATGACACAAATGAGTGCATTGTGGTCCAACCCTCAGGTGACTCTGCCAATCCTTATGGCGGAACTGCGTGAGTATATTATTATATGTGTTATGTGATGACATAACAATTATTAGTAAAAAAATACCTAGAAAGATTGTAATAATACATTCTTTATAGACAAGAAGAAGGAATGGAGATGATGAGGCTGGGAGTGGCATTAGGTAGTACATTAGGGAATGACAATGAATCTGTTACATCCCTTGAATACCACAAACCCAACAATAGTACTATAGGTAATCCAAATTTTGTAAGAATTCATTGCATTGATTATATGAATTAATACAGTTATTTTATTGAAAGATTATAATATTTTCATTGTTCACAGATCTAAAAGTTGATGTACATCGCAAAAACAGTTCAGAATCTAGCATGGAAGACAGTGCAGCATCATCTAAACCTCCTGAAGTAGTTGCAACTACAAAATCAGATCTCTGTGTGACTCAAACATCAGAAACGCCAGGACCCTCTAAAGCCCGTCCAACAAACAGAATCCGATCCAAATGTGGACACAAAAGAGAACACAGGACAAAAACAAGAAGAACTCATACCAACCGAATTGATGAGTTAATTGTAGAAGAAGCTTCTAGAAATCATATGATTGTAAATAATCTTCCAGTACATGTGTTGTCTGAAGATGGACCATTTGCTAAAGTTAGTCGAAAGTATCATGAATGTCCTCATCGCAACAGAGATTTCTTTAAAGAGTGGTTATACTTAGATGCCAGGGATGCTAATGGTGATTCATATAATCCAACTGTAGTTCGTCAACTAAGCTCAGATTCTAGAGACAACTCAGAACCAAGTGTAGGCCCTCCATCACCAAAGAAAAGAATAGGATACAGAAGAAGATATAACAACTATCCTGATGAGAGTTGCAGCAAATCAGCTATGGCGTTAGCGACACAGCCTAGTAATATGAGGAGGAACTCTAATTCCACAATGTCAACTATACAGTTACCGCTTTTGAATTCCACAGCACAACTGGTTTCTCATATGAGAAGACACTCAAATAATGCTGACACTGGATTTTTTGCTAGCGTTGAACTTGGCGAATATATGATGGTGAAAGCAGAACCACCTGTATGCGATGCTGAGAAAGTTAAAGGCAAAAGCCCAGGAGTCAGGCGTATAAAAAGTGCCGCTTTAGAAATAGGATGTCCACCTCCTAGTGTTTCGAATCTATCTCCTCATCCAAATAGTGCAGAAACAATTGGCGGTCAAGTACTGAAAAATCCAAAAAATGCTGTTATTCCACCACCTAGTAAATGTTTAACTAGGGGTCCTCATCTGAATCTTTATCCTAAAAACGACTCCGGCGAAGGTTGTAGTTACCCTTATCTCACGTATGGTTCAGAAATTGTGTATCCAATAGCGGAAATATCTGATGAAATGCAGACTTCGCAAAAAGAGACTGATTTAGATTCCAGCGGCGACAGTTACAGTGATTACGAAGATGAAAAACAGTTCCGAGGTTTCGATTGGGACGCGGAACAGTCCCCTGTAGTTCGCTCGAGTGATTCCGACTACGAGAATAATGGATCAAGGTCTCCATTACTAGATCGCCCGACAGATGTGAGGATAGTGCGATCAAAGCATCACAGTAACTGCAAGAAACATTGTTGCGAACGACATTCCAATAATAAATATACTTTAGAATGTCCAAACGATAAAATAAAACATTTAAGACTGAAAAAGCTTTCTAGAAATGAACATTGCGAGAACAAGCGGCTCGAGAGACAAGCCGCTTGCGAATGTAAATATAACTCGAATGGCGATTACTTTGATAAAGCCAGCGCTAGTTCTAAAGATTTGCTTATAGAGAAATCTAGTTTAGAATCCAACGATAATCCGGAAAAGGACAGTAAAAGCGATGATAAAAAAACTGAAGAGAAGAAACTTTGGGACCATGATATTTCTACTTCTAGCAGTAGTAGTGAAAACAATTTAAACAAGTTGAGGGAAGATTGTAAGTACGACAAGAATATGGCACCGGAAACTGAAGAGTCGCAGTTGACTTGCGATAGTAAAAGTGCTGATGAAAGGAGTGTCTACAGTTTAGATTGGCTTTTTGAAGAAGTTCCAAAAAATAGAACGATATGTTTAAACGAGGATGCAGCCTGTACCGTCCAACAGGAGGGCCTTTGCCAAAAATCAACTGCCGCTGTAGAAGAATCATCTAATATCCCAAAAAACTTAGGAGCTATACCAAAACAAATAAAAAACTTGGCGCGTTCGCGAGCTTCGTCACAAAAAGAAAACAAAAAAAAGGAATCTCGGAAAGAAAAGGATGAAAATCAAAATGATGATCGCATTCTACTAGATGCGGTGGAAGCACAAGCGGCTTTAGTTCAGGGTTTGGAATGTCTATTTGCTGCTACAAATGCAAACACAGTAGTGATGCCGGCACCTAACAGGGATGATAGATCTCTTAGCCACCGACAAAGTCTTCGAGGAGAAAGAGAAAACTCGAACAAAACTAGAAAACGTTCAATTGAAGAAGTCGCACAAACGTCTACAAATACTTTGCTCCCCACATCGATGCCTTTGTTGGCTGCCTTTCTTAATTCAAGAGTGGACTTTATGCCTTGTTGTGCCAACGAAAGTACAGTACAGAACACAGAGCTCGTACAATATGCAGAGGAAGGTCAAAGACTGAGACCTTTGATGGATAGAAATCACAGGAATCGAGTGCGTAAAATTAAACGTTCTACTCGACAGCGTAATAATCCGTCGCTAACAAACAATAGCGAAACAAAAGATAAACCTCCCACCACAGAAACTCCTAATAGCTCGAATAATGCCCATTTTGCAACATCCTTTAACGACACTAGTGATGGTGCCATTCACAGGTTCATGGATGAATATGGCAACTGGATGTCGTATACTTTTGACAAGAACAATTCAGGAAGAGCACAAGCACAGCCCATCACAGGACCTGATAAAGAAGTGAGAGTGAAAAAGTTCAGAGTAAAACCCGTAGTACTTCCCGATAATCCTCAAGAAACTACCGGCGATGGCAGTTGTGGATCTCTAGAGTCGGAAGCGGCAAATAGTGAGAGTGTAAGTAAAACTAAAAGAGGTGAGATTGTAGATTCTTCAAATCAAGGCAGCAATAATCCACTCTTGGCTAGTAATAATAATGTTTCAACAGTAGTTCCTATAAATACCATTAGTACTAATAAACGCTTCTGCGTTTTTGACGTTGGGACTGGTAACGATCAACCCAGATCCCCAGTGGCGTATGTAACTGATAGTTTATTAGAACAAATTGAAGCAGAACGCCAGTCCCGAATGGGGCTTCCCAGTATGCATATAAATTTTCTGATGAGCCAGCAAAGAGCACAGCAACAAGCGCAACAACAGACTGAAAACAACTCGGCTAACGTGTCAACAGTGATGCCTTCAATTGGAGAAGAAACCGTCGATTTAAATATTAGAAATAAGTTCTCGAAACTCATGGATGAAATGGAGAAAGCTAATCAGCCGAAACCAAAGAGCTATTATAAATTCAAGCTGTGGAAGTATCTAGAAGTGAAAGTGACAATGGACAGGCTAAAACTAATGGCACTATTCGATAGGAATCTAACGTTCAGAGAGACTTTCGTTTCGATAATGCTGGCGATAACAGTTGCAGTACTCGGTTCGATGGTTTTGAATCTTGGATTCTACAAAGACATTTACGCCTTTTGGTTCTGTTTCATAATGGCGGGCAGCCAGTATTCTCTACTGAAGAGTGTTCAACCCGACTCGGCGTCACCCGTTCACGGATTCAACAAGATGGTCGTTTTCTCGCGTCCTGTTTATTTCTGTATATGTACTGCAATACTGTGCGGAGTGCACAGTCAACTCCAACATATAACTGAA
Organism: Ornithoptera alexandrae; assembly: GCA_029030555.1. Classification (NCBI taxonomy): domain Eukaryota; kingdom Metazoa; phylum Arthropoda; class Insecta; order Lepidoptera; family Papilionidae; genus Ornithoptera; species Ornithoptera alexandrae. The sequence goes on along the minus strand of JARDVY010000007.1, from coordinate 1,453,065 downwards.
CCTGGTGATCAAATTACACGAAGCAGGCGCAGCGTAAATGATGAAAAACCGTTAACTGTGTACGGATTCGAGTTCAATGAGCGGGATTTTTTCTATGTTATTCAAGAGATTCTTTCGAAGTTCCTACTCTTTTTTCCTTTGGCCTTTAGTTTGGGGCTCTTTCCCCAAGTTAACACATTCCTGATGTACTTATTGGAACAAATAGATATGCATGTGTTTGGAGGCAATGCGACTAGCAGCTTGAGTGCGGCGGTATATTGCGTGGTACGTTCCTTGGCTGCCGTGGGTATGCTGTACGGATTTGCGTACAGTGGCCTGGTTGAAGGAAAGAAATCGCAGCATCAAAAGCACAATATACTTTTTTCAATTTTTTGCGGTCTCTTAGTTCCTATGGCTTATCACCTAAGCCGTAGTGCTAGCGACTACAGTCTCATTTGGAATCTGATAAAGAAACACCTCCTCCCACCGGAACTTTATGTGATGCAGAACCCGGAATTCTTACCAGAATCGGAAAAGACTGAACCCAACCCCTTGAGCGATGAAAAGAAAAACGACTCGGAAAGTAATATCTCTAAGCAGAACTCGATAGGGAGTTCAGCTTCGAAGATCAACTTCAGCTCAGAGACAAACATAGCTAAGTCACAAAAAAGGTCACAAACGTCTAGTGTTAGCTCTCTGAAAATGGATCCAAAAGGAGATACAATGAATTCCACAAATTCCCTTAAGGCCGATCCTCCGACTGAAGCAGAAGATAAAAGCAGAGAAACGAACATTAATAATTCCAACGCCAATAAACAAGACGCTTCGGATAAAGCTGATGAGGATATGGAGGATCCTTTGCCGAAGAAGCTCCAGGCGACAGTGAACGCTAGGCTTAAGAATGACGTCATAGTGTGCACGTTCCTCGGGCTGTCGGTGTTTGGTCTGCACTGTACCACCGTGTTCACGACACTGCGGCCGCAACTTAACACGGTTTGTGAGATGTTATCATGACCATTATTAGTTTAACTTTTATTCTTTAACATAACTTTAAAGACGATTGGATCATATATTGATAGCGCTGAACACAGCGTCGCTGGTGTGGCACACACAGCCAGGAATCGAACCAAAAGCTGTATTATAAGTCAAAACGCATAACTAATCCGCCACTGATGCAGTTAAAAATTTCTTCTTTTAACTATATGCAGTTTATTGATTTTATGAATTACTTGTTTTCTAGGTATTATGGATAATAGCAGGGTCACTCGGATGGGTACTACATTATATCACACCACAGCTGCGAAAGCAGCAGCCCTGGTTGTGTCTTGCAGGGCCTGTACTGCGACAACACGAGCACGCCCAGTATGAGGTCACCGAACCCGCCAGGCTTATGATCTTCGAGAAGGTTAATTATTACAATATTATCTAGAATTATTCATAACATTAATATTTTATTACAATTTCTATAAGCACTCTTTAAATATAGTAATCAACATCATCAGTCGATCGACGTCCACTGCTGGGCACCGGCCTCCCTCAAAGATCTCCACGTTTGTAGGGGTTCGTATGGGGGGTATTTGAGCCATTTCCCACCACGCTGGTCCAATGTGGATTGGTGGGAGCCATAGCCTCCTTTGTTAATTAGCAGGGTGCACTAAGAACACGAAGGTGAGGTTGGCTTGGGTACAGTAGGTTGTTGTGCGGGAAATTATACCCTTAAATATATTAATATTTATATACTACTGCTTGACGGAAGTAATAGAGCTATCATCAGGAAGGATTCTTTTATATCTTACTAAAATGCTGAAGAATGTTTATTTTACATATAACTGCATATATGTGCGTTCCTGGTTTCCGCAGTAGTAATCAGCATACACACTTTAGTACATATCAAAGAGGTCCCTAGGAAATCAGATTTCCCGGGAGTGCACAGAGGCACTGTCGTATTCCGTAGGAAATCCCAGGGGGTGTTGTAAAGCACTAAAGATGACCACCAAGAGGGTTTTAATGGGTACAAATTCAGCATAACCCATGTTCTCCTCCGCTCCCAGAAGCAGAGTATCTTTTGAAGATTACCTCCACAACAGAAAAGAAAAGAGAACAGGTGCACCATAAGCTGTTGATTTAGTTATATTTTTTACTCTTAGCTAAGATTTGTTCTCTCCTTTTTTTTGTAATGGGTGTATACCCAAATAAAGAAATTATATTATTATTATTATAAGTGATATTTATTAAAGATAACTTAAACATTTCCAACGTCATTATCATCAGTCGATAGACGTTTACATAAGGTTCATCCAAAATTGCTGTACAGATCGGTGCCGCGCTGCTCGCACGCTGCGTGTTTCCACAAACTTTATTTCCTTTAACACACTATGTGAATGCCACTGCGTCTACCGCCACATGATGACTTCTATGATAATCCATTGTGTTTTAGATCTTCGTCTACCTGTGCTTCCTCGAGCGCAACGTGCTGTACCCGGCGGTGGTGATCGCCGCCACCACGCAGGACGCGCCTGCCATCGCTAACAAGTACGGCGACACCATCGGCGCTCTGATCATTTGTGTGTGTGCTTTGAAATGTAAGTAACACTCGCACAAACACTTCCAACTTATTTCCCGTTGAGGTTTTCCTTAGGAACTACAACATAAACTTCTTCAAAAAGGGTGTGCAATAGTTTCTGAAGGGTCAGCAAAACGTCTAGTAACACCTCTGGTGTTACCGGCGGTCATAGGCTGCGGTTACCACTCAGCATCAGGCAGGCCGTAAGCCAGTTTGCCACTTAGTGGTATATAAAAAAAAGTGATTGTTGTATTTCGATTGGTTATTAAATATAATTGATTGTTATATATTCAAACATTCAAATTAGATTTTTTATATATCTTTATATAAACTAATTTTAGTAGATTTAAGCTAATTGAGATGATATACACTGCACCGCATTGTTTGTCGCTTTAGGACATTAGATATTACACCCTTAGAGCTTATACTTACATATTACTAATAATATTTTTTATAGAATATCTAGTTCAATCATATTTCTGAAACGTATAATTTTCCAGGTCTGAGAAACGCATATTCGGAGCCAGAGAATCAGTACCTGATCCTGGTGTTTGCTGTGCTGATATTCCAGTTGGACTTGAGCAGCCGGAGTATGTCAGAGACTTTCCTAGTCGACTATTTCCTAATGGCCGTCGTTTTCAACAAGGTCTACGAATTTTTACTAAAGGTTAGTCTCAAAAATATAATATATTACGTTGTGTCACTGAATGCTAAAATCTCACCCTAACCTTCTGGTGGCCAAGGCGACCGACTACGAGCCGCCACCAAATCCCAAGACCAATAAGCGCAGACCACGGCATGCGCTAATCTCGATATACTCAGGGGTAACACGCACAATCAAACCGTCACCGACAACAACCACTTCACCACCACACACTTCGGACGTGACCAACACACTCCGAATGTCGACATGACACCGCTCTCGCTTTAGAAAACGGCGCTACAGCTACTCATACATACACACCGCGTACATGAGGTGCACTCATGATCAGGAGCTGTATTCACTGGCTAGAATCACGAGGGTACTCGTGTGGTGCTGGATACACGCCATATTACAAACGGGCCGGCATTTACAATTAGATGAACATCCAGCTCTTCTTTTTGCTTTATTTGATAAAAAATTCTAATAGGATTATATATTTGTAGGTGCAATTTGTAGTGACGTATATAGCGCCATGGCAGATAACTTGGGGCAGCGCTTTCCATGCGTTTGCGCAACCCTTCTCCGTACCGCACTCCGCCATGTTGTTCTTGCAAGCTGCTGTCTCCGCCCTTCTGTCATCGCCTCTTACGCCCGCGTTAGGTAACTATTTTTTTTTAATTAACAGAACAAGAAACTTTACTGTGGGCAGGTTCCACCGCAGCGCCTGTTTCGGCTGCTAAACAGTCGTGTGTAAACATTACTGTGTTCCGGTACGAAGGGCGTTGTAGGTAGTGTAATTAAAGGGGTAACGAAACTCAACACCTTGTCTCAGGCGATAATCAACATTTTGTCGGTAGCGCAATGTAGTGCAGTATGTAACATTGTAGTGTAGTATAAGCGCCACTATGTTATGGGCGGGCGTATCATTTATCATCAGATGAACTTTCCGCTCTTCTCGTCGCTTAATTGCATAAAAAACAGTTTGTTATATTATCTAAAATGGCGGATGCAAATGATTTACTACGCCGTATATTGTTAATAATAAAATTAGCAGAACTGAAATATTTGGTTTTATTTTGTACTATTCACAGGAAGCGCCATATTCATGACGTCATACGTACGCCCTGTTAAGTTCTGGGAGAGAGATTACAATACTAAAAGAGTGGACCAAAGTAACACGAGGCTGTCCTCGCAGCTCGAGCGCAACCTCGGAGCAGGTGAGAGATAAAAGCCGTTTTAAATTAATTAAACAAACTTACTTTTTTATCTTGGCTGGGCTTCCACTCTTGACCTTTAATTCACACGGTTTTAAGTGATAATAAAGTTGTGGATTGTAAACCAAGTATGCTATGGTTTCTATTCTCTAGCAACTGGAATATAACAATGACTGTATGCACGACTTATGACTATGGAATAGAACTCAAGTATTCAGCTGCTCCACTGCGGTGGCACTTAAATGAAAGCTATTATAATACATTTTATTAACTTATTATTTTCCGTTATTCCAAATTTTATGTATTAATATTTAAACAAATATGTTTTCAGATGATAATAATCTTAACTCAATCTTCTATGAGCACCTGACGCGTTCTCTGCAACATTACCTCTGTGGTGACTTAATGCTGGGCCGCTGGGGGCAGGTGCAACAAGGAGATTGTTTCGGTAACTGTGTATATTAATCTCCTAACCTCCTACACAGAAAAGGTTGTCATTAGTTTTGTAACTAAATCTGTGTTGGTGTAGTATACGGCGTCATAACTTTGAAATGGGTGGACCGAGTTACTTATGATAACTCTGTAGCCAAAGTATTTTAAACTGTAATTGTTGCAGTGCTCGCCTCTGACTACCTGAACTGCCTAGTACACATAGTCGAAGTGGGCAACGGCCTAGTATCATTTCAATTGCGCGGGCTGGAGTTCCGCGGAACATACTGTCAGCAGAGGGAGGTAGAGGCTATCTCAGAGGGCCCCGAGGAAAGTAGCGGTAAGTGAATACTTTCTTTAAACGAAAATGTTATATTCACTAAGTTGCTCTTAAATTACACAATTGACATTACAACGTACAATTTGTTGTCGCCCGTGCGCGTGCGCAGAAGGCGTGTGTGCGCGATGGTGGTGTGGCGGGCGGGTGCTCGCGCCGGGCTCGTGCTGGGCACTGCGCTGGCTGGCGTGGCAGCTCGCGGCCGCCCGCTACGTGCTCGAGGGATACTCTGTGAGCGACAACAGCGCGGTCTCCATGCTGCAGGTGTTCGACTTCAGAAAGGTTCTGCTGACTTATTACGTGAAGGTCAGTGATCTTAAACAGATATCTTTTTAATCGACGATTGGGAATTTCTCTAACGAGCGCCTAATTTATTTTTTTGGTTTCCCTGACATGTTTTTTTTATTTAATTTTTAAGCGATGAGGCATTCTCCTAATGGCAAGTAATACCCCACTTATAACAGTAATAAAATGTTAAGTCTCGGTACCCTAGTATTTCCACTAGCTACTTACTACTTACACTATTTTCAAATCTGATCATAGTAACCTTTGCACACACTGGTGAAGAGATAGGTGTTGCTGTGGGTGGTACTAGATGGTCTAGTCAGATTGCGGCTGAAGTTTATAAAAATATACCTCGAAAGTTCGTAAAAATTTGATTATACTTTTCTTTGCATTTTGAAACATGACAAAAATTATGGAAATTCTTAACATTGTTTACGTTTTTTCAGAGTATAATCTACTACACTATTCAATCGAGTAAGCTGGAGGAGTGGCTTGCCTCTCCCACCATAACGGAAGCGCTCAAACCGATGAGTGAGCGCTCCTTCGTTGACCTAGACCCCATATTCAACGTCAACTTGGACGAGGACTACGACTTCAGAGCTTCGGGGATCACGAGGTAAAATGATGACTGCAATCATTTAAATACCAATCTATATATGCATAATGACTATGAGTTTTCTTTGCTCGCCAATCACGTGGAAATTAGTATTAAATAAAGTAACTTTAAAAAGGGAAAAAACCTATAAAATTAAACAACAAAATATATTTTAATTATATTATATAATATTATAATCCGACGTGGATGAAAATTTAACAAGAGAAATATTTGGGAATACATGTATTTGTTTAAATTCTTATCTCATCAAAATGCTAGTACTGTATATGAAATATTAGAGCTTTCGATTTATTATACAGTAATCAATAGATTACTTTATTTTTTTACGAAAAAATACTGTAACATTTATTTGAAATCGATTTTGAACATAAAAAAGTCTGTCAGAAGTGGGATTCGAACCCACGCCCACAGAAGTGGACTGCGACCTGAACGCAGCGCCTTAGACCGCTCGGCCATCCTGACTTAGTTTAAGTTAATAAAAATTACAGTAATCTGAGAGAACAATTGAATTTTTTTTTTAATTTAACAAAATTCATTAGCGTAAATATTACTGGGACTCAAGGCCTCCTCTCACAAAAAGCGAAACAATAGAGATCCTAAACCATTTATCTACAACGTTGGCCTTGTACTGATGGACGGATGTCATATATCTACGATAGCTTTATTGTTTTCCTTCGTCGGGTTCTCAAGTGAGGATCGAACCCGTGCCTACTTGAATCGCCTCACACTTCCTCGGTACTTACTAACTGAACACTTCGTATATTTTTTTATTTAACAAAAGTAAATGTCTAAAAGGTGAAACTTTTTTTAATTGGAGTCATATATTTCAATGATAAATAAATAGTTTATATGTCCTCTTGCCCTAATTCCGTTATTTGTACCTAAGACGGCCACTCCATAAAAAAAAAAAAATTTAATATAATTTTCGTACATATGCCTTTTTTACATAACAAAGTTTATTGATTCATCATCATTAACTGATGGATGTCCCCTGCCATACATAGATCTTCTACAACGAGCGAATCTATACCTTCGAAAATTCTCACTCTTCCCCGTTAATAGAGAAAAAGTGTCTCTGTGATGTTTAACCAGACCTCCTCACTCAATAATATAAATCGACTAATGTGTAATGGTTGAATGGTGTGACCAGGAGTAGATTCTGCGCGGTGTACCAGGAATGGGTGGTGCAGTGCGCGGCGCGGCGCGGGGCGGTGTGGCGGCGGCGTGCGGGCGCGCGCGATTCCCCGCTGGTCACGCTGTGCTTCGCACTGAGCCTGCTGGGGCGACGAGCGTTAGCAGCTGCGCAGCACCTGTCCGCCTCCAGGTAGAGTAAAAAAGAGAAAAGTGAAGAACTCATAAAATATGTTACGTGTAAACACGTTTCTCGCGTAAGACCACTCCATCCATTTGTCCGGTTTTTTCCTACCATTTTTCAAAGTGCGCAGTCATACTTTGTATGGTCGTTTGTGTGTGCGTTTGTGACGTATGTTCAACACGTTAATAATTCCGTGTACGGTTGCAGCGTGGAGTTCTTCCTGTACGGGCTGCACTCGTTATTCAAGGGCGACTTCAGAATAACGTGCGCGCGCGACGAGTGGGTGTTCACAGACATGTCGCTGCTCCAGGCGGTGCTTGCGCCTGCTGTGCGCATGGCGCTCAAGCTGCACCAGGTACCCTTTTTTTATCGCAAGGAAAATCTTCAAAGATACCTTGCTTCTGGGGGGAAGACAGGGTTATATGGGGTTTATACCCATTAAAACCACTCGGTGGTCTCCATCAGTGCATTAGGAGGGGCACCGGGATCGCCTACGGAACGCACTGGTGGCCTCCTGCACTCTGGCTGAAACATACCAGGAAGGGCAAGGTTCTCCTCAGCATCCATCCACGCTGTGCTACGGCAAATACAAGACCACCAAGCATTTGCCGTCCTCTTAAGCTTCGCTTATTGAGCTCTGTGGGCCCTCACTCTCAAAGCCCACGGACCCGAGGACCATTTTAGTCGCCCTGTATGCAACAGGTATCCAGGACATATCTTACTCTATCCTTATTTCTTTATCTATTTAACTTGTTTTTGACGTAATATTTCGAGATATCTTGTAATGATTAAATCACTTGTGTTACCGTTATTGCCAGTTTAATGGGCATGGACATTTAAATAGTTTTGATGATGTTTGAATCTTTTCACGCCTTGAGAACTACCACCATTTCCGCAATCGCGTTAATCCGATCAGACATTTGAAGTTACCCCCTAACTGGCCTTAGTCTTGTCATTAAAATTAATGTGAAATCATGATCAAATAACAACGTATTACATAAAAAGCTACGTAACATAAATAAACTTTGGTCCCCTATTGATCCGCAGGACCATTTCATGTTCCCCGAGGAGTATTGCAGCGCTGCAGCACTTTACGCCGCGATATCGACTCACGCGCAGCGGCTAGTCATCTGCCATGAAGCAGCGCCAGCGTGGCGCTACAACGTGCTTCGCGGCGCACCACACTTGCTGGCGTTACGGTAACGCAATAATTACTAGTAACGCGCATTGTAGTCGCGTGATGTGCGCATACACAGACGGTCTCTGTTGCTGGAGACTTGACACAGTAGCGCCTATTTCTGCCACCATACAATAGTATGAAAATAATGTCTCGACTTGTCTTGTGTATGGACCGGAGTAATTTTTCTCTTACTTAACTATGCAAAGTCTACCATCCAAGTCATATGATAATCCTTCAGGCACGTGATGGATGAAGGCAACGACGACTACAAGATCATAATGCTGAACAAACGTTACCTCGGTTTCCGTGTGATCAAGTTAAACCGGGAGTGCGTGCGCGGGCTGTGGGCCGGCCAGCAGCAAGAGCTGGTCTACTTGAGGAACAGGAATCCGGAACGAGGCTCCATACAGAACGCTAAGCAGGTAATGTACTCGAATTTGAGGACAATAAAATTACTATTTATCTATTAGGTGATAAAACAGTAGTAAATATATTGATGATTTTTACATTTCAAACTTTCCGCAAAAACAACCTTAGCGTTAAAGTATTTTTGTTTATTTTGATTTTGCCATTGACAGGGCACAATTAACTAATTAGCCCACAGCTTAATAACATAAGCATACGTACACACTTACACAAAAGTATGTTAATTAATTAAATCTATGTGTAGGCGTTGCGCAACATAATCAACTCGTCATGCGACCAACCCATCGGGTACCCGATCTACGTGTCACCGCTGACCACCTCCTACGCGGACACTTCACCACAGTACTGCTCGCTGCTCGGAGGGCCAGTCACCGTCACCGCAATACGGCAGCGGCTTGCCGCGCTCTGGAGACGGTAACAATTTTAAAACTAATCCATTCATCGGTCTTAATTCAACCATAGCAGTTGTGCTCAGGATATCAATGTATGTAAGCCACAGTATTCTGCATAAGCATCCTTCACTATCCACGGTTTCATTGTCATTTAACACCTGACATGTTAAGGTCAAGTTTCATCTCTCAATATATCAAAACCACACCACACTTAGAATTTGTTGATGACCTTGACACTCCTAGTGTGAGGAGACTTCGAATATACCCTTGTGGAATAATATTTATTATTCGTTATACAGAGTTCGACGTCGATGCGGAGAGGGGTGCTCCAGTGGAGGGGCGTGCGATGCCGCCAATGCTGAGGCAGGCGCGGCGCGACCTATGACCGCGGCACCCGCGCCTCCACTTCAACTGTCGCGTACCTCGCTCGGTGAGTGAAAGATACCAGAAATGGTTTAGTGATCCATGTGAATATTAATAATAGAGGCCTGAAAGCAGGATGAAATCACAAACGTATTGTATTTACACACGTTTTTTCCTTTTCTTTGTGTATATTCGCTATTCGTATTAACTGAATTCGACGTGGTGTTTAGTCACAAATAGGTAAGAGATGGTGTGGTATCCTCTCCCAGAATCCTCCAGCTTTCATATATCAATAACCAAAACAAAGCAACGATGATATGAAGCCAAATTTGAAATATGAGTGTGTTAGTCGTACCAAATGCCCAAATCTCAATAACACGTAATCTTGAAATCAAACCACGGATTTCTGTGTTGGATGTTTACAGCCGGGACCCGAGGCAGCTTGGTGAGCGCGGGAAAACCCACGTCATCGACCCTGGCTTCCCTCGCTGGACTACTCAGGGAGCACTCCCACGAACGACAACAAGAAGACACCTGTAAGTCATACATATACACCATCATGACCGCCATTAGCTGATAGAGGTTTTTAAAGCTGTTTGGGGAGGTTTCGCTGGATTCAGGCCTTGTCTTCATAATATATATCTACGCTGGGACATGTTAGGATACATTAAAATAAATATTACATTATTATTATTATGATCATCATCTATCTGGTGAAGCCCGCGAAAAACTGCAACTGCGAAAGCAGTTCCGGTCGGTGTGGAAAACTGAGAAGGTTTATGAGGCATTACACTTCTATCGGCTTATAATGCTACATATATGTACATTGATGTTACAATTGGAATTTGTGTCCATTTAGCATACGCCAGCCAGGATAGTACGGAAGCTCGGAGGCGGAGTGAGGAGAGAGGCGGAAGGAGGGAGAGAAACATGCGTGCACGCAGTCAGGTAGGCAATTCTTTCGTTCAGGAATTTGATTCACTAGTTAAGGTAACATTAAGTAGTGCAATAGCTAACACTTGTAATTATTTTTTATTTTAACACCAGTGATTAGATGTATACAAGGAAACCACACCAGCTTGTTTAGTCGTTTTTGAAAAAAAAAATACTTATAAACGACACTGATGTTAACTAATTTTAAACTAAAATTATCAATATTTAGTGTACTTCATTCAATTTTAATTTTTAACTTGATTCATTTATTTATTCTTTGTGCAGCCGAGCAACAGGAACCGATCGCGGCGTGAGCGCGCCGCACCTTCTTTCCGGCTACTCGCTGCCGACAGTATGCGCACATCGCAAACAGATGCGCACGCGCACGAACAAGTACATAACATTTATCATTACATTGTACTAAAGCGGTCACTACGCGGAAGTCCCTGGTTCTGGTCCAGGGTCGGGTAGTAAGACCTTTCAAATTATAAATCTTCCGCCATAACAGCATCGCTGTGTTCCGGCTGTCAACATATGAGAGCTGGAGTATTCTGCTATTGAGTATCGTGTGACTATACAAATTATAGAGGTTTGTTACCAGAGAGCATCTAGATGGGGTACCAGATCGTTTTCTGCCGCCAAACAGTATGAAAATATTAATGTTGTACTACTGTGGTGACTTTTGTCTCAAGGTGACGAGCATAATGTAGTGGAGGCGATAGACAGACGTAGTAGGTGGAAGTATGTTAGTGTCTAAAAAAAAAACAAATAAGCTTAAAGCTATTGCATAGAAGTTTAGAATCAATTTAGATTTTTAGACAAGTACAAATGATAATACTGTATGTAAATAATTTCAGGGGTCCAACAGTTGGGAGAGCAGCTGGCGGGAGCCGCCCCGGCGTGCGGCGAGCGCCAAGGTCCGTGGTTCTTACTAATTTGTAAAATTTAATAAAGATAACCAGCTTTTTTATTGAGACCGACAACGCTGGCGTTCTTTAGTGTCGAAGGCCAAGACTCACTTTGGGTCGCTGCGCCAGAGGAGTAAGTAAGCCTTTTTATTGTTCCCACTACTGGGATTCTAACCTCTAATAAGAAGGGAGTAAAAACCATTTAGCCACCCCAATAGCTACGTGATTAGATGATGTGACGTGTCCACGAAATGTTCTTGGCCACGGTTAACATTGCAGAATGTATGCATTTAAAGAGAAACATATCTTGTAAAATTTAATAATGTATTCGATGTCTAGGTGGCAAGCAGTCAGGGCGGGAGCGCCGAGTCCTCACTAGAGGAGCTGGAGCTCGCCAGCGGCATGGACCTATCGCTGCCCGACTGCAAGATAATCGGCAACAGGAACGCCAGGCAAGAGCAACTTGCCAGGTAGACCTAGCACACCTCACCCGCAACTCATGCGCGCTAAACGAGTTACATGCACACTAACGCACGAAGTGTATGCGTACAAAGATTATCTAACTAATCTAATCGTCTACTGAATTATATAACATTTTTATGTAATTAAATTAAATAGAGATAATTAAAGTATGTACGTATGCATTAACTGCGTTCGTGGTACGTTACCTAAACGCTTTGCTTCCCTCGCGACACACGGATCTCATGGTCGGTTCCAGGACCCACGTGTGTAATGTAGTTAGTGGCAGCCTATAAAAACCGCAACCCTGATTTTTAGTGAGACCTAAAAAAATTAAAATAAAAATAAATCATATATATCTATCGATATAACATTTTTTTTTCCGACTCTTAAAATATGGGTCAATATTTTGAGCAAGCAAGCTTCACACGATATGGAGATCTATGGGGAAAGTCTATGTCCAGTTGTGGACGTCTGTCGGCTGATAATGATGATGATGATGACGTCTCACACTCCACGCCTTCATACTAACATAACATCATGTGTAATTGAGGTCAAGTTTTGGCCTATTTTAGATTAAAAAAAATTTCCTCTTGATTGCCGAGCAGCTTATCCATTTACTATCAAATTATTACATATTTTTTTTGCTTTTTAAAAAAAAATCCTCGTGCGTGTGGTGGGTCAGGGCCTTTAAATTCCTATAGTAATTACCATCAGTATAATTTACTTCCAAGTCATTCTCATCTTTCTTTCTATTCCAACTTTCATACTCTGTTCGTCTTACACACTTCTTTCCATCCAGCATTCTGCATTTCATCTCTTTCTCCGATACCTCTCGCAAGTGAAGACAGTCGCCGTTTGCTTGTTTATTTAGCCTGAAAGGGAACCTGGACACCATAAAGCATTCTTTTTTCCAGTTTTCTTTTTATTTCGCTTCTTTTTTGAATTTTGCTTTACGATCTCTTTCTTATTTTTATTTTTTTTTTATTTATTTACCTTTACTTAAATTTACATTCACATCTTATTGGACTATTCTATAGCCTATTTTATTATCACAGTTTGTTTTGTTTCTAATTTATCTTATTTCTTCTAATAGCGTTAGCTATAGCTAATTTGTAATACAGTAAAAGCTTCTTATTCGCCCTTCCTATATTCTCTTCTAAAACTTTCTTTATTCGCGGATCTAATAAGTAAATAAGTACATACATAATAATAAAAGGATTCCAATTGGTATCCAACCCAATATCTAAAAAAAAGTATATCCCGTATTCACTGTTTCCGTATTCGCGGCATAGTTATGGGACATATACGCCGCGAATAAAGAACTTCTACTGAATGAACACATATTGCACACATAGTATATATTCACTGGACTACATTCCGATCATCATCTTAAGTAAGTTAACTTTACAGATACTTCCTCACTGAGGGCATATCGAAGGATCTTTCTAAACTAAGCAAAGAGATACGCCACGAGCGCGAGAGCTACAGGGAGCTGACGGGCCGCTACATCGAGAGGTCCGAAGCGATACCGCTGAAAGAGATCCACTATTCCGACCTGTCAAACAAAGAGTCCATATTAAAGAGAGAACCCAAAAAGGACCCTAAACCAAAAGAGATAAAGACTAAAATTAAACGCTCTGATTCGGGAAGAAGCGAGCTGAAGATTAACGTCAGTGTGGGTAGCAAGGTGCTAATCGTGGAGCCCGGAGGCGTATACGACTGCATCAACTTGGGCAGGAGGATCGATGTATTGTGGCCTTCGGAGAGCCAGAGGGAGAAGGGCGGGAGGAATTTTTGGGGGAGTTGGGTGCCGCTGGCTGGAATGGATGGACTGGTGAGTTATTTCAATAATTTTATTCGGAAACCATTTCTTATTCTGTAATATTAAATTCGAAAACTCAACCTTGCTTCTGGGCAGGTGGTACACAAGTGGACGCCCAATCACCGCGACCCCAAGCTGCGCTCCCACGTGGACAAGACTATACTCCTAGTCCAGATCGACGACAAGTTCGTGCCTATTGCGGAAAGTTGCGTGCAGGACCTGGGCGATGAGGTTTGAACTTGCTCACTTCAGGCACGAGGACTGAAGGTGTCCGTGCCGCGACCGGAAACGCGTGCGGCCCGTCACCGGAAGCGAGCGGGTAACCGTCGAGTAGTAACTTGGTGTGATATGTTGTCTTAACAGATAAGACTGCATTCGGATTTTGTATGACAAAATCCATGGCGTCATTCTTGCCTGAGCTGGAATTAAAATTGATTCCGCGTATAAAATATATCTCAGTTATGTTATTAAAGTGTTGATGCACCTATTTATACGTGATAGTACATGCGCGTGCGCCTGTGCGCGTGCAGATCGCGCCCTGTAAATAAACACTGTATATAATGTAAAGACCCTTGTACACTTCGATTAGGTTTAAGTAGAATACTTTTTTTAATTTTTTGTTAATTTTTTTAATAGTTTTTTTTTTCTTAAGTAAAACTATCGCTCCCAAAAAAATATATAGTCTATGTCCGACACCAAATAAAATACGCGCGTTGTAAAAATGCTTTATTATCTATTTATTGAAATCGTGTAAATTTTTTTAAGGTACGGTGCACACTCGATCATGTTTTGTTTCTTTGGTATCGATACCATAGGATAAGTTTATGGTATTTGGAAGAAATCTTCAACGAGATGATACATTTGTAGTTCATTACATCTATTGGATGACCTTTTTCTGAAAACATTTTTTTTTCCTCCTTGTTAAAATTGTGTTTACATTAGACTTAGTATAACTTGTTGTTATAATGTTTCTATCAAACTGTTCAAAAAAAAAATTTTGAAATTATTTCGAGATATACAAAACTTTAGTAAAAAAAATTACTTCATACAGAAGTTGATAACTTTAGAAAAGGAATTATTTTTTAATTAAATTTTATATGTCCATTATAAAGAAAAAATATTACATTTTTCTTTATACGAAGTGACGAAACATAAAAGTTCACCTGATTGTGAATGAGAAAACTTCCACAGCACCACATTGTGCTCGTCTATAACACCCTTCAAACTCATACACAGTAATATTTGCACACTACATACTTACCACCAGTAAAGTCAAATAACGCTGATTATATTTCCCAGCGGCTCTCGCCTAATCCACTGCCCGAAGTTTTCTATTGCGCTTACTAAATATAAATACTCAGTTTTATATACGTTTTTAATAGAGTTAAACACCACTTCACCACCACATCGCTGGTGGTGGAACACCGCTCGACCACATTTCATTAACATACCACACATTAAGTAAACCCCGAGATTACTTCATTCTTTTAATGAAATTGCTATTTAATAAACTCCATCCATCAGGTAACCAAGATGATCTTTCGTGATCATGTGAATACCATCAGCGTGGTCGATAAATTGACTTACCTAATCTTAAGAGTATTCGCCAAGTCCCAGCTGTGGGAATAAGAGAGCTATTTATAACTGATTTATCTATCATTCAAATTCCAGACTTATTCAAGTGTTTTTTTTTATATGAAATAAATTATTTAAAATGACGAACTTCGTCGAAAATATTTTAAATAAATGTTGCCCGTATTTTTTATGTCTGGCTTATCTAAAAATTATTTATTAACACGCAGCGCTGTACTTAATGTATTCGACACTTTAACTTTTGTGTTTCTACATGTAATAATCTGTTCAAATCTCTACATTTGTTCTCTATTAAAAAAAAAACGGCAAAGGAACGACGAGAATAGAGCCAATATACAAACTTTTTGATTCCTTCTATATTAATATAAATATCAATGCAGTTACTTAAACTCGTAGGTTTTCTTTTATTTAAATGTAAATATTAATGTAAAAAAAAAATGTTTTATAATCTGCACAATTGGATAGGACAATCATCACCATTAGTGTGAACCGATAGACTTGTATCTAGACATAGGTCTCTTCAAAAGATCTTCACACCGTCTGTTCCTGCGCTCGCCGCATGCGATGGTATCCTGTCGCCATCACTACATCGTCGGATCCACCTGGTTCAGGACCTTCCTTTTCGTATAATAGATTAACTATGAAATAATATTGGACCGAATTCATATTGAATAATTGCAGTTGATGACTAGTTTCATGAATCGATTAATTAAATGTTTGATTGTGCTTATTGAATCGATTTTCTTTTCTTTCGAGTACCGAATAAAAACGAATTACGGATCTTAATGTAAGCAAGTGTAGAAATTTGTACGGTAGGAGGGCACAATCCGTCCACAGATTGTTTTCTACGCGCATGCGCTAGACGACGCGCTACCGACAGACAGTCATCTGACCACGTTACATACAAATTTCTAGCTTAATTCACTTAAAACGTGAAACTTAATTATCTAAGATTCGGTCGGTGAAGATCAGCTGGTGTTGGCGATGGTCGCGTGAATGTCACAGTGAATTGTTGTTTATGTTGCACAAAATTTGCCAGCTGATTTCCGCCGATCCCGTAACAGTGTATCCGGTTGTTTCGCCATCGCCATCGTGTCGCCGCCTCGGCGGTGTATTCGTGTAACTTGTGAATATCGAGCTATCCTGGAATTAAATGGTACTTGGAATAATAAGTGATATGTTTTTATTTACTTACATCATTAACCCACCCATTCGGTATTTTACAACATTAATACTACTAATAACTTGGTAGATCTCTGTTGCCCAGCCCTGTAGTCTCGGGCTAGTAAGGATAGCACTAAGGTAAGCCTTGCCTGTCGTAGAAGGCGACTGAAATGGTTTACGAGTTCGTGGGCTTTGATGGTGGAGGCCCTTATTGTTCAACAAGCAAACCTGCATGGGACAGCGTATGACGCAACGATGGTGCCTAGGAGGTTTAAGCCCCTCCTCAGAGACGTGTAGCAAAAAGTTTTTAGGGGCACCGGTGCGTTCTATAAGAGACCCCGGAGCTTCTCCGAATGCACTGAGCAGAGTACCGAGGGGGTTTTTGTTAGTAAGAATATCGCATAACCCAGACTGCCCCCAAAAACGGTATCTTTGGAAAATTTGCCCCCTCCTCCGAAACCAAAAAACAGTTCTCTGTTGCCGGAGACCGTTTATGTACCACCCCAGCGCGTATTGCAGCCGACAGATAATACTGTACAAATGTTACTGTTCCGGTTTGAAGAGCGCTGTAGCTAGGGTAATTACTGGGGTAACGAGACACATCTTATGTTTTAAGGAGACGAGCCCAATGTGGCGCAGTGTATATCATTATAACTAGCGCCACGTTGGTATGAGCAGGCGTATTACTTACAATCAGGTGACCCTACGGTTCGTCTCGTAGCTTGTCATTAAAAAAAAACAAAAACATGTTTGATAGTTTCGGCTGGACCTAGGACAACTGCCAGCAGCTCTCGTAATTCAGTTTCTTTAGCCTGTTATTATATCGACCTTATATTTATATCACTAGCCTGGCCATAAATACTGTTACATAAAAACTTTTCTATTTTTCAACTTTTTAATTATTTTGTATTTGAGTCACGTATATTACTTTAAAAACTTCTATTTTGCGCCATTTCGCATATTTTTCCGTGTTCATTATCAAATTACAATATGTAATGAGGTGGGGGTGTTAAAGAAAATAGGATTGCAGTGATCTCCTCGCACAGTGTGGGTACGGAGCCGGTCCGCTCGCTCATATTGCAGACACTTCAAAAGCTTGCTATCAGCCGTGTGTTCGTGTATCGTACTATCAACAGATACATTTACTCTGTCTTGAATCGAAGCCCAGAAAAGATCGGAGCGGCCCCACCGGCGGCGAAATGCTGTTAAAGCCAAATTTCGTCGAAACCCCATTACGAAGCAAAAAATCTTATCGCGAGAAATGAAGATTCTCGCTAGGAGTCTGTTGCGTATCCTGTATTATAAAACAAGATCTGAAGCTCGGTGCTTATCAGGTTACGGTCGATATACAGGATATACCCTAAATCAATCGTTACAATTAAAGATGGATGGAGTGGATCGATCAAAACGAACAAACCTTCTGTCGCGATACCACAGGCAGGTGGAAGGCACAGAAATATCCTCTTTACTGATGGAAACATTTTCACGATTGAAAAACACTACAATAAGTAAAATGATAAAGTGAACGCTCACAGTTCTAAAGAAGCTGCTCAAGTGGTGACGGTCGGAAAGGTACAACGTGGTCATTATCCTGCGTCAGTGATGGTTTGAGGAGGCGTGTCTTATCAAGGAGTCACAAAACCACTTTTTTGTGAAAAAGGAGTGAAAAATTCAGCCAAAGTGCATCAAAATACAGTCTTGGATTATGTTGTGAATCCTCTCAGCAATACACTTTTTAAAATATACCGTGGACTTTCCAGCAGGACTCTGCACCTGGCACACTCATAACGCACGAACTACTCAAGCCCGGCTTAAAACCAACGTTCTGGACTTTATAAGAGCTGAACACTGACCCTCATCTAGCCCAGATTTTAACCTTTTAGACTTCAAATTATGGTCAGTTTTAGAAGACATGGCCTGCTGCTGCTCTAAACGACCCGGAGACATTGAGTCTTTTAAAAAGTCTTTGTAGCAAGCAGCAAGCAGTGCCGGTGGTGGATATTCCCCTTGGAGATAGTACGTCAATCTATAGATTCGTGATACGTGGCCAAAGCCAAAGGCGGCCATTTTCAATAGAATTTTTCTTTTCATTGTTTGCTGAGACGAATAAATATGTAGATATAAATTTTAATAATATTGCATTACTTTATTAAAAAAACAATGCATTTTCATTTGTAACAGAACTTATTGTTGGACTAGGTGTATTTGTACTAACTGTTCCTCATCCGCTCTCTTGGCCGTAACACCCTCGCAACTCCTTTTGGGGAAGGAATTTTGTAAAATCCATTCTTAGCTGACCTCTAAATGGCGGAATCAATATTTATACCAAATTTTAAGTGTTCCCGTCTAATAGTTATGTCGTTCTAAACATTCCTATAATTAATATATCAGTTCTATCAAGAGACATATATATGAAAACGCGTAAGTGGTGCATAGTTTTTATAATTAGTCCAAACTAATTAAAAAAATACATACTACATAAAATATACGGCTGTCACTAAAAAAATTAAAGGTACTGAATTAATTACTTTCATTATTGTCCAATAGTGGGCGTCTGTCGTATTTTATTTTGGCTTGAACTTGAATAGCTTGGAGATATGTTCACCTGCTGGGCAGATTTCTAACAACGTGGCGACTACTAATTAGAAAGCCCCACTAGCCCACCCCTTGTCTCAAAATTAATATGTAGCGTTCTGTTCCAATCACTTCACTACAGCGCCCTTCAAATCGGATTAATAATGTTTGCACGCTACTGTTTTTTTTTTATAACAGCATTCCCCCAATTTTGTTGGAATGGGACCTATGTATTTCTTTTTCACTTATCATCCTTTATTTTGTCCTATTTATATACATTCTCATCCTACTTTCCTTCCTTTCTTATATACCAGCTCTCGCTATCATATTCCTGATTCTCTATCATTCTCCATTCTAATTCCTTCTTGCATACATCTCTCTTAAATGATTAAGGACACAACCGTCGATGTTTATTTCATTTTTCACTACTCTTAATTCTATTTTTACAAGTACACATTCTTCTTATTCCCTATATCACAAATCTTATTTGTATTCTATTTCTCTTTCTATTAGATTTATCATTATCATTTATATCTGTTCTGTTTTACATTTTTATCTTACTTCTACGTCTTGTTTCCTTCGATTGTTTTATTGACCAGACCAGTACTCCAAGAATGTGCGGCGACTGCTATCCTCACTCATCAGAGACAATGCTACCCGCTGAACTCTACTGTTTGGTAACGACATTAGGCGCTGCGATATTACGAGTATATACAAATTTGATAATCTTAACAGTTATCATTTTCTAATCATCACGGAGTCCTTCCCCAAGTTCATGTTTGATTGTCATATCGAGAAACTATTCCGGTCTTCAGTTATTGGACGACTCATCGTGATGAGCGAGGCGTTCACTTGATAGTAAGTGATACACTCGCCTATAACAGCGTGGAGTTAGAATGAATACAGCACCACCTACCGCTCGTCGCTTTGAGACACCAGATGTTTAGAATCTTTAGGCTAGTAATTTTGTTAGGTATAGCGTCCTTTAAACCGGAACACAGTAACGTTTGTACACTACTGTTCGTCGACAGAAATAGGAGCTGCGATGACTTGTGAATCTTCAGCAACAGAGACCTATCAGCAGTTCTTATATTGATATGTAAATAAAAGAATTATGAAGGAAAATATATTGATTTATTTCACATACATTTAACAATAGTGAGACATTATTATGAAGGTTATTATTATTAAGATAAGAATGTAAATTGATTATTAGGTTTCTTTGGTCGAATATTGTGTAGAAAATTAGTATTATCAGCCGATAGACGCGCCCGCATCCGGTGGCTTCCCGCGTCTCTCACCAGATCGTCGGTCCATCTTATGGTGGGGCTCCCAACATAACATCTACCGAAGGTTAGTATAAATATACCCAATATATGGTGGTGTCGTGTCTATGAAATGAGGATGAAGAAGATAACTAGCCTGGTGGGAAACAGGTCTTTTCACAAAGGAGCCGTTTAGTCTATAACTATAACAGCGGTACAATGAAATGGACCCACGCGTTAAAATTTAAAGTAACCTACATTTGTGGACATATGAAATATTTTTAACAAAACAATAACTACTACACAATACAATACGACTAATTAAATTTTAAGGGTGGACTGCACCCCTTGATAAAATAACTAAATTTCGATATACAGTCAACTTAGCGAAGAGGTAAGCAGGACGGTGGTGGGTTAGTATAGTATCAAGGATATTTACACAATATACTTCACTCATAGCTTCGTTCTTCTGTTATTTGGTACAAATCTAGATCAGCGATTCCCAAACTTTGGGGTTGTTGTTATTAGGTTACTATTTTATTAGTAGGGGTACGTGAAAATTACATTGGTAAGGGCGGAAAGGAAAACTCGAGAGCAAAAGGTCACGGGATCGATCGCCTATCTGATGGTCCGGCCAACAAGCAATCTTAGGCACTGACATAACGAATGCCCTGAGACGTGCCGAGAACAGACCGGTGTGGAGGCAGCTGGTTGACGCGTCATTAAGAGCATTTCAGAATAAGCACCACCTTCAGCGATTAAGTACAGTACACAGTACAAGAGAAGAATTGCGGAAATGCTGAGAAGTTAAAAACAGTTAATTAGTACAAACATTATTATGATGTACCACATATACACTATGTAGTTTATAATTAACCTTTATCATCAGCCGATAGATGTCCACTGCTGGACATAGGCCTCCCCCAAAGATCCCCGCATCGATCGGTCCTGTGCTGCTCGCATCGAATGGGTTCCCGCGATTCTCAACAGATCGTCGGTCCATCTTGTGGGAGGCCTGCCACCACTACCTCCGCCAGTACGCGGCGCCACTCGAGGACCTCACTGCCCCATCAGCCGTCGGTCATTCGAGCAATGTGCCCTGCTCACTGCCACTTAAGTCTAGCAAGCTTTTGGGCTATGTTGGTGACCTTAGTTCTGCGGATCTCCACATTTTTGATTCGATCGCGCAGAGACCCCGAGCACAGCCCTCTCTATTGCCTTTTGGGTGACTTCCAGCCTTTTTTTATTAAAAATAACCTTATAACTAAGGGTAAATATTTACTAGAGAATAGAGAGGGAGGGAGAGAGTACATTCCAAAGTTAATGGTGGCAATAGATAGAGCTTAAGGGAAACTAGACCTTGTTTAGGAGTAGATGTGGAGTTATTAGGGGAGTGGGTGCTTGTAAATGAAAGGTTCTATTGAAGAGTACGAGAACAAAAAAGGTTGGAAAGCGCTGATCTAGGCGACCATCGTTAAAAATCATTCTAGAATTGAATTGTATATTATTATACTACATTATTACTATGACTATATACGATGTCATTTTAAAAGAGTAATATTATTTTTTAATATAATTAGGATTTTTTTTATGTAATTAAGCGATGAGACGAGCGGTACGTTCACCTGATGGTAAGTGATACGCCCGCCCATAACGTGGCGCTAGTTAAGATGGGTAGACACTGCACCACATTGCACTCATCATCTGACATAAGATGTTGAATCTCGTTACCCCAGTATATACACTAGCTACAGCGTCCTTCAAACCGGAAAACAGTAATGTTTATAGACTACTGTTGTCAGCTGCAATAGGCGTTGCAGTGATACCTACCTGGACCATCTCCAGCAACAGAGACCTGACAAACGTTGTAGAAACTAATGTAAATATATATATATATAAAAAAAAACTACTATGAAGAAATACTATATCTATATGATAATCGTATAGCGCAGTTAAGTTTTGGAGTATATTTTAAGCTCTAGTCATATACAGGTAGCGCAAAAGTAATCCTCCTATCAGAAAATGCTATAAATCTTGCCTTGATGTAAAATGATGTAAAAAAATAACCTTCCGATGTTTTTTGGCTGTAATTTAAAAAAAAATATGAAAAACTTTGGTTCTTCTTGTGGATTATTTTTATTTGGTCTTTTAATTTTTTTATATCAAGGCAAGATTTATAGCATTTTCTGATAGGAGGATTACTTTTGCGCCACCCTGTACATAGTGTAATCTACGCATGTACTTAATACTGCCTAGTAACTACTTAGGTTCACAATACTTAGCCTAGTCGAATGGGAGACTAGAAGCACCTACAAAGCTCGATTACCTACATGGCAGGGGATTATGGACTTTTCCTAACATCCTTTAAAGGATTTTAAAATTTATCTAAACACTATAAACATTAATAACAAAAAAATACGCGAACGGTTAATTACAACTAATTACTTTTAACCCCAGTAACATTAAAAGAGTTTCCCTTAAATGTTTATATTTATAGGAATACTAGTGAACTAGATATAACTTCGAATCTGTATGGATATCAATATTCTAATCCTACAATAATTCATTATCATCATCAGGTCATAGGCGTCCCACAGCTGAGCATGCACAGCCTCCAATGAACTCCAAATACATCATGTGCTGCTCGTATACATCGATTTCCGGCGACCTTCGCCAGATCGTCGGTCCACCTTGTCAACGACGGTCCAACACGAGTTCCCCATTAATCATCAGCTCTTTACAATAGCAACAGTTTTCTATATTAAAATTATATTTTATTTACAAATAGGTTAAGTATATAGACAGCTATCGAAATGTTGAAATTGTTTTCAAATAAAATTCATTTCCACTTTAGCATTTTGAAAAAGGACAACGTTATAGCATCTTCATATTATTTTCTATCTTATTTTAATAAAATTAATAATATACTATATTATAATAATTATATAACAGTAAGCAAAAATTATGTTAAAAGTGAAGCGGAAATGTTGAAGGCAAGATCGTTGTGTTTAGGTAAGTATACAAGTATTTAGTTGAAATAAAATAAAAAACAAAACCATAGAGAAATATATATAATTATGGAGTCCCTAGAAATAAATGTTTCAACTTTTGTAAAAAAAAAAATTTAAAAAATCAAACTAAAAATAGAAAAAACAGAACATTTTAATTTAGGGCAAAATTAAAGGCGAAATCATTGAAAAGTGTATAATTAAAGAGTCCACAAAAATGCTTCCAATAAAAGTATTTCCGTTTGTTTAAAAAATGTCGGATAAAATAATTAAAAAAATAAAATTCTTAATAATTTGGATAAAATAATAATGTATCTTTATATTAATATTTATATTTTTTTATTATTCAAGGAAGAGATGAGACGGGCGGGTAGTTAATCTGATGGTAAGCGAAATCCCTGCCCATAACTACACTTACTACACACTTTACCACATTGCGCCCGTCGCCTTGAGACAGAAGATGATGATGATGATATTATAAACATAATGGCTCAGTTTATAAGATAATATACATTTCGAGCTACCGGAGCTACCCTACAATCATCCATCCAAATGGCGCAAGACAGAATTGTCTGGAAAGAAATGGTGGCCAGGGCAACGCACCATAGTCACATCCCTCAGTCATGAGATTACGACAAAGAAGAAGAAGACATTTCGAAGTGTTGCGGGTTCTAACCTCGACAAGCTCAAACTTCCAAAGAAAAATATTACGAGGAAAGCAAGAGGTTCCGAGAAAGGTAGCAGTATGATGGGTACATAGTCTTGATGCTGTCATTGGGAACAGAAGTCCCAATAGTGGGTACATTAAGTGGGATTTTTATTTGAAGCCAAAACCTCACATTCATCACTATTAGATATCCATAAATTATAAACTAAAATTGATTGTACAACAATTCATGATGCATGCCTCTTCAATATGGCTCTACTCATTAGTCTTAATGGCAAAAGGTAAAAGATTAGATACTAGTACAGTGAAGAAAGAAAATGAGGATATATACACTGGATCCTGTCGATGTTAACAGAATACTTGGCAAGTGTTTATGTCATAAGTTTCCATAGGAATACTAAGAATGTTTACACAACAACAAAATATTATATGCTCTTGTGTATAGTAAAGATAGTGCACCAACGCCGGGTTCTGTAGCTCTTAGTCAGTCTTAAAGTTGTTACCTGTCACCGGACAATTATACCATGGACCTCCAAACTACCTTTATATATCCATGTACATTTTTATTTAAGATGATATACACTATAACAATGTGTTCATTGTTTTAATACATAAGACCTCGTTATCTCAGCAATTTCACCAGCTACAACACCCTGGAGTTGCTCCCACAGGTGCTGCTGTTTTAGTTGGTCTATGGCAATGGAGACCTACTACCTTTAAATGTTAACCTTTATTATAATACAAGTATAATCAAGCTATTTTAAACACAACAATATATAATATATTAAATAGTTAACAAATCAAGTTCCTAATAATATCTAGATATTTATAACCTACATAATATCCTCAGCTTAGTCACTTTTTCTAATGGCGGTGTCGGTCTATGAGACTTTCTTCTTACCGGACATCTTGTCTATGAGGTTGGTGATCATGTCTGCGTCCACCAAGCCAATGAATTTGTCTACTATCAATCCATTCTTCACTGCAATCACTGCTGGCACTGCCTTCACCTGAAATGATATAACATTTAAATATTATCAGTTGTCTTGATATACTTCAATTTACTGGTGGTAGGTCTCTGTGCACTGGATCACTTAACATCAGGTGAACGTCCCGCTTGTCTGGTTGTTTAACTAAAAAAAATTGATTGTTCTCGATTTGCTTCTTAAACTAGCTTAACAAGTCACCTCAAATGTGTGCACCAGGTCGGCGTTCTCTTCGACGTCGACGATGGCCAGGTGCAAGCTGTCCAACGGCTCTATAAGCTCTTTCAGCTTAGGCGTGAGGATCTTGCACGGCTCACACCACTCCGCATGAAAGTTCACTATCACTGGCTTATCATTGTTCATCACCTGTTTATGAAAAAAATATGATCAACAATGATTCATATACAAAAATTTAATACAAGATTTTTACTGGTAGGTCTTAATTGCCAGACATTGTCCAGTTAGTAGTAGGGTTGATAAGAAAGTAATTGTGAGAAAGAGGATAGAAATTGTTTTAGAAGAAAAATTGAGGGTCCGGTTGACAATGAGGATGTTATTAAGTACTTTTATGAGGTAGAGAACTGGAGCAAGTAAGAAGGTAACACAAATACTCTTTTATGGCATAACATATTTATTAAGCCTTTACAATTAAGACAAAACCTTTTCTCTTAAAATTCCCTTATTTAAGGAAAAGAATCCTCATCAGCACTAGCACCACCACAGCCCTATTTCTGCATTACTGTGCTCTGGACTGAGTAGAACTGCAGCTAGTGTCATTACTGATGCAATGAGACTTAACATCTTATGTCTCAAGACAACAATCATAACATGATACACTATCATCCCAACTCTAGCTCCTGTAGAGATCATTAGAGGAGGCATATTTACCAGTGGTGCACCCTGATAATCAACAAACAAAGCTATCTCCAAACTACCCGCATTGGGCCATCGTGGTGGGAAATGGCCCAACTAAAGACAGTCCCTATGTACCCATATAAAAGATGGTTCCTATTGCCTAGCGATACTACAGGGAACACTGACCGCAACTGATGACCTGGTAAATGTCATGGAACACCACTGGATATGGGCAGCGGGGAATCTATCCATGTGGAGATTTTTAGGGAAGGCCTTTGTTCAGCAGTCGACATCTATCAACTGATAATGATGAAATTGAGAGTCATCCACATATTCCAGAAGTGAGTATGTGTTGTTGTGTATTTCAGCATAGTATCAGTTACCTTATTTACAAATTCTTCATTATTTTTAACTAGTATTGTCTCATTGTGAACTAAAGAAGTAGATATTGCCTTGGCTCGCCTTAAATTTGCAAGACCTCTGGCTGGAGAGCTCAGACCTTTACGTATTGCATTATTCATTTTATCTGCAACAAAAAATATACTCTATAGATATATAAAAATACAATGTATATAGATATTGTTAATCTCTTGTATACCTAATGCCTAAAATAAGTCAACATCACTTATGACATCTGCGTAGCTTACATATTTGATCTTTTAAGCACTTGTTTAAAGTTTAAGTCAATGAGTTTCTTGTTTTTAAATTATTTACTCTCATGTGATGTTATCATAAAAACTATCATAATGATAACATTTATGTCATGTGACATATGACACAAGACATATTCAATTACAGAACCATCAAAATTACAAGTTTTTACTGAAGCTATATTACAAAACACCTTTACATTTATTTTTAACCCAAACATTAATTGTTTTTAATTCTTTCCAAGCATGTACATGTATATATTGGTCACATCAAACATTAAAATCCTGGCCGCTCTATAAAAAATTGTGCAGAGAAGATACATCAAATTTAGATTCACTTTTTAAGTTACTAAAAATTTAAAGTCAATTATATGTATGTCTCAGCTTTGTACATACTTTATACATCACAAATGTGAAGATAATTATCAAATATACCATTCACGATTTCTATTGCATATTTTAGCTGCAATGGATGAACAATGAAATTGGTCTAAGCCATACCCTCAAAATTATAAATAAACCAACAAAAATAATAGAAATGTCTCCAGATACATGGCTGAGAAGAAACTGCTGTCAAAAGTATGCCTTCATATACTCAAAAATATACTTTATAATTTTTTAAAGAGTAAAAACATTATTGAAAAGTGTTAGAAAAAATATATATATGTCATCGGCTATCCAAAATATTTGCAATTATTATCTATCATATAATTTATTGTGATGCATTATATGTAAATAATTGTTCAATAATACATTCATAAATTTAACTTACCTATGAAAAACTAATTTGTGAACCCAAAAGTTTTGGTTTTACGAGTTTCAACTGGAGTTAAACAAGTGTAGATAAACGAATACACAGAGCCAATGGCGAGGCTAATTAGCAACAGAGAAAGAATCGCGTAACGATGTATATACGTTTTGTCATAAAAACTACTACTTGGCGAATCCTCCGGTTCACCTTTTGGCAATGAAATTAAAAGTATTGTCAAAGCAGTAGAAATTATCACAGACACCTTGCCAATAAAATGGCCCGTTTTTACGGAAACCCAACACAACATTAGAGTTATAAACCAAATAATGCACAAAAAATACACCCCAACACCGAAATTAGACATTGCAAGACATAGTTATTGTAAGCTTTAAATAAACATTTAAATGGAAGACAATAAAATTGTTAGGACTCATTCATGCAATACAATCGTAGTATTTACTTTATGGTAATTTCAGCATATAGAAAAGTTCAATAGCTGAACTTCGAAAATTTCACGGTAAACAATTATTATACTTGTCGTTTATAACAAAAATAACAAAACATATTATCAGTCGGTGCGATCTATGATAAAATTACAAATAATTTGACAGTTAAACAATTGAACTATCTGTAATTAGTGCATGGTTTTATAAACTATGAAGTTCTATAATAGTTCATGTGATAAAAAAGAATAATATATCAAGACAAAAAAAATATATAAATATCATGAATTAAATTATTCAGAAAGCTAATACCATGCATGGAAATATTAGAAAATTACAATAGAAATTATATAACAAAAAGAGTAGACTAAATATTACTATAACCTCTTCTAAATCATTTCTGAATAATTTATAAAAGATTAAAGTATTAACTTTCGATATTAATATTATTTATTTAATTTAAACCGAGTTAGTCCAATTTTGCTAGTATTGAAAATATTGAAGCAACGATAGCAGTTTCAAAATAAAATATTAATCATGAAAATAGTGACTGTTTGAATTTTTAATTAGTTTTAAAATATTCTGGCTACAACAACATTGTTCAAAATAAAAGCGACAATAGTTTTCTATTAGCCAACATTACAGAGTAAAATACTTTGTTATCTGTGTCTACCTTATATTGTTATGTTGTTACAATTGATATAACAGTGATTTTTCTAGTGGTGTGTGTTCCTGTCAATATTATTTAGAAAGGTGAGTTTTTCTTAAATTATTTTTAAACTATTTGTTAATATGTACCTTAGAATATTGTGACACAGATAGAATAGATATTTTGGTAAGTTCATGTTTTCAATAGGATCAAAAGTAATGTTGTAAAAACTAAATTTGTAACGCCATTTTCCGCTTCTGCCAGTCACCAAAACCTTTTTTTTTAATTATTCGTAGTTTAGATATATTTATTATTCAACTATTGTTATATGATTAACCTTTATACAAATTAGGTTCTTTAACAAATGTTTTAAAGAATGTCGTATTTATCTACTAGTGTAATGACATTTGATGACTAATCGGCGATTTACTGCAGTTTGCAAGGTCTAATAATTGCGTTCAAAATGAAAGGGCACTACAAAATGTAACTGACTTATTATTAGTAATTAATCTTTATTAAGACCTGATGAGCAAGGCATTTCATTTAAATTCTCGTTTTCAACTGCGTCTATTTTTTTAAGCTTGTTTTGGAAAACAATTTGGTCACTTTAAACTATTTTATCTAGTGCACGAATTTAAGTTTAGCATAAATTGATGGCTTAAATGCCTTAAATACTCGTATATATTATTTTTATAACACGAAATGGAAATCAGGTTGGAGAGATCTATTCAATTTAATCTATTGATAACTGAAAAGTGGTAACCCATTATCTTTATCTGGTACATAAGTAATATTGCTTTGTATTGAACGATAAACTTCTGATAATATTTTATGAACAACTAGCTGAAGCCTGCAAACATTGATTTAGAAATACAATAAATCTACTGCCAGTATATTTGTCGTGTTTGAAAATCAATCATTAAAATATATTAATTATTTTTTTCTAAATAATTGGTTCAAAATTACAGTACTTGAAGTACTGGAACAGTTCATGTCTTACAATACTTTGTACTATTACAGTTTTAACCATGCTAACTCTATAGTTAGTATGTTTTAAAAATGTAGGGGTTTTCTTTTAATCTTTGTTATATATTTATTGAAATCTACACAACATGAGTACAAACATAAGTGCTACATACCCATTAGGACCATAAAATATTAGCAGGTGAATTATTATTCCAAAATTTCTGCAGTGGACATCCACCAATAGAGATGATGATGGGTAAAAATTTCACTATGCAACAAATAATACTAATAATAATAAGAACTTATAAAACTGTTTATTTTATATTATATATTCCAAGTTTCAGTTTATAATATTTCTCTTAGATTTTTTACCAAAGTTTGGACTACTGCCAATATTTGTTTTATATCACTACATACTTGGATAATTGGCTCAGTGTGATTTATCCAAATATGTAATTGATTTTTATGTTTTAATACATACATTTGACATTTTCTGCAAAGCGTTTCTATTTTAGTTGCCTATTACTTATACTAAGGCATTACATTATTATGTCCAGCAGTGTATGTGTATCGGCTGATGACGAAGGCATATCATAACATTACATGTAGAATTGTATTAAAGTATTTAAGGTTTTCTTTGACAGATGCTGTTCAGTGTTTAATTTTACACAAACTTTTATCAGTAATAAAAGATAATTATTCATACACACATAATGTTTTTTTTTCTTTGTGAATTTTAAATACTTGTCTAATAATTTATGTGCAAATTAAAGAACAATTATCAATTGATACCACTTCATAGTGTATTAGTGTTCGATAATTTTTTTAATTAGTATATGTGGGCTATTTCTTTAGTACAAGTTTATTCATTTTATTGGATATTTATTGTGATTATATATATCATTCTTATAGTATTCTTTGTACAGTTTTGTAAATTTATTATTTGTTTAGTTTCACAATTTAAGAATTAGATATCAAGCTTCAAACAGTTAAAAAAAAGTCATATATCTATCTATGATACTTGTTATGATATATCATGTTATAAATATGTAAACAGGTCTTAACATATGTGAAGGTCACCACAGTGCCCATCTGTCTGTAGACTAATCATAAAATGACTCATTGTGTCTACTAACACCTATATTTATATGTTTGTAAAGTAAAGGTTCATACTTAATTTTTACAAATTCATTATTAATTAATTTTTGTAACTATATTTATATTTATTTCTGTATATGTGGGAATTTTGTTTAGTCTGCATTATAAGACAGATTACTATTAGATATATTAAATTATATATTACTTAGGTAGTTACAGTCTCTACAGGGGTCTGTAGAAACAGTGGTAACTGCTTGTCATTTAAAATGGCAGCTTCTTGGATCCACGGATAGTATGTACCTGGGGGTGCAGTATTTGAGCTCTATTTGATAAATTTGATTTGTTTTGCTGTTTTTTTGTATGTATTTACAAATAAACTTCTTTCAAACTGGATTGCATCCAACCTCTTGCTCTCAATCTGTCTCCTCAGTATGTTGTTTCAGCAGTCAACATGTGAGACATCATAGTGCCGGGGTTAATACACTTTGCCATCTCCTGACTTGTTTTTACTCATCTCATACATCATTATCATCATCAACCAATAAGTCATTGCAGAACATAGGCTTCTCCCAAAGATCTCCACACCAATCTGTCCTCCGCAGCCCACATGCAGGCGTTTCCTGTGACCCATACATAGTACACTCTAATTTGAGTATTAAGACTGATCTGTTATTGGTGTAAGCTGTTAGTCTGGTACTCTGCTGCAATAAATTCTAATGTGCAGTCTATTCCATTGAAAGCCTTGTATTTAGATATACCTACATTCAATATTTTTGAAATGATTGTTTTAGTATATTAAACTATATGCAGGAAGTATTGTTTATCTATAGTACACGTAATATAATTATACTATATCATATTACGGAAGCATGTTATTGTGTTAGTATTATCAAACGTTTTATAAATCTTCATTAATGTACCGACATTTTGTGCTACTTTCGAAAGTTCTAATTAACCATATATTTATTATCTTAATTTGCCACCTTTACTTTGTTTCGTAAAAAAATATCGATATTTTATAATCGTGGGGTTTAAGGCGTCCCGCACAACAACTCGCGGAAGCTATTTCACGTGCTCGTAGTGCACCCTGCTAACCAAGGAACGAGGCTCTGGCCCCCACCAACCCGCATTTGGCCAGCGTTATAAGAGATGGCCAAAATCCTCCCATGTGAACCCCCACAAACGACGGCCCCTAGTGTCCTGCGGTACCGGAGGCTATGGCGATTATGGATCGATTGATGTGGAGATCTTTGGGGGACGTTTATCAGCTGATGATGATGGTGACCGTGATATTTTTTTTAGCACGTCACATATCTGTGTATATATATAAACACAAGTTTTAATAATACTTTGCATTGAAGAAAATTTTTCTTAACTACTTTGAAACTATATTAAGTATTGCTATGTATTGATTCATGTGCGATTGCATTTGATTGAATATATATCGATACCTTTTGGACTCAAAGGGAGTAAATGATATTATAGCGAAAATTACTTTCAAATGTAGTTGTACTCAATTTTTCGAGCTATGTCGATTGTTTGAATTGTGGAATTCCCAAAATATATTGTGAATAGATCTACTTTTCCTGTCATAACATGATTTTTAGAACAATTCTGGCGATGTGTAAAACAAAGGAATATTTTGCTTTTTATCAAATGAAGAGTCTACTAGAATTATAAGAAATTCAACATTTTTAAATTTTTTATAACCATTAAATACAAAAAGGATATGCCAGGAAACTTTTTCTGTTTTTCGTTTTTTGCTGTACTAAAAATTTGTACCTGGTATGGATACGATAAAATATATTTAAATCCAATTATTCCCCCAGATATGTCTTTACGAGACAAACCGTGAAAGGAAAATATTCAAGTCATACATAGGTAGACCACGTATAGACCAGACCATAGGGTAGCATTCCAGACGGAGCGACGACTAGTAACTTGTTTTTATATGAATTGATGAACCGGCATGCCGTCGGACCTTGGCCATGCTATTTAAACCCCATTGGTCTTTTTTTTTTCTTTTATTGTTTGTCTGTAATTTGCGTCGGTTGGGGCAAAAAAATTAACAAAGAAGTCTAATAAACAATGTAAATTTTTTTATCTACGGAGACGACAGTAACGTGGTTTGCAGTGACTACAGTATTCGCTGCAAAGTTATAAGAGATTTCCACCTATGTAGTCTCATCAAGGTATGTTCAGAACCTTAAAGCCTGGACATTTGAAATTTGGTAGAAATATTCCTTTTGCCCAGTATAGGTCAGCTAAGAACGGATGTTATATAATGTCACCCTCAAAGGGAGTCGCGGGGGTGTTACGGCCAGCAAAGCAAACGCGAAACAGATAGTTTAATATAATCTAGTACTTGGTAATAATACTAACAATTAAGTCTAGCTAGTTTATATTACTTGCATTATTAATGAAATAAGTATTGAAATGATTGTGTCCGATTTTCCCTTTTTATAATATCGGCGCAGAATACCAGGGGTTGGTAGCAGGTGCGAATGTGTTAACTTAATTTTGTTGTGTTTAATCTAATATACATAGACATAAGTTTTTGCATAAATAAATTTCCTTATTATTAATATTATAATAGTTTTATGACATGTCATTGTAAGGAAACAAAATTTGGTAATAAGTTTATTTGGCGAAAAAATTGTCGCAATAATGTTGTAGGAGGGTTTGGGTTCGATCCTTTTAATGTTAAAGTAAATGTCATCAACTGATATAAAACTAATGAATAACATAACATCATCCTACGGCATTCCACTGCTGGGCACAGGCCTTTCAGGGATAACCACTGCCCGATCTTGGTCTACCCACATCCACTTCTAAAAAGACGAGAAAGTTATTAATTTAATTTGTGATTAAATTTATCGTATTGTTATTATCAAAAATGTTTATATACATAAATAATTGCAAAAATATAACTTTACGTTGATCTTATTTTAAATTTGTTACTTTTTTTATCCAAATCTTAAACACCGCCGGGTCAATGAACTCTCCTCAGAACCTGTATAAATGTTTAGGCGAAAATAACTTCGATCTAGCTCCACTATTCTCAGCGTGATAATGATACAGAAATAATGTCGTGTATATTTATACCGCAAATTCGTTTTAGTATCAAAATATTTTTACGTATATTTCATGGGTTTTTCTATGGCTGGTGGTGTGTCTTGTAATTAATTTATTATGGCAATATACCGGCGTACAACGGCGGATATACCTTATAAAAACGGATACCAGTTCCGCGAGCCCTGAGTCCGATGAAGCTGGAATAGTTGTCAATATAACTAGCGGCGACTTTATTAAAAAAAAAGCCTGATGCAAACGTAAGGTTGTTCCTGATGAAAACATGGTTCATATGTTGAGCGAACTTTTCTTAATTATTCCATTAACTCTTCAACAATACTTATTGTTAAAGTCTTCCGTCTTGTATGCTGGGAAACTAATGCATATCGATATCATCTTAAGTGATGCACATCTACTATTGGACATGTCTTTTGTAAGGTATTCTCTTAGCGACAATATCAGCAACATTTACTGGAGTAAAGAGATTTAACAATGCGGTGCATCCTCATCATCATCCTAACTAGCGTCACGTTGTTATAGACGGGCTTGTGTTTCGTTTGTCTCGTCGCCGTGTTTAATAAAAAAAGATAAACATAGTCCGTTAAGTGGCATGCCTGCCGTCCTGTAGTCTTGGGCTATTAAGAATAGGACTAAGTTAAGTCCTTCCTGTCGTAGAAGGTGGCTAAAAGAGGTCTATGGATGTGCTGACTTTCACGGGTCTCACATTGAGTACTGGGAGAGTCCAAGGTTGACGACAAGTACGACGTGGTCTTGTGTTTGTTGTAATATAGGGAGGGTGTTAGTAACAGTAACGATGGTCCCCATGACGTGGTTAAGCGTAGTTCAGGGAGGCACTGGCGTATACAGCAGACGTTAGTGCCTGCTGCAACGCGTTGAAAGTGATCACCAAAAAGGTGCAAAGGGTTTTAATATAAATCCCACATAACTCGAATTTCACCTAGAAACATTTTCGTCTTTTGAAGATTTCCTCTTAAAAAAAAAAGTTGGTTTGTCTGACTAACTCCATCGGCATCCTGTCGTATCCTCGGCTGCGATGACGTCTCAAAACTCGTTTTTGCCCTTAGCGACAATTGGTAGCTATTTCTGTCCACATAAAGTACGTCCTTGGTCGGAGTTGGAGCGCATTCAGGTTTTTTGTTACGTGAACTTGACAGACGGTTACCTTGCGGCCATAAACTGCCGGTAGGATGTGATGTGGTTAATGTTTAACGGTTTATTTGCTTCTGCAGATGGAAGAAAATATTGCCGGTTATTATTAAAATAGTAAATAGTTATTGTCGTTGTTTGGCAAATTTGTAACCAGATTTGGCATTGAATAATTGTTTGGCAAGTTCAGTGACCACACTGCGACGTACGATTGCTTTGCCCTATTACTGGTGTACTGGTCTAATAGTGTACTACTTTCTAAGGTTTCCTTTACTTATGAGTCATGAGTGGTATATGTTATGATTATAAAACATTTATTATTTTGATAATAAAGGTCACCGTTTATACAAGGTGAGCTGGTCACCATTTCTCGTTATTCATGTAAGCATAACTTTCTTACATAGGTAAGGCATGTAGTTTAGCGAGCGTAGATTTGTTGAGGAAATCTATCGCTTTTTTTCTGGAGATCTTAGTCGCCTTTAACGACTGTTCGACGTTTTAGTTGGGTTATAATCTGTATCCCACTCAGGATATGATGTCGGTAATAAAGGAAGGATGTTTTAATTTAAAATATCAGTATGTCCCGCACTAATATGACTAATGTCCTTTAGTATCGAAGTTATAAAGTTAAGTGTTTTTTTTATATACAATGAAGCGTGGACACGAGATGGACGTGGTTCACCTTATGGTAAGTGATGCTCCCGTCCGTAACAATGTGGTGCTATTTACGATGTTAGACATAGTACTACATTATGATAGGCGCCTTAAGACATAAGATAGAACCCAGTAACTTTATTAGCTACAGCGCCCTTCAAACTGGAACATTGTAATGTTTGCACATTATTATTTGGTGGCAGAAATAGGCGCTGCGGTGGTACTTACTTCGACAGTCTCCGGCAACAGAGACTTTCCACCAGTGAAGTGGAAGTAACGAGACTTATTGTCTTAACTCCCATAGCGATGAGGAGCTGCAGTGTATATCAGCCTAACTAGCGCCACGTTGTTATAGGCAGGCGTATCACTTCACTGTATAAAAAGGTGTTACCACATAAAATATCTTCTCTCTTTCCAAGTGAAAGACTCACAGCGGAAGACTTCGCATATAGTGTAATATTACTTAATCTTATTGTGAGGCTTACCACACTGCGTGGTATGCCCAACAGCTGTAGAACCATCAAGTGAATTGCGAGGTCGTCTTAGGGCAGGGTAGGGTTTCCCAACGTGTAACTAACGATGCCGCTTTTCCATCTGTCCAGTCTTTAAAAGTTACACATAATTTCATCCAATTTACTATCGGTTTAAATTTATTATCTCAAGACGGTTTCACTATACAAGTGTAGTGTTACCAAAAAATATAACCCGTTTCAAATTACCATTGCTGGGACTCTAGTTTATTTTTCACGAGGGAGTAAATTTAGGGACTTGCTCGGATATTTCGGGTAAAGTATGGACACAGTATCTCAGTGCTTATCTATTCTTAAATATAAACTTTCCAATTACAATTCCATGTCAATCAAATGTTGAAGCCGCGGTAATATATATCCAGCGGAGAAGTGAACTACGTAGTGTTAAATTTTACTTAATGAGGTATAGTAGTTTTTATAGACAATAAAATAATAATCCAAAAGGAAAATGACTGACTTTTTCTATGCCGACCCCACATAGCTGGGAAAAGGGAGGAGGAAGAAGAGTTCCAAAGAAAAATGGCCAATTTATTTTGAGATGATTACGTAGTAGAAAAATTGATTAGTCCAAACTAAAAAGGGAGACCCTTGGGAGAGTTCCGACTACTTGGTCGACGATGATCAATAAAGATCTAAAGAATAACAAATTGACAGAAGCTACGAAACAAAATAGAGATAGATTTGGAAGAATGACCAGGAGAGCCGACCTCAAGTAAAGATGAGACAAGGTTTATCGAGAAGAAAGGTTAGGTAGTAGAAAAGGTATAAAAATATTCGTTCTCTCTTTGAGTTTAAAATATAACTGTTTCAGTGTGCGCCGACTCCCCGTAACGTATGTTGGCGGTAACGGTAACATTTCAGTAGACGCATTAACTCGGTAATGTCTTCACGTGGTCACGCTTCACGCGACAACAGGCGCAGTGATTGCCTCCGAGCACCGGTGGTTCAGTGGACGGCAGACGAATCCAATCGATTCGTCGGATCATACAGTCTAAACTGTTATATCTAACATTCAATATTTTTAACCAACTAAATAGACTTAATATGTATTTTCATTTCTTAGATTTCTCGCTAAATTTGTTTCCTTTGATTGGTTCCCTCTAAGTCGTCTTTTACAATGCACTGAGCTTCAATAATCATCGATCTAATCTGTCAGGTACAAATGGAAGTTTGACTTTTTATAAAAGAAATCAATGGGCTATGAATAAAAAGAAACAGTCTAATCTATATAACATTTCCACTATTATAGTACGATTTATTTCTTTGAAGATAAAGATTTCAAACAGAAAGGAATCATTAATATCATCACCCGTGTCTTATTTTTCAGTTAGAATTTATGTGAAATGTAACTTTTTTATGGCTAATATAACAACTTCCTGTACTAACGATTTCTAGATTTTTACGTCCGTACACGTGCCAATGATGCAGCAGAATCGCCAAGCGATAGCCAAGAAGCTTCAATGCATCATTTCTCAGTACGTGTTTTGAATTCAAGATACTACCAACTCATTATGATCACCACATATTCTCACAATGCTGAGCTGCTCTCTTGTGGAAGACTGTTCATCAGTGGACACGTGTCGGCTAAAAATTATTAATGATTTATCTTTCATAGAGAAAGCATGATTGTGGTTGCAACATAGTAGGCGAACTATAATTAGCTATAGTTTATTAACGTGGGTGGTTATGATTTCTAAACAAACGATACGATCGCAAGACGATAACAATGTTTAATGCGAATTTTCGTTAGAACATCTGCTAAATCGCATCTGGCTGCTCATGATCTTCAGACAAGAATGACATAACCTTAAGAGAGAAATCCACATAATCTAAAAAAAAATTTAATGGGGATATGTTCAAAAAAGTTATAAAATTAAACAAGAAGTAAATTGAGTTACGAAAAACATTATTCAATGACTTCTAAATGTATTGAAATGAATTTGATTATATTGGTTTAGACCATAGTTCCGAAGGGGATGTTACCGCCCCTAGTTCTAGAGATCTATTATAGCAAGATTAGTGGTAGAGAATTAATTTTTAATTTGTGATGACTACTAGATAATACTGCCGCAACTGCTTTTGGAGAAGGAATTTTTTAAAATCTATTCTTAGCTAACATCGAAATGGCTGAAGCGACATCTCTACCAAATTTTTAGTGTTTGCGTCTAATAGTATCGGAGATCTCGTGATGTTTGAATGGATCTCTGGATATCTCTTATCTGTAAAGGAGATTTTTTAAGATTATTGTCTAAAATAATTTCTTACTAAATCTATATATACATTTGTAGTGTTAATAAGGTTATGTATTATTAATGAGATCTATATGTGTAGGCCTATCTCCAGCACGTGAACTGATGATTATGATAATGTTGTTTGTCTTTTATTCCATAAAACAATCTCGTCTCAAAATAATTTAATCGAATTTTAATAAAGTTTGAATGGAAGAATGTCTATTGCACGTCAGTCTACTGCCTACTCGTATCGATCTTCAGTCCATTGTTTAGGTGACCCACTTGATGGTGAAATTGATGATTAATATTTGAGTTATTGTTTACCACAAATTTCACTTGCATTTAGAAATCAACGAGTCATTAAGTTTGCTCCATTTTAAGCATTGTGCTGTTGTCCGTTTGAAATTTTTGAAATAATTATTAACGTTTCCATTATGTGGTGGACGTATGTGATAAATTAATAATACGGCTTTATATATATATACAGGTCCAGATTCATTGGCTCATCACGAGATCTTCAAAACTATTAGACGTTAACATTCAAAATTTTGTAGAGATTATTGCTTCTGCCTTTAGAGGTCAGCTAAGAATGGATCTTACAAGAGTCCTTTCCCAAAACAGAGTTGCGAGGGTATTACGAAAAAGCGGGCGGGAAACAGCTAGTTAGATATAATGAAAACGCAATAAATTAGTTTTTTAATATCATTGTTCTAGAAGATCGGCTTTATTCTGCAGGGTTAGCATTGGAGAGTTCAGAATGCTGGTAATGGTCACAAGAAATGTTCCTTTTTCGACTAGACGTAGAGACGCGCTATATTCACCTGTTTATAAGTAATGCGCTTGTCCATAATAACGTTACTCTAGTTAGGACTATGTGCACAGCATCTCACTAGTGGTGAGGTCTAGCTACCGCAATAATTCCATTAGCTACAGCGTTTTTCAAACCGGAACATAGTCATATTTGCACACTACTGTTTGTCCGCTGCAATAGCTGTAGCGGTACCTGCCTAGGCGGTCTCCTAGACGGAATAAATATTACTAATGTTTTTACAAATTTAAACAAATAAAACGCTGTCTTAAGTAACACTGACACAAGGTGACTAACGTCTGACAATCAATCCTGATCATATTCTCGAGTGATACACTAAAAAAAAAAAACTGTTATTAAAAATCGAAGAAAACTTATTGTTTCAGCTTGTACTTTATCATCATTATAGACCTCGATATACGTCCACTGCTGGACATAAGACTGCCTCGAAGATCGATCTATACTGTGAATGTTGCCACGCTGCCCTCATCTAGCCAATATCAAAATTAATATTACATTGTTCAGATTTATAATAGTGAAAGTTTGTTTGTTTGTCTGTGCGTGGGAACGGGCCTCGACAACACAGCCGATTCTATTAGTGATTATAATAAACCATAACAAGTATGCCCCCGAAGTGACTTGTGGTGATTGGTGATTGAATGGTTGAGGTACCAAGCCACGAGGAAGAACGCCTACGATATGGACTGAGCGGATAAAAGCGGTAGTAAATAGTTCATCATCGTCACCGCTATATGGATGCACTATAAGGGGCCCATCAGAGAAGTGGCGACGTGTTGTGAAGCTTGCGATCAACACCTGAAGCGATGACCACGACCGCTCTGTCAAGAGTGATACCGACGAAGAAGATAACTAGTATTATGTCTGCATTAATGACTTGAGAAACCGTGAATTTTCCATTTGATGCCTTTTGTAATTATAGGTCTGTTCGCTTAATGGCGGAGAAAATTGTTTGATGGCTTTCGTTTGTTCTGTTTAGTTTCACGCTTTACTAAAAAAAAAACTAACTAATATTTATCTCTCTTCATTCTCTTTGGGAGTTCTAATTTTCTCTTATACGATTCATGGTCTAAATATATGTTGTACATAAACTTTGTACAATTATCTCTAAAAAAAAATAAATTACTGGATGACTTAAGATCTAGTGTTATTTTATTATCTATGAGGATTAATATCGTCGGACCACCTGGTAGGGGTACTTGGTGCTCCTTCCGCTGTCAGTCCTTCGAGCGATGTATTCTGCCTATTGCCATTTTAGGCTAGCAATCGTTTGGACTATGTCTGTGACCTTAGTTGTCCTGCGGATCGGATGTGCGGACGATCTGGTGAAGGTAGCGGGAAACAGCGCGATGCGGGCAGCGTAGTATCGATCAATGCGGAGATTTTTGAGAGGAATATGTCCAGTAGTGGACGTCTGTCGGCTGATAATGATGATGATGATTAATAACACTACCTTCTACTTCTGCTGCCAATCAGTAGTGTGCAAATATTACTGTATTCCGATTTGAGGGGAGCTGTAGCTAATATAATTACTGCCGTAAAGATACTTAACATCTAATGTCTTTAAACGACGAGAAGAACAGGACGTTCACCTGATGGTAAGTGATACGTCTGCCCATAACAACGTGGCACTTACGTTTATTACTCTGATTAATATAATCTGTGTAGAATATTAGTTGTAAATAGAGACATCATAAACATGATTTAAACAATCTTCGCGCTTATCACATGATGATAAGTTGCATAGCAATGGGGTAATAGTGTTTTTTTTTAAATTGCTCTCACGAACTATGTAGTAGTTAAATGTATACAAAGATAAAGCTGTAGCCAATCTCATAGTTACTGCTAGGTTTTAATGTACTGTAGAAACGGAAAGTTTCCTTGTGTATAACTTTACTAATAAAAGCCCGGCAGTCCACTGAATTGACTGCTGTTTTAGTTACATTAAAAACGGTCTAATTATTATCAATATTTAACTGTTATGGGATTGAATTTACCAAAGATAATTGCATGCATGGTATCGGTGTATGTGGACTAATTGAATCCCGTGCCAACTTCACTCCATTGGCCGGCACTGGTACGCAACAACCAATGAGCTGTCGGCGACAAACTGACACACATAAGCTGCATATGAATAAGATGAATTAAAATTCTACGTTTTGTGGTTAATATTTTAAACTTAGTCCAGCACTGGCTGCTTGGCAGTGTTGCAGCTAGTTGGATGTGGGCAACACTTAGACATCGCGGCGCCTCTGTATTGATCAACTCCTCGACCTTGTAGAGTTGGGTAACTCGATTTTGCTCCGTTATACTTTCTTTACTTTAAACTGTGTTTATTACTTAAAAGTTAATATTTATATTTAACTATTAATGGATTAATAAACCTGAAGATGGTGAAACGTATTCGTCCTGAATACTGCGCTTCTCATGTGTTAACAGCCGGATCATTGAAATACTATTATGGCAGTAGATTTATTATGTGAGGGTTAGGTAAGCTAGTCAGACAGATTTGATAATACCCTACTCTGATCTTAAGCAAGGCTAACTGATAGCCATTCCCTCTGGTGGCCCAGGCGACCGACTACGAGCCGCCGCTGAATCGCAAGACCAATAAGCGCAGACCATGGCATGTGCTAATCCCGACATCCCCAGAGGTCCCGTACACCACGCACAATCAAACCGTCGCCGACAACGCCCACGTCACCACACACACTTCGGACACGACCAACACGCTCCGAATTTTGACATCACGCCGCCCTCGCTTTAGAAGACGGCGGTACAGCTACACAAACACACACACCGCGTACATGAGGTACGCTCCCGATCAGGGGCAGAGTACACAATTTTTTTTAAAAAAAAAAACAGCCTGTGTTCGAGTCCACGAGCCCAGAGTCAGATGAGTTATGAGAGTCAACATGGCTTTCAAGCGCTTAACATCTACAGAAAACAGAGGATAGCCGTTGCCCCAAACAGTCACTAGTGATGTTCATGTTGGAAATTTTGAGATGGTAACACCGCGACATCTAACTACAACAACGTATTGCTAGCTGTAGTCAGCTTGGATCATGTGTAAGGCAGCTGTAGTCGAAATTAGTGTAAAGAGTTGATTCTTGTCAGCGCGATGAGTTCAATATAATGTTGTGTAAACTTCCTGATCAGCGTTACAGTTATGGACAAGCGAATTATTTATCCCCGGATGTGTGTCCTTTTGCTCATCTTGACGTTATATTTGTATAAGCAAATTAAATCACGAACAAAGTTTATATAAAACGCAGAAACAATACTGTATCTCATTTCGACGTCATCTCCGGTTGGTGATGAAATAACCCTCGATACGTTCGCCATATAAACACAATATATAGCGTTTTTAATATCGATTGTAACCTGTTAAACAAATTGTAAATATTTCAAACTGGCAGAAAAGTTTTTGTTTTTTTGAATTATTATAGATAATTTATTTAAATGAAGCCTCTATGAGATAACTATAATTATATGCTTAACCAAAAACCAGTAACCATGTGGTAATAGTTTATTTGACATTTAGCAGTTCATTATTGTAATAAGTTAATATATCAGTAATTATTATTACACTGAAATAATAAAAACAATATAATTTTTTTTACTTTCTAATATTAGAAAATATATTCTGTCTTCTGTGCCAAAGTTCGAGTTATGTGTAGATTTTAACTTACTAAAACCCTCTCGGTGGTCACCTTCAGCGTTTGGAGAGGTCTCTAACGCTGGGCTGGGATAGACCGTACGGGGGTCTTTTTTTTTGCAATCCCCCCTAGAATCGCGAGTACTACCTCAATGGCCGGAGACCACGTCCAGCCATCGTCTTCCCGAGGGTTGTTTAGAAGTCGATGAGAATCTTTGTATCCATAAGGTAGAGGAACACCATTTCCTGGTCCGAAGTGACGACGCGTGTTAGCGCCACGACGGCTTCGTCTCCGAGCGGGATCTGCCCTCTCTCGATCCCGCTCGACAGCCTCCTTTTGTACCATAAAAGTTTGACAAAAGGAGGCTACGGTCATCCAAAACTAGACTGAAACCTGTATCATTAAGACTGATTAAAGAACTAGTGATTTTTTAATTCAATTAAGCGAGACGAGCGAAACGTTCACTTGAAGGTGAGAGTGAGTGATACACTATCTCATAACAACGTGGCGCTAGACAGGATGATATACACTGCACCACGTTGCGCTCGTCGCCTGAACCAAGATGTTGAGTGTTGTTACTACGCTATTTACACTAGCTATATATATCAAACCGGAACACAGTATTATTTGCATTTGTTTATCGGATGCAATAGGCGCTGCGGTGGTCCCCACCTAGACGGTCTCCGGCGTTAGAGACCTACCACCAGTCATATTAATTTTTTTTAAATACGACAAAAATTTATATAAATAATTTTTTAATTCTGAATACAATAGATATTTTGAGTTTTATGAAATTTCAATTCATGTAATTTTTTTTTACATAATTTTTTAAACCATATGACTGCAGACTAAAAGTAATAACGGTTCGATGGTTAAAAAGTTTGCAGCCATGTCTATTTTAGTTAGCGCTATCAGTTAACCATCATGATTCATGAACCCCCTCTGCTTTATGGTTGAGAGTGTGCGTGCGGCAATGCACCGCCGCGTTTGTGTGTGAGTGTAGGTATGAGGTGGGGGTGTTCGTCCGCCCCCCTCCTAATGGGGTGACTAGTGCCGTGCTGTGTATCAGAGATACCAAAATTGTTTTTCTTGTTATATACTAAAGTAAATCTTAAAAATTTCTACGAAATAAAAAAAAAGATATATATCCGTTTATTGGTGATTTTATTTTAAGTATTTTGTTGAAATAGACTAATCCCGTGGCGCAGTAGACAATCGTTTGCTTAGTAAGACAGTAGTTCAGGACAGTTTGATTGGGGGTGTGTTTTTGGCTAATCATTAATATCATAAGTTTGCTGCCATAACAACATTCTTATGCTCCGGCTGCCAACATATAAGAGCCTGAATATTCTGGTCGAACGCGAGTCACTATCAACATTCTAAATTATCACTGAACACCGTGTAAAAATTAGGTCTAGTATACCTACAAAAAAAAAACCTGTCCATTTGATTTCTGCTACTACTAAATTACTATAAAACAGGGTGTAAGGGCTCCCGCACAACAACTGACGGGACCCAAGCCAACCTGACCTGTTCGTGGTGCACCCTGCTAATCAACAAACCAGGCTCAGGTTCCAACCAATCCGTATTGGGCTAGTTCATTGGGAAAAGGCCCAAATACCCCCATATGAACCTACAAAGGAAGGTCGCGGGAAGCCGATCTATGTGGAGATCTTTAGACGAGGCCCATGTTCAGCAGTAGATGTATATTGGCTGATGATGTCACTGACGGTACTATAAAATTTGTACGTGCATGCGAACGAACGACTCCGTATCCTTGTTAATTTAATATTAATTTTCTTTATCGTAGCATTGTATATGTGTAGGTCGATAAAACGTATCAATG
The DNA here is from genome assembly GCA_029030555.1 of Ornithoptera alexandrae. NCBI lineage: Eukaryota > Metazoa > Arthropoda > Insecta > Lepidoptera > Papilionidae > Ornithoptera > Ornithoptera alexandrae. Next base: position 1,408,544 of record JARDVY010000007.1, on the reverse strand, counting down.
TCAATATACACCTGTCTGTTTATCCGTCTCGATGTAGTATGGGTATCGAGCGAGGCGCCGGTCGCGAGTGCCCCGCACTAGTGCAGTGCCACTCGATTCCTTGCAGTGTTCAGTGCGCGCTCGGCGGTCGGCGAGGGCGGACGTCGCGCGACACCTCACCGCCTTTAATATAAACGCTATTGTAATTCGCGCGTGCAATACCGTCCGTGATTTCCTTTACTGTAATACAAACTGGTGTGTGTAACATTTAAGTATTCACTAAGGCAGTGTCGATTAATTTTTGGTAAAGGGGTAGGCAGTTCGATTATTTGTTTGATTAGGAATATTGGGTGCTATGTACGGGGGCATTTTATTTGATATTTAAATCGATTGTTGAACTGGATTCGCCGCATTGTCTCCGGTCGAAGGCTGTTGCATGCTGGTTGTGGCGTTGATCTTTTGTTAAGTGCATAAACGTTTGTACTAAATGTATTAAACGATTGGTACATTATTATATATAGCGTTTTCAAATCGTTTCCACTATTCGTTTCATTGATTTCTTTGTTGAGGTACATTAGTTTGATAAATGGATTAAATTCAGCTCTTAATTGATGACTGAATTGCAATGTACCTTGCACACCTTGAAATTTGTATGTTGCAGACAATCATTACCATACCCACTTTGTGCAAACTGCATCTACTCTCTTCCTCCTATGATTTATACTCTATGTTTGTGTGTTTAAGGTTGAGTTTAGTTCACTTTAAAGCGTTTTCTTTTTGTCTAATGAGCCTAAGTTTTTACTCGCTACGACCGTTCGTATCAAAGCAATTAAGGTGATTGAAGTGGGAGATACAGCTTGAAAAATTGATTAGATTACCTTACTATCAAATTATATATTATTCAGACAATTCTCTATATTAATGACGATTTAATAATATATTAAGATTGCGTAATACTTTATTTAGACAAATGTCTTCATATTTTCTTTTTACATACAACCGTTATTTACCAAGTAAATATACTGTTTAATATGCAAAAGTTAACTCTCGTAACATATTTTATGCAATATTTTATAAAATAAAAAAAAGCTTTAATATTTTATATTTTTTATTTATAACCTTTATAGGTATTTCAACTTTAATTTAAAAATGAATCAATCGATGATCAGAGGCGTGCTCTCCATACAGGCAAATAAGCATTGCATACCCTGACTCCCTATACCTTTTTAAATAATAAATCTCTCAAGTTAAAGGTACGCAACTATACTTTGACTAATGTTAAATTTCTTGTTAGGTTTACATACCTTACCCGAAATCTCCGTGCATGTCACTGTCGTTGATCTCAGTACTTATAGTATAGATATGGCAAACGCATCGGTGAAAAAGAAATTGACCATACGATCATTATTGTATAACGAATAAGTATTATGGCTGAGAGCAATCTCATGTTGGCAACATTTTAGTTGATTACTATTTGTTGATAAAAAATTGAGGATTGTAGCATTCTTAAATAGGTATCTTCTTATTCTTGCTAGGCCTTGTCCCATCTTGTATATCTACATATATCGATGTGGAGATCTTTGGAGGAGGCTTGTGACTAGCAGTGGACGTCTGTTGGCTAATGATGATGATGACAGATATAATCAATTAACAATTCAAAGTATATATTATTTAATTTTAATATTAGTTTATTTATTAATAATTCAATGTACATTTTGTTGTAATTGAAACAAATGGCAAGCGCTGTATGTAGTTAGCTTTTCGCACTTTCGATTCGACTTCATTCCTTTCCGTGACTCACCGGTCCAGTTAGCCAACCGAGCGGACTCGCCGGAGGTTCCTCGGCCAATGCATCGGCCTAGACTAGTCTGAAGAAAAAAAAACTACGTAGTCTACGACCAAGTGACTCATAGTTCTTTGTTATATTTCAGTGCTACCCAATCTTTGTTCGTTCCCGTGCTCTTTGACGCAAGTTCACATTTATGAATTATCCTCTCCCTTGATAACTCCACACATACTCTTAAACAATGTCTCGTTCCCCTTAAGCTCTATCTACTATCAATCTTAAAGTTGAAATATAATCTCTGTCTTTCCTTTTTATTCTCTAACACATCAGTAACTTATTAGTTTAAGTACATTTGAAACTGCACATTTTACACATAAAAAAACATTATAATAATGTTTATATATGTTAACTGCTCTAACTTGTCAATATAATTTTCACGTCTCCCCAATGGGATACTCTGTTCCCTCAAGGGTAAAAGTTGTAATAGATATACACAATAGATATTATGGAGTTTTAGTATATAAATTACATCAGTATTACACACAGGAACCTTGTCAGTTATGCTATATATATATTTTTTTTCATATGTAGATCGAATTATTCCCTAAAAAACAAACATTGACAAATTTTACTTTCATATGCGCAATATAGTAAAAGATAAATAGAATAATAGACATACAGTGCCTCGATATTAGGAGGTAAGCATAATAAATAAATTTTTATGATGTATATTGTTATACAGGATGAAAGGTGATAGGTGTAAAAGATCTGGAGGGGCTAAATTATATCTCGTATCCTATCTATCTATGTATGGGATATCACATCCAAAAACAATGCTTCTGGAGTTATTAATTATTTAAATATTTTTCAAAAAATTACCGATTTTCTAGGAAAAATTCGATGATTTTATTTCTTAATTATTTCTACACAAATTTTAATGTAATAATAATTGTTTAATCATTGTTTTATTAAATTAAATTAATAAACATCAGTTAGAGGCTAAAACTTTCAAATTAGTTTCTTTGAAAGTCGTGACAGTAACAAATAAGGCGTCATACTTACATTTTTATTTAATCTTAAAATAAAATTTTATTTACAAAAAATACGTATAAAGCACATAAATAAGTACCTGACTTCAATACCTATCCGACAAGGTATAAGAAAGTACATAAAGTTTCTAAAATTTAAAAAAAAAAAAATTTTTTTTGTTCAAACGGCCACAGTTTCCGATACAAGCACGAAGCCTTTTCCTTAAGTCAGATCGAGTGACTCGCCCTGTGAGCTGTTCTCTTATTCTGTCAGCAGCGACGATGATGCGTGAATTTAAATCTTCTAACGAATTAATTGGTGTTGTGTACACTAAAGATTTCATGTGACCCCGTAAGTAACAATCGCAAGGACACGGCGTTGGTCCGTCTCCGCCAATCCATCGCTGAGGTAAAGTAGTGTCTAACCATTGTCTTACGCCGAGATGAACATGGGCGGGACTATCGACATACTGCAACATCATTTCTCTACTGGTTTCAAATGATATATCCTCCAGATAATTAGAAAAATTTATTTCGAAGAAAATCTTCGTACGTCTCTCCATTTAAATTGTTGGGCAAGAAGACTATCAAGTAAGTATGAATTATGCCCGTCCAAACGTTTACGGACAATCTTCGCTGATGAGCTCCTTCTCTAATTACATGGGGATTTTCACCTCGCAGAGCCCAATAATGACTATTATGAATATTTGTTATGCCGTCTCTGTCAAACTTCGAATAATCAGTCCACAATATTTTGGTGAGAAAATTATTATTTTCTATCTGCATGCAGCATAAAACGGCGAAAGTGTAACCTTGCAGGGTCTCCTTCCTCGAGGATCTGGACCCATGTATAATGGTAGGGGTAGAGCCTTGCCGTATGCACAGTAAACCACACTTTCCATTGTGTTAAACCCATCAATCTTGCCACGACCCTGGTTGACGTAGTCGGCTCTATAACAAAATGGTCTATGATTCCTTCTTCCTCTTCAGTATCGTAGACGCGTGGCCTGCCTGCGTCATGTCGTCTCTGTTGGACGCTGCCAGTTTCCCTGACGCGTTGATACGCCGCAGCAAACACTCTGACTTGGTAGGTGACGATTTGGAAAATGTAGCTGATATTCTCTTCGTGCTTGTTAAGAATTCCCATCACTAAGTCCATAACAATTGAAAATGTCAACGTATTCTCCATTGCCGTAATCCGCCATTGAAATTAAATTTATCAACTCAACATCTAATGTCTTAAGGCGATGAGCACGTTGTGGTGCATATTACAACATCAGGCAGGCGTATCATTTACCATCCTACTCGTCGTGGGTTTCTATTTCCGGAAACCGTCTAGGATGGTATCACTGCAGCGCCTATTTCTATCGCCATCAGTACTGTGCAAACATTACTGTGTTCCGGTATAAAGGTCGTTGGAGCTATTAAAATTACTGGGATAATGAGACATAAAATCTTATGTCAAGGCGACGAGCAAAATGTGATGCTGTGTTTATCATCCTAACTAGCATCACGTTGTTATGGACAGGCATATTATTTTCGATCATATGAACGTCCTGCTTGAATTAAAAAAAAGACAGTTTAATATTTGCTACAAATATTCCGAAATTAATACATTTTTCTATTTTAACATCTAAATCGATAACACTTAGGTTAGACATTGATGGCAAGATTACATTGAACAACACTATAAATAAGGCATATGACCTAGATAACTTAGATAACGTCGCGTACCATTTGACGCTGCATCATAATTGGTATGACATAATGTATTCCGAAAGCTTGTTTCGAACTCCAGTTATATCAAAGGGGTGTTAATGAAGTTCGATTGCTTTTTAAAGTTTAAAGTAAGTTTTGGTAATTGAAATTTTTTTGTAAATTAATCAAACCTACTTGTTCCCACATCAACACATGGTCAATTGTTAACAGTGAGGACATCTACTGCATAGTTAAATGAAATACATGTGTCGCTGCGTTTATGTCTATATATATCAGATTTCCACCTATGTAGAGAATCATCCCGATATCACTGGAACCGTAAGGCCTGGAGACTTCAAATTTGTTAGGAATATTCATTTTGCTGACTACAATACAGTTTTTACAAAATTCTTTCTCCCAAGACAGAGTACGATTATGAGATTATACTGACTCTAGGATCCTTATAGATGTAGAAGGTTAGAATGTCGATTATCTATATAAATTAAATTTCATAATACACGATGTTTGTAAATTAATTCTATGCTTGGCTTATCATTTTTGTCAAAATTTCACAAGGTTCTTGAACTAACTGCTCTATGACATCTCTAGTTTAGGCTCGTTTAGTATTTCCAAAAATAATTTGAGTGTACATATATTTGTTCTAACACTAACTACTTATATGGATGAATTGAATAAGAAGAGAAAACGAAAATTTCTGTTCCGTTTCCTCAAATGTAACGCCAATTCCCATTGCAGTTCAATTACCCATTGGTTTGGCCTTTGAGATGAAAACTGAAAGCGATATGACCCAATTATTCGGTCGGCACTGACTTCGTTTCTAAGCGGATTCCTTTGCAGCAACCTTTGAAAGGTGGTGCATTAGATTTCCCAGAGGTACGCTTCAAATGTTTCAAAAGATCGCACAGAGATTGGCTTCTAGTCACAGAATATATTTGAGTAGTTTTAAAGAGTTTATATTTTGATTAATAACATCAAAATGTATTAAAGTTTGAAGGGGGTGTGAAGATATAACAAAATAGAAGGATTTTCTACTTGTAAAATTTAATCTAACTTATTTTCATTGTTTCATAAAACTAATTCATATATGTGTTCTTGTATTTTAAACAATATCCTAACATAGATATTTTTTTATTGTTAGGAATGTTTGTTTGGTATAAACTCATCAATCTTATCATTGTCTATATTACAAGAGATAATAGAAGAAATGAATAGTTCTTTTTTTTAATAGATCACTCTCTAATACTTCTACTTTTAAAACTTTTCTTATATAATAATTAATCTATGTTTACTTCATTATAAAAATCTGTATATATAAAAAACATATATTAAACATTATAATGCTATAGACAATTAGGATTTTACCATAATTAAAATATGTTAATATCAATAATAATTACAGGCAATCTTGTAATATATGTTCGTGTTTATTTTAGTTTAACATAAGGCCGTGTTACAAGTCACCAGATCTTCGTCTACCGGAACACTGTTAATCTTACCAGTACACAAATGATAGAGGAAGTAATAGATTAAAAATGATAATACAAAATGTTTATGAAAGTATCTACATAGTTGTTGTTCAGCAGTCCACTTCACCGGATGCACAATTATCTTGTTTTCGCGCGGTTTCTGCTCCAGTTCCGACACAATGAAATTATCTTGTTATATCAGCTAGACTAAGGTTTTATATTTTGACAGAATACCTAGTTATGCGAGATTATTTGATTTACATGAAAACAAGAAAACAATCTTTCAACTGTTTTAAACAACTGTTGAGAATGTTCATTGAAACATCTTAATGAGTTTCTTCATCCATATTCATTTCAGTCTTTAGATGCCAATTTTTGGGCGTGTTGAGTTTTAAAAATCATTAATGATTTGAATGTATAAGTGATTTTATCCTTATATCTTCAGCTATCTGAAAGTTTCACCGGGATCGGTTCAGCCATTTCAATATTAAACAGATAGACGCACAGGTGGACTAAAAGATCAATGTTGATTATGACACATTAAAATGAATTTAGTGAAAAATGTTAATTCGATATTATAAACAGACACTTCAATTTATTTGTGTATATACGTTAATTTTGTTTATCATATACTTCAGTATTACAACGCTAAAGAATCAGACCATCTGGAACAAAACAAACAATATCCAGAGCACTGTCAAACAATAAAGGCAAAGGGAGGGATCAACGACACAGTAGTCGCGTTGCGTACGAGTCGATCTATTTTAGCCTGTGCCTGTATCGTTGCCTCTTTTCCCCCATTCGGGTGCTTTGTCTGCCTGTCTCTCTCGATTGTGCAATAATTGGCTGGGGTTATGTTTTTTTTCTATGCCAAAAATCACACGTGGTACGGATGGAATTGATACAAATATACTTACGTCACATCTCCTTTTCGTTAGGCACACCGTTATGCTTTCGTGGACAAACAAACTAATATGTTTATTTATTATTATATATTTCAATTGAGATATAATGACATCACAATTCACCTTATATAATAGCTTTGATCGTTGTTACTATTCTTGAAGGTTTTCCTACTCATCCTACAAATCTTTACCCACGTAAGGTCTACTATAGGAAGTCGGAGATATTAATTTCTGGTTTTCTTTATCTGATAACAATCAACGCATCTATCGAGTTTATAATTTGTTTTCAATATAAGCACGATCTTTACTACATATCTACATCTAAAATAGGTAGTCTGTAGATCCAATTCGTGGTAGATCATTATATAAAACTTCAAATTTGAGTTGTTTTTGGGTTGCAGTTGTAGTGGAGAGTTATAACAGTATTAGTGGACGACTGGTTTTATTTTACTGGATTTGTTGAATATAAATAAAGTGTTTAGTTCAAAGTGTGTTTGTGTATTGAAATGGATAGTAGCTGCTAGTTGACTAGCGTTTTATGATGTCGAAGACTTTGAACGCCTACAGAATGTAAGTATTGCTTTGTTTATCATTACGTAGCGATAAATTGAGACGATTCAAAGATTTATTTACGTGTAATGTATTACGTAAAAGATTTTTTATCTTTATCAGATGTTGTGATGATGATGATTTTTATTAGTTTATACTAGCTTTACCACAATCTCTGTTTTGTGACGATGTCCTCTAGTTTGTAAAGCGCACAAATCTAGAGTATCAGTGAAAAGAATATTTTATTTAGTATCTGAAATTACAATAATTTTTCTATTATACTTTTTACCAAATTATTAATAGATAATAGACAGACATAAAATTAGTATAATTATCTATTATATTAGACATTATATTTCTATGGTTTATGGTTAATGGAAATTATATGGCTTATGGTTTATAGCAAAAAAGTACGTATATGTTAGTATAAATGAAATGTGAGAAAATTATAGAAAATTCAAGAACTTTCCACGCGCAGCATTCGCCCTTCGATTTCGTCCTTGACCTTCAAGCGATGAAATGGATCTTTGTCTGAAATCAGAGGATCCGATGTATGCGAAACCTTCCAACTAATACCCTGCTTCTACATTTGTCTTGGATGTTTTTATTTTCATGATGATTATTTTATTTTTAGCCTATAACTTGCTTGTTATTTAAGAGTTTGTGTTATTAGTAGTGCCTGTACTTTCAATCACTAATGAACTAATTTAAGTAGAGCTACTGGTGTTCATAGAGTGGTCACGTTTAATAATATTTACTGCTTTTCGGTATTCAAGTCAATAAATTTTTATGTTTTCGTTAGTTTCTTGTTTAATTTTTATTACTTAAATATGGAAACTTAAGGCATACTTAAAACAGAAAACGTCATTTATTATGATAAATAAAATGTATTTTTTTTATGATTTTTACGATCGCTTGTTTCATAGGAACTTTATATTCCTTAATCAGGTAGGGACTTTTTATATTTTACTTGTTTTTTTTACCGTGTTATCTTCATCATATCGTCTATTGCTGAACATAGATCTCTCATCCAACGATCTTCAAACCGATGGATACTGGCTGTTCGCATCTGATTTCCATGACCTTCACCGCATCGACGGTTTACTACATAGACTTCCCGCTGGGTCTACCATGCGTCGCTCATATAAATCTTAAACCTAATTCGAAAAATTAAATTTTATCACCTCATGTTAAGTCTCGTTATCCTAATAATTTAACTAGCTACAGCTCCCTTCCAACCGGAACACAGTAAGGTTAACACAATACTGGGTAATGGAGCTGCGGTGGTACCAATCTCGACGGTCTCCGGCAACAGAGACCATTAATAAGTCTTCAAAAGAGGTTAATCCTACCGGCTGCGAGTTTGTAAAACCTTTTTAATCTCGTTTCCATTCAGACAGTCGTGCTAAAATAACGGCACTGATTCGATGCGAAATAGACAGATTTTAAAAATACCTTAGCTCTCATTGCGAGCCCTCCAGAGTCTAGACGCATCGATTAGCTCTGCCTGTGGCCTGTGTACTGGATTCAGGCGTAATTTTGTTAGGATTTTAAGTCCCATTGTTTACGAGTGTCGACGCCGTGCGGTCGCTGTTATGGGGAAATGGGGTTCGGGTTAACTACCATCTCTACCGTTACTACAGTCTTTGTATTTAATGGAATATATACGATAGGAGTACTTTCCATTAGGCCTATATAAAGCTTGAAAGTAGTAGTATGCAATATTTATTGTGTCGAATGTTGTTGGGGAAAAAAATCTTGGAGTGTAGGCCGTACACAGGTCGCAGAGTGTGCCCTTCTTACAAATGGACCGACTATATCTTTAGGGCCGTCGGAAGAGGGTGAATAGTAGAAGCTGAGAATCGCATTTGGTGGAAGACATGGGGAAGGCCTATAGGCGTGGATATATCCAGCAGTGAATAAATAAAATGTTGATAATGATGATGACCATCATTGTATCAAATGTAATTTTAAAAGATCTCTATTTAGTGATTTAGGAGGTAGGTCTTTAGGTCCTATATCTGTCCCCGAACAGTAAGTCGTCGATATATATTTTTTTATGAAATTATCGTTTCATTTAACTGTACTAACATAATGGAGCGTAAAAAACGCTAATAAAACCTTTTAAAATTATGATTTTTTTTTAATCAGGATCGATTTTTTTTCCGTGCTATCATCAAAGGTGTCATTAGTACTTTCGTCTGTCTTCGTTTTTGAAAGCGGTCTCCTAATACACAGTATTATCCTAACTGACGCCATGATGTTATGGACAGGCATATCATTTACCATCAGGTAAAAGTTTCGATCTAGTCGCTTCGTAGAATAAAAAAAATGTATAAAAAACATTTTTATATAATTGTTAAAATTTTGTGTTGTGTATAGATAAATACGGTGAGGTATGTTGTAGTAATTAATTCCAATATAATTTGTTCTGTGGTTAACTTAATAATATATCGTTGTGAAACAAAGTTTGTAGCTATCGATCCGCATTCATCGTCCTGCCAGAACATGCGACGAGTCTAAATCTAGGTTTATCGATCAAAAAGGGTCGCAGCTTAAAGGTCATTACGCCCTTAATTAGTTTGAACTAAAATTAAGTCCAACTTTATTGGCTTTCAAATGTTGTCCTTAAAACTGGCGAGGAACTGAATGTTCAAAAATCTTAAAGGTTGTTTCTCTGTGTGATACACCGACGAGACGATGTGATGTTCACTTTAAGATTAGTGATACGTTTAACCATAAAAATGAAGAACATTTTGTTATATAAAATGTTAGTAGTTACTCAGGTAATTTCTCTATCTTTACTGCCTTTAAGTCGTTAAAGAGTAATGTTTGCACACCTAGACGGTCACCGGCAATAAAAGCCTTACCACCAGGAAATAGTTTTCGATAACTGACATCGTCTTAGCCTACATATATATTAGTATAGATACAATTGAAATATATATGTATATGTTGAATCGAAAAGGAAATATAGCGAAATATGTTTCAGTGATACAAAACAATTCTTTATCAGGGAGTAGGTGGTACGCCGGCGCGAGGGCTGAGTAGGGAGGGTTGTCACCCTTGGTTGCCCGGCAACAGTTTATTTTATTCGCCCCACGTACATCCCACCCCTCGCCGCCCCTAAGGCGCCACGAATTCCACAAGGTTAACTAAGACCCACCCTCGAGGAGGTATACGTCCGAAAGGAGATATTATTTTGATGATATCGCCGAAGGTAATTCCTTTGAATACCCCCCCCAAAGAAATGATGATAGGTTTTTTATAGTATTCGTAACAAAATACATTTTATATATTATTCTGTTTATATTTTGACCAAGTTACGTTTCTCAACGTGCATGTGTTGTATGTAAATCTTAATCAGTACCAATGAGGTTTTCTCCATTTGAAATTTTGCAGTCTAAGGCAAAGTATGGTAATTTTTTTTTTAAATGGTTCAAAGGTTTTGTTTTGGTCTTGTGGTCGGGACTCGGGGCGAAAACTGTATTATTATTTAACACCTTTACCTGATGGTAAGTGATACGCCCGCCCATAACAACGTGCCTTTAGTCAACATGGTATGCAATGCACCTCATTGCGCTCATCGCCTGAGACATAAGATTTTAAGTCTCGTTATCTCTATAATTTCGCAAGCTACAGCGCTCTTTAAACCGGAACTTGGCAATGTTTGCACATTACTTTTTCGCGGCTGCAATAACCGCCGCGGTGGGTAACTTAGACGGTCTCCGGCAACAGATATTTAACCACCACTATATTTTTATTTATTTTAGTTTTAATTAATTCTTCCGGGTATTTCGAGAGTTTTAAGCAGGCAACATCATCATCAGGCGATAGACGTCCACTGTTGGGCATAGGCCTCTCTCAGATCTCCACATCGATCGGTCCCGCATCCAGTGGGTTCGCGCGATTCTCACCAGTCGGTTCACCTGGAGGCCTACCAACACTACCTCTACCAGTACGCGGTCGCCACTCGAGGACCTTGCTGCCCCATCGGCCGTTGGTCCTTCGAGCAATGTGCCCTGCCCATTGCCATTTAAGTTTAACAATCTTTTACGCTATATCGGTGACTTTAGTTCTTCGGCATACGACAACCATATTTATATATATTGCGGATGGACCTCTGGGTCCGCCTGTCTGGGGACTCTCCTAGTCCCAGTCAGCTCATGTTACGTAGATCAATCTGGTTTACGACAATCAGCGAATTCAGTCATGTAAAGCATAATGCCGATGAAGTTATAGTATATCATATATATTACCTATATATCAAAGTATAAGAGCAGCATCGCTATATTGAATATTATCCGCAACTGTTGCCGCACAGCAGCCGTGCTCCCCCGATTTCCTCTTTGAAAGAGTTTCGCCACCGACGCGTTGATAACCAGTTTCTTTAAACATCGTTTTATATATATTTTTTTTTATTTATGTTACAGCTGGTGGTAGGTCTTTATTACCGAAGGCTGTCCGAGTAAATTCCTATTTCTGCTGACAAACAGTACTGTGCAGTATGTAAAAGCCGAGTGTTGGCAGGCCTCTCACCAGGTGGTCTGACGATCGGTTGAAGGTTGCGAGAAGCAACTAGATGCGGGCAGCGGAGGATCGATCGATGTAGATATCTTTGAGAGAGGCCTATGCCCAGTAGTAAGTCTGTCGGCTGATAATGATGATGAAAAGTACCGTACAAATACTACCGTGTTCCGGTTTAAAAAGCGCCGTAGCTAGTGATACTACCAGGGTATGGAGACAACATTTTATGTTTCAAGACTATGAGCACAATGTGGTGCCATGTATACCATCCTAACCAGCGCTACATTATTAAGGGTATGCGTATAACTCGCTATCAAGTGAACTGTTCGATAGTCCCGTCGCTTAGTGGAGTGTGATGGAGCATGTCCAGGAGTATTACCATACTTTTTAAAATTCTGCAGCTATAACACTATTATTGTGTTCTCTTTAACTTCCCAACAACACAAACACTAGTGTACACACATCCGTTTCCAGTTTGATGAAGGTCTCCTTCGTCTAAAAAAAACACAGTCTTTGTTTAGATTAATTGAGAAGAACTGTCCCTCTGGCTGATGTTAAATATTACTTCCAACAAAATATTACCATGGAACTTTTACTTTTTTACAAGTGTACATGCATGTGCACTTTACATGAAAGAAGCAGGTGTACAGGATGTGCTGCAGTGAGTTTGAGACGGTTGTTAAAGCTGTCCGCGGTCCTTAGAAGTCATTAGACGGGCTCTTGTCCGTGTTCCTCTTTACGCCGTATTCATGCTACCTCTATTTTTTTTTAATAGATTTTTTTAATGCATCTATATATCCTAGTCATTTTACAACGCCTAAGAACATTTATATTTAAATGAAATTTAACATAATATAAATATTAATTGTGAACATGTATATTCATAAAGAGTTAGAGGTTTTAGATATCACGACGTTAACGTGATAATTAATACACATTGCATAACGACATGGTGTTTAATTATTATACTACGGTACTAATATATTATTACACCCCTGCGAATCATTATATCGACGTTTAGCATTGCAAGCGTAAATCCGGGCCGGCTTTAGTTTCTCCCGCGGGATAAAGAAGCAACGTAACCCTGATAACGGAAACTGCTTTCAGCCTCTCTCGGGCGGTGGGGCTAATCTTCACAAGCATCCATTATTATATCATTTGAATAATTCAAAGTCATTGTAATATATCATTAAAAAGGCTATTGGTGGTTAGCAGTGTTCAACTTTTGGCACGAATACAACCGCATTTATCTACAGAACAGTAATAAATAATAAGCAATAGTGTCTTCTAGTTTAAGGGTTAGAAATTATTGCATTGCTGATATATTGCTTCTTTTTTTCATAGAAAGTCTGAGTAACAAAGAGACGGAAATATGAGTCAACTGTTTAAGGATATACACTACATACAATTTGGCAAATTCACTCTGCTGTTGAAGTATTACTATCAGCATTTACCAATATCATATAAACCAAACAGCGCGTCTTGCACTCCAATGAAGTATTTGCTCTGCAGTATCCGGCGATTGAGAATAGGGTTAAGGTAAACCCTGCCTGTCGTAGAAAGCGACTAACACGATTTTCGGGTTCGTAGACTGAAGGTTACAAGTGCGAAGTGGTCTAGTTCTTGTCGTACCAAAGAGAGGGTGTCGAGAAGGGCTACGGCTCTTCTTGGGACGGACGTGGCTTACGCGTAGTGCCTGAAGGCACCGCTGCGTTCGTAGGAGATCCCGGAGCCTCCGTAACACACTAAAGATGACCACCGCCAGAATTTTTTTGGGTAAAAACCCCACATCACCTTCCCTTCAAAAGCAGGGTATTTTTATAGAAAATTTTCCTCTCAATAACAAAAAAAAAGGTACGAAGAGATTATGCATGCTCTATAAGTATGCCACGATACAATAAAGTGCAATGACCTAGATAGAAAACGATATAGGGTACTAAAACATCTATTGTTTATATAGAAAGTAACAATAATTGAAAATCTCTTACAATAAAATATTAAGTCATGTTATTGTTACCACCGCTGGGACTCTGAGCCTTCTCTCATGAAGAGAATGACAAGGACATTTATCTACCATTATGTATTAGTAGATGTCACATTTTCCTTTTGCTGCTGGGAACTACTGCCTTATAGAGTTATCACCTCCAATATCTCCAGTCGTAGTTGAAATCTATTTGGTAGTTGTTTTTTTTTCTTTACTATCCATTATTAACTGTACATATGTACTACGTTCTATTATCAGATAAACGTTTACCCAATCTCTATCTTTAAAAATCGGTTCAATTTAACAAGGTCAAGCTGTCGTGTATCAGCCGTTAGATAAGTTTGTGTGTGTGTTCGCCTCTACCTTGATATTTCGTAAGCGTGAAGTGGAGACAAGGACGTACGTACACGATCAAAATTGTAATGCCATTTTCTCTACTACTTGCTATTTTTTCTTACTGAAGACAACGTTGTGTGAATTTTGATTAAGCACCTTCGAGGTGGTCACATTTTATTCCATATATCACCATACAATTTTTTTTTTATCCACCTTAGTGACTAGACGAGCGACATGTTCAGCTGTTAGTAAATCATACCCTTGCCTATGACAACGTGATGCTAGTTAGGATGATAAACACAGTATCACATTGTGGTCGTCGCCTTTAGTCTCGTTATCCCAGTAGTTTCACTAGCTCCAACGAGCTTCAAACGAAACACAGTAAAGTTTGCACACTATTGTTTGGCAATAGAAATAGGCGCTGCAATTATACCAACCTAGACGGTTTCCGGCGATAGAAACCCACCACCAGTAAGATGGTAAGTGATACGCCTGCCTAATGTTATAGACTGCACCACAATGTGCTCATCGTCTTAAGACATTAGATGTTGAGTCTTATTATCTCCTTAATTACATTAGCTACAGCTCCCTTCAAACCAGAACATGGTAATGTTTGCACTACTTTTTGATGGCAGAAATAGGCAGTTATCACTACCTAGACAGTCGTCGGCAACAGAGACCTATTTCCAGTACCAGACGCATAAAAGCTATAGCTGCGGTAAGTAGGATTCCACTAAGGGATATACGATTTGAATAAGATCTGATGCTAATTGGCTTTATAGTAAACTTTTTTAAATTGAAATGGATAAGGCATTTTCATAATTTTACCAGGCTTTGAAGTTTAGTAACAGTCTATTCACTATTAAAGTCATCCACAGGAACCCTGACGTCGACAAATTGTTTCAGTCCTTTGATGATGAAGTAATGCATCGCCAGGGTATTGACATGTTACAAAAACACTTAAGCATGTGGCACTCATGCCCTATAGTGAATTCCCAGCAGTGGGAATTTAATTCGGGATTGTTTATGTACATTGAACCTATTATATGATCGGCCTAATGTTAGATGATGCGTTCGCATATGATAATCGTTGGGGTCACTCGAGTGGCAATCTCCTTTCTGCTTGCGGAGTACGACGAGCCCTCTCAGTAGAGCAATGACCCTCTCGATGGCACAACACAAATATTTATTCAGAAGTACAATGAGTTTCATCTCATTTTTTTGTGTTGCCTTTTAAAATAGGAGGAACGCGATTCATTAGCACTACCTTAGATGTGCGGATTGGGGAAAGCAGTATGTTGTAAAATTGTTAGGATAAGCTGCACCTCTTTTTCTGGAGTTGTTCCCTCCAGATTTCGGATTTAACTACGCCACAAGATGGGTAGAGAATGTCTATGGGATAGCTCCCCATTCTAAATTATAATAACCATTGTTTTTTATTCAATAAATCTATTTAACGAGCAAGACATTCATCTGATGGTACATGAGATGCTTGCCTATAACACCGCGGCGCTAGTTATGGTGACATACACAGCACCACAATTCTCCCTAGGAAGGGGAACTTTGAAGGAAGCCTATGCCCAGTAGTGGTCGTTAGCCGGCTGATAAGAAAACAGCACTACACTGCGCTTGAAATATAACATGTTGTGTCGTTATGTCAATAATTTCATTAGCTACAGCGCCATTCAAACAGGAATATAGTATATATTGCACACTACAATTTGGCGACGGAAATAGGAGCTGCGGTGGTAATTATCTAGAACAGAGGTTCCAAAACATTTTTTCTAATTGGACCACCTTTAAAATTTAGCTGGTCACGGCGGACGACTCCCTGCAGTTACATATCTATCATATTCCTGAAACTCCAAGAAACATGTGAAGTTTAAAGTCAATATAGACCCCCGTCAAGTGTGCCGTGGACGGACCCCTCGAGCTCCACCAGGACCACTTCGGGAATTAAAGATCTAGGCGGTATCAGATAACACAGACCTACATATCAAATGAATAATAAAGTAGTTTTTACGTTTTAATTGAAAAACTAAATTTATGTTGATATCCGTTACGGGAGACCATCTAGGTAGGTACCACCGCAGTTATTATTTCTGCCGGTAAACAGTAGTGCGCACATATTACTGAGTTCCGGTTTTAAGAGCGCTGAAGTCAGTGTAATTACTAGGGTAACAAAGTTTATCTTAAGTCCCACCGCGATAAGCACAGTGTTGCTGTGATTACCATTCTAGCTAGCGCCACGTTGTAATGGGCGGGCGTATCATTTACCATCAGGTGAACGACCCGCTCGCCTCGTCGCTATATTAAATAATTAAAAAAAAAGTTTATGTAGTGTTATTTTCAACAATGTTCAGCATGTATTGATTTACGATTCCGCCACTCCCGAACGAAAATGGAAGGGATGTTTTTTCGCAGCGTTCGTCGCTCCTCGGCAAATATTTTGCATAAAACATGACTCTTTTCAACCAGGTTTTAAATAGATGTTCAGCATCACCACCATTGTTCGTACTCGACTAATCAATACAGTGGGCAAACATTACGTTCCGTTTTAAGTTTGTTGAAATTTTAACCCGTAATGTGAAAGCGCACAGTATTTACTGAATGAATATAATATTAATACGATATGAAGACTAGATTTAGACTAAACCAAATTTTAACTGAACTAATTATAATTTGAAAAGAACTAATAAGAATAATGAAAATGGTTGTAGTTAGCCAAACAAGTTCGAAGAAATCCTACCACCAACCAAACTACAAATATGACCCCGGAATCGAACTAGATACCTCCGTGTAATTAAACGCTCGAGTAGCTACTGCGTCACGGAAGTAGTTGAATTCCTTTACATGTAGCATCAGGTTTACAACCACTTTGCAATATGTTGCTATATATATGGATGTACCATGGCCCGCCTTCCTTATCCCAGGATATAAACCTTATTCTCCTCGGTTATTGACGCGTCCGGAACACCGGACATCGCTCCCCTAACACGCGAAATTGCAAAGTTATGTAACCCCCCTCGAGGGTAACACAAGGATCTCGTCTGCAGTAAAACTTTTACAACCCCCTTACAAGTACCAAGTTAGTTCTCGTTAAATGAACATTTTAAAGTTATACGCAAAAATCCATCCATATACTTTTTATTTGTTGCTCAGATTTTTTTAAAAAAAAATGTCTCCAATACAATTTAAGAGTCGAAAGAAGAGAACAATGTGGTACAGTGTATGTCATTTTAACTAGTACTACACTATCATAAGCAGGTGTACTATTTGAATAAGTAAATGTCCTATCATAGCATCATCATCATTATCATCATCAGCCGATAGGCGTCCACTGCGGAACAAAGGCCTCCTCCAAAAATCTCTTCATTGATCGGTCCTGCGCTGCAGTCAGCATGGCATCCAGCACTGCCGGGCGCTAGGGACCGTCGTTTATAGGAGATCATACGGGGGGATTTGGGCCATTTCCCACCAAGCCGGCTCAGTGTGGGTGATGGGAGCCACATCCTCATTTGTTGATTAGCAGGGTGCACCGCGAGCAGGTGAGGCTGGCTTGGGTCCTGTGAGTTGCTATGCGGGACCCCTTACATCGCCTGCTGAAACTTTAAATTTAAATATAACAAATATCTTTATTTATACATAAATTATCGCACATTTGAAAGATTTGCATAAGGAAAAATGAAAAAAAAATGGCTTTTGTAATTTCGTTTACTGCATTGCGCAGTAGTTGAGTGACGTCAGGACAGCATTAATCAGACGGGATGACCTCCCACGCTTCTCACCCTTCGCGTCTAACGTCTGCTTGATTAAGTTCGCTCTATGCATCCGAAATGCAACTGAACGTGTGTAGACTTGTGAATTGATCACAAGTCTCCACGCCATGAAAATTATATTCAGGTGGTACATAGGAACATTAATAAACATTTACGTTTTTTTTTACGAATCGATAATATAGGCGAGTTCGCACGATGGTAAGATACGCCTGTCCGCAGCATGTGGCGCTGGTTAGGATGATGTATACATCACATTGTTCTCGTCGTCTTGACACGTCAGATATTATTAATCATAGCCCCCTTAATTACTTTAGTTTTAACATCTCTCAAACCGGAACACAGTAATGTATGTGTATACCTAGGTAGACGATCTCCGGTAATAGAAACCTACCACCAATGCATCTATGTTTCCATAGTGTATGGGATATTACAGATGGATAAGGGTTCTCCATGTTCAGCAACACTTCTGGAAGTACAGGCGTCTATATACCACTGTAACTGCTTACTATCAGGCATGTTGATAAGTCTTTGTCAATACAGTGGTTAAAAAAAATGTTATATTAGGTGAAAGTAAGGACAAGAAGATGGCGAAGCGTGCTCGTCAGAAAATACTCCGACCTTCGTATATTTAAAAGCGGACCACAGCAGCAATGCTAGTGCCACAATAATACTGCTAGTAAGCATCTGTTGTCGGAGACTGTATAGGAGAGTACCACCGCAATTCTTATTCCCATCGTAAAACATTAGGATATAAACGATAATGCGTTCTAGCTAGTGAAATTACTGCGGTAACGGGACTTAAGATTACATGTCTCAAAGCGACGAGCACAATGTGGTGCTGCAAAATCTTGCTTATTTAGTAGAACCGATGAAAAAAATCGATATGAATCTGACAAAAATTTAAACATTATAACTTTATTAGCAGCGGAGTCGAATCTGGTACGGTACCCTCCAGGTTTCGTAATAAGCTGTTAGCCGATGCCTACAGATACAAATAGTTGTAATGATTATTGACGCTAATGATTATTAATCAATGCGAGTTCATCGACCGGGCATACTGTATCGATGATTTAGTTCATATCAATTGCTACTTGTTACTTCATTTATATTCATGTCGCTTATATGATGCAGTCTCTTCATCTGATAACGGCAGTAATTAACAGGTGTATTATTATAACTGCGATGACTTTAAATAACTTAGTAAAGTTTAAGAGTTACGTCCCTTTTTATATAACCCTCGGAGGAAAACTATACTAAAGGAATATTAAGGTTTGGAAAAGTAGGTAGGAATAATTTGTAGGTTATATTTATTAATAGGTAATTTGCGAGGGGGCCCGGTGAGGGTGAAATTGCCGGAAGTCTAGCAACGTTTTTGAAATAACTTTACTCTTTGAAAACTTTAACATGAAATATTTTTTTTTTATGATTATGCTAAGGAATAATCATGATGTTACTGGTGTTTAAATTTAAGTTCCTTCATGTAGGCAGTTTGGTTAGAAACTTATTTCCTCAGTCAAGTAGATTCCATATTCTCCTATTTAGTCTAGAAGTTCACATTAGTTTAATGATCTCTCCTTGCCTGTGATTATGTGGTGGTCTTCTTCTTAGTCGGTATCAGTCTTGACAAAGTCGTTGTGATCATCAATTTAGGTGTTGATCGCAAGCTTAACAACACGTCGCCATTCCTTCCTAATGGCCGCCTTCCTAGTGCATTCATGTAGTGGCAATGATGATGATACATTTACTGCCGCCTTTATCTCGTCAGTCCATCTCATAGGCGTTCTTCCTCGTGGCCTGGTACCTTGAACCTTTCCTTGGACTACAAGTAGCATGCGGTGGTAGTTAGCGTGATATATACAACACCACAGATTACTTGTCGCTTTGAAACAAATTGATGTCTTCTTAAATAATTCCACAGTACTGTTTGGCGGTATAAACTGGTGCTAAGGTGATATTGTGATATTGACCATTTTTTTTGTTATCGGGGACAATCTTTTAATAAAGACACCCTGCTTCTGGGAAGAAGACAAGATTATGTGGGATTTTTACCCACTAAAACCCCCTCTGTTGTCATTTTCAATGCGCTGCTGGTGGCCCCGGGATCTCCAATGGAATGTACCGGTGCGTCTAGGCACGACGCATAAAGCACATCCTAGGGAGACCTGTAGCTCTCCTTGAGATCCTCGCTTTGGTATGACAAGAACTAGACCACCTCGTATTTGTCGTTCATAGCTTCGTTTAGTGGTCAATGTGGGTCCGTACCATTAAAGCCCACGAACCCGAAAACCCTTTTACTTGCTTTCTACGACTGGCAGGGTCTACCTTAGTCCTATTTTTAATAGGCCAAGACTATAGGGCAACCAGTGGTATACCTACCTAGACGGT
Source organism: Ornithoptera alexandrae (assembly GCA_029030555.1). NCBI lineage: Eukaryota > Metazoa > Arthropoda > Insecta > Lepidoptera > Papilionidae > Ornithoptera > Ornithoptera alexandrae. The sequence continues at coordinate 1,388,101 of JARDVY010000007.1, read as the reverse complement.
CTCCAGCAGCAGACACCTACTAGTAAACTACTTATAACCAGGTTTAATGTAAATAAATCATAACTGTCCTTTCCCACGATGGGGACAGAAATTGCATCGCTATCACCACTCGTGGTTCGGATATCAGACAAAGGAAACGAGCGCCATTGGCCTATATGTGAGAATTGAGGCAATTTGCATCGGCTGCCGTTTCCTACGCGCCATCGCGTACCAACAACCGCTGCAGCGTATTTTAATATAATATTAATATATCCGGCGACGCGTCTCGCATGCGAAATTATATCGTCGACGCTTCCGGAATATGAAACTGTTACAGACAGACAGCTATACCTAGTTTTTTATAAAGATATGCAAATAAGTCGTGTACTGTGCTGTATATCGGAACGTTGATTTAATACTAATATAATACGGTTACACTTAAAGAAAATCCTTTGCTTAACTTTGTTTTCACCATCATCACTTCAGCCTGTCGTCCACTACTGCACAATGGCCCTCCCGAATAGATTTCCATCGCGACTTACTTTTTTTTTATGCTGCAAAGCGACGCGGCAATCGGGACGTTCACCCGATGTTAAGTGATACGCCTGTCCATAAAAATGTAACGCTAGTTAGGATGGTATTCACGGCATCACATTGTGATATCATATCACATAAGACGTTCAGTATCGTTACCCCAGTAATTTCACTAACTGCAGCAGGTGCTACGGTTGTACTTACCTAGATGGTCTCCAGCAATAGTGACCTACCTGACCTGATCGTTTTTTATGTTTATGAGATATAGTTATTTTTTTTATAGCTTTAAATATAGTCAAACTAAGTCAATAAGTTTGTACACGGAGGTCAGTAAACTAAGGACCTATACTTACTGTGTTAGCGATTACAATATAAAGTAGGAACGCTTATCAGTACTAAGACGTTATCGTATTTTCTTAATTAGTTTTTAATGTTTAAGTTGTTTATGCGAATGAAATCCTTAAATAGGTTAATGCCCGTAATAGTTATAACAGATAGAGTGAGCGGTTAACGGCTATCGTTAATTGTTATTTTTGTCTATTAATTATGAATGCGAAATGTTTAAAGTATGTCGGTAGATTTTCAATGTGTAGACCATAGATAGGCAGGTTTTTTTTTTTAATTCCACCTGCGTGATTTGGGTCACAGGACCTTTATATACATTTCATTTACCATCAGTAATTTAATTTCTATTTCTAACATTCTCATCTTACATACTCTGTTTTTTTTTTTCAAACTTATCTCTTTCATTCTACATTCCATTCCCTTCTACCATTCCTCTCTCGTAAGAGTAGATCGTCATCTGTTACGTTTAACCTGAAAAAAACCTGTAATACATAAAAATCATCCTCTGCAACATTCCAATATTCTTAAATTTTCTACTTCTTGTTTCCAATTTCGTCATTTTAGTCTAAAATCTATTTTACAATTTTCATCTACTTAGCTTATAACTTTATTAATATCACAGTTTTTCGTATTTCACATTTTTTCATTAATCTTTGTTCATTTTTATTACTTTCGCTATAGCCACTTTGCAGAATTTCAGGAGTATGCAACGACTGACGTCTTCATTCATCAGAGACCCAATGACTTCCTCGCTGAGCTGTCCTCCTAGGTAGGCAGGTTCGGCAAACACAACCCAAATGACCACTTGAGGACCATATCAATTACTTTTTATTGACCTAGGAATTATTTGATAAGGACGATGACAGTATATATTTTTATATGAACTAATAGAGCAATACTACTAATCTTCTTTTATATTCACAAACTTAACATGTAAGACGTAAAACTTGGTATATATGAAAAATGAGAACTGTTACATACATATCGCTCAAAACCTTCTAAATGTTCGTACATCATCATTTCAACCGTCGATGGACGTCCACTGCTGGACATAGATCTCGTGTAATGTGATCCACATACAACGTGGTTGTAGTAATGATGGTACACAGTACTTGTCACATTGATATTAAGTCTCATTACAGCAGTAATTTCACAGGCTATAACGTCGTTCAAACCGGAACATAATAATGTTGGTACAACTTATACGGTTTCCAGCGACAGAGACCTACCATTATTTTAGATTAAAACAAAATTAGTTTTCATCATTCCAACACGTAACCTACCGCCGGCTTCCAACATTAATTTCACGGGATCCGAACCCCCGATCCCACCCTCAGCCACCCCGCTTACGTTACAGCCCGGGTTGCGGCGTTCTAACCAGATTTTCCCTGATCGGATCGGGGACAAGTTCCTTACTTCGGAATTAAATACATTGTATACAAGCAGCTCGAGGCAGTAATTAACTGATTCGCGAGGTACAGTCCGTTGCATTTTATTCGTTTAATTCGACAGATACCATATGGTTATAAAAAGTACTTTGTACTATATTGCAATACGAAATATTTTTTATCATTAACAGAAAAAAAATCGACAAAAGAAACTTTTTTTTTCCCTTAGGTTAGATATTAGGTTAGCGAGTTTTGAAGATAAGGGCCCTCATTGCTAACTAAGCGAGCTCAGGGTGAACGACGAGTACGACGTGGTTTCATGTTTGTAGTAGAAAAGAGAGATTTGCGATGGAGGGTTACGGCACTTCCTGAAGCTTCAACTTTTACGGAACACCGGTGTGTTCCGTTAAAGACTCCGGAACATAACGCGATGTATTAAGGATGATCATTAAGGGAGTTTTAGTGGATACAAATCCCACGTAACCCTGTCTTCCTCTATAAAAACAGAGGATCTTTTAAAGATTTCTCACTCTGGCAAAAAATGGTTGAATATATAATAATAGCAGCTTCTTCTTCCTCTTCAAGTGCCTCTCCAGCTAGTGAATGTTGGCGATCAGCGTGGGACAGTCCTTTCTGTGTCTAGTTCGGCGGAGCAATTCGGACGCCTCAGATATGCTAGTCCATTTCCTGATATTCTCCAACCATGACTTAGCAACAGCAGATCGTGAGCCCAAAAACCACCTTCATTATATCACATCATAGAACTATTTGTTTCACAGAAACAATGTAATGTTTATATGTCTATTGTTTAATTAATAGCAAGTAATAATTGATGCTTTATTAATCTACGTTGTTCATTGTTGACAGAAAGAAGATCGAGTCCCTTGGCAGGATGACGGCGATGACGCAGGAGGAGATGGTGGCCGGCGCGAGGACAGTGGCCGCTGGCCTGGAGGCGCTGCGGGCAGAGCACTCGCAGTTGCTGGCCGGGCTGGCCTCGAACACGGAACATGAGCACGAGAAGGCGGCCCTCGTCAGGAAGAGCATCGACGCTATCGAGCTCGGCTTGGGAGAAGCGCAGGTACATGGCTTATACTATGTTTTTTAAAAAGGTACAGGACGAGCTTGGCATCGACTCTTTTTCTGGAGTTACTACCGCAGCAACTACTCCTGTCACAAACAGTAGCGTGCAAAAATTACTTTCTTCTGGTTTAGAGGGCACTAGTGAAATTACTGAAGTGACGAGATAATGTGGTGAAGTGTGTATCATCTTAATTTGAACCACGTTATGGGCAGGTGTATCCCTGACCATCGCACGATCATCTCCCAAAAAAATTCTCATTTAAATGAGACGTTAGAAGAAATATTTGCGAAGCACCATATCGACTTCATCACAACAACACTTGCTTGGTGACAGAAGCGTTGCTGCAATAGTAACTTGAAGGGTCCTCAGATAGCAATTCGTTAGATAAAAGTTTCCCCAAAATATTAATGATGCACATAAATCATGAACTCGATTATATTTTCACAAAAACTGTCAATAATTAATTATGTTAGTGCTTAACGGGATCAGGTGTTAAGTGGTGATGTGGTCTGCGGTAGAAAGACGCACTGTCCTATAAACCCTTTTCTGGACGCTAGCAAGAGAACAGCATTTTCACTCCTTTGTGAAAAAGCTTCATGAACGAGTAGAATCGTATTTGTCCGCATACTAAGTATATTGAAACCATGGGGATGGTGACTGATGGTAAAAAAGGGAACGGGTGGATTGTATCATGTTTTTCGATCCGTTCAAAGCAGTCGGCAGAAACGCTACAGTCTTTATAAATATGTTAGTTGCTCTAGTTCACCTCGTGTGGAGGCCGCGTACCGCGGTGATGATTTATTGGCTTACACTTTAAGGTTGTCAGCTTAATGCTTTAGGCACACCAAAAGCCGTCGTGACTATTTAAACAGTTTTTTTTTTATTATTCAACGCAACGAGTCGTTCACCTCATTCTAAATGATACTTTACTTATGGCGCAGAGACATGGTATCTGACCACCGAACTGATCCGCCGATTCAAAGTAGCCCAGCGAGCGATGGAGAGAGCCATCCTTGGCATTTCTCAACTTCAAAAGTCTTGAAGTGGAGACCGTGTACAGGTCGCAGTAGTGTAGGACGCCGTCGCTCCTGATGGACCGACGACATCATCAGGACGGTAGGAATTGGGTTGATGCGAAATGCTGAGGATCGCATTTGGTGAAAGAGATTGGCGAAGGCTTATATCTAGCAGTGGATAAACAAAGGCTGGTAATGATGATGAAAATGAATGAAAAGGTTGGCTCCACCCCATAAGACCGTGGCGGTAGTTAGGATAGTACACATGTATTGCACATTACCCTCGTCGCTTTCAGACAAGATGTTAAATCTCGTTACCCCAGTGATTACATTAGTTACAACGCCCTTCAAACCGGAACACAGTAAAGTTTACATAGTACCTACCTTTTTCTATTTTTCACCGCAGTTATCGGTCATTCGCCTCATTCAAGTGGAACTTAACAAGTATCAGAGTTACTTAGATAACGATAGTGAACTAATATATGACAAATAACCTTTAATCGATAATCGCAATTTACTAACGCTCGAGGATGCCAGATCCGCCGCCCTGAGTACGATGAAGCTGCTATGGTTGTCGAAGTAACTAATGGCGTAAACTTCATTATAAAAAAAATTACTAGCAATATGTATTATTAAGAAAAACTTCCATAACACCCAATAGAGTTTTTTTTTTTACAACATCAAATATAAGCTTATATGAAATTTATGATGAAAGAAGCAATTGATTTCAAACAACTTTAATGAGAGCTTTATGATCAGGTACGGTCCTTGTTAATTTAAAGTAATAAAGAAATTATATTAAGTATCACTTTCCATTAATGACAAATTAATTTCACACGACCTTTGATATACTTATTAATAAAATCTGTAGCAGCCAGCTGTCGCTTTCTAATTAATATAATCATCATCATTAGCCGATACATTTGCACTGCTGCACGTGGGTTTCCCCAAAACATCCCCACATCTATCGGTCCTGTGCCGCGCGCATCACCTAGCAATAAGGACCGTCGTTTGTAGGGTATCATAAGGAGGAATTTGGGCCACTTCCCACCACGCTGGCCCAATGCGGGTTGGTGGGAGCCAGAGCCTCGTTTGTTGATTAGTAGGGTGCATAGCGAGCAGGTGAAGTAGACTTGAGTCCCGTGAGTTTATGTGCGGGGGACTCCTTACAACTCTGGACGGGGGTGAAATTTTCAAAGTTTATTACATTTTATAGCCTATTTGAACTACTTCTCTTCAGTTAGGTAAATGTGCAGAAATAAAAAAATAGTATAGATATGGGCACACTACTTTCAAGTATTCGCCTCGGGGAGCGGCCTAGATCTTTTAAATGCCTTTAAGGACTCGGGCGATGCTCGAACTGGCCGAGTTTCCTTCTGTAGGAAACTATGTCAAATGGTGTGTGAACTATTCCAGTTTCATGGATTTACTTATAGGTAATATGCTTAGAGTAATGACGAAAATGCTATGGTTTAAGTTTCTTTTGTAAATTCTTAAAGCATGAATACATGTATTTATTTTTACTAATATAAATGGAACCCAAAACACTAATTTGTAAGGGTGCAGTGTCGGAGGGACTATAGTAGCTCGCAGCCGACCCCCACGAAATAGAATGAATAACCTAAGATCATCATCATCAGCCGATAGACGTCCGCTGCTGGACATAGGTCTCCCCCAAAAATTCCTACATTAATTTAGTAGCGATTCATATGGGGGCATTTGGACTGTTTCCCACCACGCTGGCCCAATGCGGGTTGGTGGGGGCTAGAGCCTCGTTTGTTGATTAGCAGCACTACGAACAAATGATGTTAGCTTGGGGCCCGTGAGTTGTTGTGCGGAAACTCTTACTCCCATACCAATGTCTTCGGAAAGAACAGGTTAAATCGTTTCGAAGCTGAAACTAAGAAAATTATTGAAATTTTCTTCTCATCATTAATTTTCAATACGTTTCTTAAATTTTTTCAACCCTTTTACCATACTTCAATTTTCTTCTACCTTTCCTTGTCTGTCTTCTTCTTACTACACCTTGCCCCATCTTTACTTGGGGTCGGCCCTCCTGGTCATTCTTCTAAATCTATCTCTATTTTGTGTCATAGCATCACGTCTACTTTTCGTTGTCTCTAAAGTTAGATATTAAAAAACAAACTAAAACCATTTACTTCAAAAGTTTCGGTTTTAATTTCTCCCGACCGTTTCACTTCCGGTGTTTTAATTGGCACCTGTTCAACTAATATATATGTAGCTGTTGATATGAAGACTATACTGTACTCTGTGTAAAACTGCGAAGGATTTTCTCAGAGGTTATTCATGTTCGCAAGCAATGCGACTCGCCCTTCATATTGTGGTTTACTTGATGCATCGACATCGAAAATTCGTCTGAAAACGGAAACCATGGATTCGTTATATAATTAGTGTATACAGCCTCCACATCTCCGCCCGTTGTTTGTTCTAAAGTGCAACCGTTAGGTAGACAAAGAGAAATATAAGCTCACTCCACCTTGATGTCTGTTAACAACCTTCAGGGGATGAGGTTAAGGGATGAGACGGAAACTAAAGTTTTTTTTTATTTAATAAAATTATGTGTTATATATGTATCTATTTTATATTGATTCTTTTTATTTGCTATTGGATTTTAAAAGTTTCTTACTTTGTCATAAAATTAATAAAGACAATGACCTTAGTTCATCAGAATTAAGCCTTTGTTGCAATGTAATTCAATTAGTATTGTTTTAATTATTCTGATTGTTAAGTACGGAACTTCACAAGTACGTTACTTAATCAAACTAACTTATTGAATTAAAACAACCCTGTCATCTTTTAAGTTAGTATGTAGTGTCTTGCTTGCTTTTAACCAGAACATTAATTTTATATCCAACAAATATGTTAAAGTTCAACATTATACAAATAAAGGTCATTTCTTTTTTTTAAAAAAAATAAAATATAACTGCATAATTTTGCTTCTATTATTTTCCATACATTGGTCATCATGCCGGAAATAATTTTTTTTTTACAATAAAATTGGTAACTACGCATACATTAGAAAAAGGAGTCGGTATATTTTGGTACACTGTATGTACTGGTGGTGGTGGATCTCTGTTGCCGGAGTCCCTCCAAGTAATTACCACCGCAGCTCCTATCGTAGCCGACAAACGGTAGTGTGCAAGCAATATAGTAGTATTCTGGTTTGAAGGGCGCTGTCGCTAAACGAGCGTGATCATGTTCTGTGTATACCATCTTAACTAGCGATGTTATCATGGGCGGACCGCTTACTATCAGGTGAACTATTGGCTTGTCTCGTCGCATGTCGGATAAAAAATAAATATTATCGTCCACCAGTAAGCGCGGCGCGTCACTAGCCCGCTCATCAAACGCAAGGTGGGAAATGGAATTGCAGCCCTTAATCAAGACTGGTTTGCGCTCCATTGAGGCGAGGGACAAAGAGCCCGGGGGTTGATGCACCGAGGGCCGGCTCAGAGGAGGATAGGGGGTTGGTTCGGGGTTATTCCCTGCACATGACATTTGTTTGGCTTGTAGACTTGCCGAGTGGTATCCTCCAATTTTTAAAAGCTTATTTTTTTATTGTATTTTACTTTACAAGCCTTTGTTACATTTGTACATGGCGGTTCCCTTATAAATGATTGTATGTGTCTCTAGGAAAAATAACAAAGCTATGTTACATGATAATAATTACTGAAAGATATTAATTAAGCATATATATATGGAGTAATTTTTGATGAGTAAATAATTTTTATTTTTTCATAATTTTCGTTTACCAACTCATTATAAGAGACGCTAAAGGAAAGCCTTCCCTTGATGGAATAACTTAAGTCGTATTAATTAACAGAATAATAAAAATCCATGTATTGTATTATAAAAACTTGCTGCTTACTTTGTTGAGGTTCAAGTGCATTTATTTTACTGCGATCTAGTCGTGGTCGAGACTGATTGCTGCTAGCCATAAAAACTCGACTTTATGGTGGACGCGCATTCATACAGGGGCGTTAAATATGTTTCTATATAAACGAACCGCATATATTGCTTACTTTCAAATAGATATAAGGCTGGTCATCGCTCACGACCACGACCACTCTGTCAACAGTGATACCCACGAAGAAGAAGAAGGCTGTCACTTTTCGTTATTTACTTTGCCCTTACTACCTACTGCGTCATATAAATTAATTCTGAAGTTATAGTTAAAAATAACTTTGTGTTATGGTCTTTTATTAATGCCTTGTTAATTTCTTAGGTCATGATGGCGCTTGCCTCCCACCTGCAGTCGGTGGAGGCGGAGAAGCAGAAACTCCGCACGCAGGTCCGCCGCCTGTGCCAGGAGAACGCCTGGCTGCGGGATGAGCTGGCCGCGGCGCAGCAGCGTCTGCAGGCCTCCGAGCAACGTGTCGCCCAGCTCGAGGAGGAGAACAAACACTTGGATTTTATGGCATCCATACGGTCAGTTTGTACAAATTAATATAAAGTTAACCTAAATTAAAATTCCATTAATAAATTATGACCCTGTAATTTTAAAACAATGGAATTCAATGCACTGTACTTCAATAGTCGATAATCACGTCAGACATTTCATCGTCATCATTATCAACCGACAGACGTCCACTGCTGGACTCGAGGCCTCACCCAAAGATCTCCACATCGTTTGGTAGAGTTCGTTTTGGGGAATTGGGCAGTAGCCCACCACGCTGTCCCAGTGCGGGTTAGTGGCTAGTCAGAGCCTTATCTGTTATTCAGCAGGGTGCATCATACGCAGATGAGGTTGACTTGGGGGCTCCGTAAGGTTTTGGGCGGAACCCAACCAGAAACCAAAAAACATTAGTCAAAAATTTTACTCTTCTCAATTGCTTATAGAGGTCGTCTAGGTTGTAACCACCGTAGCTATTTCTACCGCGAAACCGTGGTGTACTAATATTACTGTATTCTGATTGTTGAAGTGCGTTGTAGCCAGTGAAATAACTGGGGTAACGAAACATAACATCTTGTCTCTAAGTGAGGATCACAAAACGGTGCAGTGTGTATCATCTTAACAAGCACCGGATTGTTGTTGACGGGCGCATTACTTATCATCAGGCGAAGTTTTATTTGCTTTATATGGAACAAAAAAAATATGATAACCGATGATGAATGTTTTGATTAGCTAAAGACACCGCCTATTTCCAGCAGTGGACCTTCATTGGTTGATGATGATTATGATGATGGTGGACATTCTTTTCGCAGTAAATACGACAGCGACGTGACCGAGGAGTCGGAGAACAACCGCAGCGGCCAAGCGGACAACAAGCGCGACGATCCCATGGTGGACCTCTTCCCAGACGATGAGCACGACGACAACAGGAACAACAAGTGTGAGTGTGATTACGGTTATCAGGTTGACATGTACCACCGGCTGTTTTCATGCGCGGGCGTCTACTGGTGGGTGTACCACGCCGTGAACTTGAACGACCAGTTTTATAATAGTGAAATGTTTAACACTACTCTCTCACATAATGTCACATACGCTAAAATTATGTGAAGTGGCGCTTTTTTTTTATTGAATTTTTTAAATAAATTTATTAAATATGGTTTGCGCTGCTAGTTATATTGACAACGATTGCAGCTTCATCGGATTCCGCGGATCTGGTATCCGCAAGTTAATAAGTGGCGCTGTGAGTAAGCTAGAGAAACTGTTTGACTCAGCTAGGACTATTAGTTGGTCAGGGCCAAGTTGGCCAAGTACAAAAGAACTCAACGAGGGCAAAGATTTAATATATAATTTTATTCGCTTCTTAATTCTTAATAATTGCTACTGTCTTACAGCAGTGCGCTTATTAAATAAACCGCTGTAGCTATCAAAATTTCTGCAAAACTTGCCACACTTTGGAGACATACTGTATAATGTTGTGTAAACATTTTGACATCTAATGAAACAAAAATACATCTCCGTACTGCAGTACCTGCCACAAATTAGAGAATGTCCAACACTTGCTGATGGAATGTTTAAAATATCAGAGGAAAAGAGAGGTGTTGATGCGTAAACACAGCATCAATACTCTAGACTTGGGCGCCTTACACATGCTGATGTGTAAACCAAAGTCTGGGACAGCACCAGATATTTTTGATATGTTGTAACTACATTATTAGCATCCAAGTTATTTTTTTTTCTATCTTGTGTCTTTTTTTGAGCCAATGAGGCTGACATATCCCTAAGAGATAAAAGCTAAAAAAACATATCTTAATACTGCATTGTTATGTGTCCCGTCTTATCACTTAGTAATATCAATTAATATAAATGTGAAAATGTAAAAGTTCATTTGTCATCATTTATCATTATCAGCCATTGTTTGTCCACTGCTGGATGTAGGCCTTCCCCGATGTCTTCCATCAAACTTTGGTAGAAAAGTGACGTAAACACAAAGCCGTTACATGACGCTGTATTTCTATATAAAAAAAATGTTTATAGCGAACGATAATTTTTTGTATGGGGGACTCCTTAATGAAAAAAAATATTATGGAAAGCTCTTTCATTCAAAATCTCTAATTTATTGTTTATTAAATAAATTGTACATATATTATATCTTGTTTGTTTATGCGTTCGTAGCCATGTCGCCAACACCGCCGTCGCAGTTCGCGCAGCAGGTGAACGTCGGTTACGAGATACCCGCGCGGCTGCGCACCCTGCACAACCTAGTCATCCAGTACGCCTCGCAAGGCCGCTACGAGGTCGCCGTGCCGCTATGCAAACAGGCGCTCGAGGACTTGGAGAAGACCTCGGGCCACGACCATCCGGACGTTGCCACAATGCTCAACATCCTCGCGCTCGTCTATAGGTGAATACTTCAGCCAGATGTAGCCAAAAAAAATAATTAACTATTTCAAAGCTAGTGCTGGCATCACAAGACCTATCAGTGAGATTCTATGGGAGAGGTTTATGTCCAGTTAGGGATCTTCTATTGGGTGATGATAAGGTAACTAGTACACAAATCTTCTCAGACTACTTGCTACTCGACAGTACCTAGCCGAACGGCAGTCAATGTCATAATCATCATGACCCAATAGATGTCCACTGCTGAACATAAGCCTCCCCCAAAGATCCTCGACGTTTGTAGAGGTTCTTATGGGGGATATTTCCTATCACGCTTGCCCATTGCGGGTTGGTGGGAGCCAGAGCTTCGTTTGTTGACTAACTAGCAGGGCGCACTACGAGCAGGTGAGGTTGGCTTGGGTCCCGTGAGTTGTTGTACGGGACCCCTAACACTCATAGTCACTGTGGAATGTCTAAAATTTAATTTTTATATTTTTATAGAGATCAGAACAAATACAAGGAGGCCGCGAATCTGCTGAACGATGCCCTCTCCATCCGCGAAAAGACTCTGGGTGAGAACCACCCCGCCGTCGCCGCCACACTGAATAACCTGGCTGTGCTTTATGGCAAACGAGGTTCGTTAGTTGTCTAATTAGTTATTATACAAGTTTTTAAAACGACCATAGAGTTTTTAATGCAAGAATATTATTAATATTGGTTTAACCTGCAAATGACCTCAATATCGCCTTATGTTAAATAACAATAAAGCCGTGTGTATAGGGGAAGTGGCCTCATCCAGAATGCATGTTAAACAGTGAACTGCTGCGCCAAGGAGGCCTTTCACATGAAAGATATTTATTCTTTTTCTGTCTTCTGCTAAGTTTCTTTTCATTACTTAGAATACAGAAGAGAACGGCATTATGATTTCTTTAACACAACAGTGTTATAGAAGTGACATCATGCAAATATAGTTTTAATTATATAAAAGCATTTTTTGTTTTTGTCCATTGACATGATGATCTTTTCGCCTTAGTACTACAGGTTTGTTTCCACTGGGATGTTTGTATATTTTATTTGCCAATCCCAAGTATGTGACATATGTTGTAGGCAAGTATCGTGAGGCGGAGCCGCTGTGCAAGCGTGCACTCTGCATCCGTGAGGCGGTGCTGGGCCGCGACCACCCCGATGTCGCCAAACAGCTCAACAACCTCGCACTGCTCTGTCAAAACCAGGTACATACAAGTGGCGATATTACAATAGATGTGTTACTGCGTTAATTTTAACCTTGTGATAGAACACAGCAATGCTATCACGGAGGCAGACTCGGAACATGAGGCTGCTAATAAACTTTATAGCAGGTCCAGGACTTAAAACACTACTATCGATAGAAACCCACAACATGTCACCACGGAATTGAATTAGGAGCTTCCGTCACACAAAGCAAGTTGTAATCCACTGCACCACGAAGTCAGTGAAATCAAATTATAAATAACGAATTACTTGGTAACGTAAAGAAAATTAATTCTTTAAGAAAACGAGAATGTTAAATATATTAAATGATTTTAGAACAAATACGAAGAAGTTGAGCAGTATTATCAGCGCGCGCTGGAGATCTACGAGAGCAAGCTGGGCCCCGACGATCCCAACGTCGCCAAGACCAAGAACAACCTCGCTTCCTGCTACCTGAAGCAGGTAACCCGTCTAATCATTCATTAAAACTGAAACGTTTTTCGCCTGTGTACATTTATTTTTTAGAAAAAAAAGTATTACTGGGATCTGATAAAGTGTAAAGTATATACAGTACACGATTATGTATGAATAATTGGCTTTTCAGGGCAAGTACAAGGAGGCCGAGACACTATACAAACAAGTGTTGACTCGGGCCCACGAGAGGGAGTTCGGCACTATCGATGGTAAGTTCTATTCATTATTAAATTAAAAAAAATCCTCCGTTGACTACAACGTACATAAATAATATTTTATTCTAATAACGTTATAATAAACAGTACAGATAAAATAATATCAAAACTAATAATAAATGCTGCATCGTCATCATCATCATAAAAAGCCCTTGTTTATCCACTGCTGGATATAGATCTTCCCCAATGACTTCCACCAAATGCGTAAAATACCAATATACTATAACCAAATGGTACCTACATACATCTGGCTAAAACTTTCTGTCCAGGCTTTACATAGGAATTAGAGCTCCTCATCGAGTTTGCCTATGCATGTATAATGTCTAGGTCTCGTAAGCCAAGTAATAATAGCAGTAATGTCTGCACAGTACTATTCTGAAGAGAAACATACATGTGAGGAAATTTGCGTGGTGATGGTGATATGTCTTAAATCTAGGCTGTTCCAACGGTACACGATTGTGGCACAGCCAGATCGTTGAAGGAGAAATGCCACAGAAGTAATTGCCTGTTTTCATACAAAAACAGAAATAGTAGTTGAATGAAGTTTGCCCCATAGACAAATATTTGAGACGATATAAGAAATGACAACAAAGTTTATTTGTTGTATACAAAACAACCATACAACTCTAAATAAAAAAAAATTACACGTGAAATAGTATATTTATATATAAAACGTAATTACTGTCTAATTTCTTTGTCGTGTGCGTGTTTCTGTGGTTTATTTAGTTTTTTTTTTTCATTATTTCATATATTTTTCATTTCACGTTTATTTTCTGTTTTATCATTTCAGAGTTTATAGCGTCATTAAAAAAACCTAAAAAATAACCAACGCTCGTAGTTTTACCTTTATCTTCCGACTAACACTCAAGACGGTGTGCTATATACTATACTACATATATATATACATATACAACTTGTACATTCCTGCCAGTAGAATATATTCTTATAGCTATGTACTGTACAGTCCCGGGGATATAACTGGGATGTGAACTGAAACAACTGCTATTATATATACCGCAACTAAACGGTTTTTTTTATATGAAGAAATTATATTTACATTGAAAATTCAGCAATCCCCCTTTTAACACGGTACTCTTATAACGCATTTTCATATTATCCGATTTTCATCCCTCGTATAACACGGTCATTCTTCCAAATAGCACGAGGGTTTTCAACATATTTCTGTACTATGAAATTTATAATGATTTGTACAGTTCATAATTAAGTCATAATTACTAGTTAATTAAAATTAATTGTTTTATTAGTTTATATGCATAAGTTTTTTTATTTAAAACGTTCTTAGTTTGATTTTAATACAACGTACATATTTCGTTTGAAATGTGGTGTATTCTTAATATTCGATTAAACCACCTTCAGGGAGAAAACATAAACGTGAAAAGTTTATACGTAACGCGTTATGCGGGGTCGTAAAAACCCGTTATACGGGAAAACTCCTACAACGCGTTTTTCTATAGCGCGGAACCAATCTACCGTGTTATAGGGGGATTACTGTATTTCTAAATGACTCTTACAACATTCAACAACATTTAATTTTTTGTTACACATTATTTCAACTTTTTTCAATAATATATATATTTTTTAATTTTACTAAACATTACGGTTATTTTATTTACATTAGTTTGAAATGTTTCATTCATGTCTCACTTATTTCCCCGAGTCGTATGAAGGACGAATTTTAATAGTGAATAAAGGACCAAAGCACAAAATCCTAGTAGCATAATAATGTAAGGATAAATAATTTATAATTTAAGTAAAAATATTTTTTGTTCTTGCCTTAGGATTTCGCATTAAATGTTAATTAAATTAAGTGCTTTAATAATTTATCTATAAAAGAAAATCATCGAATATTGTAATCATTTTTGATCTTATAGACCTCTGTTGCATTTTATATTAAATACTCTTATTGTTGGTAGATTTACTCGTTGCATAATGCAGTTGATTTACTATACAAAAGAAATCAACTGCGTCTATAGCACAGTGGCTATGCCTACAACCATGGGTGTACCTACTTCGACCCTTAGGGCTACATCTTGTCGGGCTAGCTACCGCCCTCTGCTATATATTACAAATGCTGCTTATATATTGTCATCACATGAAAATAAGTGTTCTAGACAAGCGCATTCGATCTAAGGCCTCATTGTCACTTAACACCAAGTGAAAGGTCAAGTGTTAGCTCTTTATACATAGAAAAATGCTATCATTTCATTTTGTGAACAGGGAATACTTTAAGCAATAATTTTTTTTTTGCTTTAAGCAAGTGTTTTGAACTAGCCCGATAGATGCCTTAAAATGACATTAGTTTCTTTAAGTCTTAATGGTTGTTACTAAATATTATCTAAGTTTTTTTTTATTCTATTGTAGTTTAATGGTGCTGTTATCGTTTATAGTTTACTATAATGCATGCCACTGTAATCGCAGTAAACAATTTTTTCAACTATACAATGTATAACGATAGTAAGATATAAAATTGTGCAATATAAGGAAATTATTTTAAATTAAAAAATACCATACCCACTAAAAAAAACACTCTTGCGAATTTTTTTAAATTGTAACTATTAGATATTTAAGATATTTTATACACTCGATGCATTATGATGACTATATACACATTTTCCTATTGAGTAAGTTATATGTGAATTGTTAATCGAATATAAATATTTTTGTATGTCGCTTACATTGTAGATACCAAAAATTTATTCATAATTAAAAAAATAAAAATAAAAAAAAAACTCTTGAATATAAAATGTCTTCTATACCTATTTTAATATTTTATGTGATGAAAAGTATGTTCGAATACATTGAAGAATATTTGTGAGCTTATACTAAAAATAAAA
Organism: Ornithoptera alexandrae; assembly: GCA_029030555.1. NCBI lineage: Eukaryota > Metazoa > Arthropoda > Insecta > Lepidoptera > Papilionidae > Ornithoptera > Ornithoptera alexandrae. The sequence continues at coordinate 1,372,191 of JARDVY010000007.1, read as the reverse complement.
AAAATTATTAATTATGACATATTCTCTTATGGTTATGATATACAAGGAGTTGTACCATCACCAATCCCAATTAGCACTTCGGGGATATAACCTTGACTGTCTCATGAGAGAAGACCAGAGTCGCAGGAGAGATAATATTAAATGAGCTGTTTATTATTATTAATAGTAATTAATAATATACAGACTCACATATTTGTTTAATTTATATGCAATATAACATGACATAAAATATGATATTATAGTCTATGGTTCACGTAATGAAAGGCGCCATCATTTTATTAATATTGATCTATTTGGTTCCGTTAGTATATAGAAGTAGTGAATTTGAATATATAATTATTTATGTATTACAAAGAATTTATAAATGTTTAATTCTATTCAATATTTTTATCAATCTTTAATCATGAAATATTGTATTATTCAATAGCGAATATCGATTAGTCGAAATATTACATCTTATGCATGTTGTCTTTGAACTAGTTTCATAGTCACCGTGTGTGCGTTCCACTTGGAGTCAGAGGATCTCTGCTCGCTTTTACAATGGAAAGGGAGTTTGTACGATCGTCTCTGATGATGCAAAATAGTAAACTTAAATGTTGCCAAAGAAAAAAGTTCTTATAACCAACCAACCAACCAACCATATCATTAAAACAGTAAGCTGCTGTGGTTCCTCAAGTTTATACACATTTATTGTTGTTATATTTATTATTTTATTGATTTTTAGCTACCGACGTGGATTTGTGTATTTTAAATAAATAAATGGCGAGATTTCGAACTGTGTTCTGCCGTTTACTTTAACCTCTCGTTTGTTTGCGTGGGTGTGTGACAAAACCATAAACTTAGGTGAGTGGCACAAGTTTGGATTCAGCTTGCGTGTGGCACGGGTAGGAAAGGCGGGGAACATTTCTGTTTTTATTTTATATTTATTTATTTTTTTTAATTATCTCTGCCGATTGTGTCACACCTTCCCAACTTGTGTCACATTTTTTTTTAATTCAGAAGCGAGAAATTGTTATTAGCTCAGAATCTTACCAAAAAATTGGTTTTATATATATATATATATATATATATTATTTGTTTGTTTGTTAAATATTTTTATTTTAATATAACAATTTCTCGGTAATTTTTTTGAAGTAATTTATTAGTCATGTAAATATTTTTTAAAATTTTAAACTATAGTTTAAACATGTTTATGCCATCAGTATTGGTAATGGATATATCCTATTACAAGTAATGATGTGATTTGCACTATGTTTTGGAGACGCCAATTATAAATAACAAGCATTATCTTTTATAACTTCTCGATGTCCATTATTTTTGTTACTATACATAACTCTATTATTTATTTCATCTTTTACTATATATATATCAATTGAAATACATTGTTAAACATATTGTTTTTTTAATAATAAAAATAGGAATATTTGACATTACTTCGTATTTTTATAAAATCAATGGGAATCGGGTATGAGTGAAAAAGATAAAAATACAATTCATATCTATTGTTAAATAATCATAAAAAAAAATTATAAAAATTTATTCTAAATGTTTATGTATTTAGCAGGACATTTGTTTATACAAAATAGTTATACCTAACTAAACATTACATAGATAATAAAAAATATTCTTCCAGACAATTAAGTTTTTTGTTAGTAACTAATTATAATATAGACAAACACGCTGTTTTGGAATTTTATTTGAAGACAAATCATATACAACTTTCACATAATTTATTTGTTTAATACTAAATTGGTGTACAATATGCTACAATAGTTTTATGTTATAATTGACGTGTTCCAGGTGACAACAAACCAATCTGGCAGGTGGCCGAAGAGAGAGAAGAGAACAAGCACCTACAGAAAGAGAACGCGCCTTACGGGGAGTACGGCGGATGGCATAAGGCTGCCAAGGTATTATGAGGGTCTATAATATTTTTTTTTATTAGTCTAATTGACAATACAAGCGGGACGTTCACTTAATGTTTAACAATACCGATGAACATAATATTAGAAGGCTCATACGATTGCTTCTCTGTCAAACGACCTGTTAATTAAACGCTTGCACTTGCAGGTGGACTCGCCTACGGTCACCACTACGCTGAAGAATCTGGGCGCGCTGTACCGTCGCCAGGGCAAGTACGAGGCGGCCGAGACCCTCGAAGACTGTGCGCTTCGCAGCAGGAAGGAGGTGAGCAATGAAACCGCTGCTTCTAGAATAGTAGAGTTAAGGAGTCTTGAAGCTCTTTACCTATGTAGTGATCGACATGGATTTGAGCGCTTACCTGCACAATGATTTTATACAAGTTTGTTTCACATCGTCTTTCTCACTCGTCACCCTTCACTCCTCGTGTCCCAGTCAAGAAGGTAAAGGACAAGCTTGCAACCAAGTTATGTGTACAAAAAATTTACATCACTAGCTATAATACGAGAAACATAGATATTGTCATTATTGGATTTAACATTAGCTAAGTTAATAATCAATTTATTTAGTCTATTATTTTCTAAATAGTATTTAATTACTATATCATATAAACTATCTTTGCTAACACTCCTTTAAATATTTAATATGACAATTGTTTTAATAATTTCATAATTATTAAAGGAGTCACATGTTCATATAATATTTATGTAAAATATAACAACAATAATGTAGTGCATCCATTATCTTTGCTTGATTATTAATTAATATTAAAATGTTACTTTAACATTTATTTCATGTGGAATTCTCATAACAAATTGCCTAACATATTAACGTTTAAGCTTTATTAATAACAATTATTAAACAATTGCTAACGTAACTTAACAATAACCGCTTGTTATGTATACTGATTGTGATAAGGGTTAACTTATCGGTTATTTAACGAGACGTCTCCGTTTGCACGCCGCCCCCCAGTGCACGCAACCAGCGGCACCGCACTACGCTGATAAAAGCAACCGGAGCAAACTCTTTGCGATGCGAAACCAGCCCGCCTCGAGCCGGCCCACCGAGATTTGAACCCGCCACACCCGCACACCTCCTCACAAGCTTACTGTTCACAAAGTACTCTTGAGATACATGACGACACGTTACCACGGCGACGAGAAGCCCTGTCTTATCTCGAAACATAAACACATAAAACACAACGAAAGATAATGTAAAATACTATGCTGTTAAGTAAGAAATTAAGGAAGGAGAAATATTAGGTCCTTACATATGAAATTGTCGTTTTTTACGGGAACAATATAAAGTAATTTTTTTTTTTATTGGAAAATATATTTATATAATCAAAGTATGCTGTTGTTATCTATGCAGTTTTGGCATCCCATAGGTAGTTCATTGATCCCTTTACTAAGAAAACCATGGAGGCGAGAATCAAACTCTTTGAAGGCGGTTTGGACTGCCGCATCGGAGTTGAATGGTTTTACTTGTGCGAACTTGTCCAAATTTGTAAAAAAATGGTAATCTGTTAGGGCAAGGTCCGGGGAGTACGGTGGATGTAGCAGACATTCCAATTGTAGCTCATCTAACTTAGTGGTTGTTTGTTGTGCAGTGTGTGGTGGTGGTGTTGCGTTGTCGTGAAGCAACAGTGGCCTAGAGCGATTGACCAATATCTGTTTTTAAGCAGCTAGTTCTTCCTTCATGGTCTGCAGTTGCTGACAATAGATATCTGCCGCAATCATTTGGCCAGATTTTAGGAAGCTGTAGTGAACGACACCGGCGCTAGTCCACCAAACACTCACAAGTAACTTTTTCTGACTCAACTTTCGTTTAGGGCAGGATTTCGTTGGGTCTCCAGGGTTCAGCCATTGCGACGAGCGCTTCCGATTATCGTACAGTATACACTTTTCATCACAAGTAATGATTCGATTCGTAACACAGCAGCAGTCGGCGCGTGTTCGCAAGTTCGATTCACTCAATGCATGAGGTACCCAGCGTTCAAGTTTTGTTACTTTCCCGATTTGCTTCAAGTGGATTAATACAGCTTTGTCACTTACCCCTAAGCCTGCAGCTATCTCTGAAGTGCTCTATGATGGATCCGCTTCCACAATACCCTTTAATACTTCATTTTCCACTTTTGGCTCTGGCCGTCCGCGGGGTTGGTTCTGAATGTTGAAATTTCCAGAACGAAAACGTTGAAACCAAAAACGTACTGTGCCTTCTTTTGTGACACCAGCGCCGTCAATCCTTCGAGCTGTTCCTGCAGCACTGGTGCTGGTGCCACGGTAGAACTCATACTCGTAAATATACCGATATTTCATGTTTCCCATTGTGCGGCAATAAGCGACGCCAAAGAAATAAATTATGAGTAAAAAACAAATGAATGACTGTTTTAAAAACGCAAATGTACCAGCTACATGAATTTATAAATTTGAATTTGGAATTCTTAACCAAACAGGAGATATTTCAGATCGAAGCGGTCACTGCGACAAAACGCTAATTACATATGTAAGGACCTAATATTAAAATACAATTTTTTTTTGTAATCATTGGCTTCAACTAATGGAAATCTGGAGAGATTTTGATTCAAAATTTAACATTAGGCAATGGACAACGTGAAACAGTCGCGCGCACGAAGCGGCCGCCACAGCAACCGCGAGGTGCCGGAGCACCACCAGGAGCATGAGGAGGTTAGGACCGCGGCTTAGGCCTTTGTGTCGTCCCGCGCCTGCCTGTCTGTCTGTCTGTACCCAACCGTTGTCATGTTAACGCTTATGCTCAACGGTAGATGAAGTGGCTTGTTGTTATAGATAATAAGTGGGTCATGTTCTGTATCAGATTTCTTTCAGGTTTGTAGTTTCGATACTAGTTAGCGTTTCAATCAAAAATGTTTAACTACACTACGCGGATGTTTCAATGTTAATATTCAGTAATTCAACATAAATGATTATAACGAAGTTAAATTAAACAAAAATAATAGAATAAGCCGCTTTTGCCAGTAAACTTTTCTCAAATAGTTTCTTTGTGCTGAAGGTCTGCAAGGAAACGTTAAACGCTTAGGATATGTGGCGGTTAATTTTCAAAGCACTGGAAAAGTGAATAGATGAATATAAAAGTAAGAGAAAATAATCTCTATGGTATTACAATCGCTCTTTTCTTAACAGATAAAATAAGTAAAAGTATAGTATGTAGTTTTATAGTATTTGCTACCGCTCTACTTAAATATTGTTTATGTATGAATTTAAAAATTAACTCTATATTTATTGTTTATATAAATTAATGGTAATGGGGAAACTAACCATTTATATCAATTATATAAGTATCTACTCCATGCTTGATAAAAAAGGTAGATGAAAAATATTTTGGGGTCAGTCAAAGGTCATGTGTGCTCTGCCCTAATAATTAATAATTGCCTTTTCAATGGTAAACACAGTTTTGACATCTACCAGCCACTTGGCCAGTGGTGTGTAACTGACCCTGATTCTGTTCTCGTCAGAGGTCAACAGACTCAACAGTAGCAACAATAAGGGGGCTACTTATTTATTTAAATATTTAGTGCGAGAATAGTTTTATAAACACTTTAATATGTCGGCTACATTTAATATCTATTACTCTGTTTTATTTATGTTTCCTTCAATTGTGTTTTATTTTGTATCTTTTTTTTTTGTTTGCAGCAACATTTGTTTGTTCCGCATTCCGTTGTGCACACACAACTCGAATAGGTTGTATGATCACGCCTTCCCCACTTTTGTTTTGCACATTATGATTTTCTTTTCTTTTCTTTTGTCCACGTTCAGGGCACGAACCAGGCTGGCGAGCCGCGCGTTAACCTTAAATCGAAACTGTTCAACGCGCTAGGTATCAACGCGGGGAGTAACTCGCCGCACCAGTAGCCTGGGCGAGGACCTAACCTAGGGCTTATCCGTTAAGTATTCACTCGCTTTCGACGGTGACGCCCCTCGGAGGCTTCTGGGCGACAGCGAGGTTGCCGCCGGTCGCTCGGGGGCGTCGGGGGGCCCTCGTGCGTCTCCACGCCCGACTCGCCGTCCCGGCTTGTTGTTTTATTTTTATAGTACTTGGAACTGTATCAATGCACACGCTTTATACACGAGCTCAGTACATTTGTCTGCGGCTTGTTTCTGTTGAAATGCAAAATGGCGGCATCACGCGCCGCCCGCTATTTATTAAATGTAACACGTGAAAAAATTGTTTTATTGAGACATCAATTGTGTTATTGGGGGTGAGGTGGCGAAGCGTGCACGCCACCCCGTTCGTAAGTCTGTCTGCACCTTCAAAGGAGATGTTTTCATTTCACGACGAATACATTCAACTTGGCAATGTTACATTCTAACAAACTCAATTAAGTTTCAAGTGAATTTTCAATGCAACAATTTTTTTTTTTTTAACAGAAATGTAAGTGATACGGTGTCAGGTGCATTTATACAACAGGATTCGTACACAATTATTTATTTATTTTTTTTATAAAATAATTATTATGAGAAAATTATAAATTGCATTTATGTACACTTTTTTTATATGGTCCACCTCAGAGATTTTTTTGTGCATGTCCCGACAATAATTTTATTTGCTTACGTCGAATTTTTTTTAATTACGGTCATTTTAATATTTCACGACCGACGCATGAATGTGATCGTTTTGTTTTTATTATTGATAATGTCTCAACGATTTCTATTTTATATCTTCACGGAGTTCTTTTAATTATGTCTCTTCATAATATCAATATTATTAAGGTTCATTCCAGTGGTAGAGTACGTTCGTGTAAGCTTCGCGAGAGCTTAGGTGATAAATGTTTATTATAGTAATTTTTTTTATATATATATACATTAATTATTTTGTATGCGGTGTAATGAATGCTGCTTCTCAATTTCAATTTTAACGCAATTTTTATTATTATTGAATTTTAATTATTGAAAATTATACGATTTTAACTAAATTATGAATATCCAATGTATAAGGTTACGAATCTCCATTTTATCCAGATTGCAGCAGGTTATATCGGAATTTATAATTGTTCCGGCGCTTTATCGCGCCGACGTATGGTATTTTTAATTGTTAATAAATATTTATATAACTATTGTGTTTTTGTTTTATTTTGCTTCTTTTTTTTTTCTTATTTTCTTATTTTAGTGCTCCGTAAAGGCGAGTCTACTTGTCACGTAAATTATACATATGCAATTAAAAATGCATTTTATATGACATTATCGCACTATCACATGAATGTGGTGCTGTACCCAGTTTTAAAACACACTAACACACGTAATAATTCATCGTATAAATAAAACCCGATCAACTTTACGGAAAGTAAAGCAATAAGTAAAAAATATGATCTTTACGCTGTTTTAAATAGTATACAGAATATATTTAATTATTATATGTTTAAGAACTGAACATAAAATTATCAATTTCAAACGCAAAGAAATCGGTGTGTAAATCCTCGCCCCCATGTAAACCTGGCTGATGCCGAGAGGTGAGGGAAGGTCTTTTGTGTTTGTCACGCCGACAAAGTTTTTAACTGTCGTACACTTTTAATTAAAAGAAATTTCTATACATAGAATTATATAGATATTTCTAAACATAATATTACATTGATTCATTACTGTTTTGCGTTTTTTCTATATTAAATATTAAATATTTTACAATAATATAAATATCTAAATCCAAAGAAATCTGTGCGAGAATATATATAGCATTAAAATTATTAATTTTGATGCATTATTCTGGAAAACATCAATCTTCCAAATGGAGTGAAAAAAGTTTACAGAATTAATCATTTTTTTTTATCCAATAATAAGTTACATAAATAACTTGTGTTTATGTTATGTATTATCAATAAGAGAGTAGTACTTAAGTTATTATTTTTTTTTACTTTTTTTTGCTTAAATTCCAAATATATTAACAGTTAAAAATAACAATTTAATGCAAATGAAAATGCCAAATAATTGCAATATAATGTACTTATATAGTTATAAGTATACTTTGAATAAACATTTCTTTTTATTAATATATGTTTATGTTAATACTACTACTACTATTATTTCGTACCGAGTGCTATCGTACAAGAGTAGGTTAAGTACAACAGACAACTACAAACACAATATATACAAAAATATGAGGATTTCTTATATTTACATGAATATTTAACAAAACTGAATTTTTAGGATTTTATGGCGTTTATTTATAGTACTCAGTTCTTTTTTGACTAAGGACGTATAAATCGAGTAGTCGATTTAATATTCATACTTAATGTATAATCAGTGTAATTTAGATTTATTAAATCATATAAGAATATTTATGGTTAATGATTAATGTAGTTTAAAATATCATGGAGATAAATTTCGGTGTAGCACGAAGCGCGCAAGGTCCCTCTCGGAGCTCAGTAACCCGATTTGCAGACCCGAGCACCGACCGGCAGCAATGCAGTAGCCAACCATCGAGAAGATGCATTTTTCGACATGACACATTTACAATCGTTCGCATTATAGACTTCTTATCATGATATGCCTTAAAGCTAAAATTCTAGAAAAAAAAAACTTTGGCTATTATCTGTATTATTTAAGTATTCAAAATAGTTTTCGCATATGCTGTAGGTGTTTAGGTTAAACGAAAAATATATGTAATCACTAGTTATTTTCTTATTTTAGCATATTAAGTAAATTAATTTAGCAATTTTTTTATTATTACCACAGTAGTGTAAGAAAAATATTAATTTTTATAGAATACGTAGAAAAATTGCTTAATTAAACAATTATTTAAATGATAATGCGACATATAAACAAAAATTGCACAAGATATCCAAAAGTATGTACGTAAAAAAAATTGTATGTTTTTATTTTGCCATTTATTTTTTTAATATATTTAAAAGTAACGCATAGCTGAAGCTACAATCGTCATTTTAAAGCTTTTATAAGGTTAAATTAAGGTTACAGGCTAAATATTAAACTAGTCATTTAGGACAGGTATTAAAAGTATATTGATCATTAGCTTAGTTTATAATAAAAAAATAACACAGCGTTTTGCTTTTTAATAAAATAATACAGCTAAAGCTCTGATAAATTTATAGTCAAAATTAATCTGACATTTTTAAGTAAACAATCTAGATCCAGAAAAAAAAAACGTAAAAAAAAATAAACGTATGATTCGATTTATATATATATATATATATATAGGGTGGCGCAAAAACAACCTTATAAAAAGTACCTTATAACACAGGTAATAAGGTACTTTTTATAAGGTTGTTTTTGCGCCACCCTATAGATCATAGACCTAAAAATCTATGACATTTACCTTTTAATATATATCATATATCAATGATAATAGAACATGGCTCTTACAAAAAAATTTTGACTGCATTCAATTTGCTTTTTGATATATATCTAATTAATATTTATTAATCATTTAGATTTTAGAATTATATCAAAAATTTTGACCTGGTTTAATGTTATTTACCTGTATAATGATTTATGGAATTTTTGTTACACCTTTATAAAAAAATGCACGTAAAACAAGGATAAAGACTTGTAATTTTGTATTGCTTAATTTATTGCAAGTTTCGTATAAACACAAATTTTAAATAATACCAACCCGCAATATATTGTGGTGGATAAATAGCCTTGACTGCTCTCCTTAAGAGAGAAGGCACCACGTCCCAACTGTGGGAAAACCTGGCCGTTACATTTTGTATGGAATTGAAGTTACGTTAATGTATTTTCATTTGATCTCTTAATGTAATGTATTATTTGAAATAAAGTATTTTCTAGATCAATCAATGTTTTATTTAACAATTCTTTCATTATGCATATAATTATTGTTCATACATTTTTGTTTTAAATAAGTGACGAGATGAGCCGGAACTTCACCTGATAGTGATGCGCTTGTCTATAACAAAGTAGCGATATTAAAGATATTTACGCTGCACCGCATTGGACTAAGAACTTGAGAGTTAGGACATGAATTTTCGTTACTCACGCGACCCAAACTAATCTCACCTACTCGTGGTGTATCCTGCTAATCAACAAACGAGGCTCTGGCTCCAACCAACTCGCATTGGGCCAGAGTATTGAGAAATTAACCAAATCCCCCTATAAACGATGTCGTCGTACCCGGCGTTACCGGAGGCTATGCTGACTAAGATCGCCGGAAGGCCGGATTAATGTAGAGATCTTTGGGGGAGGCCTATGCCCAGCAGTGGACTACTATCGGCGGATGATAGACCCGTATACTTTAGAAAATAGTGAAATGTCACGATCAATAAAATAAATGCAACATGCTGTGCTAACGTCTCCCGTTACATCATATTGTTATTATTGTGGATAAATGCATTTTGTGTGTAATCGTAATATGGCGATTATAATATTAAAATCATACGAGTTGTCCAAGTGAAGTGACTTACATTATAATCATAACAGTTATTAACTAACATCAGGTGTCACAGTCGTATTGTCAGTTTATCATATACAGATTACTGTCTTCTAAAGTAATAGATAATGAGAAGTTACTTGAATCACTGAATTTATATTATTCAATATCAAGTATTTAGAATTTATTATAGATCCGAAGACTACAATTTTAAAGAGTTCTCACTAGTTGCTGCATCGTCTCTCTTTCGTATACTTCATGACTGAAGGTCGTGCTTGTCCTGAAATGCTCTTAATGATGCATCAACCAGCTGCCTCAACACCGTACTGTTCTGAGCACGTCTCAGGGTTTACGGAATATTGTTGTCTAAGATTGCTTGTATATGGTCGAACCATCGGGTAGGCGATCGACCCGTCATTATTTCCCCTCGATCTTTTCTACTACAACCAGCTTATACAAATTATCTAGTGGTGTCCGGGCAATTCTCGGAAAGAATTATGTACTAAAAATAAAAAATTAAGGACATGAGAAGATGAGTCAGAAAATTCTTAGTATAGTTTTTACGAAAATCTTTAAGGAGTCTAAAAAAAAAGTTTCTCAGCGCAAGTGGATCGCCAGATCTGCCCGCCTTGCGACATCAGACATATAACACGGTATGTTTATATATTCAGGAATGACGAAAGAAGTCCGTCCGAAATTATATCTGACAGATATATAATGAAGTGTCCAACGATAAAGCGGGGGCAAGCCTTTTAATCGCTTCTGGTATAGTCATCAGCGAGACCGCCAGCTGGTCAGCAAGAGGGCTGTCACCGAGTCTTTATTCTGACAACTTAGTCTATATCTAATGAAGAGTAAATAATTGTGACTTAAAATTTAAACAATTACAGTCTTGTAGTAGTATCAAATTCTCGTGCGCAGGAGTTGATAATTTTAGTTTTTGATCATTTTGGAGCAATGTGTAGTAAAGCTCCGGTGTAAGCTACATGTAACATAAGTCCTCAAATGTGTTGCACATATTTTTAAGTAAATATACGCACATAATGTTGAATAATGTATTCTTTTGTTAATTAACATAACATCTAAAATAATTTGTTTTTTATAGTTTAATAATTAATAACTAACCAAAATAGTTGCTAAAGTTGATTTCTTGTAAAATAAAGTTTTTTTTTTTAAATTAAAGAAACGTAATTTTGGAAAAAAAATAATATGTACAAAACTTTTCTTTTTAATATTCTACAAATAATTTGTTTACACATGAGATTGAGGTCATCTCAAAAGCAATCATTTTATATTACTTAGAAAATAAACAAAATGAAGCTGCGGTAGCTATGTATAAAGATTCGAAAAGACAAAGGTTCGATTCCTAGTTAGCTTGAGCTTCCGCTGGAGGTAAACATGATGAGGAAACCGACATGTTCCAAAAACTTTCGTGTACAAGTGACATCCGTTATCCCGCACTGGGTCAGTGTGGACGATTATTGAACCTTCCATTGTCGAAAATGGCCCCTAATTCCAGTAGTGAAAACATTGAAGGTATAGTTCGTTTTAATTGACAACATATTACTATTTTGTTTTATAATATTGACAGCCCTATCATATTAACATATAATGACGAAACTCTCTTCTTGCCATTAATAACAAGTATAAGTTTAAAGTTATCTTACACTGGTATAATTTTAAATTCATTGAAATACAGTAGGTATGTCATATTTTAAAAAGGATTAACCCTAGATAACTATTATAAGAAAGAAAAATCTTATATTTTGCAGACAGCGCCAATTTTACTGCCACACAGTAGCATGCAAACATTACTGTGTTCGGGTGTGAATGGGGTAGTAGCTAGTAAAATTACTAAGGTAACGTATTAACGTCTTAGGTGTCTTATTGTCTCATCTCTTCGTCGTATAAAATACTAACAAAGTACTATTTTTTATTAATGAACACTTAAGGTATTTAACAATTATTTTCTATCCTATATAAAAATTTTCACCATTTGAACTTTTCACTTTTTTTACGTAAATAATATTTTTTTTTTTCATATTTATTATAAACACGAAGTCTTAATAAAGTCAAATCGGTAAACTTTAATTTCTATCTTTAAATGAATATTAGATTTTTTTTAAATGGAAATATGTTTTTTTAGAAAGATTATTTTTATGTAAAACAAAATAACTTGCTGTAGAACAAAGTGTAAAATCATTGAAAGACGAATAAAGGGGCAGCGGTACGAATGTCCTTAGTGAGCGTCATCACGCCGTCAACGCACGCGTTAAAAAAGCAAAGGAAAGTCAAAAAATGAGGGGGTCATATGTTAATCAGCAGATACTTAGCCGGCTGCCAAAACATCGGCACAACGAGCAGATAGTGTACATATCTGATTTTTTTTTATTCAACGAAGCGACGAGACGAGCGGAATGTTGACCTGATGATAAGTGATACGCCTGGCCATAACAGCGTGGTGCTTGTTAGGTTGGTGTATACTACACCACACAAACCACTCGTCGCTTTGAGACATAGGATGTTAAGTATCGTTACCCCAGTAATTTCACTAGGTACAACGCCATTCAATCCGGAACACAGTAATGTTTGCATCGTACTGTTGGGCTGCAATAGGTGCTGCGGTGGTACCCACCTAGACGGTCTCCGGCAAAAGAGACCTACCACCAGTAAAACATTGGACATATATATATTTATATACTTATATATTTAACATTCTATTCCCTTATATGTATATGTATCATCATCAGCCGATAGACGGCCACTGCCGGACATAGGTTTCCTTCGAAGATTTCCACATCGATCGGTCCCGCGTTGCTAGCATGCACTGGGTTCCCGCGATACATGCATATAATATATGTATATGTTAAAATATTTATTTATATATACTGTAACGTGAAGCTTAGAATAGTATGGCATTCATATGTTGACAGCGAGGACACAGCAATGTTGTTATCATGATGGGTTTACGACATAAATGTAGGTTAGGCAGACAGGTTTCACAAAACCTTACCCCTAATCAAAACTACTGAACACGTGACACCGGATTCTCAAGCGGTTAGCTAATTATTTATACTTAATTATTATAATTTAGCTAGTTAGCTTAACTAACTATTATATCTTATATATTATACCTAATTATATTTATGGTCCCATCTGTCGGCATCTTTTGTCTAAAGATCCAGATGTACCCAGTACAGCGTGCACAGGAAGCGGTAATGTGTGGTGGTGAGCCGGCACGGCGCTGCGAGCTGATTATCGCATCCTTCCAATCTACACGTTCTACTAAATTTACTGATGGAAACTTGTTATTGTTCTCTTTATATATATCGTTGTCTTTATACAACCAATTTTTAATTTTTTTATTCTACGAAGCGACGAGACGGGTAAGACGGTGCACCTGATGGTAAGGCATACCAACGTAACATATATACCCGCATAACAACGTGGCGTTATTTAGGATGGTACACAGAGCCTTATTGCTCATCGCCTCGAGACAATATGTTAAGACGCATTACCCCAGTAATTTAATTAGTTATAGCGCTCTTCAAACCGGAACACAGTAATGTTTGCACACAACTATTTGTCTGCTGCAATAGGCGCTGCGGTGGTACCTTCCTAGACTGTCTCCGACAACAGAGACCTATCAGCAGTAAAAGTCTTCCTAGAATAGTCGATAGTGTTCGCCTTTGGGTTCAGTTAACTTTTACATAATTATTAGTGTACATGAGGAATACTTTCGTTACCGATAGACGTCCACCGCTGGGCAAAGGTTTTAGGTTATTATTCAATACACAGTCCTACGATTAATTATATAATATTTTTAGAAAGAGGAAGTAGTTTTATCTTCATAACTGTAGGTAAGGATTGATTGGTTTGGATTATGTTTTACAAGAGAGACATTCGGAAGCGAAAGCAATTTGAAAGTACAGCCATTATGTCATTCGGCATCTTTTCCAGTCCGTGAGAACTAGGGACGTCCACTCCCTGGGGAATTCGCTAACCATTGCCCCTTAAGTAAACATCCCTTACCGAAAGTTATTTTCACTTAGTTTCACACTTAAATCATTTGATTACAGCTGTAATTGTTTAACTAATTTATATAATTATGAGTGGAACGACTTACGGGCATCAGTGGTTTTGACTGGTACAGATTCTTTTTTTTTATATAGGAAGGGTGAGCAAACGATCGACGTTCACCAGCTAAGTGTCTTCAGTTTTTAATTACTAGTAGAAGATAGTATTGTTTTAAATTCAGTATTATTTACTTTCACAAAAGTTTAGTTAAATAAATGATATACCAACTAAGTATAAGTGTTATTCAGAATAGATATGGATATTATGTTCCGTGTATAACGACTTACATATTTTGATATATGTATTATACACTATACAACTACAATGCTTCTGGAGTTATAAATTTTTTAAATATTTTACCAAAACTTCCCGATTTTCTAGGAAAATTTCGATTATTTTATATCTTACTTATTTCTACACAAATTTTAATGTAATAATTATTATTTAATAATTGTTTTATTCAATTAAATTAATAATCATAACTTAGAGGCTAAAACTTTTCAATTAGGTTGTTTGAGAGTCTTGACAGTAAAAAATAAAGCGTCATATTTATATATTTATTTAATCTTAAAATAAAATTTATTTACCAAAACTACGTATAAAGCACATAAATAAGTAGATGACTTTAATACCTTTCCGGCCTTTTCTTCGCTGTAGACTTTTCCTCATAGTCAACTTTTCCTCACAGTAGACTTTTCCTCGCAGTAGACTTTTCTCGCAGTAAACTTTCTCTCGTAGTAGACTTTTTCTTGCAGTAAACTTTTACTCATAGTAGACTTCCTTGCAGTAAATTTTTCCCCGTAGTAGACTTTTCCTCGCAGTAGATTTTTCCTCATAGTAGACTTTTCCTTGCAATAAACTTTTCCCCGCAGTAGACTTTTCTTCGCTGTAGACTTTTCCTCATAGTAGACTTTTCCTCACAGTCAACTTTTCCTCACAGTAGACTTTTCCTCGCAGTAGACTTTTCTCGTAGTAGACTTTTCCTTGCCGTAGACTTTTCCTCGCAGTAGACTTCCTCACAGTAGACTTTTCATTGCAGTAAACTTTTCCTCGCAATAGACTTTTCCTCGCAATAGACATTTTATCGCAGTAGACTTTTCCTTGTAGTAAACTTTTCCTCGTAGTAGACTTTTCCTTGCAGTAGACTTTTCATTGCAGTAAACTTTTCCTCGCAGTGTACTTTTCCTCATAGTAGACTTTTCCTTGCAGTAAACTTTTTTCGCAATAGACTTTTCCTCACAGTCACATTTTCCTCATAGTAGACTCTTCCCCGCAGTAGACTTTTCCTTGCCGTAGACTTTTCCTCGCAGTAGACTTCCTCACAGTAAACTTTTCATCGCAGTAAACTTTTCCTCGCAATAGACTTTTCATCGCAGTAAACTTTTCCTCATAGTAGACTTTTCCTCATAGTCAACTTTTCCTCACAGTAGACTTTTCCTCGCAGTAGACTTTTCTCGCAGTAGACTTTTCTCGTAGTAGACTTTTCCTTGCCGTAGACTTTTCCTCGCAGTAGACTTCCTTACAGTAGACTTTTCATCGCAGTAAACTTTTCCTCGCAATAGACTTTTCCTCGCAATAGACTTTTCCTCGCAGTAGACTTTTCCTTGCAGTAAACTTTTCCTCGTAGTAGACTTTTCTCGTAGTAGACTTTTCCTTGCCGTAAACTTTTACTCGCAGTAGACTTCCTCACAGTAGACTATTCATCGCAGTAAACTTTTCCTCGCAGTAGACTTTTGCTCGCAGAAGATTTTTCCTTGCTTTCCTGTAGACTTTTCTTTGCAGTAAACTTTTCCTTGCAGTAAACTTTTCTCACAGTCGACTTTTCCTCACAGTAGACTTTTCCTCGCAATAGACTTTTCCTCATAGTAGACTTTTCCTCGCAGTAAACTTTTTTCGCAGTAGACTTTTCTCGTAGTAGACTTTTCCTTGCCGTAGACTTTTCCTCGCAGTAGACTTCCTCACAGTAGACTTTTCATCGCAGTAAACTTTTCCTCGCAATAGACTTTTCATCGCAGTAAACTTTTCCTCGTAGTAGACTTTTCCTTGCCGTAGACTTTTCCTCGCAGTAGACTTTTGATCGCAGTAGACTTTTCCTCGCAGTAAAATTTTCCTCGCAGTGTACTTTTCCTCACAGTAGACTTTTCCTCACAGTAAACTTTTCCTCGCAGTAGACTTTTCCTCGCAGTAAACTTTTCCTCGCCGTTGACTTTTTCGCGGCGTAAACTTTTCCTCACAGTAGACTTCCTCGCAGTAGACTTTTCACAGTCATGTTGGAACACTATTTCTGTTCTGGTTTCCAATGGTATATCGTCCAGATAATTAAAAAAATTGATTTTGAAGAAAATCTTCGAAAGTCTTCCATTTAAATTGTTGGGTAAGGAGACTCGGCCTATCAAGTAAGTATGAATTATGCTCGTCCAAACGTTTACGGAGTATCTTCGCTGATGAGCTCCTTCTCTAATTACATGGGGATTTTCACCTCGCAGAGCCCAATAATGACTATTATGAATATTTGTTACGCCGTCTCTGTCAAACTTCGAATAATCAGTCCACAATATTTTGGTGAGAAAATTATTATTTTCTAAGTCTGCATGCAGCATAAAACGGCGGAAGTCTAACCTCCTTGCTGGGTATCCTTCTTCCAGGGACTGGATCGGTGTATAATAGCAGAGGGGTAGCACCTTGACGTGTGCACAGTAAACCACACTTTCCATTGTGTTAAACCCAGCAATCTTGCCACGACCCTGGTTGACGCAGTCGGGTCTATAAAATAATGGTCTATGATTCCTTCTTCCTCTTGAGTACCGTAGACGCGTGGCCTACCTGCGTCATGTCGCTTCTGTTGAACGCTGCCAGTTTCCCTGACGCGTTGATACGCCGCAGCAAACACTCTATGACTTGGTAGGTGACGATTTGGAAAACGTAACTGATATTCTCTTCGTGCTTGTTAAGAATTTCCATCACTAAGTCCATAACAATAGAAAATGTCAGCGTATTCTTCATTACCGTAATCCGCCATTGAAATTAAATTTATTTGGTATGGAAAAGAAAAACTATTCAGAATTAAAAAGACAACGATAATGTACGTCCGTCCATGAAAGTAGTTAAATTTTAACTGTCGTACCTAACCCTTTCCCTAAAAATGACATTGCACATTTTTTACAATGAACTCAATATCTAAAACGACAACAATAAACTCGCACGTGTTACAACAAAAACAAAAGAGTCAAATTAAGGGCCGGCGCGGCGTCTACTTTTATGGGTCACACATAGTGTACACAACACCAATTAACTCGTTAGAAGATTTAAATTCACGCATCATCGTCGCTGTTGACAAAATAAGAGAACAGCTCACAGCGCGAGTCACTCGATTTGACTTAAGAAAAAGGCTACGTTCTTGTATCAGAAACCGTGGCCGTCAGTTTGAGCGAAATTTAAATTAATTGTTACTTCAAACATTTACTCTGAACTCAATATCTAAAACGGCAACAATAAGCTCGCACGTGTTACAACAAGAACGAAAGGGTCAAATTAAGGGCTGACGCGGCGTTTACTTTTATGAGTCTCTATTGTTTGATATTTCATGGTACTTAGTTTTATTATAAGTGTTTGTTTTTTCTAAATTTTAGAAACTTTGTGTACTTTCTTATACCTTATCGGATAGGTATCGAAGTCAGGTACTTTCGAGTATTTATGTGCTTTACCCGTATTTTTTATCAAAAAAAAAAATTGTTTCAATATTAAATAAAAATGTAAGTATAACGCCTTATTTTTTACTGTCACGACTTTCAAAGAACCTAATTTAAAAGTTTTAGCCTCTAAGTGATGATTATTAATTTAATTTAATAAAACAATGATTAAACAATAATTATTACATTAAAATTTGAGTAGAAATGAGTAAGAAATTAAATTATCGAATTTTTTCCTGGACAATCGAGAATTATTTGAAAAATATTTAAAAAATGAATAACTCTCGAAGCATTGTTTTTGGATGTGGTATTCCGTACATAGATAGATAGAATATGAGTTATACTTTAGCTCCTCCAGATCTTTTACACCTTTCACCCTGTATATAACATTAATTCTTAAATTTTTCTCATTATATATAGAAAACTACCATTTTCCTGCCCGCTTTGCTGGTGTAACACCACGCAATCCCTTTTAGGGGGTAACATTTCTTAAAACTCGTTCTTATTTGACCTATGTCGGCAAAAGGAATAATCTTACCAAATTTGTGTAGCCTTATGGTTATAGACATATCAAGATGAGTTTCTTTATATTTAGAAATCAAGATATGTACACTACACGATACCTTCTGATTTCGACGGATGGTTTCAATCTTTTTTGTTTCATTATCTTAATAAACTAAATAACTTAAAATATATAACATCTGTAATTATGTTATTTACTTTATTAATTGTCATACAAATCAAATTAATGAATTGGAGTGCAGTTCATTAATCAAGCCCCTTCTGATGTTAAACTCCGCCCAAAGCTGGGGCCCCGCCCGCATCGTGCGCGCGCGCTGGAGACAAACGTCTGTTCAGTCTTCAGCTGACCGGCTGAGAGATCAAAGCTTTGAAACTGTTACCGTTTAGTGAACTTACTAAACCTATCCATCATTATCACAAATTCTAGACCTGGGTAAAACTTTTTCTAATCTATTTTTCATTTCAAAGTAAAGAATGATTCATCCAAGCTTACATAGATCATTGAATAATGTTGAAAGGAACTGATTCAATAAGTATAAGGTCTTGAAAAAATCTGATAAAATGGACTCCGCAAAGGCTAATTTCTACATGCAAAATGATGAGGAGATTTCAATGGACGAGTCTATTTACGAACCGCTCCTTTATCATAATGCAATTGGATGCACTCAAGAGTTCTTGCCAAACTGCCTGCCGATGTTGTACGAATACAGAATGGAGAACGTTGGTGGGACCGGGGATCAAATGGAGGCCGCATCAGAGGATTGGGATTGGAGACATTGGAATGAACAGGTTTTCGTGAAGCAGGAGGCCGAGGTTGAGTCCAGAGTAGTGACAACAGTGAGTGGAGAGGGTGAGTTTGAGTTTAAGGAATTGCTTTTCTTATGGTATTGATATCCTTTGCTATGAAAACGATTATGTATTTATTGTAACAGTACTTATTGTATGTCATTATCATTACTAGTACATAGTAATGAAGTACGCTTATACCATATAAACAGTATGAAAGTTTATACACTGCAGCTTTTCTGTATAAGATTATAATAATTAGGATTTAGAGGAAATCTACAATGAAATTAATACACTTATCAACTTTTATTATCAGCTCAATATTTTGGATGAATCTTAAACAATTGGTATGATATGAATTTAAATACTTCGTGAACATCACCATCAACCGATAGACGTCCACTGCTGGATATAGGCCTCCCCCAGAGGTTCCCACTTCGGGTAGGGATTCATATAGGTGGATTTGAGTCATTTACCACCAATGTGCCGCTGACCCAATGCGAGTTGGTGGCAGCGAGAGCCTCGTTTGTTGATTAGCAGGGTGCATCCCGAGCAGGTGAGGTTGGCTTGGGGTCCGTGAGATGTGCGGGACACTAATATTTATATATATATATATATATATATATATGTATATTTAAGCAATTTATATATAATATTTAAGTGTATTTGTATGTGTTCTTATTGTGTTAGTTGTTTTTCCTTTACAATCAGGAAGTCATAGTTGAAATGAGTTCTTTGTCTATTTTTTTCTACATTTTAGTATTTTTTTTTTACTTAAAAAAAAAAGTGTTTATAATGAATACGTTTTTGGAGTGTTAAATAAATCACCGGAGAACGTGAAGGTAGATATCACCGCAGCACCTATTGCAGCCGACAAATTACAGTGTGCAAACGTTACTGTCTTCCGGTTTGAAGGGTGTTATAGCTAGTGTAATTACTGTGGTAACTAAATTTAACATCTTATATCTCAAGGGATGAATGCAATATAGTGCTGTGTATACTATCTTAACTAGCGCCAAGTTGTTATAAGTAGGCGCATCACTTACCTTCAAGTGAAGATCTTGCTCGTCCCCTAGCTTCGTAAAATACATAAAAAAAATTGTAAACAAAACAAAATAATGTCAACGGAGTACATGTACCTTTACAATGAACAACATTTTCCGCGGTTTAATCTCTTGAGGTTTATATATGTACACAAGGGCATAACGCCCACCAACATAATGTTTAAGTTATATTATAAGTAGAAAACTTAATGTTATAAAATAAATAAAGTATACGTATATAAAGTCCGGAACGTTGGTTTCAAGTCGGGCTTAGGTAGTTCGTGCCTAGTGACCAGTGTGCCAGGTGCAGAGTCCTGCTGGAAGGTCCACGGTATATTTTTAAATAGCGTATTGCTGAGAGCTTTCACTCGTTTTTCACAAAAATGTAGTTTTGTGACTCTTTGATAAGACACGCCTCACCAAACCATCACTGATGCAGGATAATGACCACGTTGTACCTTTCCGACCACCACCACTTGAGCAGCTTCTTTAGAGCTGTGAGCGTACAGTTTAACATTTTGCTTATTGCAGTGTTCTTCAATCGTGAAAATGTTTCCATCAGTAAAGAGGATATTTCTGTGCCTTCCACCTGCCTGCTGTATCGCGGCAGAAGGTTTGTTCGTTTTGATCGATCCACTCCATCCATCTTTAACTGTAAAGATTGATTTAGGGCATGTCCTGTATATCGACCGTGACCTGATAACCACCGAGCTTCGGGTCTTGTTTTATAATACGCGATACGCGACAGACTCCTAGCGGGAATCTTTACTTCTCGCGATAAGATTTTTTGCTTCCTAATGGAGTTTCGACGAATTCTGGCTTTAACAGCATTAACAGCTATTGTAGTTCTAACAGCTAACAGCACGCGGCCGCACCGAGCTTTTCTGGTCTTCTTCTGGACAGAGGAAATGTTGTTGTATCTGTTGATAGTGCGATATGAACGAGTGGACCGGCTCCATACCCACTTTGTGAAAGGGGATCACTGCAATCCTATTTTATTTAACACCCCCACCCCTTTCCATGTTGTACTTTGATAATGAACACGAAAAAATATGTGAAATGACGCAGAATCCAAAGAAGTTTTTAAAATAATACACATGTTCCAAATTCAAAATAATTAAAAAGTTGAAAAAAAAAAGAAAAGTTTTTATGTAACAGTATTTATGGCCAGACTAGTTATATAAGTCAGCGGAAGGATACTCCTCGTAACCCATGACTTGTATAAATTACGATCACCAATTTCGGTCCAATGATTTGGTGCAAGTGATATAGCGAATGACATGGCAGCTGCGCGTCACGATATCGACGATGTGGTCAACGTAAACACGGGTTTCCTTTGCCGATGTATTGTTTGCGACATAAAATGGTCGTAAAAGCCACCTGGAGAGGAAGATCATCATAAAACCGAAGACAAACCTTCATGTTGGCGCCGGCGCTGCAGGTATATTACTTATAGGTTTCTAGATAGCGCAAATAACTAGAATTCTTTTCCTAACCTGGATAATGGATTAAATTTTTTTTTGTATTTATCTAATCTACGTTCACCTGATGGTAAGTGACACACTTGCATAACAACGTGACGTCAGTCAGGGAGTTACATACTGCACCGCATTGCGTTCATCATCTGAGATGTTGAGATCTATAAGATATTAAATAACATTAGTCCAACAATTACACTAGCTACAGCGCCCTTCAAACCGGAACACAGTAATGTTTACACAGTAGTGTTTATCGGCTGCAACGGGCGCTGCGGTGGTGCTTACCTAGACGGTCTCCGGCACAGAGACCCACCAGCAGTAAATTTGACCTTCATTGCACATTGCGTTGAGTAATAGTCTGGAGATGGTGTTCTCGCCCAGTATAATCCGGTTCTCATATCTTGACTGATTATTCAGATTTTTAATATTAAGCTGGTAATTAACCAGACGGGTTAAAACTTACCGTTATACTGCTGGTAGGTCTCCGAAGATCGTATAGGTGCGAACATTACTGTGTTCCGGTTTTAAGAGGGGTTGTAACTAGTGAACTTACTGGGGTAACGAGACTTTAGACAGTATATTTCAAGCCGATGATTGCCCATATATCATCGTAACTATCGTCATGTTGTTAGGTATTAATTACCATTAAGTGAATGTCGTTCGCGTCATTGCTTAGCAGATTAAAAAGATCTTACCGCAAACTACTTGACATACTACGGTATCGAACTTTAGTCCTCTGCGTTATAAGCCAATAATTTACCCACTGAATCAAATAGCAGATGCAGCAGCTACTAAGCGACGAAACAAGCGGGACCTTTACCCGATGGTAAGTGATACGCCTGCCCATTACAACGTGGCCCTAATAAGGATGACATACACTACACCACATCTGAGACATAAGAGGTCGAGTCTCGTTACCCCTGTTACATTAGCTACAGCACCCTTCAAACCGGAACACAGCTATACTCTCATTACCCTTTAAAGAGAGTCTGAGAGTCTTTTAAATTTTTTTATAATTTTGTTCTTTTTATCATCATTATTTCAACCGATGGACGTCCACTGCTGGACATAGGTCTCTTGTTATGTGTTCCACAAACCACGGTCTTGCGCTGTTTGAGTCTAGTGCCTCCCAGCGATTTTTTTTTGTCCTCTGTTCACCTAGTGAGGGTTTGCCAGCGCTGCGCTTTCCAGTGCTGGGTCGCCGTTCTAGCACTCTCAAACCCCAACATGCATCGGTTCCACGAGCTGTGTGCTCCGCCCATTGCCATTTCAGCCTCGCGACTCGTACGGCTATATCGGTGACCCTGATTCTTCTGCGGATCTCCTCAGAACCTGTGTATCTTTCTTTTTTTATTTTCATTTAAGTCCTATTCTGCTCATTCATTCTTCTCTTTCTTTCTCTTAAATACATAAGCTATTTATTTGAAGATCTTTTCACTACATAGTGGAGATGTTACAGAGGTTCGTCCCGGGGGCCGGAAGGAGCGCACCGCGTTCACGAAGGCCCAGATTCGAAGCCTGGAGGCGGAGTTCGCGCGCGCCAACTACCTCACGCGCCTGCGCAGATACGAGATCGCCGTCGCACTTCACCTCACTGAGAGACAGGTGTCCTTACATTTTCAAGAGTGAAGACATCATCTGGTCTTCCTTTCGCATTATATTAATACTAAAATATTCAATATTTAATTTTGTTAATGGTCATAACAAATTTTACTGTTGATACGTCTCTGATAAATAGTAGTGTGCGAACATTGCTGTGTTACGGTTTGAAGGGCGCTATAGCTCGAGAATAAATACTGAGGTAACCATACTTAACAGACCATCCAAACCTGTCGCCCTCATATTGTGGGTAGGCCTGTGCCCAACAGTGGGGACGTGCATTGACTTGCATGTGTATATAACCAGACTTAACAGCTTGTCTCAATGGGACGAGCGCAATGTGGTGCAGTGTATACCACTCTAATTAGCGCCGTGCTTATGGGTAGGCTTATCACTTACCATCAGGTGAACGTGCCGTTAGTTTCGTCGCTTCGTAGAATAATAAAAAACAAAAGAATTAAGCAAAGAGTATTTTAATACTAAACCTAACCTAACTTTTCGAACAGGTGAAGGTGTGGTTTCAAAACCGACGCATGAAATGGAAGAGGACAAAAGGAGCAGCCAAACATGCGAAGAAGAAAGATTAAATTATAACTAACAGATTCAATATGCTTTATTTAGAATAATTATAGTATAGATATTATTATTATAAGAATTAATAAACAATAAAATCGTTTTATTGATGAAATCATTGTCAGTTGCCAAAGCATTACGTACACGCTGGTGGTAATGTCTCTGTTGCCGGAGACCGTCTAGATAGTTACCAATGCAGCGCCAATTGCAGCCGACACACAGTAGTATGCAAACATTACTGTGTTCCGGTTTGAGAGGGTGCTGTAGCTAGTGTAATCACTGGGGTAATGATACTCAACGTCTTACGTCTCAGGCGACGAAAGCAATGCGGTGCAGTTGTAACGTTGTGGGCGGGCGTATCACTTAACATCAGGTGAACGTCACGCTGGTCTTGCCCCTTAATTATATAAAAAAAGTATTAGGTTTATAGTCTGTTAGTGTTACCACTCCCCTATCACGTAATTAATCTATTAAACAATTGTAAGCATTGTACATTACTGGTGGTAGGTGTTTATTTATACCAATGCAGTATTACTTTTTAACCATAGATTAGAGAATTCAAAAGGACATCCCTAATGCTTGAAATTTGATTAAAAAAAAGTAGAGAATTCTTAGGCGCTCTCGTTTCATCATTATCAGCTGACAGACGTCCACTGCTGGACATAGACTGCGCCCTTGTTTACACGTGAGAGAAATTATATCCATCAGGTCCTTACATATGTAATTAGCGTTTTGTCGCAGTGACCGCTTCGATCTGAAATATCTCCTGTTTGGTTAAGAATTCCAAATTCGAATTTATAAATTCATGTAGCTGCTACATTTGAGTTTTGGAAACAGTCATTCATTTGTTTTTTCTTTGGCGATGCTTATTGTCGCACAATGGAAAACATGAAATATCGGTATATTTACGAGTACGAGTTTTACCGTACCACTAGTACCAGTGTTGCAGGAACAGCTCGAAGGATTGACGGCGCTGGTGTCACAAAAGAAGGCACAGTACGTTTTTGGTTTCAACGTTTTCGTTCTGGAAATTTCGACTTTTAGAACCAAACCTGCGGACGGTCGGAGACCAAAGTGGAAAATGAAGTATTAAAGGCTATTGTGGAAGCGGATCCATCACAAAGCACTTCAGAGATAGATGCAGACTTCGGAGTAAGTGACAAAACTGCATTAATCCACTTGAAGCAAATCGGGAAAGTAACAAAACTTGAACGCTGGGTACCTCATGCATTGAGTGAATCGAACTTGCGAACACGCGCCGACTGCTGCTGCTGTGTTACTTTGCTCAGCCTACACAATGATGAAGGGATTTTAAATCGAATCTTTAGTTGTGATAAAGATTGTATACTGTACGATAACTGGAAGCGCTCGTTGCAATGGCTGAATCCTGGAGACCCAGCCAAATCCTGCCCTAAATGAAAATTGACTCAGAAAAAGTTACTTGTGAGTGTTTGGTGGACTAGCGCCGGTGCTGTTCACTACAGCTTCCTAAAATCTGGCCAAACGATTACGGCAGATATCTATTGTCAGCAACTGCAGACCATGAAGGAAGAACTAGCTGCTTAACAACAGATATTGGTCAATCGCTCTAGGCCACTGCTGCTTCACGACAACACCACCACCACCACCACACACTGCACAACAAACAACCACTAATTTAGATGAGCTACAATTGGAATGTCTGCGACATCCACCGTACTCTCCGGACCTTGCCCCAACAGATTACCATTTTTTCCGGAATTTGGACAACTTACAAGGAAAAACATTCAACTACTATGCGTCAGTCCAAACCGTCTCCAAAGAGTTTATTGATTCTCGCCCCCCATGGTTGTTTAGTAAAGGGATCAATGAACTACCTATGAGATGCCAAAAGTGCATAGATAACAACGGTATGTACTTTGATTAATTGAATATATTTTACAAAAAAAACTTGACGTTTATATTCCTCCTGCACAAAACGACAATTTCATACCCTCTAAATGTCTATTGTGTGTGTGTGCATTTCTTGTTACATCTCCACAAACTCTTTCCATTTCCTTTTTCCACTCGTTCTCTTCCTATTTTTAATATTTTATTTTAATCATTCCATTGTTTCCATCTATAGTCTGAAATATCTAGTGTTTGCAGTTTAACAGGTTAGTTGCGGGGTTTTTTAAAGGTCTTACAGCTAGTGCATTGGAGACCTATTAGTTCTTGTAACCGTCCTTGATCGTGTTGCGTTTAGAACCTAAACGATCTATAATTTTTTTAACTATTGAATTCAACTCAAAGCAGGAAGCGTGTATGTGTATTTGTCTCTGGCAATCACATACAAATAAAGAGATCATAGCGGAAAGATTAGTAGGAGATCCTTTAGATCTCATAAAGCATTGAATGTGTTGATAACAAAAAAATAAATAAATAAAACAATTCAAGAGATAAGGATATGTTTATTAGACAAATGTATACCTCGGGCGCGCGGGGCGTACAACTAAATGATAATATTGTAAACTAAACGCTATCTTTGGAAGAAACTAAACATCCGGGCGGGCGGGCCCCCGGCTGCCGACGGGGGTAGGAGACGGGGAGCGGGGAGGGAGGACCAAGGGGGGAGAGGTTACAACATCCTGATGACACTTCCAAAATACCTTAAAATAGTTTAATAACAATAAACGAGCGCTGAGGCGTCGGTCGCCGCTGCCGCCGCCTATCACGAACACTAAAACATAATACACGGCGCGTGTCCGTTCGTTTGTCACAATATAACAAATATAAATCGCTTTACAAAAATAGCTCACTTTAGGCGTTATCGTACACGTCGTCTCATTTTATTTATTTATCTTTACAAATAGCATAAATACAGATTGTACAGCACTGCGGGAACCTTTACATTGCGCCGGCGCGTCGCCGACCACCTTCCGATGCCTGTCGCGGGGCGCGGAGTGCGAGAACGCACGCCCCCTTACTTATGTAAATACGTTATAATATCATGTTTACATTTATATACACAGTCAATTCGAGTGGGGTAATGCGGGGGATGATGCTAAGCGAGGCTGGCTGCACGCCGCGTTCTATGGCGTTGTGTAAATTCTACATGCACAAATCCATTTCCTATCTATCGGTATAACTTTTCCACTGAATACGTGAACATCCAGTGAAGAAAATACCACAGATTGTACACGCGCTAAACATTACGATTTTTTTATTATATGTATTAAAAAAATATTCAGCTTTAACAACGGAGCTGTAATATAGAGCATTAATACGAAATAAGGCTCTGCGAATATCAATTACATTTTTTGGTATAATTTCTAATTTATAAACAATAATGAAAGTTGATCCAAAATAAACAAAATATATTTTTTCTATATTGTTTATCATCTAAACAATTGTTAGTGAAAACGGCCCAGTGATCGAGCAGCCTTAAACTAAAACTCCATGCTGTAATAACATATAAGGGCAACTGCACACTGTGCTATTATCTGGCGTACGAATCGGTTGCATAGAAACGGCCTTACGTTTTATACACTTACCGTTTACAATAATTTATACGTACATGTAAGTTAACAGGAGACAAAATATATCGGGACGATACGGCTCATACCCTCCACGCGATTTCCATTATTGATATTAAAGCTTGTATTTACACACTAGTTCAATGTTTTGATAACGAAATAAGGATACAGGATGACAACTCAGGACACTCGATTCTAAGTAATCACTCCGTAGATATCTGTTAAAGTACAAATGTTTTAGTTTATCTGTACGGAGCAAACCAACCGTGATTGAACGCCGTCTACATAAAAAATATTCAGTTTTATTCAATATTCAGTTCTATCGGTTAATACAAATAAATTTAATTAACTATGGAGCAATGCAATTAAAAAAAAAAACATTCCTATATTTATTACAGAGATAAATATGCTCTCACTGATGACAGCCATTGCAGGGTTGTATAACTTGTTCGCACCAGTTTGAGACTCCTTCGTTGAATTACACATACAAAAATATATTTAGAATATGTCGATATCAATTTGTTCAGATATTCGCAGTGCGCCAGGGAAGCCACGCCTCAGCGCCCGCGGCTCTTTCTGTACATCTAACTAATAACATTGGACCTTACTATAGTTATTGGACCAAATAAAATACTAGTACATTTCAACATTAGATATATATATATAAGTTTCAACATACAAATCACGTATGTGAGCCAAGTTGTGTGTGGTTGGTACTTCTCAGGGAGGGTGTGTGTGTGAGACAGAATGAGTATGCGCTCTATGTACAGTGAGCAATGACAACTACAGACGGTACACCAGTGTCTCCATATTGGAGGTTCAACATTTCCACTACATCCATTTAACCTCTAAAATATATTAAAACAATATGACCATAAATTATACACATAATTATATATTGCGTTTTTTGCCCCCCCACTTCATCTAACAATTTTTTTTATATTTTCTTTAAAACATTTATCAACAGACTAAATAACCATAGACAAAATAATACCAATTTGGAGAGACTGACGTGATAGTATCGACAGGCACTCGAAGAATCGCTCATTATTTGTTAAGAAATTATTGCATTTAAGGACATGAAGATGTTACTGGTAATTCAAAATCATGCACAATTCAACCGGTTTTAATGTAACAGCATTTCATCAACTTGAGGTATAACATCTCCATGTCACACTACTTATATTTTTCCTACGATAGGGAATATGCACGTTTTATTAAATAAAAATAAAGTAAAATAATAATAGAAAAAAGGTCAGAGTATCTCCATGATTTGGCAATTGCAAACACCTGCTAGTTTGGTGCGGTTGGTGTTCCTGCTGCGGAAATAGCAGACCAGACATTTTGGTTGATATTTGGAAATTAAATTAAATTAATAAATATTGATGAAAACAATGTGGAGAACATTGTTTATTAAAAAACAATATTTTGCTTGTTGTTCAGGTCATATGCATATTCCCTCTGTTCACAGCAGTGATGGAGGTAAGATAGAATATTAAAATCGGCTCAATTTATCTGACAAATTCATTACTCACATTAAAACCCAAAATTAGTTTCTTTTATAAATATAATGCATTTTATTAAGTTATTCGCCTTTAAAGTTAAAATTGATATTACTTAATAATAAACATTGATAATTATATTAGACAAAGTGTTACCAAGATTTGTTTTCAATATTGTCTGCGAGCCATGTGTCCGGTTGGTTCCATGCATTATGCTATGCGTGTGTAAGTTTCTATGAAACGTTATAACAACAATGAAAAAATATGCTTCAATGACATTTGAACTATAGTTACATTGTATACACTCGAGGGAAGTAACACCGTCCTACAATCACTTTAGGATACATCCATTGCAAAAGACTCAAAAAAATATCACAAGCTAGTATATTATTTCTTGGGTTTCCCTAAAGGACAGGAGCAAGTAACTGCTAGTAATTAAAAAAAAAAAATAATTAAATATTGTCGGACATTATCCATTGTATATACACTAAATTGTCTAAGTTCACGCAAATGATACGAGGGCATGCTGATGCGGAGATGAAACCGTAAAATAAATTATAAATGCAATGATCAAACCTGACTAGAGAATTTTGAATGTACCAGACTGTTCCAAGGCTTGGTTTTCTCGCAAAATTAATATTTATTGAGAAAAAAAACCAACCCTTGTTGTGCATTAAATAAAATTTTGTTTGCTTTTGGAATAATGCTAACTTTCAGTTGTACACCGGTGCCATCTTGGTAGAATTTGTAACAAGTATATATAAAATATTATACCGGTGATTTTATACTTTGTCACCGCTTCTAGAAAACTTTGCAATGTCTCTCTGATCAAAAATTTTGTTAATTTTTTTTTAAAATAATCTATCTTGTGATGAATTTAACTAGGCAGTATCAAAATTATTCCATTGACATTCGCATCATTTGCGCAAAAAATAAAATAAAATAATAAAACCTAGGATACCTGAGTAATATTTAACACAATCATTGCCACCGGTGTTACCAGCATGCAAACCAACATTCCTACCCTAATATTTACAATGACCTAACATTTATAAGGCTCAACCGGTGTTCTCACTTATTATATTGCATATGCCTGCGTCCGTCCATTCACTCTTAGGCAATTCATCACACTAAGCTATACGAAAATAGGCTTTCACAAGTCCAGGTCTCACGGCTACTGCACTACAGCACCCTCGCGCCACACTGCACTATTTTACTGTTTTGTCACCATCACCAAACTACCGGTCATTGAAGTCCGCTTCACTCCGTGATGGTCTGGTGGGCGTCGCGGCGGGCACTAGGCGCGGTCGGCAACCGCGGATGGCCGTCGCTACACGACCACGAAGAAGACACTTCGTTATGGTCTCTGCTCCGTTGAGACTGTCACCTGCGAAGTCGCCGCCGGCACCGCCAACGGCTGCGCGGCGATCGTCTGCGGTATAACCGTCAGCGATTTCGGTATCTTCGGCATCACCATCTGGGTGGGGGTCATAATTGGCAGGTTCGGTGACAGCATCGTATCGCTGATTATTGAGACCGCTGGCCCCAATTGTGGGAGCTTGATCGGTGTGGAGGTCATGAGAAGGGACGGCGATGTCACCGCTGGCGAAAGCGTTTGCGAGGTTACGGTGGCCGTCTTCGGCGGAATCGGCGCTATGGTGATGTTCTTTAAGCCAACATTCTTTAAAATGTTCGCCGCGTTAGAACCGATTTGGAGCTCTTGCACTTCCTTCTTCTCCGCCTCCTCGGCTGGTATGTTCTGAACGACGGTACCACCGTTACCCAGCATAGTGGAGGTCTGCACCTCGGTGACCACCGTGGTCTCCTCCTTCTTGACCTTCGTTTCGCCGTCATGCAACTGTTGCAGTTTCTCCCGCCTCATGATGCACATTTTGTTATAATCCTGCAGGGTTATGTGGTACCGTTTACCCGAGGACATGACTTGAACCAGGCTGGGCAGAGTGCGACCGTCAACCGCCACCTGCGTGGGTTCACGGGCGATCTTCGCCAAGTTTTCCTGAAAGTATAACGAAACTATTAGAGAATGAAACGTAAACTACTTCTGATGCTTACAAAAAAAATTTAACTGGTGGTAGGACTCTGTTCCTGGCCACCATCTAGGTAGATACCACCACAGAGCCTATGTCTGCCGCCAAACAGTAGTGTGAAAACATTACTGTGTTCCGGATTGAAGTGTGTTGTAGCCAGTGTAATTACTGGTGTAATGAGGTTCACCATCTTATGTCTCAGGCGACAGTGGGGCAGTGTATATTATCCTGACTAGCTCCACGTTATCATGGGTGAGCGTATCACTTACCATCAGGTGAACGTTCCGCTAGTCTCGTCGCTTAATTGAAGAAAAAAAAAAAAACATTTAGATCACTTGTCAAGTGTAACTGAATATTACTATGACCAGATTGCCCATTGCTGACGAACTTCCTTCAGCATTACTATGGTCAGTTGTACCTCTTAACATCAGGTGAACTTCTCTTTGCTTTTCAGCACTGAATACTTATTTGGGCGTTATCATGATCATCTCAACTGATGGATATTTCCTGCAGTGATGAGGAGGCCTGCTGGTGTTTGTTCTCATTAGTAATTTACAATAATAGCATGATAATTTACTTACAGGGGTAATGGGCATCAAGGTGGGTCGCCATGGTTTACTTGTGGTCTTCGTTTTCTTGGGAGTATCTACTTTTGGAGTACTATCTTTCTTTTCTTTGGAAGCTTGCTCAAATTTTTGAGTAGGTAGCGGAGCTGATGCGACTTCAGTAGGATCAGCTGCCGACACACCTTTCACCAATTGCTGAATGTTGTGTAAGACATTCTGTATTGCCTTTCGTCCCTGAGCATTAGGAGTGTTGATCGCTATGAGCTCCGGAGGCAATGGTTTGGTTTTAGATTTCTCGCAAGACTTCGTTTTGGGCTTTGGTACTCCTGGCGGCGGCATAAACTTCTTCGGGTCTTTCTCTTCTGACGTTTGACTGGATTTGAGGAGGCTTTTTCCATTAACAGCGGGTTTTTTCCGGTATTCTATCAAGCTGATAGCCGGTTCGCTCCTCCTTGGTGCGTCGGTAACCACGTTATCATAAGCCCGGAGTCTGCTTTGCACTGAATCGCTGTAATTAGCAGCATTTGGTGATGCGTTATGAGAAAGCACTAAATCTCCACTTCTAAAATATTTCTCCAGTAGAATTAGATGACGCAGGAAACTGGACTGATTGCCGTAAGGTCTTTGCAGTTCATTCCACAGCTTCTTCGTCTCACTATCATATTGTATCATAGTATTACACTTCTCCCAACCCTCAGGAGTGATGCCTTTGACATTATTAAATTCTATATTGCATTGTAAGTTCATTTCCTCCTCCCCTGGGAACAACTCTCTGACAGATATTGAAGGATTGGTCTCCAACCTCTTCACAGGGTTGGAGTACCTTGTATCTGTCACTTTCTTTGGCTCCCTGTCTACTACAGATAACTTCTTGGAGAGCTCACTCAAATTCTTCTTAACTTGTGTGAAGCTTTCGGACATCTGCCACTTGTTTTTGAGTGTGTTAATGTCAGCCGGTTTCTTGTTTGGTATCGTTTCTATTGTGCATTCATCATTAAGAGATATGTTTTTGATTAAAGTTATTTCCTTTGATTTTTCTGCATCAAGCATTTCGATTTCAGTGTCTTTTTTTATAGATTTATCTTTATGAGCAAATATTTGTCCGATCTTGTGTATCCTTTTGGCGTTTTTATCATTGATCCTGGTTTGCTGGCCCACTTTCTGTATGCCCATGTTGTGGACTTTGAGGATATTTCTTTGCTTTTGTGTCAGGTTTGCCGGTTTCTGGATAAACTGTTTGGGATTGTTCTGTTTCTGTAAAAGGTACTGCAGCTCTGTCCGTTTGTCTACGGGGAGTAATGGTGTGTCAAAGTCAAAGATGGTTTCAGTCTCCGATCCATCACTCTGCATCCCCTCCGATTGTTTGACAGCATTGGGTACAGGTATTTTGTTGGATGATATGAGACTTTCTATGTCTTCCTCGATCGGATGTGGGTCCTTAGGTTCATTGTCTTTAAGTTTTTCTTTTTCGGGGGAGCTCTCTGTTGTCCTCTCAGAAGACTCACTGTCCATTTTATCAGGTTCAGCAGATTTCCTCTGTTTTGATTTCGTTCGCGTCTTTTTTTTCTGTTTGCTCAAAATGCCTTCGTCTAATATTAGAGTGCTCCCCACTTCCTGTTCCAGTTCCGGTGGTAATTCTATGTTGTATATCTGAAGTAACCTAAAGGACATAATGGAATTTTATTATAAATATACAAGTAATGTATTTTTCTTTATTTAACTAACCAAGGTGATGAGCATTATAATATACATTCGTCTATTGACGCAATCAGTATCTTTATCAATTTTGACATGACTAAATGTTAGGAAGATAACCAGCATGGTTTACCTGCGCCGGCACGCCAGTGCGTACTTGTCGTTGTGACCAGGCCTCTGCAGCAACGTGCAGTAGTTGCGGCACATCTTGCACAGCACGGGCCGCTCAGTGAACTGCACAGGCACTCCGGCCTCCTTCAGTAGTGGGTTTAAATCTAGGTAGCCCTGGTGATGTGAACGAAAGATATAAGCTAACAAAAGCTTGCTATATATATATATATATATATTTGTCGAAATATAGTTCAGGGACCAGTTGTTCTGTTCGTCACAATCTGATACCACATTGTCCAATAATACCTAAGGATTTAATAAACTTTTTATAACAAAAATTATTCTACTTGCTACAATGTTTTAGTCTGTTCTACTCCTGTTATAAAAAAAAACTCACGTGATGAATGAAGTGTACGTTGTGGTGCTTGGTGATGCGCCGCCGGCACAGCACGCACGCCATAAGCGGCGCCAGGGCGCGGTAGTGTTCTCCGCAAAGAGGGATGGTGTGCAGGCCAGGGTAGTCGCACTCCAATTTTAACTGTAACGTTAAATTATAAAGTACAGCGTTCTTTAAAAATTTAATACTAGAATCAACTTGAACAAGCAAGGTTAGTGATAATCAGAGGTTGCGTGATGAGTCTTCGGTGAAGGCATGGCGTGAGGACACCGGGCATGTGTTGTAATAAAATTAGAAGACATCCGAGTTCCGCCAATCCCTCCATTTGGCGAGGGTGGCGGATTAATGGTGTTAACTGTCTTTGTGGGAGAAGTACCCGAGTTCCAGTGATGGAAACGATAAGAACGCTTTTTTTTCTTTTTTACTCTCCAGATAACACCTGTGTCGATGGCCCCAACCCTATTCAGAAATATTAGTGTTCTGTAATCTAAAAATGGCTACAGTAAATAAATAATATGAGATTGCGATGTGTAATAACTAAATATTGTATATAAACAACAACTCACCAGTTTATTGACACTCGACCTCATCTTAATTAGCCACTTCCTCCGAATGGAGTGGTCTGCCATGGTGCCGCAACCCGCCGTGTGGCAAGTTGCACTCCTGACTTCCCGCGCTGGGTTCGCCTCCTCGGAACTCTCGTCTTCCATCGACGGGCTCCGACGGTTTTCGGCTCTGGAATCAAACGGACAATAATTAAATTAAAATATAGAGGACAGCTTCTAAAGAGAATTTTCAATTGAAAAGTATCAGGTTATGAAAGAAACTGAGGTTTTCCCAAAACGCTATAAACCTAATTTAAGGGTTGTAGGTTGCGGGAACTCGTTCCATCAAGCTTTTTTACCAGCTCAATGGTAGGAAAATATAAAAATTTATTTGAAGTTTTGGCTGCTTGATAAATAAAAGCAACTTACGCGTTGTCAGGTTGAGCGAACTGTTGCGGCGTGTCCGGCGGCTTCACCAGCGGCCTCTTCCGGTATGAGGGGCAGTTCGCACGCCGGTCCACGTGCCGGTAGCAAGCGTCGCACAGACAGCTGTCTATGGTCAGCTTCTCCTCGTCTGGAAAGCGAGACGTCCACTTAGTGATAACCGTACGGTTTGGATGGTCTGCAAATGTGATAGCAACAAGATCTACAAAAAAAAAATGTTTGTCGTGTGTAGCGTTTAAGTACAATGTGCTAACACTTGTCCCGATTTCACAAGGTTTTAAGTGATAATGAAGCAGTTGATGGTGGAGAGTGCTCGATCAGAATACTCTAGCTCTCATATGTTTCTCTGCAGATTGCTCTTACATATTTATAGCAATTTATTTGGCGAAATTTAATCATAAACCCAAAAAGTTAAAGGAAAAGCTTAAAAGTATCTCGGCAAGTAATAACGAAGAACTACTGCTACGTTTGTGTAGCCAGCTAAACTGAACGATTCGGATGCGAAGTTTTAAGACCTAACTTTATCTAGATCACGTCCCAATGTTCGCGGGGAATACAGCACTGAAGATTAATGTGGAGGATCAATGAATCAGATGACATATGTGGCAGTTACCAATCAGAGGCTTACCGTCATGAGTCCACCAGTCAGCTACACAAATAGAGAAAACAAAAGCATGTACCACATCAATCCTACATATCAATAGCTGCCAATTAATCTTATCCCATATCTTGGAACAGTAATTGTGGAAAGGATGGGTGGCCAGTTGGAGATACTCACTGTCCAACACTTTCCTCTGGCGCTCGCTGCTCTTCATCTGTGCGATATGGCACGGGGTGTCGAAGAGACCGAACTTGCCGCCGCAATAGAAGCACTGGTCCATACACAAACGACCAGGGTGGATGCTAAAAGACGACGCCTTTTCCGGTATAACCAAATTCGGGGTGTCCTTTGAGGGCTCGGGTTCTGGCGCAGCTTCTGCATCTGTTTCAAACACTTGCCTCATTAGTACTAACGATATAAATTTTTT
This sequence comes from Ornithoptera alexandrae, assembly GCA_029030555.1. Lineage (NCBI taxonomy): Eukaryota > Metazoa > Arthropoda > Insecta > Lepidoptera > Papilionidae > Ornithoptera > Ornithoptera alexandrae. Next base: position 1,336,301 of record JARDVY010000007.1, on the reverse strand, counting down.
TTTTTTTTAGATCAATTGATGTAATGTTAAACTAACGTTAAACTATATTTTGATCAGTAAACTAAAAGTTAACTGTTTAAAGTGATAGGTTAAGTATAAAGTTTACGATGAAACTTTGTTCTCCATTGGTCATCAGCAGCTTGATTAATATTCCATCATAGTCCTGGAGATTAATGATAATCATATATATTCGATTTTGGAAATATCTCTACCCTTAATATACTTATTATAGAGCATATATAGAAATATCTCTATTTCTCTACTCCTTTACTACTTTTTTATTTATGGAAGCGAGGAGTCGAGTAGACGCCTGTTCGTCACAAGATAGGATAGTCAGCAATGATAAACATTGTACCACAATAACTTCGAGTAAATTTTGCTCCCAAAACAAGAGGAAAAAAAAACCTTACCTTATAACAATAAAATATCTAACAAGCCAAGAGACCTTTGTTGTCTTCACGTCATTTAGGATAAATAACTATGATTTTTTTCTATCCTACGGAGCGACGAGACAAACAGTAAGTGATACGCCTGCCCGTAACATGGCACTAGTTAGAATGATATATACAGCACCATTGCGCTCGTCGCCTTGAGACATAAGATGTTGAGTCTCGGAACCCCAGTAATTACACTAGCTACAGCGCTCTTCAAACCGGATCATAGTACAGTTTGTCGGCTGCAATAGGCGCTGCGCTGGTATTTATCCAGACTGTCGGCTACAGAGACCTACCACCAGCGTACCTTTATCAATAATTCCATTAGCATTAGTTTCCCTTCTCTAGTTTAATTGGCTACAGTGGTAAAGTTACAATTATTGGCTGAACCGTTTCCGTGTGGTTTGGTTAAGTGTGTAACTGTTTACGTGCATCGCGTAATAGTTAGTGGTAACATAAGTGATATTTAGTTGGGTGTATTCGTGCTATTAAACCTTAAAAACCGTAACTGGGGGAAAATATAAATGTAGCTAGTTTGTTAGAATTTCTGTAGTCTTGTGTTGGGGACTAGATGAAGACCTATCTGAAATGTTTAACCGAAATAAAAATCCATGAACGTTCAGCGTTTCATCATCACTATACTTGTGTGTGTGTGTAAAGTTAAATTCATTGCTTATTTAGGTTTATTTAATAGAACATATCTAGATTAAAATTTTTAGACAACTTTTTTAATTATACTAAAGCTCCCACTTTTTTTTCTCCCAACTGGAACTCAGGACTTTCTATCACCAGAAGTAAAGCCCACTGATCCGCATCTCAAATGTTTGGTTGGTTGATCTATTTAAAAAAGAATATAGATGTAAAGAG